>OY288108.1:3996073-5196073 GCA_958431115.1 Syrphus vitripennis | reverse complement strand
ACTTTGAAGTTCATTTTGAATTATTCAATATTTTAATATTCTATAGGCGATAAGATGATGAGCGGTAGTCAAGTTGTCACTACTAGAACTGCGTTTGCGTTGTGATGATTATACAGCTTAGAGCATTGTTTTTATAGGCAAGTTATCTTTCTCATACATTCAATATGAGTAAGAAGATGATATGATTTTGAAAAAATCACCTATATACTTGAACATATGCACATTTGAATATTTTTTGTTATCTATTTTACTGGGAAGATGCAAAATAGCATTGAGTTTGGGGATTTTATTATTCATAAGCTCCTTTAGCTGTGGGGATTCACAGCAGAAAATAAGACAACATAATATAATCAAAAAAAGAATATATAGATACATATTAATTAATATAAGAGTTTTAATTGTTTAAGAAATATTATTAATATTTATGTACACATGTATGTAGGTTTAGCTTGTAATTCACCTGTATCAATAAAATGAAACTAAAGCCAAGTAGACACGGCTACCGTGACGGAGGGATGTTTTTTTTGGGTTCTGATAAATGTAATTTTTTTGTTTGATACACATACTTCCCCCTCTTTTTCCCTGAAGAACACCAACCCAAGATATTTTTATGGACTCTTTTAAATCCTTAAAGTGTTATAATAGTATCTTATCTGTACTTTTTTTTTAAAGTAAGACTTCAGTCCTGTGTTTCAGTTTGTTTTTAGGTTTTCAATCGAATTTTTGTTCTGGATTTTTTTTCGAAATCAAATTTTTTTTTGAGAAATGTGTAGTACACCCCAATCAAACAAATCAAATTGGGTTCCCAAGGCGGTAAGTGTTCATTCATGTAGCATGCTCTAGCGGAATTCGCAAAATCTAGTTGAAGCCTGGCGTAAGGTTATGACTCGTCCTCGAAAACTTGATAATATACAAGTATCATCGGAAATTCTGTCCGCATTATTTTTTATTTTGACTTTTTTCTTTTCTTCTCTAAAAATTCAAAGTTTTTTCAAGTATTCATATTCAACTCATTATTCATTTTGATGCTTAAGTATTTATTTAAGAATCATCTATCATTTTAATGAACACCGACAAAATGTATTTTCATCAAAATGTCACTATATCAATACTTTTTTTTTATTAAGTAAATATGCGTATTAATATGATTGAAAGATTCAATATATGTAGGTGGTTACGTAATTCGACTCTATTTTTCAAATACCAGTATCGGCTGAAAAAAAAAACTAAAACTTAAATCATAAATAAATATTTATCAAAAGCCCACGCGCCACCCTCTTATTGCTTGCTTATCCATTTAAAAAATAATTTTAAGTGACATCTGCTATTTAAAAGGGGATTGCGGCTTTGCTCATTCGGGTTTGTGTTTGCTTAAACCAGATTATTCATCAAGTGACATCTGTACAAGTGTTAATATTTCGGGGGTAGTTTATCGAAATAAAATCGAAATCAGTGGATAAACTATAATCGTGTCGTTGTGAAGTGGTTGGATGTGATAAGCATCTGCCCTCAACGACTACGACGCCACCGATGATGACCGAACAATTAGGGATGAAGTGAATTTTAGGGGAGGGTTTGTTTTTTTTTGTCGGTCGTATAATACCATTATTACCAATTATTTGGTACTGTAAAACTTCCATTGGGAGAAGGATGATAGTGTTTATTAGAAAAGAATTAAAGGCGATAAAAATATAGATAAGTTTAATTGAGTTATATCGATGGAATATGCTCTTGATCAGCAGATAATCTTTAAATTGTAGAAGATTTCAAAATTGATGATAGTAAAAACTATTGTTCGTTGGAGGAAAGAAAATTTTATACTTTTCGTTCTATTATTTTAATTTAAAAATTTTAAGCAAAGGTTTGGACTTTACAATGATTTCGAAGAGATTGCATACGTAACAATAAAAATAAAGAATATAATTACTGTGAAGAGTAATCTGGAAGTTTAAACAAACTTTTTAGGAAAAATCTAAGTAGTTTTTCAGATTCTTCAACCTGCTGATAATTCGAAACTTGAGCAGCGCGGCGTTAACCGCATGGCTGATTTAGAATTTGCTCAAATACTTTATACTTGTCACCATGATTGAGTTTACTCGTACTATATTAATAGGTCTTCTATGAACAATTAAATTCTTGCTGACCAGTGACCTGAACCTTGGTGGCAAGATGACTCTTCATACTTTACTTTGAGGTTAGTTTTATTCCACGAATCATAGTCCTTAACGATTTCCATTTATCGTTTCTGGAATAGTATAACGTCTACCAGGCTTTCAGAATATCTGAAAGACTAGATTTAGTCAAGTTCACAATATTCACAATATTCTTCAAGACTCAAAATCATCAGCGACTGAATTCTTTTGATGAGTCCGATAACAGGGAATACTATAATCTTCCTTCCAGGCTATCAAAAAATTGTATGAAGAAGGTATCTACTTAGTACACACCCCTGTCTTATTCCCATTGCCAATGTAAGAGTTTAAGAATTTTAGGCATCTTTGGTTGGCATCAACATGTAACAAAACGAAACCCAGAGACCTATCCGCGTTTTCTGAAATCCAATTGGCAAACCTCACAAGTGGAACCCTAGTGTTAAGCAGTGGAGTGGGAAAGCTGTGGTTCCAGTCGATGTCAAATGAAGAAAAATACAGTTTCCAATACTGATCCTGAAATGGCTGCGCAATATTCATAAGAGTCAATTGTTCAAGGATTTTGTCTATAGCTCAATCAAAGTCACCTTTTTTATTCAGCGGAAATAAAATGGCCTTTCGGAAACCTTGCGGTAAAATATTGTCATTAAATATTTAACCGAATGAATCAGAGAGCACATTTCAATGTTTGTGAAGTACTCCAGCTTTGTATACCATTCCGTCACTTGAATTCTTCGTACCTTATGACCAAAACTATAGTAAAGATTACCACACCAAAGCACATCAAACTAATTACGACAGATATACATATGGATTTACATACATGACCCAACATCTCAAACAACATCTGAAATGTCACTTTGTTAAAATGCCATCAGTTTCATCTTTCTGTCCTGGTTGTTCCGCATTAGAAATTGACTTTTACAAATGTCCTCCTTCAACTTTGTTGTACATTACATTCACGACCTACTATCCAATAGTCAATAGTACTCTAAATCGAATCCCGTTCAATAAAAAAATAATAACAAACAAGAACTGCCCAGTAGGTACCTTTTTTCCTCGTTCGTTGTATTGCTTATAGCCTTAACTAAAATGCTGAGTTCATTAAACGAATATGTACCAAATATGTATGACATGGTCATAATCCTCGAAAAGACATCTGCCAACTTTATTATGTGTGCCTCCGAATGTATAATGCCTTAAGAAGGAAGCAAATCACCTACGCGTAGGTATATATTCCTCATCCTCATCCAGAAATGAAATCGTATAAACACGAGAGTACCTTTAACCGCGCTTGCAAGTAAATTACCAATAACTGCAACCATCCTTATTTCGCAATAACTTGTCGGACAGAACAATGCAGATGCCGACAGCCGTTGTTTAGTTTGTAAGTAGTCTGTCGGTCTGTGGTGGCGGCCAGCAGCGGTAGTGCAGTGCAGTGGCCACCAAAGTAAACGAACTTAACTTCAAGTCCAATAACCAAATCCAAAACCAACTCCATCTCCAATCGACCATTTCATTGTTTCGTGGTTTCATCGTTCACATCGGTAGTCAATGTGATTTGCATTGTACTCTACCATCATATGGTTGTTTTATTAGCTATAGCTAGGTTGCGTTTACAGTATAGTTTAAGTTTTGCAGATCGGTCAACGGAAGAGTATTCGATAGCTTCACTTGTGGCTTTACCAATAATGATATTCTATGCTTCATTGCACTCCATCCAACCAGTCAAGACTATATACTCACCAATCTCAAGACTGGCCGCACATTTATGGTTTACATTATACAAGTGCAAACTGCAAATATTGAGCACTCTTGATGGCTTGACGAAGCCGAAATTGATTAAGTGATTTAGCTTTGGAGGAAACAAGAAGAAGGCGGTTTAAGGGATGAATCATAAATAGAAGAAAGGTGACTATATTGTCATTGCACATTTCTGTTCTTTACTTGAAGATTTGGATCAAACTTGACATTACTAAAGTATATGATAGGGAAAATGAAAAAAGTGGGTCTCACAGTTTTTGGGTAATTTCACACCTATCATCCTCCTGTTCGACTTTTTCACTCCGTCTGCTCTAAACAACATGATAAGAGGAAAGAAACACATGTTGAAGCGCTGACACGATTTTTTGATTGACAGTTCAGGTTCTGCTCTGAGCTCCAGATTCAAAGTGGTCTAGTGAACCCGTTTACCAATTTTACAGAATTTGTGCAACTCATTTTTTAAGAGTTAAGACAATTTAGAATTAATATAAATAAAAACAAATAAGATCCCAGCGCCACCTACATACATACATGTATGAGGAGTCACTAACCGATCGCACAGCCCTCATCATACTTAAAGTTTTGTAACAACCTTTCTTCACTGGAGTATTACGTCGCCGCCGGTGCACACTTACTTCTTTTTTTTTATTTGGTTTCTAGACTAATTTTGTGTTGCTGAAAAAATAATGATGCCTTGTAACGTTTTTTTTTTTTTTCATTTTACTTTTTGCGCAAACATTTTTTACAACATCCAAAAATTAGTCTAAAAGACAAAATTTTTAAAATAATACACACTCGTGGTTAGGTACAATTCTATCATCAATCTATCAATTTTTCAAAATTCACTAGGTTTTCCATTTTGTTGTAAATATCATGAAATGAAATACACTACCCGAACTCACCCCGGTTCCAAATCCAATTGATATGCATGCCGTTGAATTTGAAAATGTGTAGATGAGTGGATTGTAATTAATGCTATTGTTATAAAAAAGATACTTGAATTCGGGTTAAGGGGTTGTTGTTTGTTCGACACAGATATGTATGTTCTGTTCATCATTTACTCTTAGGAAAGGGAGAAGTTAATGATCCGTTCCGGCTTTTCGGTTTCGTGCATTAAAAAAGTCGAACATATGAGTGGTTCACATGAAACTGTATCAGTTGCACAAGTGTCATCCATGAGCGTCCTTGACATAGTTGAATGATATTATTTTGTTATACACACCGAGGAAACAAGTTTCTCACCCCTTTGATATAATCAAAAAATAGACATTGGGCATATAAGCGCGATATGCAAGTTAAATGAGCCGATGTAACTATTAAAAAACATCTAAGCTAAAAAAAAACCTGCAGACATGATGTCATGTGTATTGTTGTAGGAAGTGCCAGGGGCACAAATGTTATTGCTGCAACAGGATATAGGTAATTTTTCGGTTTCATAAGGGTGCCAGATTGCGGTAATTCAATTTCAAAGGAAGAAAAAATGTGATTTGTGACAAATTTTCAGTTGTGACGATGTCCTATCGATGGTCCACCCCTGCAATGATATACAAATATGTAGTATGTTTAAGGAGTAGTGTTCTAGGTCATGCAACATACACTTCCTGATATTTTTTCATAAAGGGAATCCTAATTATTAAAGTTGAATGAACAGATGCAATCGTTGTGGTTATTGTGGTGGATTTTCTTCGGTTTTTTTCTGCACTTGTCCAGATGCAGAGATGGAAAACAATTACGAGGGGAAATGTATATGCACAGTGAGATTGAAAATATGAGCTCAGTTTGCTTAGTACATCCGGTTTGGATTTGAGTTGAGTTTTGATCCGATTTTTTTATTTGTTTTTAAGATTAAGAAAAAAAGAAAGATAAAAATGTTAAAAAGATTTTAAGCTTCGATCAAGGAACTGAGTAAATCTAGATAAACTACGACAAAAATAAAAATAACATCCACCGAAAAAATATTGCTAACATTTTGCGAAATTGTAACCTAAAACTTCGAGGAGAGATTTTAGGGAAATTCTGATATTATGTGTGAGCCTTCTTGTTAATGAACCCAACTCAGAAGGAACGAATTTTTTCTCTTACAAAATAGTTTAGGATCAAATCGTTCGTTCATTTACTTGAATTTTCAAAACCCCTTAGAGATAACTGTCATCTATCACAATTCACCTTAGCTCCCCCACCCTCGGCCCCCGTTTGTTTTAAATTCATTGGATAATGTGTTTTTAAAAAAAACATTGTTTCCTTAAAAATTTGTCACTTGCAAGAGTTTGGTAATGAATTGAATTTATATAATGTAGGTATACCAAGACAAAAACGCGACAAAAGTGGGTACCATAATTCTGTCTGTCTGTCCATCTGTACCTCGAACTATAGCCCAAACTAGTGGAGGGGCTTTCTTCAAAATGTTTACTCAAGGTTTTCAGAAGATTCTTTAAGTGGAAAATTATATTTTTAGGTCCAAAAATAACGGTATCTGGGATATAGCCACTTAGGCAAAATACATATGTATATTTCAATTACAAATTTTCATGAAATAGGTTAATTTAATCCTAATAATATCCCGTATCAATTTTTCCAAAAAAATATTTTTTTGAGTTTTAAGTTATTAATTTTTGAAAATTTTTTTTCAAAACTCAATATTTTGAAAAATTTTTCAATTTTGGTTTTAGGTGCGTATTATTAAATATTGAAAAAAATGCGTGACAATTTTTTTTTATAAAAGTAAGCACATAAAAAATTGTATATAAAAAAATACTTTTTAAGAAAACGCTTGTAACATTTTAAAGTTTTTTTTTCAAAAATTTGTATTTTTGTGATTCATAAGATGAAATCTTCAGTTTGAGATCAAATTTCTGTTTTTCACCAACGTTTCTTGTTTTGGTATTTTTGTATTTTTTGTTTATTTTAAAATACTTTAACATAGGAGCAAGTTTGTGCGATCCAATTGTGCATTTTATTTTTTATTCCAACCAGTGAATTACATATTTAGTAACAGAAGTATTGATAACATAATACTTGTTTTAACAATAACAAAAAAGAAAATCATTTATTGCGATAGGTTCTTTTTGCGTTACGTTTGTTGTACATTTTTCTATTGTGAATCACCAAATCTTTTTTTTTTTTTTGTTAAATTGAAATAAAAAAAAAATCCCCAAACTCTGTGATCTACAAGACTTTGAATAAACTCATTAAAAAAAATATTATCATCTCGTTGTTTGTGTTATGTTTTAAGAATGATAATTTACCTATAAAAAGAAAGCTCCAAGTTGTGGAATCATTACAACGCAAACGCAGTTCCCGCAGTGACTACTTAGAAGTCTCTCTCATAATCTCTTATCGTTTTAGAGAATATTTAAATATTCAATAATTCAAAATGAACTTCAAAGTTTTTATCGTGTTAATTTTTGGTTTGATTGCCTTATCAACAAGTGCTGTTGAAGCTTTCCGTGACTCTGGCAGAAGCAGAATTGGTGGAGGTAACGGTCCAAGGTTTCAAATCCCTACAACACCACCATTCAATCCATACCCAAGGCAGAGACATTTTTAAGTTAAATTATATTAAATTTCTAAGCTAATAATAATTATGTTCTATATGTATCATTTTTTTACTCAATACAAATAATAATAGAAGTGTATTTTTCTTAATTATTGTCAAAATAAATTATTATGTAACACGTAGATTGTAGATCTGGCGTCTTTATTTTTTAATCGTTAGTTTATTTTTTTTTGGCTGAAATTGACTTTTTAGAATTACTAACTCCATTGATTGAATTTAGGGTGTTATTCACGAAACGCTTAGAAAATATAAGTCAATAAGATATAATAGAAGTTTTTGAGTAATGAGTCTCATAAACTAATATGAGTACTTCTTGAATTCTGCTCTTAGTGAGAAGGAAAATAACGCAACAGCTGAAAATGTTCACAGTATAAGAAATTGTCAAAAACAAAATTTCAAAAAAAGTTTTCAACGGAAATTTTACTGACCCACGAGAATGATAATTAGGCAAAATTAAATTGAAGGAAAATGTAAAAAAAACTGTCAGGGAAAAACCCAAAAACTAAATAAGAATGAAAATTGTACCACAAATAAATTGTAAAAAAAAAATTGTCGAAAAAAAATATTCGTCCTCAAAAAAAAAAAAAAAAATATCTATAACTATTAACAAATTCTTTTTTTTTCAAAAATATCGTTGTTTCGTTTTTTGTATAACCAAGCCTAAATTATACCGCCTTCCGAGCCATGAGGTTAAAAGAGAAATAGGGATAAATCAAGAACAGTATTTCATTTGTATTTCAAGAAAATATTGATCCCGTGCTATGAAGTTCTTTTACAAAAAAAAAAATGAAAAATCGTAAAGTGCCCTGACTTCAATGTGAAGTAAGCAGGACTTACCATATTCTCAGCAGCCACAGAATGAAATGAGGGTAAAAAAAGTGTAAAATTATAACCTTATTTCATGTTCGAAGCTTAGTTGTTGAGAAAAGGATACCTACGTTCTGCCAACTTCATTGTGAAGTTAATGATGAAGTAAGATTTTTTTTTAAATGTCGAAATAGAAGATCTAGATTCCGCTGTTCAAAATCAGCTCTTTAGGAATAAAAACGTATAGCCAAATACTTTTTTTTTGGCATTAAACATTTTTTTTTTGTTTATCTGCTTGTTTATCTGTCCTCAAAACCAGATTTTTCTCAAATAGAATTTAAAAAAATCCCCAGCACTATACTGTGCAATTTAAGCATCTTCCAGATTAATAACAAAACGTAATAAATAAACAATATTTTTTAAATTCTTATCACCTTATTTACTATCTAGGGAAATATAAACAATACTGTTAGCTATGGCATCACCATAACGCAAACTCAGTTCTAATTGTCGCTCATCGCTCATCTCTTATCTCTCATCAATAATTCAAAATATTCATGTTGATTTTTGGTTTGATCGCCTTAACAACCAGTGCTGTTGAAGCTTTCGGTGACACCGGCCGGCCGGGACGGATGTGGTGGATTCAATAGTGGAAGGATTCCAATCTCAACAACACAACCATTTGATCCATATCCAAGGTAGACACATTTGTAACTTAAATATTATAAAATAAAACATCTAATTATTGTACAGTAAAAACAAAATGAAACACCTAAATACTTACATGGCGAGACACCCGATTTGATTCATGAATTTCGGATTTTCTTGACATCCTGAATAAAGAATAAATTTTATTTAGTGTCCTATCTAGTTTCCTCATTTATGACTAAGCTTGGATTAATGCCAAACCACACCAGACGTTGGAATACGGTTCGGCGATCCATTTAACTCAGTCGTGTATGTCCAGCTTTATTAATTTTTCTATAAATATCTTAGGTACCACCATTCGCGTTATATTATATGGGAACCAAAATATGACTTCCCAATGTTCAAGACTAAAATTTGTCTCCACCCAGTGGTATCCGTATCTGCATATTTTTATTTTGTTTCCTTCTTTTTGTTTCTATAAAAAAATCCAACAAAATAATAATAATTTCGCAACATTTAATTAAATAGAAAACATCAATTCACTAGATGCCCAATCATTCGTCTGCTGCAACAGCATCATCGTCATCATCATGCAGAAGAGATCACCAACCACAACTATAATATTATTATAGAGGCTATACCTTGCCAAAGGAAAAGAGTAGCAAAATCGAAGTTGAAGCTGCATTCGAAGCTGAAGCAGTCGAGTGAGCCGCCTCAATTTCATTATTCCAACTTGCTTGGTTGCTTAGTTTTTCTCGTTATAACTTCAAGAAGCGAATGAATTATGGTAAATTAAGAACCGCGATTATAGATTAGTGGGTCCGCATTTCGATATTTTGTTTCAAGACTTTTGTGAGCCAAACAGGCATACCGTATATAACCATCATCAGCAACATCATCAGCGCGCTGCGCCGCGCCGCAACTCAGTTTGTTGTTGCCGGAGCAGGAAGTGAGGAAGCGGAATGCGTTTTCATTTGAAATCTTGTCCAGGGCATCTCCTGTTTATTTATTTTTTATTTTATGTTGACTGTTGAATGTTGGATAGGTATAGCTATTCCAGATCCACTCTCTTCAAACAGGGTTTGCTTAGGGATAGCGATATGGTTGTTTTAGTGTATTTATTCTTAGTGCGGAAAAAGAGGGGCAAATGCATGCACGCCACCACGCTAGGCTATATAGCAGCAAAGCTCTCTTCATTGATTTCGTGATTCACTTTAATGAAACGAAATCTGATATGGAGCCAGTTCGAATTATCTGCATTTATCCAAAGTAATATTAAATTTCTCATCACGCCTCTCTCTCAAAGCAGCCAGCGTAGCGTCCAAAAATACGACGGACGCGGCGACTGACAGCCCAGTCCAACTGTAAACGCTTTTCACATATGCGGATACAAGGGAGGGTATTAAGTGCAATTTTTAACTCTCAAATCCTTTATTCTTTTGATATACAGAAAAAATTATTTTGTGATTAGGTAAATTATCCCATACGATATTTTAACTTTGTATATGAAAAACATAGTACTATCATGGTGGAAGTCGAATGGGGCGACATCTACAAAGTGCGGGCAACCCTTACTCAATTTTTTTTTGCGGAGAGCTTTTGAATCGATATTTATTGATATTTTTTGGTTACTACAATCGAAATAATGGTTAGTTATTTAATTTTCCCCATATATCTTCGAAATCGTTTCTTGTATCAAAAAATAATGAATTGTCTACATAATTGATAATATACCAATATCTGTTGTGTTTGGTATAGGAGTAGGAGTCATAATTCAGAAAAATACATTACTTTTTAGAAAAAATAGAAGCATTTATTGCATATTAGACGATACAAGATTTTAAGTTTTTAAGTGAAAAAATTCCTTCAAAATATATATTAATATATCGAGTAAATATATCGAGTGGTTTCATCGAATGGCGAGATGTAGGCGACTCTGGGTAAATTTTGCAGAATTAGTTCAATATGTCAATCGTAATTGGAGCAAAGGTTGCTATAAGCAACTCCCTGATATCGTTACCGGAGTAAACACGAATATTATTAACTTCTCCAAGTGTTTACTTAATTAAGTGCATTGTTATTGGAGTTAATGCCGATATAACATATTCTTCAGATATCATTATTGGAGCAAAAACTGATATAATTGATTCCTCAGTAATAAAATAAAATATGGCGAGGCATCCTTTTAAGCTGTTATGACGTCATTTTAAATACTAATTTCAGATCTGATTATTTATAAAAAAAAAATAGATACTGAGTAGTTGGATGATTTGCTTCATGGAATTGTTTTTTTTATGGCCGGAAAATCTCGGCATAAAACAAAGAAAAGATTACCGAGCAGCTAGTGTGCAAAGCTTTCGGTGCGAGGTTCGAATCTCACACAAATCTATTATTTTTATTTTTCAACTACTCCCATAAGAGCTCTTTTAATTGAGTCCCTTTAAAATTTTTCTATAGAGCAACTGAATTTACTTTAGAAAGGAATTGAAAAAGTTCAGCTTTAGAGTGTTATATTAATATATGCAATATGCAATATTAATAGTAGTATTTGCTTTAATATCAAAGAAGCAGGTTATAACTATTTGCTGGAATGAATCTATTGTTATTAAAGTAAACGTAAGTATAACATATTTCTCAGATAACGCTTTGAAGTAAATGCTGATATACATAACTTATTCCTGAGAAATCGCTATTGGAGTGAAAGCTTATGCTATATAACACATTCGTCAGATATTTATTGGACTATTTCTTCAATATTAAACAATCAGGAGTATCTGTTGCAATAAGACAGTTATTATTGGAGTAAATGCTGATATGCCACATTCCTCTGGCATCGTTATTGGAGCTAACTCTGATATACTCATTCCTCAGACATCTATGTTGGAGTAAAGGCTGATATAACTGATTCCTCATAAAAATATTACTTAGAGTGTTTACTCTAATATAAAAAATATAATATATAGTACTTTTGGCGACATTTGTTTGATGCAGGATTTATTGCGCTTGTCTTTCTTCCGCGATAGTGTTAGAACCTCCTGCAATTTAACTATTTATTTGATAACAACTAATATGGTCAAGTTACCCTTCTTCATGAAAATTAACTCCGCGTCTGGCTTAAGCAACACTACCGCACGTTATTGCAATATAGGTGTATACCTTCACCGTTCCGTTTTCCCCTCTGAGAATCTGTCTGAGATCATAAATTGGGGCCGAAGGATTTTCATTTTCTTCAGCATCTTCTTCAACTTTTATGCAGCTTCTTCGGTTATTAAAGATACATTTCTACAAAGAGAAGGTGAACTGCTGGTTTGCTATCAGATAATTACTGAAAGACTGCAACACTCTGAAAATTGCGAATCCTTCTTTCTCCTCCTATACCACCACCACCATCCTTGGTCGTCGTCATCGTTTTCGTTTAGTCGATTTAGATATCCATTCCAGCTTCAGCCAACGAACGTCTCGTCTGAAGACTATACCTATAAGCATCCAAAATATAGAGAAACCTCAGGGAGCAGCAATGAGATCTAATTTTGTTTTCCGGTGGCATAATGAAATCAAAAGGTCGACATTGTTGATTTTTATTTTTTTTTCGGGTTGGTTTCCATGTTTTTGTTTAGATTTTATTTTGCCAATGCCAGGCAGAAGGCGGTATACGAGTATATGCCTCATGTACCAATCTCATTTGAAGGGTTACAATACGTGTTTGTGGTGTGTGTGCCCTGTCTGAATTTGGAGGTAATCTTAAAAGTACGAACATCTAATTGCAATTACATGCGAATAACTGCTGCTGCTCTAAGCTCTGAGATGCATCAAAGCCCCAGTCACTAGTATATGTAGGTACAACGGCTGATGGATATTGGAACGACTTGCTGTTACCTGATTTCGGATTTAATTGCACTTCCAGTTGGGTGGATTGGGTGTAGGTACTTTGAAGAGTTGAACAGCAAAAAGCATGACCGGCGATATCGCTGCTGTTGTTTTTTGCTCGATTGCTTTGCGAGGACTTTTTTTTTTTGTTTCTAAGTCAGTTACACTGTTGTGTTGTGTTATTCCATCTTGACTGGTCTTTTTAATTTTCTACGGCCATTACCTCTCGATCATCGATTTATGGAATACAAAAAAAAAAAAACAACCTATTTTCCTCCCATTGGTTTCGGCTGGATGGAAGTCCAAGCTAGCGATGGCGATAGACAGTGATGGTGCATTGAGATCCATTGGCTGGGTTTAGTGTTTGGTGGTGAGTACAATATACTCTCTGTACTACAATATGCTGGTACTAGTTTTTCCTCCGTCCGGTATTCGTTGTTGAATGGATGTGATGGCGGTGGCGGCGGCTAAGCAATTTTCCTTCTGGTAGATCGTGAGAATCGATCTGCCAACCTATTATATGTGGGTCAAATTTTGTAAGCAATTCTCCTTCAGCAGTTGCGGTAGTGAACAATTTAGTGTAATTTTTTTTGTTTTTTTTTTGTAAATTGTTTTTGTTTTTGTAATTTTTATTTTGGTTGAGCCACACCCATAAAGTTTAATTGCACATTTCTTTGGAATCGCAGTGTACGTATATAAAAAAGTTATGTTGGTGAATGGTAAAATGGAATTCGTGATGTCCTATTGGTCATTTAGAAGATCCATGCATAATAATGATCTGGAAATGCTTTCACAGAATCGAATAATCGTAAAAATAAATTTTCTTTTTCATCGTTATCCTGGTTTTTTTTTGTCTATGAAATTAACAATAAATTTTTTTCCTTGCGTTAAGGCTGGATTCTCTTAAAACAGAAAATAAATTATTAAAAACTAACAGCAGTACTTGCAGAGAGTCATGCTATAGCATTTTTCATTTTAAAAAAGTCAGAAAAAAAAGTTTTTCTAGTGAATAGGTTTAAAAAAAATTTCAAAGCAAGAATTTGAAAAAAAAACATTTTTTTTTCAGGATTGTATGTAATTAAGTATTATTTTTGATTTTGAAATGTCTTGCGACTTAAAAGAAAGTAAAAAAAAAAATAGTTTTTTCAATGAAAAATCTTGTATTTTAGTTTTTTTTTAGAAACAAAGGATATATATCTATATATCACATTTTTTTTTTCCTTAAGAGCACATACATACGTGAGAGCTTTTGGTAATAATAATTGATATAGTTTTTCAAAAATAATTAATGGAAATAAATTTATTAAAAAATACAATTAAATTACGGATTTCTGGCTGTTTTAAAGGGTATTGCATCTGTAGATATTACCGTTATTTTTTTTAGTAATTTCTTGTCCGTTTTTTTTTTTTTTTGAAAAATTGCAACGTAAGATATTTTTCTTGCCTAAGACCAACGAAAACACCCTTCAAAAAAACATTTTCAATATATTGAATTTAAAAATAAAGATACAAATATTTTTTCAAAAATCGAAACCCTAGTTTTATCAAAAAATTTTAAAGCTATAATAAAAATCAAAATCATAGCAAAAATGTCATAGCTACTTTATTTGAAAAAGCGTCAGACAAGGTAGTGGACAAAGTTTGCCCGTGACATGATTTGTCGGTGACATTTTATTTGAACGAAATTTTATTTAGGAATGAAAATTTGAAAAAAAAACTTATTTAAGGAAATGCGCTGCTACTTTCCGAAGCGATGAACGAACAAATATTCTCAAGAAATTTTGTTTTTGAATTTGAGTTTTAAAAAGTTCAAGTTGGTACATATTTAGACTTTTATAATAAAATTTAAATTTTTGAATTTGTTTGCTGTAAAAATAAAAAAATCTAACCAAGCCTTTTCATCGTTAAATCGAAAAATGTACGAAGAGCAAGAAGCAGTGCCTTAAATAAATGAAGCGTTCAAATTGCGGTTTATCTGAATCATTACAATATGTAAGTTCTTCAAAATATTTCTGAGATAGTAGGCATATACATAGCTTGCTATCTGCCATATGCCTACTACACACACTTTTTAGTAATTTGAAATAAATACTTTAGAATATCGACAAGACCGATATGAAACTTATTCGAATGATACCGAGACAAGACTGAAATGTATGCGACTGAAATTTTACAATTCTTCAAAAGCCTCGCCTTTAACTTTATGTTAAATAGACTCCTCCCTGCAAAAATTTGGCTATTAATAGGAATTCCTTCAAAATTAATTAAAAATAAAACAAAGCTCATTATTCTTTATCTGGTTAATCTTCAAGGCAATTCCAACACAAGCTAATAAAGTGACAATCTCCAAAACGCTGCCGATTGTATCTCAAACCAATTAGTTTTATTATTCAAATAATTTTACGACTCATTGATGTATCACCTAAATGAGAAAATAAAACATGAACATCCATATCAATTTTACAACTATTTGAAGAATGATACAAGAAATGTTTTTATTTTAAAGAATTATAAAGATATAAATAAAACAAAAAAAAAAAACAAAAATATAAACCTGTCCGTGTGTCATGTTTGTTTTGTAATTAACACCTGTGTATCAATCATCTTTTGACAAAAAAAAAACACAATTTAGATCGGTTACAAAAGACTAAATAAGCCGATGTAGCTCACTTAATTTTTTTTTGTTGTTCATATCAAATCAAGTCGAAGACAATAACGATACACGAAACCAGATAGAGGCTACATGTATGTAGCTCTCTAACTCTAACTCCATCAGCAACACCAACAGCATTTATAAATCACTTTTTCTCTTCTCTGTTTCAAAGTCTCTTAAAATCCCCCTGGGAAAGACAATGTTTTACGCACATTAATTACAAAATAAATTACAATATTGATGTCCAATTATGAAAGTGATTTTTTACTGACATTTGTGGCACAACTATCAGCTCTAATTAAGTTTTACATCGAGATCTGCTGCGCGGTCCGGTCCGGTCCCGAGGTCTTGAGATATTGAGAGTTTCAGGTCCCCACTATATGTATAGCTAGAGGTATGAGCGGTTAGTATCGCGTAATGATTGCGATTACTCGAATAAATCATGTTACCTTTACTCTCACGGACAATTGCGCATTGATAAATGTATCTCAATGATAATTATCCATATTCTGCCAATCAAAAGAAAAAAAAAATACAAAAAAAAAGATGGTGATGGTGAACTCTTTCACTATAACCGGTGTGTTGTTAGGCCAGGCCAGGCCAGACCATCAGGCCATTACCCAGATCCAGCTCCCAATGTACTGTATAGCATTTAGCTCACTCACTTCTTGTCTTGTAGGTCTCAAAACTGTACAAAGGTGTAAAATGAACCCCCTCCCCAAGTGCCTACTCCGCCATTGTATCTTTTTGTTAAAGCTTGCCTTATCTTTTGCGGCCGTCAGAAGATACAATAAAAGTCGGTCTTTAACACCTAAATGTCACCTGTAGATATGCGGTGTGGAGGTTCTTTTCTTCAAGTCAGGCACGCAACAAGGATTTCTCTCAGTGGGGGAGAAATACTTCCTCTTTTTCAGCTTAATCAGAAATTTTCAATCCGGATCTAAAAAAAAATAAGTAAGGACTTCTAGAAGTCATTGAACTGTTCGCTTTTTTAAGAATCAAACACATGATTTCATTAAGTTTTGGCGGTCTTTTGAACTTTCTTGACAGAGTTTCGAGGTCACGCACATAAAAGATGCGAGTCTCGACATAATTTACTTTCAATGAATGATTCAAAAATAAGTAAGCACTTCTAGAAGTCATTGAACTGTTCACTTTTTTAAGAAGCAAGCACATGATTTCATTAAGTTTTGGCGGTCTTTTGAACTTTCTTGACAGAGTTTCGAGGTTACGCATAGTAAAAAAAGCTACGAGTCTCGAAATAATTTACTTTCAAAGATTATATTTTATGAATTAATAAATCTCGAATGCCATGAATAATATGAGAATTACACAATAATTGTGCTTCTGGCAGAGTGTCAATTGATCTTTTTTTCCCCAAATCTATCCGCACCTGTGAATCTTCCAGTACGTGGCCAGTTCGGCTGGTTTGGCAGTGTTAGCTGTATAGTAAAAATAATAACAGATGTAGGGACAAAACGAGCACACGAAAAGATACAAGATACAAATAATAAAAAGAAAGGAGGCGGCTTACACTTCCAGCTTCAGTTTCATCTCCCAGCTATACAACACCAACCATCCAAATGGATGCAATAACACAAAGACCGGGGCCGGGCGATGCCATCGACATCGGAAAATCGGGAAGAATTCCGCGTTTGTTACCGAAAGCGTCAATTATTCGAATAATTTATGATTTTATGTGAAGAATATGTGTATGAAAACGGCTTGTTGGCTGTTTGTTTGCGCTTGTACTTTAGCTATATGAATATAACTCTTTGGGTACTGTTGGATGATGATGGTGGGTTATTCTTTTGGACCAAACACGAAGTCAATTTGTATTGTCTTTTGTCAACAAACAACACAGATTCTCTCTGTGGCGGACGACAACTGGAACGATATATCGCATAGTATTTATTTTCTATTTTGATTTATACTCAATGGAATATGTTATAATTGGCTTTTAGGCTCGATGTCATGGTTTTGGCATAAAGTTAGGTATATAGGTAGATATGGATTGCCTAGGCTTAAAGAGGTGTTGAATAAAAAACAAAAATAGACATAGTTGGTTTATTGCCAGGATTGTATGTTCCGTAACAATGGTTTAGGATGTTGTTACAGCTATGATGCGGTCGACACATTGAATACCATGTGTCGTCGTTGTAGTATGGGATTTTTGAACAAATTCCCATTGGTTCTTGTGAAATTTGTTTATCTAAGCCAAAAGTAGATGGAAGAGAGCTTATTTGGTTTGAAAACGGCATCTAAAAAAACATTGTTTATTTTTAATTGCATTTTTTAAGGAACAATAGTTTGATTTAGCAACTTAAGAAAACATAATCTTGGCTGAAAATATAAATAAGCAACTACGTAACATCAAGCAAATAAATATTCATCAAGATAAAAATCAAAAGTAAATGGTTTTAAAGATTGGAATCTCAGAGAAAATCAGAAGCAAATGTTTTATAAAATAAACTCTTAGAGATTCTGAGCTCAATATGCAATAGGTAGAATTAAGACCTATACGCTGTAAAACAATTCCTTTTTCGAACGTGTCCAAAACACGTTCAAAAAGCCCAAAGTCTTTTCCTTAATTCTAATTTAAAGACGTGGCAGTTTTTAAACTTAAATGAACCCCAGGGCGTATACGCACTTTTTCCTATCAAATTTTGCTCTTTTCGGCATTTATTCAAACTGAAAATTTCACTAAAATAACGAATTTCTTTTTATTAGATCCAGTAGAACACCGCCCTTTGGTATGATGGGAAAATCTTAGTGATGGTTTTCATGAAATTTCGCAAATGTGATAAAATGAAAAATCATAGTTCTGTTTACTTTGCTAAATACCATATCCACTAAATATGAAAATTCATATTGTGTGTGAAAAAAGGGTTTCATGGAATAAAGTCCAAAACTTCGTTTGTATTTAACTTTATTTCATGGAATCGAAAAAACAGTTTTGAAGAAATCTCCAATTCGTCCAAATTTAGGAGTTTACAAACGATTTTAAGGACATTTTCTGGTACTATCAGTTGATATTCAAATTTAGGACTTTGGCCAAGCGACGCTGTTGACGTTGCTAGTGCTGGACTAATCTGTATCGAACGATTGAAGTACACTGGTCAAAAAACAATGGCCACTGGTGAAGGGTGGATGAAATGGTGGGAAAACTCTGCGCAAAAAAACCCAAGCTGAAAGGAGCTGTAAGCGGCTGTTTCTCGTCTAGCGCTTACATATGTACGATTGAACAGTTTTTTTCGATTCTGAAAAATTTGATGTTTGGTGTGACAGTATTAGTATTTCAAGCAATCACTTCACAGTTGGCACAATTTGTAAATTAAAAAATATGACATTTATCAAGTGTGACATTTAAATCTTTGAATGTGTGAGTGATTCTGTTTTTGCTTCTGATTTCAAATCCAGAAGAGAAATTCTCTTTTTTTTAGAATCAGAACTGTCACTTTTGCCCAATTGAACGCATTCAGAATGCTTTTTTCTGCTTCCAGATTGCCAATTGAAAACGACATAAATTAACGGCGTCTGAAATGTAGATACTTGCATGACAGGAGATAGGACAAAGCGTGATCGAATGAGAAGCAAGAAAGCCCGAGAAAGCTTTGACGTCAAAAAATAACACCTTAGACCAAATACAGCATGACCAATTTAGAACCTAATTCAAAAGACAATAGCGGGTGACTCACATTCCAACACTATCGGGGAAAAAATGTAGACGCAAAAACTCCCAGATCAAAAAAACTACTGCATCATGGAACAATCCGAAACCAATGTTTACTGGGGTCAACCTGGCTTACGCAAGTGGAGCCTTAGAATAAATCAGTGGAGTGGGAGAGTTGTGGTCCCAGTATACACGAGACTCTGGACCATGACGCCGTCGGTTAAAGTAAAAGAAGAGGATAGAAGGTGTCGAAGTACTCTTTTTATCAACTCATAATATCTTTTGAGAGTCATAGTAGTAGAGAACCCAAGATCCACTAGAGGGCATCTGTTGAGTTTTTTAAGTTCTTGCAGGTATATTACAAGATATGATTTCTACTCAAACTTAACAAAATTATTTTGACAATGTTTTTTTGTGTAAACAAAAACACAAACTTGCTCCAATGTTAAAATACCTTAAATTAAACAATACTTACATCAATTTTTTTAGGTATAATTTTTTAAAATATTTTAAAAAAGAAAAATAGTTTTGAATTAAAATTAAAATTAAAAAAAAATATCTACCTGTTTTCAAAAAAAAAAAAAATAATTTTGTTTTCGAAAATCAAAAGCATGTTTTTGAAAATGTTTAAAAGCAATATCATTGATTTCATCACAATTCGTTGAGCAACTTATGAAAAAATAGAAAACCACAAATCAGGTTCTATAGCAGATACCGTTAATAAAGGTTTTTTCAAAAATATGTTTTTAATGAAACAATTAGTTAAAAGTAAAACATTAAAAAAATTAAACAAATTCCTTAGAGCTATTTTTGGAGTTTAAAAAGAATCCTATTTCGTCTCTAGTGAATTACCTAAGAACCTTAAGTTCTAAGTCTGAAGAAAATTGATTTATTAGTTTAGCCAGAAAAAAATTCTTTTTTTTTTACTTTTTAGCAATCAGTAATTCTAATAATTCTAAAATAATTCTTGAGGGTCTGTTGATATTTTATGAGTTTCGAGAATTTTTTTTATTAAAATTTTTTTCTAAATCCATCCAATTTTACAAGGAAAATGAAAAGTTCGTGGTTTCTTTTATCAGTGTAATTCTTGTGAACGTATTTTCTTCAAATACACAATTTAACATTAACTATACGGGAAAGTGCACAACCGTACCTTTGTTAAATTATTTTCAAGCGAGACTTTCTAATGGACGTGTTTCTTATAAGCGTCAAATACAACCTAACCTAAAAAATTGTTTAAAATGTTGGCCCGATTACTTTAAAATTTATTTTTAGTACTCAATAAACTAGAAACAAGTAATGGCCAACATAGACCTATACATGCGTAGTTCATTTCTTAGATGTCTCATTCAAAATGTCAATTTTCACACCAATAAATTCTCAATGTAAAACATTTTCCCATGCTGGAGTTTTTCCAAGATCATTCATGGTTGTCTAAAATGTGATGTTAAACATGTCAAATGTGAACAATAATCTACTGCTTCGTATACATGAATCTTGAATGTAAACATTCTCAAGATATTCGTTTTGGTTTTGTCTTTATCGCACTTACTTCTTCCAGATGCTAAAATATATTATATAATTCTTTGTTGGTTTGTTTCCTCAATTCTAAGTCTGCAAACACATTGTGTATGATTTCTATTGCGAAAAAAAATATCTAAGCTCAGTTCATGATAACTATAGATACGTACTTGTGAATGGTATTTCTTTAGCTAATTTCGCGGCTATAAATAATAAATCCAAGTGGTGACAGAAACACATGTGAGGATGTCATCGAAAATCGAGCGTTCGTTTCCCTGATGTATGTATATGTGATTGTCATAGACACTCAGTTGTAACTAACAAGAAAATAACAAACATTTACCATATCATCCAAAAGAAGCTTATAGCTATATGGAAATGGTGGCAAACAAAAGTATTTCGAAATATCCATCCCGCGCCTCCAGCTAGCTAGCTGTAAGCCAACACAGAAGCTATTCATCTTCTTGCAATCGGCGTTTGGCATTCGTCGTTTGGGTATAGCACTCTTCTGGTGTCTTTTAGGTTGTGTTGTGAGTCATTTTTATCGAGATACTTATTTTTTTGTTTTGTTTTATTTCTTATAGCCCATTTGGATCCGTGAGAAAATCCATCTGCAGAGCAGAAGGCGAACGGCATCTTTCTGATTCATTAGTTGAAGATGTAGAATTTGAATTTGGTGCAAATGTTTTTTTTTTTTGCTTTGAATGCCCTCAGCCCCAACGTCAGCCAAGTTTTTTTGGGAACTTCTTATAGATACTTATACCTAGCGACCTTTACCGGCTCGCAATGATTATTGCTCCGGTATTCATTCCTCTATATAGCGTTGGTCTCTGTCTTCGCTGACTGACACTAAAATCAAGCTAGGCTTCTTCGAGACGTATTTTACGAGCGATTAAACTCAGAAATCAAAGCAAACAAAACGAAGAACAAATCAAATCGAATCCTATGCTGTTTTTGTTGTTGTTTTTTTTTTTTGGATACAAATTCGTCGATCTTACACCTTTGTTGCATCAGGGTGATGCCTGATGCCTAGTGCCTATGTTGTCGGCTGTGCGCATGCGGCATGCCTTTTCTTATACCTGATGGACCACGAACTATTGCCGTTTTTCCCAAATCTCATGGCATGGCAGTAGAAGCAAAGCTGAATATATGTATTGGAACAACAAGAACAATTTTAATTAGCGCAACCTCTGTTTTCGGTTTCATTCGTTTTGGTCTTGGAAGAGGTGGCGCAGCGGTGCGGTTAGTGGTGGGTTATTGGATTGGGCCATAGCCGCATCAACACGTTTTGTATACTGGGAATGCCACATCCGTCCGTCTGTCTGTCCAGGATAAATTTGAAATAAAGTAAGAGAACGGAAGGCTACAGGTTACCACTTTTTTAAATTCATTTCCTTTCAGTTTTTGTGTTTGATTAGCTTTTTTTTGTGAAGTGGATATTTGATAATCCAGGGACCACTAGGTTGATTTGAGCTGCAAGGAGCCTATCAGGGCTAGAGAAGTAAGTTATCGAAGATACAAGAGCAACAGAATTGAGGAAAACCATAATTAGTTACAAGCTAGAAAGCCCTGTGTCACTCATTTTCGAAGGACCAAAATTCTACATGACCAAAAAGTAAGACAAAAGGAACTTTTTAAGAAATATTAGAAATACGACTTTGTAATCGATTCTAAGGCGCGTGCAGTTGCAAGAGTGTTAAAAGACATACACAAATCCGCTGGCGTGGATAGTATCCTTCCGAAGAAGTATTGTTCAACGCTACAAGACTATTGCATAAGCCTTTTCATATATTCTACTCCACAGAATTCTTTCAGAGTGCATGTAAAACAGCATGCAACCTGTCCCTAAAAAAGGTGAATCTTCTTGCCCCCTAACTGTCGACCAATTGCACTTACGCGCCCTCTTGCCAAGGTCATGAATAAAGGAATATCTTGAGTGGCAAAGATCTTTACCTCGTTTTTGAAAAACTAAGACTGATTTGATATTGCAGACTTTGGCCAGGGACTAATCAACAAGCGAAATAAATTAATTATGCATACTTACATATATAAAAATTGAAGTTTTGTTTTTTGACAAAATTGGTTTACATGTTTTGCAATATATGTATTTAAAATTTTGTTTTCGATTTTTTTGTTTGAAAATATTCTTATCAATATTGGCAACCATGTCTCCAGCATCCGGGGCTACTTCTGGGGTTGCGTTTAATAATGTTCCCAATGATTCTCTGCTATGTTGCTGTCCATTTGGGTTTAGGTTTATATTTTGGAATTTTTCAAGGTATTTTTTCCACCGAACCGACCCAGGTATTCAGTTGCTCATTTATTTCATACATAAATGCGGGCCTGGAATTCACCTAACATTCAAATAAAATATTTTCCGCTTCTTAATTAGTAATAAAAGGTTTCTGGGTGTATTTTTTTCGTTTTTTTTTTCTTTCTTATTTTTTTTTTATTAAAGTTGTTGCTAAAAGAATGGATTATAAGCTCTGACGGGGTTTCGCTTCTTCGTCGGGCTGTTAATTGGCTTTTTTCTTGCTTCTGTATGGATCTGCGTCAGTCAACTTCAGCTTTAAGCGGCATACGGAAATAGGCAGGTACCTATATAGTTAGCTAAACCACACAGTGTGTGGTGGCCTTAAAGAGAGACAGGGAGAAAGATATCAGCTTAATGGTGGTCTTTGTTAAGATACTCATTTCAAGATAAAAATATGCGTAAAGAAGGTACATGACATAGAGTTTTTATATTTTTTACAAGCAGTAACGTGTTCTTAAAGACTCGCTGAGCCGTTTAATAATGGCAAATCTTCTTTTGTTGTGGATTATTTTTTTTTTTGCTCATAATATCTAGTCAAGACAATTTACATAGGAATAACATTTAAGTAACAATACTACACAGCTAATGGTTTGGCAAAGGAGAAGCTGATGTCTGATGGAGGAAACTGGCCAGAAGTTATTTCGGACGGATTTTTATTACAAGCCTCATCTAATGTGAATTAGGTATGAGTAATTGAGATATTATGAACATTTTTATGAAGAGACCAAAGAGAGAGTGAGATTAGTCTTTTAACTTTTAATTACCGAAATAAATGAATCTATTAACTTTTACGAACTTAGGAGCTATTATACTTATTTAAACAAACATGGGTTTCAAGTTCAAGGTTTTGAAAATAAAAATAGAAATGGTTGAAAAAAACAGTGCAACATTGGAAAAAGTAAAATTTCACTTCGAATGATGTCTATACATATAAATTTTGAAAAGCCTGTACATTTATAGATAAATGTTAGAGAGGTTTTTATTTTGAAAACCGAGATTTTTTAAGTTTGTACTGTTTTTTGTCAAGTGAACTATGAAGCTTAATTATTTATTGTGATTCAACGTCATAAACAGCTCAGTAAAAAAATCGGAACAACTGGTATCTAAAACCTGATGCAAGAACTGGTTCATAGTCATTTTTTAACTCCATTTAATATAATTTTGACTGTTGAAAGCCGCAGTAATGTGCACAAACTAGAATTGAAAAAAAAGGAAAAAAATAAGTATACGCCGGAGTGTACCACAATTTAAATATTTATTTTTTAAGACCTAGAATGAAAACAACTTTAAAATTCAGAGTTTTGAAAGTTTGTATCATCAAAAATAATAAAAAAAAAATTCCAAATTTTTACATCAATTTTTTTTTTCAAAAACTAGAATTGATTAAAAGATTGGATTTTTTGCTTTAAAAAAAATCATAAAAATTACCTACCTTTCACATGACGGCGGCTTTTTTTTGTAAAAAAATCAATCTCGAGATATTATAATCAGACTTAACACGACCTGTGTGTCTGTTTGGCGGTCTGTTTGGACAAAATATATTTATCTTGAATGAATTTTTTCCGTGAGGTTTTGTAACTAATTAAAACTATTAATCAAATATTTTCAAAAAACCGATATTAAGGATACCTCACATAGAACCAGATTTTTTATATTCAATTTTTTTAAAAACGGTTTGCTGGATTGCGATGCAAATTGGTATGAAAGAGTTCTTATATAATATTAATACTATTCTAGTTTTCAAAAATATTTTTTGGATTTTTTTTTTGAAATTCAGTATTTATATAGAACCTGACCCAGAACAAAAGAATATAAGTTCATCTAAACAAGCATTTACAATGACTAAAATCTTGCCATGAAAATTTTAGTTGAGTTATTCAGATTTTATTAAGCCTAGACTGAATAGGTGGAAATGTCCCGTTGCAATTACTAGTACCTATCAATTGTTCTCATTCTTAAATGTTTTACCAAACATGTGATGCTTTCAGACAAGCGTTGAGTTCATCAGCTGGTGTTGATTGTGTTATATCCGGTACTGTGACAATGTATCATTGATTTATGATGTTTTGTACCTGGAATTGCACTGCATCGCTGATCAACAAGACTGCCATTATACAGTACATACTTAAATCTATAAAGAATAATAAACATACTCGTACAAACCTTTTCTCTTAAAAACTATACTCAAAAAATGTTCATAGGTAATTTAAAATTTAATGGAGCTTTCCCACAAAATCTTTTCTAAAAAGCACTGTTCCATTTTCCCATTTCAGATCTTCTCTAATGCAAATTTTGAAAACAAAATTAATATTTTCTACTCGTACAGTCGTACAATAACTTATGAAAGAGCAACACCCAATGACAACTTAATTGTTAAATATTTAAAATATACAACACCAAAATTAAAAAAAGCGAATGAGATCAGTTTGTTTTCCCATAAATATTATCCGCGGCAATTCCGGAAGTTATTGGAAAATCCAAGGAGGCGGCAACGTTGATTCTTTTGTCAAAACATTTATGAGACCACCAACCTATAACGGGCTACTATTAACATAGATTTATGTGACATCCATTCAAGTGACCCACAGTCGGCAATCTTCTTCAGCGCATAAGTAACCGTTAAAATGTTAAACAAAAAATCTAAAACTGCCCAAGAACCACAAAGACATAAAATAAACAACAATACAACACAATAAAAGTCTATGAATATAAAGGAACAATAATCAGTTGGACCAAGCCTTTACCGAAATTAGTGGTTGGGATCACAGTATACGATATGAGCCGGGCACACTCTTCATAAGGACAGCCATGGGGGGTGTTTGTGATGTGATCTGAATCTGGTCAGGTGTAATGTGTTTTCTTTGATCTGATGGAAATTTGAATTAATGCGCCCAACATTGACAAATGAACGTGAACATTACAACTGACATTTGGATCATTTTCCCACAGAACAATTGCGACTGTCACCCCCGTGACACCGTGACAGAAATGACGTAATGCGAGTAAATGTGTGGGCGGATGCAAAGTGGCCGTCAGCTACTTCTTGTCCGGTCTGTCGGTTGTTTAATGAAATCTTATGGCGAGTAAATTAATTTGTACGTAGGCTGGTCCAGACTGACAGCTTTGGGAATCAAGTGCAAGATCGGATCCAAATGAACTCAAGTCAATTGCTGTAATTAAATTGTTTTGCCTTGAGGTTCTTTTTTTTTCTTTCAATTTTTGTTTTGTGTACTCTTGGTTAGTTAATGATTTGCCTGGGAAACTTGAGAATATAATGTTGATGTAGTCTTAAGTATAGTGCACTGGCGATGGCGGTACCTCTATATATATGTACATATACTTAGAAGGCGAAAAGAGTGAAAGATTGATCCGAAGTGGACTTAAAACGAAGATGTACGAAGATGCTATTGCTTAAGTGTTTCTTCGGAAAAGAAGAAAAAGAATCCCTTAGTGAGCTCTGCATCCTCATTTGTTTTGCATAATTAAAGGTTTAGTGCTGATAGATTGTGATATGATTAGTGTTTGATTATTTAAGGCTCAATTTGATGCTGGTGAAGAATAACGTTTTATAGAATCTAGAATATAAGAATTTTCTCAGGGCATGTGTGTCGGACTTTAGGCAAATTTTCATCTGAAAACCTTTACTGAAGATTTGGCCTTCTTTTTCTTGTCCCCTTGTATAGGTTGAATTCATCCGAAGACTGTATTGGCTGGAAGATTGTTGTCCGTTCGTTGATTGTGCCTATTGTGACTTATTTGATTACCAAGACCAGCAATTTGAGAGTTTTGCGTAATGCACTAAAAACCTATATTTGTCATCCTCACTATAGGCAGTGTCTGCCGTTAAAAGAAGTAGTCGAAAGATACTTGTTAGTTGAGTAACAGGACAGTATATTGATGTCACGTCTCTAACAATACTATCCTTGCCAAAATACGAGTAATTGAAGGCGAACGCCTAAGATAGCTGGGTGACATAGAGAGCGAATGGACCCGATTGCTCCCGATTGCACCCGGTGTGGTGCTTCAGGACTAAAGTGGTGCACGCTAGCGGAACCCTATTGACCACGACCCTGTTGACGAAACTTATCTTGCAAATCTCATGCATCAAGTTACAATTGTTGAAAAATCGAAATTCAAGAACCCTCTTGGAATGCGACCAATCTTGGGAGGACAGGCACCAAGTCCCGGTCGTGGTCTTGTTTTGGTTCAATTATTAAATATAAATAGAAAAACAGTACAATATTATCAATGTATGTATGTAAGTCTTGTGGTCCTATACTGGAGCTAGGTAAAGACCGAATTGCTTGGAAGAAACCTGATGATTAGGCCGTTCACCGCTAACGTAATGGATTTTGAATTTTTTTAAAAAACACACGCATTTTCCTATCTACAGTAAAAAAAAAACATACATTCTTTTGTCATGGCGTGAATTTAAATATCGTGAAAATTATGTTTCCATACAAATTATCCATAAGTAGTATGAAAATATCGTTTGTAACACATCACTCACATCTGGGCTTAACTAAGCACAATTTGGAATTGGTTGTTGTTTGATTTAAAATACAAATTGTCGTTTTCATCCAATTCTATCGGGGATTTGACAAAAGAAAACACGACAATTTTGATCGTTTACTTACCTAAATCAGTAAAAAATGTAGAAATTAAAGTGTGGATCGTATTCATTTATCGCAATTATAACTATTTTTGTAGCTAGCCAATGTTGAATCTTAAATAACTCACCCTGATTAGATAAATAAATTTAACCCTTACATTCAAGGGTTGGTAAATCTTTATGAAGTACTTATTACTTTACAGGAGAAAATCCAATAGGAGTTTATCACTATACAAACTTGCTTACATATAAAATACAGTATATTACAATCTACACCCTCTCAACGAACCCTCAATATATGGGCCAATATTTTGGATAAAGTGGATGCCGCATTAGAACGAATACCTATACTGTCCATTTCGAGCATTTAATTGAATGAAACATTAATTTGAAGCAGTAAAGTGGTAGAAAGAAAAAATTTACCTACTTACATATCATCTATATTTGTGAGGAATCAGAACCAACCCCGCTCATAAAATTGAAATAGTTTTCCCCTTATCTTTTTTAGGGGTTGATAAACTATATCTCTTTGGGGTGGTACTTTATATTAAAAAGATATATAATAAGAACTCAATTTATAGCGTTCTTTTATGAGCTTGAGCATTTATATGATATAGTTTAATCAACAAAATGTACGAGTAATTTTGGATAGTAAGTAATTCTTTTACGTCTAAAATTTGTTTGATTCCTCGAGTTGTGTTAGGTTAAGAAGAAAGAGAAAGAAAGAGTGATGATACGGTCAGTTGAATTATCCCATAAGAATCTACGTGGATTATTGTGCTCCCAATGGATAAGGGTAGGAGAGGAAAGAAAAGGATTCACTGGAGGTTTAGGATTGTTGAGCCATCAAAATGTGATTTCTTCCTATGGTTTTAGCTAGGCTGATGCATTTGCAAAGGATGTGGTATGAGCCTCTTCTGCCATCTCGTCTTGACACCTTCTGGTATAAGTCACATGAACTGATATCCATTCTTATTATGTTTGGGACCCATTAAGTTATGACACGTTAGGACTTCAAAGTGACAGATATTACCAGCTTAGCTTAAGTAAATTGTCTATTTTGTTCTTGGGAAGGGTTGGGCTATAAATTTCTTAAAATCCGGGTTTTAGTGCTCCGGTTTTTATTTCAAGATTTTAAAATACTTTCGATTTTTTCTTGTTCCATGGCAGAAGTACCTGAAACACGATTTGGCTGGATTCAAGTATTGAATATTTTTGCCGTATTATGTCACTGTGTCCTGGAACCCATTGTAGAGTATAACTGTGTTTGTTGCGTTCAACAATCTTATATTGTTGCGAAAGCAATCAAACAAAGTTTAGACTTTACGATGATTGGCTATTTATCAATCTATGAAGATGTACGTATACCTAACACTTTGGCTTCATAAAATGCAATAACGATGATTAAATGTATACTACATTTTGACATTCCTCACTCAAGCTAGGTAAAGTGTCCCATCCCATATAGAAGATGCAACCAAAAACCTTGGATCTACATATAGTCGTTACATAAAAAAAGGAATAGGTACAAATTACCTACCTTCTTAGTTATTATACAAAACAAAACGGAAACACCTTGCACTAAAATCGTTTTTCTTTTCATTTACCTACGCTGATCAAGAATTATTTTATAACCCACATTAAAAAAAAAAAAATAAAACGCCATTGTGTTTCAATGCTCAAGCTGAAAAGTGCACTTTAATTTCCCATTAATTTCATCGGCGCAGTAGCAAAAACAATAAAACAACCGGCCATGTTGATGTTTCGAAAGCCCCGTTTTTTTTGTAATTCACTCGAAAGGACCTTCAACCCATCCAACGCGTCCAATAGTCTTCCTTCCCTACATCATCATAATAATTTATTTATGAAAGAAGGCAAAAAAAAAAGAAAAAAACGTTTAACCATTCATAATTTAGACTCACTCTCATTTGGGCCACATAACGCTTAAATTCAAAAAAAAAAAAAAAACATCACATATCTGCATCCTTAACAGTCGACTTCCGTTCTTTGTCTTTTACCCCAGGGCTATTTACGTTTTTTTTTTATACCGTGTTGGCCATTTTGCTGCGTCGGTCGTCCAATTCGATTTCCATTTCACACCGTTTGACGGCTGCTGTTAATCCAATCTACCACCACACAAGCATATGCACAGCATCATCTCAGGGAATCATCAGAATAAATTTATGTATATCTACCTGATTTCGCATGATCCACAAAGAGCGCCCGAAGGGGGGAGGAAAGAGATTGAGACTCATCTTCTCATCTCCACCAGTTGGGGATAAACTACTTAATCGCACCGATCATCGATCGCGCGCACTTAATTCGATTTCGGTGGTGCCAACAGCAACCGCGGTGGCGGCATCCATGTTTCTATCTGCAACCGCAAATCCGTGTGGTAAGACTCACTTGTGTAGCATTTTATCCGATTTCAATTCCGATCCCCCTTGGCAAGAAGCAAATATAGCTACAATGAAAAAGATGCAAAGTGGTTGAGGCTAAGGAAGAAAATGTATACACGATCCATCGGCCTCCGAGCGCAATCGAACAAACCGATGAATCTAGCTGTAATACCACCACCATATTACAAAAAACAAATCTTACCATCCACAACACAACAGGCAAATTTCAATTCGATCCACACACAACATCAGCAGGGAGAGTAATCGACTCTCTAATTGGTTTTATTGAACCAGTCTACCAATCAAATGCTTGCTTGTTCCCCTTCGGAGAGAGTTGCCAGAGAGCAAACTACCAAAAGAAACTCTCGTTTGACCTCAGGCAAAATGCTTGCTGGCCAAAGCAAATGACGACGCTCCGCCCAGAGCCCGGAGGTAATTGCCGCAGGTCCAAGCGCCGCAGTTCAGCGTCGCCCTTTGTGAAGTTGTGGTCGTTCGTCGCGCAGAGAAAATTTTATATTTTTATTATTATTGCTATCGTGCGGTATTATACACTGTCTGGTGTGTGTTGCTGTTTATTTCCTTTTCTTTTTTTTTGTGTTGCATTGTGTGTGCCTCCTTTTACCACCGGCCACAGCACTGAGCAGAAATCCACTTGTGGCGTTGTGGGTTCATGTCTGCACTTTTGTACTATTTTTCGTTGTTTTGTGTCGTGTGTAAATTGGCCAAACACTATCAGGCCCCCCGATCGTTGTTCGTTTCGGTTGCTTCTGCAGCATCCTTACCGACTCGATTCGACTACTATACGAAGTATGAGACGACGACGGTAATTGATGTCCTGAAGGGATAATAAATTCTGGAATTGCTCCTCTGGGAGACGAAACAAGGATTAACTACTTACAATTTTTTTTTGTTGTGGAATAAAGTGTGTGATGAAGATTAACAAAACAAAAAAGGAAATAAATAAAGTATTGTGCCTGCGGAATATACCGTAGTTTGTGTAAAATCGTTTTTTGTTGTTGTTGTCGCTTTGATGTGTTTTATGGTGTGTTTGCTTGTTCGACTTCCGTATCCGGTTATATCGTACAAAATATGTCTCCCTCTCCATCATCATAAGCAACACATGATTTAGTAAAGAAGAAAAAATAAAAAAAAAAAATATTTATTATCTTTTGCTGCTATACAGTTAGATTGCGAGTGAGTGAGAGCAAATTGGTGTTAATTGAATTGTATTTATGCACGCATAACGGGAAAACACACGCGCAAACGCAAATATACACAGTTTTTTTTTTTTAAATTTATTTAATAATCTAAAGAAAAGCAGCAACAACAAAAAAGGGCGCCCTTATGCCTAATTGTTTATTAATTAGTGTCATCTCGGGAGTTTAACGCTTATGCGATAAACAAATAAGCAACAAAAAAAAAATAAAAATTCTAACAAGCATCAAGTTGTATATTCTTTATCCGTCCATTTATTATGTGTGAAAAGATAGCCTGATCTTGTTGTTTTTGTTGTTGTTGGTGTTAAATAACATAAAGTGGGTGACTAATTATTACAAAGTGTTGTTTATAATTTTTGCTGGGACAACTACGACGACGCCTAGCGGTGTATGAGTGCAACACCCTTCTCCTCATATGTACATTGTTCTGCATGGGCAATGATAAGCGCCCCCGGAGTAGTAGTATAATGTGCAACAGTGGCTCTATTTGCAACTAGAAAATACAAAAAAAAAATATCTAACCCCTCCAACTGCGAGCTCGTCGACGATCTTCGGGCTTCTATCTCGCATCGTGCGTTGTCGTCGTGTCGACAAATTGGATTAAAGATTGCTGTTAGCCAGTGGACTTGTATAGTGGTTCTATAACTGCCACCGAGCATATAACATATATAGATATTTATAGAAGTGGCTACATATAGCGCTCGTAGTATCTTCTATTTTATATAGAAATTTAAATGTTAAAAATGTTTACAAAACATTTCAGGAGAAAATTATTATCGCATAGTTGTGATATGCATACAACATCACTGGTTGTTGTTGCTTACATTGTTATGTTTTTAATTAATAAGGTTTGTATATATTTTTGTTGTTACTTTCTTGTAAATCATTTTTTTTTATCAATTACATTAGAAAAACATAAATAAGTTTTATTAAACAGAACTGGGAATTGCACATAATAGTTTAATTTCGTGGATTATGTTAAGTAATGAGTTTCTTTAATACAATTCGTATTCTTAAGAAAAATTGTAGAGACCATTCAAATTCAAATCGGAAATTCCACAATTATGTCCGGAATGTAGAAAATTGATATTATTCTTGTGAAATGAAACGAAGCGAATTAGAGAGAAGATAATCACATACTTATATTGATTTAAACTTAAATCTAGATGTAACCAATGAGATATAACTCATGTTAACAACTCTCAACTCAATGAGATATAACTCATGTTAACAACTCAGGACTAATATGGCAGCTCCAGTTGATATCTAGATTAAGGTGTAGTTGCAATCTAAGGTCACCAAATTAAAAAAACTTCGGCGTTTCTTTTCTCAGTGGTAGGCACAAGACGAGACTAGTGAGATCTTCCCGATCTTCTGCTTGTCCAAATCCAAGATATAGCACTCAAGGAAACATTTGCAAAATGAGGCCGATTCATTATTTATAATAGTAACCAAGATCTAAGGCATCCGGTACTAGGCCAAGACTAGACCTAAATTCACCGAAAGTCTTACTATATTAACTATTTTGTAATTCATCGATTTGGTTGGATTAGCTGGGGCTGGGGTTTAACGCTATTTTAAGTATCTACGGAGTGGGCTGGTATCACACACTAGTATCCCACACTAGAACCTTAAACCAGAGCTGAACTTCAATTAACCTGCCGAATTTGGAAGATAAGAAGTGTAGAACCACGGTTTTGCATGTGCAACTGGGGGCCGAGTAAGCCCCGTTTCTTAGTGGTGGTAAGCCCTGAGTTAGTTTATGCTGTAAATTGATGATCCACAGCCGACTGCACAAGAGAGGGATGGAATGCCTTAAAAAGTGTCAGGATAAAAGCTGAAATTCAAGGATTTACGCGAAATTTAGCAACCCCCAAGTTGAAATAAGATCCAAATCTGTACTACAAAAAAAAAACACTATCTACTGTAAATAAACCTCTAGAAAGCAATTTAAACACAACATAATATTGAGTACCAAAATAGTATTGGTCCAAGAATCGAACCCTGTAGCAATTCAGCTCTTAAATAAGAAATATTCTTTACTTCTTGTGGGTAGAAATTATATTTATGAAACCAAAAGAATTTGAATTTTTAAAAGCGCCTATTAAAAATGTTCAAAGCTAATTAGAGGATAAAAAGAAAGCTTTGACTAAGATAGGGTTTGATGGGATCATTCAGATCACGTGATGAGTTGACATTTTTAAATTAAGTAATATCGTTGGAAAATAGTCCATCTACGCATTAGCAAAGCACTTAAAATTTTATTTAAAACATGACAGCCAGTTGACCGGTCTTACCAAAAATGTTTTGACTACCTACTGACAATCACGACAAATTTAATTTTTTTTAACTTAACACACAGCTACTCTCCATCGGAATTCCCTTCCTCATCATGCGTCGAGTCGTGATTTACTGTCACTTTTGTTTTCAAATGGTTTCAAAGTTGTATCGATTCATGTAAAATTAAAATTCACGACTGGATTACACGAAATGAAGAATTTTGAATCGCCTGAAAACTAAATTAGAAGCAAATCTCTTTAGTGGCTTAATGAGGATTGTTTATTATATCGAGTTTCATTTTTCAAACGAATCCAAGACTTACTCTGAAGTATGCAAGTAAAAAAATTCATATTATTCAGTTTTCACTGATTTCAAAAAAGCATTTCACCAATTCTCAAATTTTCGCTACTTAAATTAAGCAAGTCAAGATTTTGCCAAGACATTGTTATCTGGTTTAAATATTATTTATTCAAGAGATCATACCTACTCGTTACTTTTTAATGGATATGATAGAAAGAAATGTAGTGTTCATTCTGGAATACCATACGGCAGCCACGTAGGTCCTATCATATTTTTAGTTTATCTACCCATCAGTATTGAAGCTTTCAAACTTGCAAGTGAATTTATCTACAATTGAATCAAAAAACTTTTTTGAAACTACTGGAAAAAGCACACAGAGAAGTTGTGCAGTTAATCCAGATTAAACTAACCCAATTCAGTTGGTTGACTCTTGTTTAAATTAAGTTTCACACTGAAAAACTGGACGTAAAAGGGTTTTATATAGTTTATTTTTAGAGTGATTATGGAATAAGCTTTTTTCCCTCTTAAACACAGTATTCAAAAAAGATCTATTTATAAAATAATAAGGGTTCTTGCAAAATTTCAATTTTGTTATAAATGATGGAGATTACTAATATTGTATTAAAAAGCTAAATTTACGATTGACCCAAAACAAAATTCCATAAATTCTTTATAAAAAAAACCCTATCTTTCAGTCATCAGATACCTTCTTTAACTCAAAGGTGATAATGTGTTAAATATTAATTTTTGACAAAAAAAAAAAATGCAGAAAAACCACATAGTTGCCATCCCATCAATTTAACATCTATGGGTATCGACATACATAATGGAAAATGTAACTTGATCTCACCTCATCAGATGTAGTTTTTTTTTATATAATCTTCTCAATCATACATTATTATGTTGGTATTTATCTTTTTGTCATGTCAAATGTAATAAGAGAATCACATTTATGATAATGAGCTAAAATATTCAAATATTTAAAGATAGATTCTTTTCTAATTATGTCCAATCTTATACATTGTTTAAAAGTTGAAAATTCTTCTGTCTTTAGGTATCTTTCTTTTCATTTTTGTTGATTCTTCAGTTCAGTGAATTTAGGTCAAACCTAAGAATCTGAACTTTAGATTACCTGCTACCGACTACCTATACTTAAAACTTAAGGCTACAAGATGTCTAGCTTTGAAATTTGAGGTTAAGTATGATTATTTTCTTTTTATAATTTATGTAAAATAATTAAGCAATTTGTCGAGAACATCAAGTAGCTGTGTTTGTTTTGTTATTTTAGTGTGCTCACTCTCTTAAGTTTTCTTTAATGACACTTTGAATTTGAATATACACAAATAGATTTCTTATACTCGCATAAAAATATAAGGCAAGTTTTGGATACTGAAACAAATCGCACTGGAGATAATAATCGAACCCATACATTACTATGATGGTGAACGCGAAAAAGTGGGTCCCTTATTTGTTGTATGTATCTATGTCTGTCGGTGTACCTCGAACTTTAAAAATTAAACAAAGTTTTTTTTGTTATTCCCTAGAATTAAAAGTGAATATTTTCAAAAATAACCGTATACATTGTCGTTGAACACGAAAATGATGTTTAATTATTCCCTAGAATTAAAAGTGAATATTTTCAAGAAAAACGGTATACATTGTCGTTGAACACGAAATGATGTTTCATTTTTTACAAACTTTTTACAGCTCTTTACGGCGGAATTTTCGCAACAAAAAATATCAATAGTTTTACTATTTTTATTAATCACGTTAAATCACATTCTAAACTAAATTTACTTAATTTGAATAAATAAACTTTTTACTTCTTAAAATGATACGAAATTTTAAATAAATTGTAGTAAGTTTTTCTTCATTAAAGCAATTCCATTTCTCTATGAAATATTTTTATTTTTTTTAATAGGATTCCGTAGTACAGTAGCTCAATATTTAAATCCAATCGTTCTTATTTTTTTTTTGGTCTGTGTTTATCTCTCAAAATAGAATATTCAGTAACATGAGTTTCAAGACTTCTATATCAACATCTAAAAATTCAATCCCCAAAAATGCCTTATGTCGTTTTCAATTGGCAATCTGGAAGCAGAAAAAAGCATTCTGAATGCGTTCAATTGGGCAAAAGTGACAGTTCTGATTCTAAAAAAAAGAGAATTTCTCTTCTGGATTTGAAATCAGAAGCAAAAACAGAATCACTCACACATTCAAAGATTTAAATATCACACTTGATAAATGTAATATTTTTTAATTTACAAATTGTGCCAACTGTGAATTGATTGCTTGAAATACTAATACAGTCACACCAAACTTCAAATTTTTCAGAATCGAAAAAAACTGTTCAATTTGGATTCCGAATCTAAAACCAATTCCGGATTGCCAATTGAAAACGACGTTAGATATTCCATTATCCAATATTAATCTGTAGTAGCTTTTAACTTTTCCTTTATCAGCAGTGATCCCACTTCATATAAATACAGATTTATCGGAAGCTGTCAAAATTGTAAAAAAGTTGTCAGTTAAAAGTATGTTCTTATGCAACTTGTGGTAAATTGCAATATTCTTCTATTTATGATTAGTTTTTATTGATATTTGTTTGACTTTTATGATCTTTGAAACTAGATGCATTTTATACAAATTAACTAATAATTAATCCCTGTTGTCTTTATTCGTGTCGATTGAAATGATTTCGTGGTAATAAAAAGATCTTTTCTTTAAATAAGTATTCATATTCACTCTTGCTTACTCTAGAATAAGTCTTAAGTGCTAAACCAATCCTAAATATATTCTCATAATAAATTAAAAAACATTTCACCAAAAATCATATCTTTATCCACCGAATTTCTAATTTGAAAGACAAATAATATATAATTTTATTTTGAACAGAAGTCTCACAATCTTAAATTTATCCACCAATTTAAGCACACTATGTGTTCTATGCTGACAATTAATAGCATCTCATAAACTAATCTTTAGAAGCTAATATAAAACTAATAAATCTTTTTTTTTTATTTATTCAAAAAGAAGTTAAAAAAGACTCTACCTATCCTATAGCTAACACTAAAATTGAGGAGAGAGGGATACATATAAGACAAGCCAGAGAGACAAGCCTCACAGCACAGATTAATAACCATACTTGCTCCATCAGAACGGGGCTATATTAAGCGTGGGAACTCAAAACCTGATCAAAACGTCTATGCCTTAACTTCGATAAATGAAAATATAAAGTGTGTCGCATTTTTGGTTGCATTGGAACAGTGCATTGCATTGCAGTTCAGTTCACTAACCCAAAGCAAAATAAGAAAAAAAAAACTAGATATTTAATAAATACAAAATGATAAATTTAAATTATTAAAGTTAAAATCAACTCTGTCTGTCAGCCAAAAGATTTTTTTATAATAAGCTAATAAAGATATCACTAGCACTTAATAAATTAGTTGTTCGGTATTATTCATTTATGATAGATTATAGGGTGCTGTACAACTTACGTATACAACCAATAAATTCATACAAACATATTTATAAGCCGGCATTAATGTTTATTATTAGACATGTTATTCATAATGAGATTGTGGTTTGTTGTTCTGATTTTTGTTTTATGCTATTGTTTCGATATATATGTAGGTAATTATTAATTTATAATGCTGAAGGAAATTTAGGTTTGGGCTCTGAGAAAGAGAAGAAGAAATCGGTTCTCATCAATTTTAAGAGAATCAAATTTTATCGATCAAAAAATGAGACCTTTTGTGTTTGTGTTACTTTTGTATATATTTTTTCTTTGCTACTCAAGATATTTGTAGTGAATGAATATGATGTTTTTGTGGATTACTGAAACGACAAGTAAATACATGCTGTCTCTTTTTTCCAATAAAATGTGTACAATGGCCACGTTCACAAAGTTATATAAAGCAATCCAGATTGGTTTGTGTTGTTGTAATCTCTTGAGAAAAAACAGCTGATTATAAAACATCTGTTCTCAAAATAAAAATCTCAACCGATCTAAAAAATTGTCGTATATTCAGCTATCTGAAGAGAAATGTCAAAAACAGCTGACTTGAATTCAAATCAAACAGCTAAATTAACCTATTCGGTTTTAGTCGTTCACAAACATATACGGATACTCGAGTATCTGAGATAGCATATCTCAGCGCAATGTGAACGTGGCCAATCTGTCAAATCGAAGTGAGATAGAACTTCTCAAAAATTTGCTGTTAATTCTTCTTTTCGCTTTGTTTCTAGGCTTATGATTCTGCTGGCTTTTTTAATCAGCTCTTCTTCTGTTTTAAGCATTATTTTATATTCTTTAAATTAAGGGCCGGCTTTCACCCAATCGTCCAACAAGGCTTATAGATCATCTTTTTTGTGGAACACAGTGTTTCACTCATAACTCACTACTTTCAAATCAAAGATTTTAAACATTTCCATTCACATAAAATGTATTGCCATGCTTTCACGATTTCCAAATAACTAACCACAGCGGAAACAGCAATGAGAACTGAAATCAAACCGAATTAAACACAAATCCTGACAATGATTGTCAATCAGTTAAGAAAATAACCAAGCATCGATCCTTACAGATACAGTTACTGCTGCGGCGACCCAGATTAATATGGTCCCCAGAGTGTATTCTCTTTTTGTATTGGTTGTTGTTTTATTTTATACTTCTTCCTCTTAAAAAAACATAAATACTCGTAAATCTAAAGCAAGTAATAAAACTTTTGGACACATTACTGATGACAGGTTATGATGGCATTTGTCAACGCAACGCAACGAAAATGCACCAACAACAATGACCCAAAATTTGTTGTCATTCTTTTTCTTTTACTTATACAAATCGGATTAAATACACGTTTATACATATATGACAACTCATACACAAAACAAAATTTTATTCTTAAATATTTCTAAAGTTAGTTCACAATAAAAGAAGAAGAACGTAGAAAACAAGAAAAAGGTGACCACACCACTTTATTCTTTCTTATTCGACAGACAAAAAAAAAGAACAATCTTTTATCCAAACAAAACGTCACCCATCATTATGATGATGATGATGATGATGGCAAACGAGAACGAAATGTTGTATCAGCCATCATTGATGACAGTTCAATGTGACATTAGCGGCAAAAACCAAAGCAAATAAAAAATAAAACATCATTCAGTAGTCGCGCTCTGATGGTCGACCGTTACCAAAATTACCAAATTTTAAAATCAATTCTTTTTATTTTATTTTAGATAATTAAGCTTCTTTATTTTTATTTTTATTTTTATTGGTTTTGCAATTAAATTTAATTTTTGCAGGTGACATATGAACAAATATTTCACCCGTCAAATTTGAATAAAACATTTGCGTTACTCCGCCATTAAAATTGAATATATTTTATTCCGCCATCATCATGTTTTCTATATTATTTTTGTGTCACATTAGCATCAAATTGCCATTTTAATTCTAATTAAAATATGCATTTTTTTTGTTGGAAATGTCAAAAAAATCAATTTTATTATGTCAAACGCAAATCACCAAACATAAATTAAAGAATGCTGATGTTGTTGTCGTTTGTTGTTTTTGGAAGTCTAAATCAATTAAAATAAAAACAAAGAAGCCGAGAGGGTGTTATGTGGATGAAACAAAAAAATTCATTTAAATAAAACAAGCAATGTGGAGGATATAAATTTGGGTAAATAAAAAAAGTGATACAGCGGAACGCTAAAACACTCAGAAATGTCATCACTTTGTTGGTTCGAGCTGTCAGAATAGTTTTGAATATTTTTTTTTGCTATCAGTTTTGTTTTTGTAGAAATATTTTTCTTTGCTATGAAATGAGAAGTGTCGTAAATTTTAATTCAAAGATAAATTTAAAAATCGATTTTAGTGTTCGTTTGCTAAGCCTTGACCTTCATATGGATGGGAAACTTTGGCATTAAAAAAAAATATCATCGGCTTACCGATTAAAAACCCATCAAACAGCATTAAGAGTGTGCGAGTTTCCTATGAAAAGAAGCACTTTTATTGTCAATAAAACACTGACAATTCACGATATAAACGGCTCCTTAAACTGCTGTTTGACCCAGATGGCTGATTTAGTCCCGGCCTAAACCGAAACCAAAACCGAAGCCGATACGTCAAAATCGTATACATCGTATCGTATCGTCGCATCGTTAAAGTCATCGTTACAAAACCCAAAAAGGGATGATTTGATGATTAACATATAAATCACACGATCGGCTTCAGATGAGGTAGAAAGATATACAACATCTTCCCATCTCCATGTGTGTCGCGTCTGGCCGGGTGATTCAGCTGTCTCAGTTGATCATCAGTTCAGTTGTTGTTATTGTTGATGTTCATTTCTCTGCTTCTTCTTTTCTTCTTCGTTGTCGACAAAGTCATCGTGTCGTATAGTCACTTCGTTAATTTCCCGCCGGCAAGTTTTATTGAAAAAAAAATGATAAAAAGAACTCATTGTGCCTCTTAATGGGCCAATTACACTAGTAGTGTGCATGACACTCTCTATTCAGTATCCGTATCATGTGTTTGCAAGTGAGTCTTGCGCATGCTTTACGGGATGACTATATATACAATATACTTCGACTTCATTCATAGAGAGAGCCAAGTTCGGATCAAAAATAAAAATATAAAAATTACAAAAAAAAACATTCGCGCAATCACAGGAAGACAGGTTGCCATCCATATTCCGCCAGGAGTGGATTACTAAAGTGTGTCCACTGATCCAAATTTTTGTTAATTTTTATCAATTTGTGAAATTTGGTTTTATTGTTATAAAATATGTATGTATTTCGGTTTCCGCAGGTCCTACAAAAAAATACATTACAGAATTTGTCAAGTTACAGCGTATCATACCAATTCTGAAACAGGTTTCACTAGATAACGAAATGAAATAGAACATATCACAAAAAACTCGTTGAGACTTTACAGTACAAGTTGCTATAGATTGTAACAGAAACTTAAAAAAAATGAATCGCATTTTTTTCAAATGAAATGTCAATTCACGTAATGATTCCTTCTCATTTAAATGACATGAATGAAAAAGTTCATTCTTAACTTTGTATTTTCAATATTCTACTTGTCGAGTACACCAGGTTGACCTCAGAAAACGGCCAAATACCTCTCGGTTTGGGACTGTTCGATGTCTCATGTCAGTTTAATGTAGATGCCTTTGCAATTATTTGATTCAAATAATTATGATATAATTGTTGTTGTTGCTTTGGGGCTTATAACCTTTAAAACCTTTTTTCTGATGCTTAGCGTTTTCTCGGAACTCTAATATATGTATGTAAGAAGAGTGCAGAAAACCATATATAGGTCCTTTTTTTAATGTTAATTGGCTTATGTTTGGAAGTCTGTTTGATTTTTAAACTCACTATACGAGTATACATATATTAGGACAAAAAATGTTCGTTAACAAATGCCGAAAAGATTCGATATCGAAAAATTTCTAAATTCAATATTCGATTAAAAATTAAATTCCAGGGCCTTTAAATATCCTAGTCCGCCCCTTATCCATTACAGGAAGATGGGGGCTGGAGCCACCACAACCACCACCGCCGCCGGCCGTGCCGCGCCAGTTCCAGTAGTCGCTTTTCATTGAGATCTCAAGACAGAGATTGGGAATGAGTAGTGGTGGCGCGGTTATCAGCACATAAATGGAATGGAAATGAAATGAAAAGCGAATTACGACGACGACGACGAACGATGCGACGACAAGATGAACACAATATACATACATATAAAAAGAAGACAAAAAAAAAATAGGACTGAAACATAAAAGAATTTACTACTTTTTATGGAAATTTATTTAGTTTTCCTTTTTGAGTTTGGTTTCCGAGTCCGAGTTTGAGCATCATTATGACAGTTGTTATAGTTTGTCATTGAGTGGCGATCAACCGGACTACATTTTTGAGGGTCATCATTAGGAGGAAGTTCTTATTCTTATTCTTCTTCTTCAAAATCATCATCATCATCATCGAAAGAAAAAAAAAAAACCAAAATGATACGAAAAGAATGCGCTCTTAATTAATGTGCAGGCAATCTGAACTGAATGCGTTTTTATTCAACTACAATATTATGCATAAAATATATCCATCTATACGTTGAGGAGAAAACAAAAAAAAAAAACATATAATTTATTATTATTTGTTTGATTAATTAATTACCTACGCTGTGTTTTTTTTCATATACTATACATATATTATTATCTTCGTATTATACGATGCAGTTGGGTGCATTATTAAATTATTATTATTACTTTGGGGTTTTTTATTTTTGGTTTTTAATTTTTGGTCCCACTGTGAGTGGTTTTAATGTTTATTTATTTTGTCTCTTCTGCTTGCTTATTCAAAAATCTTCTGCTATGAAGCGGGTGTTGAATATCACTGCGCTAAGTGTGTTACGGTTGTTTTTGTACAAATATTAGATTAAAAATTTTAAAATAAAAAAAAGTATCTAATAAAAATTTAAATTTTTAGAGGGTATTTTTAATTTTCAACTTTAAAAAAAAAACCCAAATAAAATTCGAAAATAAAAATGGATTTTAATGCGGCCCTTTTGGTAGAAAATAAAAAGTCTTTAAAAAAAAAATGTAACTAATATTTTAATAATCAATGCAAAGTAGTTTTAATATCTTAAGACGTTCTGGTCATCTTTTTATTATGTTATAGCTGATTTTATTGTTTAAATGTTTGCTTTAGAATATGTATATTGAAACACAGAGGGGTAGATGGATGGTATGTGCTTTGATGTATATTTAATTAAAATAAGCATCTTTGACTGTTTGTACGTTGGTGGAATTTGAAATGAGGTCAATTCTATTAAATCAGGATAGGCGGAAAGGAATTATTAATTATTATTATTATCAATATTTTAAATTGAAAAGTTGTGTTAAAATAGTCGGTGGTATTACTTTGATGGTGGTCGAGAAATATATGTTGTGTAATTATTTTTTTAAACGGTTTTTTAACAGCGGGGTTTTGTTAAATACTATGGTTGCATTCGGGTTTTTAAATATTTTTTATATTAAAATATTTTTTCTCCCACAGTTGTTAGAAAAAAACATTAAACAAATTAAAATCTATGTAACTATTTTTCTTCAAAAATTATGTGGGCGTGTGTTACTTTTAACTGCTAATAGTTTAGACTAAGCTTGAATTAGGTATCTTATAAATTTATTAACATTTAAAAATATGTAGTGCCATATCTATAAATTTGAAGAAATGTACATAAAGCTTTGAACAAATTGAAAATGTATGTTTTTCAGAGTCAATTTAATTTAAGATTTTATTCTTAAAAAGCAAACACTATGCAAATATGAGAAATTGATGGCGCTTAATTTTGAATACTTTATGACGACCTTATGATAAAGAAAATTTATGAGTTAACATACAATTTTTTACGAACTACTTTACTCTTGTAGCTATTTCTTTATAAAAATTCTTTTATCGTTCTTTATTTTTCTTTTTGTCTTGATTTGCATTTACTCTCTGGCCTACATGTAAGCCAAAGTGCATTATAATGAAAATAATCAAACATTATAATGTCGTTGTTCTCGCGGTTCTATTTTAATAGCTGGCTTTCAAAATTTATTTATGTAGAAAAAAATGGTGTTGATTAACTAGGAAGTTTCATTTTAGAGATAAAGTTTTTTTTTAAAGAATAAGGAAATAGTGACTTATTGCTACATCTACACCAATTAGGAAGTAAATAATTTATTAGTCAAAAGTTTATAACAAAATCTCTTGAGATGGAATAAGAAAAAGTTTATGATACCGTAAACTACAAGCCATTTAAAGTGCTATTGATCTTTTTCGTAGATTATTTTGTTTGACTATCAAAATGCTTTGCAATTTTCTATGAAGTCATTTATAGGTCACAAATATTTTTTCGGCAGTTAATCTGTAGCTACTTGGAATGAGATGGAAATATCAAAAGTCTAATTTTTTATGAAATTAAAGTTTTATTTTTAGTTCTCTTGTTTACTCTGTTCTCTTTAACAATGTCAAACTAATTAAAATACACAAATGAATGTTAGGGTGCCATAGGTTTTGAAATTGTTTTAATGTTAATATGCAATAAAGTCTCAAATGTTACTGTGTCAATTCGCAATAAAAAAAAACAATGTTAAAAGTTATAAACGTTAAACCACAGGCAAAAAAAAACGTTTCTATGTCTTTGCGTGACCTTTGTATTTACATTTTTAGGCATTGAATTTTAATGAGAAAACTGTTTTAAAATAACAAGGTTTTCATATTTTGACTTATATTTAAATGGTAACGATTTTAAAATCGAACGAAATATTAAATTTCAATAAGTTTTTCCTCATTAAATCAATCCGATAATTGGGAAAACTTTTCGTTGGTACTTTTAATTTATTTATCTTTTGTTTTATTTATCCCAAGGCTTAAATTTAAAATTAAATATATTATGAAATAAAAAAAATGGTTTATTCAACTTTCATAGAATATTATTTTCCAAATTTTAAAAAATTATCATATACCTACCAATTTATTTTTAAAAATATTAAAGACCCTTACACAATGTCTGAGTAAGTTCTGGTTATATGTAGGTATTTATTTTCGGCCTACATAATGAGCATTGGTCAAACGACAATTTGAAACTTCTATTTAACAATTCTTGTGCCAAAATGATGATAGTTAGTTCTTCACTTAAAATTTTAGCATTGAAGTTATTTTTCCAGAATATAAACACAGACATCACTGATTCATTGAATCTCCATGGTTCAAATAAATTTCAATATCACAATTTTTTTTTCAAAAACTATAGCTTTGAAAAAATTTGTTTCTTGTGTCCGTTTACATGAAAATGTTAGTGTAAGAAGTAACAATCATCACACAGAGTGAATAGTTAATCCCTGCTGATCGAATTTCGGGGATCCTGTAATTGAAATCATTATTATCAATTGAATAATCGCAAAATTAAAACACATTAAATTTAGAAAAAACAAATGCTTAAAAGCGTAAAAAGTGAAAAACCCATATTTTAGTCACATCACCTTTTTAAAGCGTCAATTCTTTGGAACTAATCGCTTCTATTGAAAGAAATGTTCAAACATTCATTATTATTTCATCGCCATTATAATTACATTTAAACCTTTTAATTTTCATTTTTTACTCACGCAAAAAAGTGGGTCCTTGAATTCTGTACGTCTGTGTGTTTTTCTGTCGGTTCATTTAATTTTATTTTTGTAGTAGGAAAAAGAACATTTTTTTTTCTGATGGGCTATTAATAGACGCATAATCCATTCGTGCTTTATAACTTTATTTTTTTTTTTAAATTGTGATCTTCTCGCCTTTGTGTTTTTATTTATAGGTTCTCTTATTTCAAAACAAAACATATTTTGTATATGAATAAAGGAATCTGTTGCACCATTTGTTGTGAGTTAAGCAACACTTCTTAATCGTCTTATACTTATATTCACTTCAAGCTTTCAAAATAAAAATGATATCACTCAGATTCCACATAAAAACTCTTTAATACTTCATCAATATCAAATTAAATAAAATAAATACATTTTTATGAACTTCGAAAGATTAAATTCAAAAAAAGAAAATTTACAAAAGATTTTATAGCATTTTGACGATATATGTTTCTTTTTTACGTTACCTACTATTTTTATGTTCTTAAAAGCTTGTCTTTTATTAAGTTTATAGATGTCATCCTATTAGTAAAATTTTCAAATGGATGACAATAAAATTTACCTTGATTTTTGAACTTTTTATTCAACTTGATAAAGAATATACCTAAGCTATATACATATCTGAAAACAACAGAAAGTAGAACACGGAATATATTATTGTTCTGATTCCAAACATCCTTCTTTTCTTTTTTTTTTTTTGAGATTTTTATTCATAAAAAAATCTAACGCGACCACATTTAAGTGCGTGCGTGTAGCCTTATAATGCGCCATAAAAGTGTTGTTTTTATTACTTCAATAAATTAATGATTTTTCTTTCACAAATAAATTTCCATAAAAAAAAGAGAAACAATATTCAATATTCATTGAGAGATTTCGTAGAGGAAAAGTCATTTGAAAGTTTGGGTTACAAACTCATATTACAAAATACAACTTTTTAACGATCATTTTATATTGACCGACATTTAAAAAAATATCGAAACTAAATTTAAATAAGGACCACCCTAGTTTCTGGGTATGTTTGTAATAATTGATTCCATCCACTCTAGCATAACGAATTTTGCACATAAATTTATAAGAACATAATTTATCTTTGGCTTATTGAAACAAGACTTAGTCATTTTCTGAAATTTCTTTGACGGTTATTCTTCATTAATGATGTCATGTATCGTATGTATGGACTATGGATTCGATGTGGCTTGTCAATCAAATCAATAAATAAATTAGGTATTCCAATTTGATTTTAAAACTGACAAGAGGAAGGTTTCATCAGAGTTTGATGAAGTGGAATTTTGAAGTTGTGAATTTATGCGAATTGTTAAAATTTAATTGGACTTTAAGAGACTTTAGGAAAAAAAAATGTAGGTACCTACGAAATATATTTGATAAATTTTATTGCGTTTCTTAATTTATTTAAATAAATACAGTGCACGACTGGATTGGGTTAGATTTATTGATTTATTGTACCTAAAGTCGTAACTGGTTGACTTAGCAAAATGTTTATTTTGTTAACTCTTTATAAAATTGGAGGTAGGTGAGGTAGCACGAATCGAAATTAAAAGATCGAAACAAAAAGTCCAAAATATTTAAGTATCTACATATTTAAAAGCCGTTTAGTAGTAAATTTAAAAATATTTTTATAATTGTTTTTGAAATTTAATTTTTGTTTCAAAATCCAAATTTATAATTTTTCGTTGCTTTTGTATAAGAATTTTGATCAAATTCAGATGAAGGGTTTTTGCAAATATAAAAAATAAAAAATGGGTCTTCTGTAGGCAATAATTATGTACTTCCCAAATTGTTTTCCGAAATAAAACTTAGAGCAAGAAAAGGATTCAACGATTTGCGCTAAAAAAGAAGGAAAGAAGAAGAAGAAGGAAGGACATAAAAATGTGGGTTAACTATTTTCTTTAAAATTGTATTCTTGTCGCGAAAAAATTCTCAAATATAAAATAAGAATTGGCTGTTTTTTGAGAAATTTCAAATATTTGTGAGCCTATCTAAATCTTGTCATCATTGGGGCATATTCATAGTCAAATTTTAGAACCGAGTCCAACTGGCCTCCAGTCTAAAGTTAACAACAGGTTAGAAACAGCTGCTATTCATAGAGAATTTCGCAGCTCTTAGTCAAAGAGTCAGCCGTTTCTAAAGTTGAGCTCCAGTTTATCTTTTGGACTCGGGTCCAAATTGTCTATGAATAACATAAACTCCAGGTTAGCTTAGAAGAGACATAGAAACAACTTGTCAGACGACTATGAATATGCTCCATTGTCTGCACTGAGGATACGGTGCTCTTCCGACAGATGTCATTTCACATTTTCATTTTTCCCAAGAATTTAAAATGAAATCATCTCAACTAGCAACATTCCTCCAATTCCTCCAAAGTTCACTTTTACCTTTATTCTAAACTTAGTCATCTTTTTCCCAGTTGAAACAAAATCCATCTTCTTTCTATTTGTCTTAATATAAACTCTAACTAATCAATTGCCAGATGATTTCCAGAGATAAGATTCCCCACAAAATGTATAACATAGTAAATGGCCAGTCATTAAGGCGATCTTGGTTCGGAAACGTTCAATTTTTCTTGATGCACGCATGCGCAGCCCAAGCCCTAATAAACGGTGATTAAAATTCAAATAAAAAAATGTAAATAAACGTTAAAAGAAATCTGTAGGTATTTAATTTTTTTTTTCTCTATAAAGCAGAACTTGAATACGCGAAGTATTAATTTTTCATTTAGCAACAACAACTGTCAGCAGTTAATAAAAAAGCAAGTTATATTTATTTTTTTTTTATTTGACAACTTACGATGTCCTGCTGTGTTGAAAAACCTGACTCAACCTTTGTGTGATGCACGCAGTTATTTACCTTGAAAACCACAAATGAATCGATTAATAATTATTTTACTTCTTAAGTTCGAATAAAATTTAAAAAAATTACTTCCATCTTTTTATTCTGTATTTAAGTTAAAGAAGCCGCAAGCAATTTGCATAAATGTAAACCTATTTATATTTTGAACAAATCAAGTAGACTTTTAATTAAATTAAAAGTCCTTAACGCCGTTGTCGACGGGGCAACCACCATGTCAAGTTCCAAAATTTCGGACAACAGGGATATACGAGTGCCTATATATTTCTACCTACCTACACTTTCTTGTATTTCTGTTGTCGCCCAGGCTGATGAGAAAAGAAGACTGTAAGAAGAAATGGAATCAATTAAAATTAATTAACATATGGATGCCCGAACATGCACCTGAACATAACACAAGATCACAAAGTTGGGAATTCAATAAAACTTGTCCCGGTATATATCGTTTGCATTGCTGTCGCCGCCGTCGCCGTAGTCCTCTCTCCTGACGCAATTCCCAGAAAACCCCAAAATACCATAGCACCACTCACTCTCTGTTCACTGTCCCATCATCATCATCATATGGAGGTAAGTTTGGTGGCGGAGGAGAAAAAAAAACCAAGATCACCGAGAAACCAACAAACCGACAAATTTCCGATGAGAGGACGGAAGGGTATAATATAAGTTCTCTTGATGCCCTGTGAATATTTCGGTTTGCCGTGATCTTGGGCCGCGCTTGTTGCTTATCTGACTTTAATTAAACGGAATCTCATAATAAATTATCTTCATTAGTAGAATCTTGACCATCGAGTTTCGTTTTGTATCACGTTCTGCGTTTAGCCGGTGCGCTGCTGCGATCCATCCGATTCTTGTCCGTGTTTCGTCCATCGTCCATCGTGTGTCGTGTCGTAGTTGTTGTCGTTGTCTGGAGCTCCTTGCTCTGATCGTAACGTAAGCGCATTCCATTGGCAGGGTAACACATTCAACATCCATCCATCGGTGGTGTGCAACTTAAGTTACTTCTTCTTCGTCGTCGTCGTCATCATCGTCTTCTTATCTGGCGGCATTATTGTTGAAGAGAAAAAGGATTAAAACTCGCACTTGTACCTACTACAGAATATGCGTTCTATACGCAACATCCTGTTGTATGCAGGTACCCAATACCGCCCCACCACCTAGCCCCACTATAAATATCACCATCACATCGCATTTAACAGCACCATCGGCATTGCAATCGCGCGCATCGTCAGCAATGACAAGCAAGTTGTTAAATCAAAAAGTAGCCGAAATACAAAACGCTTCTTCTTCTTCCACTTCGACTTCGACGACTTTTAACTTTAACTTCAACTTTAACAACAACGACCAACGATTGGAATTTTTATTATTTTTTTTTATCCACTGAGCCACAAAACGCAGTACCATTTGCTGAGGTAAAAATATTTACAGTGAAACCTCTCTTTACCTAATAGGGGAAACTATTTTCATTAAGACATTTTTTCAAAGCTAATAACATCTGAAAAGTATACTACGAGTTTTATAATTGGACAAATGTTTCAATGCTAGAATGCAATATTTTGTATCAGAGACTTAAGTTCGGCAAACAATTACTTACCTTAGTTCAGTTCCGGTCTTAGGATTGCTCCGTTTTAGTTCCGGTTTTCCGAATATTCTAACCTTACAGGGTAAGTGGATTCTACGGAGCTAGGAATATAAAAATCGGTCTACGAGTATAAGCACTTTTTTGTGTGGAAAATTTCCTTCATATTTGTTGGTGAATGTTCATCATTCTCAGACAACTAACTACCTTACAATAGTGCTTTCATATTTTGAGGGGGTTTAAGTTCCCCAAATTTGTTTTGAACACATAGTTATTTAAAGTTTAATTCTATTGAAGAGTGTTTCAAATTATTTAAAGTTTAATTCTATTGAAGAGTGTTTCAAACAAAACTTGTAGAGCATGCGATTCTGCTCCGACTGATCGCTTTGAAAATATAGACATTTAAAAATTCAGCTTTGATAAAATTACGAAAATGTCTTTTGTTTATTAATTGTAATAAACAACTATTTACTAGTTGTGTGCACTTGTTGTACTATCAAAATTATGAAATTTTGCTATTTTTTCTTAGATGAAAAAGTTGTTAAAAAATTATTATTTATTACAATTCTTTTATAAAGTATTTTCCACAATAAAATGATAGGTACATTATTTTTTCTTATACAGTTCAGTTGCAAGATGTCGCCATTTCAAAATTGTGAAGTGATGAAAATATGAGGTTTTTTGCATGCGACTGTTGTTGGTTATTTTGTTTCTCCAACATGTTTTAGCATTTTGATCTAGTAGCAATAATTAAAAAAAAAATATAAGTTCAAAAATTGGTCAAAAGTCAAAAATAAAGGATTCTTCTTAAAATTTAATTATTCACTAGGGCTGGCCATGAGATTATACTTTTGAAGTGTCGACTTGGTCTCCTTAGAAATGGTACCAACTCAGAGTTTTTGCAATTTATTTGTTTGTTTTTTTTTTTAAATTAAAAAAATTAGAATCAATTCATATACTAGAAGCTGTCTCTCAGCGAAAAATTACATTCTCTTTTCGGTTTCGTCTCGGATGCCTAAAAGTAATTCTCGTCACGGTCTCGTCTCGTTTCTCGCAAAGATTTCGAGGCAAGACCGAAACGGGTCATCTGCAATTAAAAAAAAAAATAATTTTTAGAGTTGTTTTACAAAGCAATCGAACGAGTACGCGTTTCACAATCAAAGAAAAATTTTCCACGCTCAAGAAAATTAATTGTTGATTTTGACTCCGAAATTCTTTAATAGTTTTTTTTGAGTGGAATAATATATGTACATATCAATTTCCGCATCAGTGAATGAACATTATTTTACTGCACAACAATTGTATTTCTATTTGGCATTACTGTTTACGATATCGAATGTGGTATTGAATATCGAAAGAATCTCGAACGAGTATCGAATAAAGGAAATCCCAATGTTTTTCTTCAATATTGTTTCTTTTATTTAAATCAAGCTAAATGTCCAGCGTACCAGTAGTTGCAACAGAAATGAATATTCTGATTAATGTTATACATATAAATTGAACATACATATTTTTATTAAAGGCGAAGTGTTTTGATATTTGGTACAATAGTGAGATATTTATAAATTGGGTCAGTTAGACCTTTTAGATTACGGTTTGGAACATTAAAATTAACACGTTTTATCAACATTTGCATTTATAAGATAAACAATAAAAAAACAAACATAAATACGAATGTCTGCTCCAAACACATATGATTGTTCTCTGAAGACCTTATTCGGCTGTGACGAGACTAATTCCAACGATCTGCAATCAAGAGTGCATCATAAATTCCAATTTTCTTGTAAGCTAATTTTCATACGACTAATTAATTTATTAATTTCTTTGGTCACACCTGACATATATCTTGAAAGGTTAAATCACCATTTATTTTATATTGTTTATATTCATAGGAAAACAAAGTTCTTTATTTACTGAACACAACCCCATTCAATCTGTTGAAAATGTACCCACAAATCAATTTCAGATTGGACAGATGTCAAAAAGCTTAAACACTGCTATCAAATCATCGCCCACATAAAACTTGATTTACATTTTATATGTATGTATGTACATAAGTAAAGGGACTTGACTGTATGGTATCCTTTTTGAACGATTTGTTGAATCGTTTCTCCTCTCCCTACCCCAGAAACAAAAAAATCCCAGCGATCGTATTCGGATTCGATGATGATGATGCGGGAAAATGTTCCCACCTGTGCGCCTCTGTTTTGTTGTACCTATTGCAGTTAGTGTTGTGTTGTGCTGGTATGTTGATTGGTAATATTTAAACAGGTTCTGTGATGAATATTTTACAGTATCTGTATCTTTTTTTTTCTCAATTCACCCTTTTCCTCCTTCGTCCTCTTCTTCTTCACAAAAATCTTTGTGATCTGCTCTCTCTCTGCAATGCCGAAGATGAAACTTCAACATGGATTTTCCTCTTCCCAACAATCACACACAGATCGATGATCGGTGATCTCAGCTTTCCTCTGGGTTGATGTTGCTGTGATGCACCATCATCAGCCAGAAACAGAAACTCAGAACTGAGAACTCAGAACCAGAACTCAACAACGAAAGACCAGCAGAGAAACCCTTGGCGTTTTATTAATGAACGAAATCAAAGCCAAAGTCATTTTTCCGAAGAGATGTATGGTGTGTTTCTTCGTGGCAGCGCATTTATCCATGTGAATGGTGTTTAAAGAGGCCTTTTTCCTTAAACTTACATACACTCTATCATCCTGTGATCGCACATGGCGATCGGTGATCGCTGCGCCGATCGGGAGGAATTCGGAGCCAAGGGTTGGGGATTTTTCATTGGAATGGATTTGATTGAGGTTGGGAACCTTGAAATTAAGATCAGCCAGAGCCCAGATAGAGAGAGAGTGTGCGATCGCACACACTCTTAAACAAAACGATCAACGGACTATCGGAAGGGAAAATGAATTCATTAATGTTATTTATTGAGGTTGGTTCATTTTTTTTTCGTGTGTCTTTAATGTTTTTTTTTACCTTTTTTATTTGTTTTTTTTTTTTTAGTTTTAAGAGACTTGTATTTTTTTTTTTTTGAATAATAATTAAAAAGTTTAATATACTCTGTCGTGATCTATTAACTTTCCTGGTGGTATTTACATTTGCTTGTATGTTTTTTATGATGAGATACTTTTTTTTTGCTGTATCCAAAGAATATAAATAATGAGGAACAATAAATTGTGTTTTATTAGAATTTGATAAGATTAATTTTTTTTTGTAGGTAGATATGTTTATATTTTTTTAAATTATAAAATGCTTGTATAACTGTCAATCATTTATTATTCTCCTACGGAGATGATTAATATAATTATGTGTGAACCGAAATTAAATAAATTATACGATCATATAAAAGTAGCCCTGGCTATGTTAAGGCTGCTTTGATGAACGCAACATTTGATATTTTATGCGAATTTAAAATTTGTCAACATGAGACTTCTTTATTTTTACTATTGAATATAAGAAAGAGAAAAGTTTAAGATGACATTACGATTTCTTTGAACAAATATACTCGGCAGAAGGGATGCCTATTGCGAAAAACTGATTTTAGAAAACTTACTTTTTTTTATATTTATCGCGCACTAAAGGGGATTTTATGTAAGAGACACATTGCGAGCTTTAGGTAAGTAGGAGGAGATTTAAAAGGAGATGTCGGTAAATATTAGTCTTGAATTTCAGTCTCCGATCATTTTGAATGCTCGTCTCTGTATACTGTCCATGAGACTTAGGTAAGTTGCTGGGGCACCAGCCCAGAAAGTGATAAAAATTTTTGCAATCCATCGAATTGTTTTGCTATCTCATAGTTTATTCAATTGAAAAAATGGCGTTGGCAGTTATTATTTGCTAAGCCAACTAAGTATTAAGTAGGTTTCGCTTAATTTTTTATGCAAACAAGCAATAAATATGTATAAAAATTTATGTTTCCTAAGATAATTAGTTTTTAACAAAGCAGAAACTATAAAATTAAGCTCCCGAAACGCTGTATAACATAGTAGACAGAAAATTATTTTATAGTTAGTAATAATATTAAAATTTAATATTTCATTGGGGAAGACAATTTTGTTTTTCATCGTTATAGAACCTTGATAGAAAGATTAAAATTTCTTCTCAGAGATTCTGTCATCTTAATTTGAAGTGTGAACTTAGTTTATTCTATTTTTAAAACTGGGGAGCACAATTCTTGTGTTTTGTTTCGATAGATATCTATACAATACATGTATAAATAATTAGACGTTTAAGAAATAATTTACCATAAATCAGGATGAAATGTATATGATGTAATAGAATAGTAAAAACAAATATATTTTATTCATATTTCAGAAATTTTGTATTTACCTATACGGTCGGTCATCTTTTCAAGAGATTTACTTTCATAGGAATCATGCAAACTAGTAATTGAAACTTTGTAACTTCAAGTAATGATTAAGAACTCATAATGTGCATGTGTCTTTTTTTAGCTATTTTTTTTTTTTGGAAGGGAGGAACTGCCACAACTCCGTTGCTCCGCTTAGAAGTATTTTGCGGCTGGAAGGGAACTTTCACACAGAAGTGTTTTTAATATGCACTTAAAGAAAATTCACTAGTCAAATTGTCGAAAAAGTAAATGAAATACAATTGAAAAAAAGAATTGTCAAAAAAATGTTGGTCAGCAAAAATATTTTTTCTAAAATTAAATTTTGTCAAAAAAAAAATTTGCTCTTTGCGTCTAAAAAAATGTATAAATTTATATTAGCAAACACAATTTTTTAGTCATGGAGTACTGCTATAATATTTTGGGCATAAATTTCAGCAACTAAAGACATTACAGGAAATTTGCAATGAAATATGCTTTGGTAATATATTTATGTTTTCTCACAAAAATAAAACACTGTTTCATGATTCCAAAAATGCGTCTGACTCAATTTTTAAGTTTTGGTACTTACAACCTTTTTGCTTAGATATATTTAATGTAAATGTTTTATGTTATCTTACAAATAATATTTAAAACAGAAGAAATGTTCCTAATTGTATAGTAAATTTTATAATAGGTATACATATTTTCAAGCAAAACTTCACAATATCTTGTTGATATTAAGATGTTATGAAATAGTGTGTGTAAACAACAGTCATGATTCATGATATTTTTTTATAATTTCGGAGCATCTTTCCATATCAGACTAATCAGATCGAATCTTAAACCGCAATTAAAACTTTTACATAACACAAAAGACTTAAATTTTTAATGGGTTTAATAATAATAATCATCAATCCTGTCTGACTATAAAAATTAAGCCATTGAAAAAAACATTATGACCAACAACTCCCGCAGTACCATCACAGTCATTATTCATAAATTTTATCAGACTTTTTTTTCCTACTAGGTACCAATCAAACTTCACATTTTTTTTTTCAAATTCAAATTTTCTCACCCGCTGAATTTATTGGAGTATTGTCTTTCCTTTGACTTACCATCAATAAAAGTGCATTCATAAAATGTAAATTTTCAAACTTATAGCTGTTATGTTATAATGCACCTTAATTAAGACACTAAAACACACTAACCGTTAGACGCGAAGGAATAAAAAAAAATATACGTACGCTACGCATGGCTTTTTTTTGTTTTTATTTTAAGGCATCTTCTTTCTGATCTACAGGTTGTCATAATTTTCACACAACTGGTTTTTTGTTGTATTTTTATTAAGTTTTTTGGTTCGTTAAGTAATATCTTTTTTTTTCTTATCTTAGAATACTGATTTTTTGAAATCACCTACCGTCTTTTTATTTTTTACATCTTGTAGTTTCTTTTGTGTTTTTTTTTTGTATTGTTTATTATTTTTTATTTATTTTTGCTTCTACCATCATCACAGGTACTTTAAGTATTGTTATCTTAATTTCTTCATTAGTTAACTTATTTAGCAGCAATTTGTATATATTTTACAATAATTTATGACTTAATTTTGTTAATTTTTTTTTCATTTCTGGACATTGTTTTCTTTTAATAAACCAAAACAAAGTTTTGTTTTTATTCCCGCAGTTTGTTGTGGTGCGCACTCTTAACAACAAATTTATGGTTCTTTTGTATTAAAATTTTTGTAGATTTTTCTTCTCATTTTTTTTTTGTTTAATAAACAAAGTGAATTATTGTTCGCAGTTAAAAAAAAAAAACATAGGTAATAATTTGAAGTTATTTATTTGATTAGATTGAAACAGGAAAAAACACTATGTTGTTATTAAGATTTTATTGTTTAAAGAGTTTATTATATTAAATTTTGAACTTAGTTCACGGACTCTTGTCTTGTAAATGATGAAGACATCATTTAACAAGAACAAAGAACAACCACCTCAGCCTATTTTTGAAGTAATGTACATAAAAAGTTAATGAAACCTTACAGTTTCGAAAAAATGGTTTGCCAGGTGAGCATTTCATGTCATTGAACTTTTTTGGGGAACATAAAAGTTACATACATCATTTTATTAAACGAAAGAACTTAAGCTACGATTAGGAAGTCAACCCACATGCCCATAGTGAAATCATAGTGTCATTGTGAAATCAAGCTGTCAAGGCAGTCATGACACATATTGCTTCTTGTAGAGTAATATTTGTCTTTCAGGAATTCACAATTCAGCAACAAATAAACGTCAGAGCTGTAACTTGGGCACAAAAATAGTTTTCGAAATGATCACTAATAGGGCAAATCAAAGAATTACTCAATGAAAGCTTGGTAAACATCCCTTATATTTGCTTGTGAGTGCGTTGACTATTTCTAACAATTGGCCGATCAATTTTCAAAGGTCACAAAATAAAATACGTCATTCTGTTTAAATTCGGTTAGTGTACAATAATTACGAAAAGATGTAAATGAATGATATAAAAAATACAGTACCCAATTGGATTCCTTATGGTATTCCACAAGGAAATTTGATTTGAAATTCTTGAGAGGGGAATTTTCAAAATTTTATTGGAGATGCCTGATTCCTGATCACCGAGCAATTGGGGTAACTTGGTGCTTATCCACCCAGACATTTTCCTGATCAGCTCCTCTGTCTACTTGCTGGAGAGCACACATTGAGATCCTAGTGAGATAATACGACTTGGCGTATCATTACGCCTTCTTACCTTACCTTACCATCTTTCCAAGCACTAACATTTAAACTTGGTTAAATTGAAGAAAAAGCACAAAAAGACAATACTTACATGAACTCTTGCAAAAAGTTGAACCCAAATTAATCCAACAAATCAGTAAGTTTAAGTTTTAATTCGAATAAAAAAAAACTCGTTTGACTAATTGGTTATTAGCAATTCAGTTTTGCTTGGATTTCAATTATTTTATTGTAATAATGGTCAATCAGCTTAAAGGAATCTATTCATTGAAAGAAAACCCATTCGATCTAAGAATTCATATTCATAAGACCCAACCATATAAGTCAGTCTATTCGGCGAAAGGCATATGTATACTTGAAAATGCAAATGCCCCCAAACCAAGTTATTATCTTAATCATTTAGACTAAAATTTTAATTTCTTATTTGATTTTCTAAAGAATAATCGATTCCATTTAACAATTGGCCTGAGGCTAGAGACATTTTAAATTTAGACGAGGGTCAACTTGGAGATGATATAACCTTTCATAGTCTTTCAATCATTCCAATTGACATTAATAAGTGGCATCAAGTCTTACAAGTTGACAGCTTTTGTTAACGGTTTAAGTATTGTAACATGTTTATTTGTTTTTTCTTTTTTTTTTGTAAAAAGAAGCCCGTAAGGTGAGACTCTCTAAAAAAATATTGCATTAACTATTCATTTCTTTGTGCCACATTTAAATTCATCTGTTAGAGGTATTTGCAGATGAACAAACAAAATCAAGATATTTATTTATTTGACACTTTCAATGGCATTCTCAAAAGAGATTTTGATGTTTCTATTGTGATGCGAGCGTATTGAATTTCAACCAAAATCCAAATCAAAACACATAAATTAGATAAATGTCAAAGGTGCATAATATGGATAAAATCAAAGATATAGATCAATTTGTTTAAAGTTTTCTTTCAATTTATGTACACAAAACACTATAGTTCTTATTATAGAACGAATTCATCCAAGTTAGACGAAGGTGTAGCTTAAGTTTGAAACGATAAAGTTTTGTAGGTTATGTTTATAATGGACTTAAGAATTCGTTCAACAAATATAAATATATTGAAAGCCCGCATAAAGGTCGATTCATTTATTTTTGGTTTTATTTTTTATAAAAAGAAAGAAAAAAATCAAAAGTCAGAAAGAGGCTATTGTGATAAACTGACAAATTGATTTTTATTTTTTTCATTCACAATAACAGTCTTATCGAAATCAACGAAATATTTATAGATCCGATTTGAATTGAAATATTGTTAAATAGTTTTCAATATAAACTATAATAAGAAAACAGGAAATACGGTATTCAGATGGTAATGGTGTTTGTCTTTCACTCTTGTCTCTGGGATGATGGGAATTTTTGTTGTTGTTGATTGAAAAAAAAGAGCTACTGAATTAGTTTTCTTTGAAATCTATAAATACATTCGAGACCAAATGAAAATCGTAAAATGAGATGTGTCGAACTGTTTCAAGAAATCATTTGGTCTTTTAATTTTATGCAAAATTATACACATTCACTATTAATGATCCACCATGATGATTTATATTCAGCACTAATTCTGGTGTAAGAATGACATAACTCAAAATGGAACGCAGATTTAATTTGGAAATTTAAACGTTCAATGAACCGAATAATGCTATCATTGATCATTTGCAAAACCAACTCAAACAGCACAAAAAGTCTTTGCTTGAACATGTATAGTTGTCAGAGTTGTGAAAAATGAATGGGATAACTTTTTTGAATGCAATCCTTGACCTTAATTATAAAATTGCACAAATCAATTTTGATTTGAGACTGCAATTATTATTGATTCAATTAAATGGATTGCAGAAATTGTTTTCCCAATTTTCAATTTTTTTTAACTACCTACATACATGCGGGGCTTTTTATTTGAATAAATCCCAACAAAAAAGTGGATTTGTTAAATGAAAAAATTAATGGAAATATTCACCGCAAATCAATTCAGCATCAAAGCATTTTAAAGTAAAATGAAACAAAAATTTTAAATGTTAAAAACTTCATTTGACTTCAATTACTTGTAAAATCATCTCGAAAATAATTCTTCTGTTTATGATTTAGCATCTGCAAATAAAGTTTATTTACTATTAATAAACCAACTGGAACCATTTAGAGACCTTGAGACCTGTTCAACTCCATGTTCTGCCAATAATTTCCATCGAAACAACTAATTACAAAGTCGTAGTTTGCTTTCTAAAAAGAGAAGGGCTTAAATAACAATTGCTGCCTAATCTACTACTCCTGATTATGTCTTCGATGAATAGTGCGAATAAACTTGAACTAAGCACACAACCCTGTTTGACTCCAGACTGTAACTTAAGCCGATGAATATCCATGCACAAATCTAAGCTTGTCTTATAAAAAGTATTCTTCAATCTGTTTCAACATATCAAAAAAAAAAGGAATTTCTTTTCAGATCTTTTAATTTGTTTAGTGGAGTTTCGAGTTTGGTGACAACAGTCATATTCTTACAAAAATAAAATGACCTAAAAATGATTTTACAAACCATCATACCATCTAAGACTTGTTTGGCCTTTAATTCAGAGCAAACCAAATCATAAAACTAAACTCCCAGTTTCTTCATATTTTATTAATGTCACTTCACCACCACCTTAACTCTTGACAAATTCCAAGTCACGACAAAATGAAATCCCACTTATATTTTTTTTTTTTTTAAACCTAAGTGCGCACTATAAAAACACCATTAACTTAATTTTGATTAAATACCCTGAGAGTAGACTTAAGACAAAAACGAAAAACCTCCAAATAAATTAATTTCGCAATAAAAAAAAAAAAAAAAAGAACTGCTCTATAAGCAACACAGTTTTACAACACGCGCGGAAATAAATACCCACTTGAAAATTTAACTGCATAAATTCAGTTCACGTTTTATCTGAAAGATAAAGCTGAACTACACTAGGGGTGCCATGCGAGCTCAATAGTTCTCTCTTCAGTATCCAGTTCAACATCAACATCTCGCAGTGGCGGCGGGCGGAGTAGGGAAATATTACATAATCCTGGTGCGAATGCGCGAACGAACGCATATAATATGAACGTCATGTGCGTCCAGCGTCCACGCAACTTCTTTGCAACAAGAAATGTTTGCACACTAACTAAAGCAAATTCCAGTTCTGTTCGAGGCAATTTAATTAGACTTGCTATTAGAGCGGACATTATATTTTAATTTGCTGAAATTATTTGTCATGTAACTACATTTTGTATTCCTTGTCTTCTCTCTTTTTTTTTAATTTCTGATGTTTAAATATGTTTTTTTCTTTTGCGAAAACAAACAGGTATCAACGGCCGGCAACTTTGAGCTGGAACTACTAGAAATCTCGAACACAAACAGCCACCTGATGAGTGGCTATTGCTGTGGTGTTCCTCTAGAAATAAGAAGTACGAGAACAACAGGTGGGTACTTCTATAGTTGTGCTTAGCTGCTGCTGCTGCTTCAATTGCCGCATTGTGGCTGCGCAACTAGTCCACTCTGATGGTAAGAGGCAACATAATTAACGAGATGGTTTACATTTTGCAGATTGTCCGCCATGTTCGACGGCGTTCCGGTTGTGTCTGAAGGAGTACCAGAGTTCGGCGCCAGAAAGCTTTACCGCCGGGTGTTCATTTGGCAACTCAAGTACGGGCATCCTTGGAGGCTCAAGTTTCGTGCTGAGTGATCCCGGAATTGGTGCTATTGTTCTGCCATTTACATTTCGCTGGACGGTAAGTACAAACTACATATACCTACAAATTGCAATTTTACTCTGTGGCTGTTGCGGAGCACTTGACATTACTGATTACATTTCTTAACGTCGTTATCGCTAATAACACGTTCCAAAAACCACAAATAAGCACAAGCTGTTCATTAAACAAGATACTGTGTGCGGGAGGTAGAACATATTAATAAATATTTAGAGCTTCGACTTGGTTAAATGGAATTCACAAGGTCGATGCCTTGGACGGATGGAATAGGTTTTGGCGTTAAAAATGTTATTTTGGTTTAAGGAAACATAAACACCTAATAAAAGAGAAATCAGGAAAACATAGTTTGTAGGTGTAAATGCTTTTAAAGCTACCGTTCTTGGTTGATGGAAAGATGTGGGCACCTCTATAACATAAAGTTGTGAGAAGCAATAAATTCTTGTTAGGTATTCGTTTTTGGTAGTTGATTTTGGTAAATACCTAGATACCTATTTTTGTGCGCTTAGTGTTTGTTTTGAATTTTATAGTGATACTTTTGTAAAATAAGTCTTAATTTTGGAGTGTGTTTCTTCTGCAAAAAGTTCCAAGTATTGCCACTCGAACCAACTTTTCTCATGATTGCAAAGAATATACATTTGTGTTTTAGTAGTTGATTAGCAATTGGAAAGCTTCGTAAATGAAGCAATTATATAGATAAGAGCTTCTATCAAAACACTATCAAATGCTTTTCGACTTCCAGAAAGCATCCCTCTGTAAAATCGAAGGCTGTTAAGAGCTATTGTGATTGTGATGATTCAGGAGCATTTGAAGCGTGAAATGCTTTTTCCTAAACTGAACTCCATTAAAAAACTTCAGGTGTTATGGATGCAGAACTTTTTGAATTTCGTAAGTGTCAGCTATCAACTCTTCGAAGAATTTATTTCATATTATGAGCTCCTATTGGACGTTCCAGAAAGATTTTTTAGAATTGCAACGATTTTTGCAGTTTTCCATTTCTAGGAGAAACAGCTCTAGCTAATGTAATTTGTTCAGGTGACAGATTTTAAACAAAATCATAACTGTTCAATCCTCAAGTTAAGTTCTTTGGCTTGCAGTTGCTAATTATCTCCTCTAAGGTTTAGACATTTAACTGGGTCACCTCCATATATTGTGTCGTTAAACGTAGTTTTTTCTAAGTTAGACGCCAGGTTTAAAGGATAGATTTCTGAAGTTCATCGATGAATTCTAGAGACATTCAGCAAATGCTTCAATTCTGCCCTATGTCGGTCGTTTCTGCTACCCTATTGATGATGATAATAGCTTCAGGTTCTGAATACAACCGGACATGTTCCACTGCAGCTCTCTTTTGATTTCTTGAGTTGTTTTTGATTGTTATGTAAGTGCGCTAGTTACATCCTGTTCCAAACAACGGCTGTGTCAATTTTACGGTTTCCTGTTTTGAATTGGAAGCACTTAAACTTGTTCAACGTCTATTCATAGTCCTACATTCAGTCAGCTGAAGTTGATGAAAGGCTCAGTTCTCAGTTGATCCCGTCGTTTAATGATCGAGTCTCGAAATGTCTTAGGATATAAATCCTTACTTCGCTCCCCTTGTCTTGGAATTGTCTGATTATATATTTTTATTATATAATATAATATATCATTATATATATATATCTTTTTAATAACAAATCAAATCATTCTAAGTAATCACAACACTTTCTTCCTGAATTCTGATTCCAAAGTATACTTTTATCAATTTTCAAAGAAAGTTTCGAAATGATGGTACATACTTATTCTATTGACCATGAAGCCTAAGTGTCCCATTTTTTTGTTGTCCGTAACAAATTAACAAATTATAGGAAGACACCTTAGACCCAATCAAATCCGTTCACAAAACTGAGTTGGTAATTTAGAGAAAATAAAAACAAACCAACTATGTGGACGATCGTCAAAGCGATGGACTTTGAGCTTCTCCAGAAAAGAGGTCAGCAAGACCACATCTTTTGTACAATACCAGAGAGGTAGCTAGTGTTGTTAACCCTCTTGGTTCCTTCATTGGCGGGAATTATTATTATTACCAACTGGTAGTGCTATATGATTTCTTTAATTTTTTGTGTTTGAGGAAAAATATGTGCTTTCTTTAACAAACAAAAAAAAAAAAAACACATCCAGCATTAATGTAACGTGATTCTCCCCAAAATGTTGTCCATCTATCCGTCTGTGCGACCGACCAACCGACAACATCATGTCCAAGTATACCAACACTTTCGGTGATTTCTGTTTACACAAAATGCGATTAAGGATTAGTTGCGCGAACCAAACAAAACCCAGCACAAAAAACCATACCGCGCAAGCGCAACCACATTAAAATCCAACCAGCTGCTGTAATGCTGCTGCGGTGTGGCGATGTCCGTCGCCCTTCACCGCATGCTCGCTTGGGCTCACTCAATTAAACAACTTGTGAGCTGTATGTTTTTGTATCTTGTTGATACACGGCAACCTCTCGGTTTATCGTATCGTAGCTCAAAATCTCTCATATTATATTCCAGTGAGTTTCAAAAAATAAACAACAAAAATAAACATCAACAAAAAGAAAAACATTAATAAAAGAAAAATTTATAAAAAATAAGAAAAAAAAATATGAAATAAACTTTTGAGTAAGCCGAATTAATTACGTTAACCATTTAAACTCATTTTGTGGCGTGAGCTCGCGTATATATGCGAAGCAATTTAGAAGCTCAGCCTGAATTGGACTTAAGGCTCACAAGGCTCAGTGTTACTACACTCTTCACTGTGATTTTGAAGAGGTTTTGCGAGTGCGCTGTGAGCTGCTGTGATGTGGCCTGGCCCAAACGAACAATCTCAAGCTGTGACTTTGGATTTATGAACCCATTTTTTTAATACCAGATTGCCATTTGAGGAAATGAGTGTCAGTCAATTGTAGTCAGAGAAAAATTGTTGCAAAATAAGTCTGCGGTGCTCCGTTCTTATAACAAATTTGAAGTTACACGCAAAATGATTGATGGTCCGTCATGACGAACTGACGCATGATCCATCGGTTGCAAAAGTCGTGGTGTAGTTCTTTAATTTGGCTCTAGAAATCGCAAAGCAAGAAAAAAAGAGGGCAAAAGTGTAACACGGTAACTGTAGTTCTTTTTTTTAGCATAGATATGTACATCTTCATACATTTGCCACTTAAATTCTATAAGAATGTAACTGTACAACTGGATATTTAATCTCCGGAATAAATTTCCAAAATGCAACAATACCTCCCAGACTATAACTGACGTAAAAAAGTTGGTCTTAGTTTGGAGTTCATTTTTTTTTTCTAAAATTTTTCATCTTCGTTTCGTTTTCCTTGGTGCTGGACTTCGACCATAAGATCCACAAGAATTGCTGGCTGGTTGGTCTGGCTAGCGATGATGTTGATGATGATGGCTGGCTAGCTTGTGGCCTGGGCAAACAACCTGTAAGCCACACAGACAACCTGTTTCGTGGGAACATTGCCTTCATAATGGAACCTGTTAAATGAATGAAATGCTATTTCGTGTCGGAATAATCTTTAGGAAATGAAGTGAACCGAAAAATGATAGAACAGTTGGATGTACTTTTGTACTCAGATTTATATTGGACTAACATTATGGCTAAGAAGAAGAAGAAGAAGAAGAAGAAAAGTAGCCAAAAATAATATAAAACCCAAAGGGAAAGCTTAAAAAAAGATGTACAAACAGGAACACTATGGAACGTAGTATATTTGGTTCGTTCAACACCATCACTGCTGGAGATTCGCTCGAATTTTTTCGAAATTCAGAACTCATGCGAAACGAAGTTGCTGGCTTTCTGAGAAATGTATATTTCAGCAGTTTTATAATCCATGAATCCAGCAGCGCACAAAAAATTATAAAAAAAAATTATTATATATTATGGAGGTGAAAATATGAAATTAATGGTTGGCTGGTTTAAAAAAAAAAATAACCATATACTATACAAATGACGATGGACGGTGTTTTGAGCCGAACAACGTCCCGACGCTGCGCGGCGGGTGATTATGTGCAGGGAGGATAAAGAAAAATTAAGGTTTGGCTGCACCGATTTGGTTTACGAGCTGTCTCCACCAGACAGATTGAGGCCAATTTTTGCAGACATTTTAGTGCATTAGGTGCGAACTTGATTTTTTGAGTTTTATTTTTCTTTTATTTCTATACAGCAGCAGCGGTGGCGATGGCGATGCGGAGACGTACAAACAAGTTAGTGGTAACTCGTTTGTACCTACCTACTAAAATGAAGTATAGAAAGGTGATAATAAATCAAAAGCGTTCTAATTTTTTCTTCTTTTTCGGCGGAGCGACCGTAGCGACGCAACGTTGGAACGTTATGGAGCGATGAACGGTTTGGTTGTGAGGAATTTTAATGAAAATCACTTGCGAATTCAAAGGAGCATGTGAATTTACTTATATTGAATTGAACTTAAGGGTGTAACTAAGCTAAATTAGTTTCGTCGTTTGGCGAGCCATATTGGAAGCTATCATTAATTTGTTATATGCGAGGTATAGTTTTGGAGTTAATCAAGTGTTGAAGGTGTGGAAGCTCATTTATTTGTACTTTTACTATGTCTATATACGACTGCGGAAAAAATATCTAGTTTCTGACGAGGCAACAGATAAGTTTCCATTAATGCTAATGAAAGAGATTAACACTCTAGATTCTGGGGCTTCACCAATTATATTATGGCCATCATTATGAATAGCAAATCGTTGACGTTGAAGATGTTGACGTTGTATAATAGACAAACATCTTCTGCGAAACTATTACATTTGAAGTGAATATAAAATTGCGAATCAAGTAAAGAGTGATTAAAAAAATGACCACTTTGAGTCCAACGTTAGATTCGCTATTAATAATTCTGACTTGTGTTTTGCCTCAACAACGAAAAAAAACTAATAAATCTGAGATTAGAGTCTGGAAATTTCAGTTTTCCGTTTACCAATACGTTTACCCTACCTCTTGAAAATACCACACGTTTACAAAATTGTACTGATTACATTGCATCCTCTTTCGACTGAGACGATATTTATTTAGTCAGCCACTTGCATAATTAAAATTTCCCGTTCTGCACTCAATACATGACTATGTAGCAGATGACTGCTGATATATAAGAACCCTCAGCCCATCGAAATAAAATAAATGCTATAATAGCTGGATATGCGCTGAGTACAAGGACCTTTCTTTCCTGAATGTGTATTGAACTAAAATAAATACGGACAAAATGTATGTATTTTAAAACCACCAACCCATGAAATAAAAAAAAAAAAATTGTCCACTGACAAAGTTATGTGCTGAATACATTTTAACATGCTTTATATACAGATATGTAAATGAATTCTGCACATTATCAGTTATATGTACATATCTTTTTACGTAATGAATTCACAAATATATTTACTGGTTAAAAAACTCCTTATAAATTTATGAAATCAGTTTAGATTACGACATGCAGTAATTGCAAATGTTATTCATAAATCTAAGTGATGAATAAATGCATTTATATGCTCAGTGCATTTGCAATCAATGGCTCACTCGTTAAACTATCTAAATCTTGGGGTAGTTTCTGGAAATCAAACATGTTTCTGGATAATCCGAAGCTATATTATAGTAGGTAATGTGCTGAGTACAGTCACCTTGTTTTGAGTCTTTATTGAATTTAATTTAATATAGATGATATAAAATGAAAACATTTGTATTTAAAACCCACCAGCAATCGAACTGAAAAAATTGTATTAGTTAAATCAAGTTATGTGCTGAGTACAAGCTCGTTTCACGGAGACAATGTTAACATATATTGAATACCAAAGATTTGTATTTAATACATTCTCCTGAAATTTATTTTTTTGAAGAGTTCGATGAAACGAAAAGCGTTTTTTCCAAACCCTCCAAAAAATAACATTTTTTCTACTATAACATACAATTGGCAATGAAGTTTTACTATATACATAGATACTGCACAATTATAAGTCCTTTTAATACACAAATTTTTCAAACTAATCGATTAACTTTCATTGATTTATCGAAGTTTAATCAAATAATTTATCACACATTATATCCTCATAAAATATCACTTTCCATTTTAAACAAAACGACTCCTTACATCCAAAGTCGAATTAACTCCAAGAATCTAAGCAAAACTGCATAAATCCAACACTAATTTACGCCTCCACCATGGCTGCCGCTGCCGTCAGCTACACCACAACAATCTAAAAATAGAATGAAAACTCTATTTCAAACCCATATTGCAAAGCAAGCATGTAATTAATTAAGTCATATTTTAATCCGTATACATTCTTGGCCACAACCCAACAATCTGTCACATCATTCCAAGCACACTGCGTTGTTGTGTGATGTCATAAAGAAATATTACACAAATCTATTAACAAGAGCATATGTTGTTAGCTGGAGCAGCGATAGTCATCTATAGTTGCAATATTTTCCCACGATCAATAATTGCCATGTCAAGTCAACTTTAAAGCTTGCGGCCAAGCGATGCATGGCAATGGCGTGAGTGCAATTTTATTATACTAGTGCGACCAGAGAAAAGACACTCAATTCAGCAAAATGTACATATCTTTTAACATCCAGCCACACCCACAAAATCACCTGAACTGCATCTATCGTTGGCGGAAAATGGCGCGATGACAAGGTGAATTCAATTTAAATATAGTTTAATGATTGAACCATTTTTTTCTTTTTTTTTAATTTAAAGGAACGAAGAAGGCTTAAACAGTGATGGACCTAGTTTTTCACTCATTTTCCGTGATAAATTTAAACTTTTCTTTCCCTGATTTTATAAGTTGCCCGCCAGCCGTTGGCTGTTGGGTTCATTCACTGTTTATGTGTACTTGTGGCTCAATCAATCGATTGAACGGGAACAACAAACAAAGAGCTAATCGCCATCAAAGACCCCAACAATAACAACAACAACAACAAAAATACTCTCTATCGATGGGAATATTTGTATCCATGAGATACAAATTAAACATGAATTCCGATCATCATCATCAGCAGCCGCAGCATTGGATTGGATTGGTGGAGACTGCTGCTTGTCAGCAGCTTCAGGCAGCTAGCTGGTTGTAGCTAACCCACAGCAAGAGGCCTCAAAAGACAGATTTGAACCGATGACCGTTCCACAATGTTATTGAATACACACTTTAAGAAGCTGCGCACAGTTCAGTTCAGGCCCCATCAGCTTCGGCTCTTGGTTCAACTATCTTTCCGCTCACACTTTAATTTCCCCTCTCATCCAGTAGTTCTCGTCTACATCTGAATAGTTTTTTTTTTTTATTGAAAAGCTCTAGAGGCTATGTTGGGTGCATGAAGCTATTGAATGGGATGACTTGATGAAATCTTTTCCATCACCAATTTTCCCCTCCTCTCCTTGGAATGATGTATACCTCGTCATACACACACAATGTGTCCAACAAGAAAAATAACAACAACAACAACAAACAACAGAAAACACGACGCTCCTTTGAAACATTGTTAAGTGGTACTCAGGGATGTTTGTAGAAATCAGTCTTCTGAGCAACAGCAAAATTTATTTCCATTTTTTTTTTTTTTGGTTCGATTGATACAAGAGCTTATGAGAAATTCAAATTCAAAAACATACTACAACTCAAACAACCTGATGACTTTCTATCGAAAATATTTTTGTATCCATCTTAACAGATCTTTTGCTGGGGTTATTATCACATCAAACGTATCTTTTAGTTAAAGTAGCAAAAATTCAGCTTGAGGTCCTCTTTGAGTGATCTCCATAAAAAACATAGCAAAAAAAAAACAAGTTAAAATGATTCAAACATGGGGGCCAATGTTAAAACACCCCCATTCGAATGAATAGGTTCGTTCTTTTTTTTTGTCCAAAAATAGTTAAAGGCTTACCTTAAGTTTTTTGCTTATTTTTATCTAACAAAATTTCTACTGATTACTTGCCAATAGGTACAATAAATTTAATGTGCAAAAATTTTGATAAGAACACATTTTTTTTTACAAAATTCAGATTTGTACATACACGCTGTACAGTAAAATTAAAAATAGAGTTTTGACTACCACACGGTTATCTTTATGGTCCACTACTAGTTGCAACAAACGAAATGAAGTTTTGATGGATTTTGAACCCTTACTTTTGCTTCTTTAACTATAAAAAAAAAATTAATTTTGTAAAAAACATATTTTTAATGGAGTACCACAAGGTTGTCTTTTTGGTCCACTATTTAAAATATACAAAACTCCGTTATTATTCATTTATAAATTCCTTTCAAGCTTCTTCATTATAGTATTTTATGTAAGTAATCAAAAGAAATACTTAAATATGTACATTGTACATAAGAAAAGATTTTTTTTAACCATACCATACCGTACCATAAAATTGGCTTTCGGGTCCAACAGTAGGTATTTGAAATAAACAAAACTTAGTTTTTCATCCATTTTCATCGTTTTCTTTTGCTTTTAATTTGGAAAATCAATACATCAAAAATACGTTTTAATGGAGAACTACAAGATTTTCTACTTGGTTCAGTACTTTTTTAAACATGCATTTCCGGTTTTTTCCTCTTCATCACAGTACGAGTACAATACACGTTACACATATGGAGTTTCACAATACATTCTATTTAATGCACTTAAAGCTCTTATAAATTGAAATTTTCATAAATCATAAAAAATATAATTGATCAATTCAATTGAACCCGAGTGTATTTATCAGAAATTTTGTACCAAACCCTCGAATTTAGACCAGACTTGTTGACAGCTCGATGTTTTGTATATGTAAATTGGATTTGGATTTTAAAATTTTGTTTATTTCTTTTTTTTGTTTCTTCATCATCATCTTCGATTGAAGATACATCTTTTGTAATTAAAAGACCGCTCTATGAAGTGCTACACCACCTTTGCACCATCAGCTTTCGAGTATTTAATAGCAACATCATTGTGATCATTTATTTTTTTTATCTTAACATTTTTACGCAGTGCCGCTTGATATTTTTTGGTGTGTCATGTTATTTTGGATCGGGCTTCACCTTTCACTATTACTGACTCTCTGTGTCTTTGATTTTGATTTGATTTGATTCGATGCGGCGTTTTTCTTTAATTTAAATGTTTAAATTTTTTAATTAATCCATAGGGGCTACAGGAAGTTCATAACATATCACAATACATTGATAGATATAGAGTTTATTGAGTCTGCGCATGTGCGCAAGAGATTGTTATGTTTCTACCGCATTTATTTTTATGTTGAGAGCACCAGGTTAAGTTATTTTTTTTGTTGTTTACACGACGCGTTGTCTATAAGTCGAATTTATTTTTAATCAAATTATTTTTCCCCCTGTAGACAGGTTAGTGGAAGGTAGGCTCGTATGGGCTTGTACAAAAGTTTAATTCGGAATTCGTCAATTTTTTGACAGATGAATAGGAGATAAGTCAAATGATATTGTGGTTATGTCTGAGGCAAAAAAGACAACCTTTCACTTTTTTGGTAGGTTAGGTTAGCGTTTAAAATTTGAATGACTTTTCGAAATAAAATTTAGATGGAACGACAAAAAGTGGATTGATTTTAAGCCACTGATGACTTTGGGCTGTGGATATAAAAATAGACTTTCCCATAGAGTTTTTGATCAAACAAGAAATAAAAATAATTATGAAATAAAGTTTCAAAACTCGATAAATATGGCAAATAGTATAGAGATCATTGAGAGAAGAAGATTTTTGATTGATTTTCTTATAAAAATGATAAATCACTGCAGATTTTTTTTGTTTGTTTGTTGATGTTGAATATATTTAGTAAAAGTGCTGGCCTTATTTGATGGGATAAATGCTGTCTTGTACTCGTCTTAATTGGACTTGGGAAAATCAAATAATAATGATTGTTATCATTAATTAAAATTGTAACAAAAAGTAAATTTAGGTTGTTTGTATAATAATTGTGAGAACGTATGCTAATGTCAGTAAAAGTGCTTAGCTGTATTTATGAAAGTTAGGCGTTTGTACAGTTTGGAAATATTTTTTCACATTATGAGTTGGACGTCACTTTAGAAACTAACATCCATTTAAAATTTTCAAATTCGGTTTTTAAATTTCAATTATAATAGAGCAAATTAAGCTTGAAGCATCAAAAAAAAAAATTATTTTGTTAGTGTTTACTTTCAGTGATTACATATATCAATATATAGTTTTTATGAAATCCTACGTTGGGCGCCATTTTTCAAAGTAATTAAAATTCACTGTTTGGCAAAGCTGTGGAAATTGTGTGAGAAGGTTAATTGATATCTAGGAGCATATTAAGGCTTTCAGAGAAGTAAAAAAAAAAAAATGAGATTTTAACTGAATTTTGAAGATTTGAAGAAGAACGTTAGTAATTTTTGGAATTAATCTTTAATTAAATTGACCAAAGATCAGGAAAAAATTGGAAATATTGAAATTAAAGGACCCAAAACTGAAAAAGTTTGTTGTATGTTGTATTACAATAATCTTGCTATTTTTGTTATTAGCAGTGTGTGCCACTTATTTGAATTAAAAATTTTTGTGTATATGTTGTGTGTATGATTCATTGAGAATGAAAATGAATACTGACAAAAATTAAATTGGGCCTGGCTTTCACGGGAAATGTTCGTTAACTTGCAAAATATTAATTTTGTTTCTAATTAATAATTATCCGTTGGTAAAAGTTGAAATGTAACAAGTTAAAGATTTAACCAAACTGACAGAGTTTAATCTGGCATCAAAACATTATCTTTTTCTTACGTGTGACTTAATTTCTCCAATTAATGATAATGATAATGTTTCACCAACTAGAAGCAGACTGCGTAACTGGTAAAAGGAAAATTCCAGGTTTAATAGTTTAATACTCAGAGAAAAAAAGATCAATGAAAGTGAAAACTTCAATGAAACTAAATTTTTTTTAGTAGCAAGCTACCATTTTTTATTGAAAATTTAATAAGATTTTCTCAATTGCTTCAATACTACCTTCTTCTCGAATGAAAATCACACATATAGATTTTATTGTTTTTCGTCTATTTTATGTTCTTCTTTTTTTCTCTATGTGGGGCACCATTTATCTTCGAACACACTTTAGTAAAATATATTATATTATATTTGTCTTTTCTTCTAATCGGTTTTATTTAATTTACTCTTAAGTCAGAGATTTCAACATTTACCAAACACCACTTTACAAATTAATAAATCCCTTAAAATCTTTAATATAAGGTTCAAATTACTTTATCGAAAACCAACCTTTCATCAAAAGAAAACTATTTTAATAAACCATCAGTTAAATTACTTAATTTATCGAAATAAACTGCATTGTTTTGCCTTCAGATCAACCACAAAAAAAACCTATCTAATTTCCAAACACCCAAACTGTGCCTGTCACATCAAGAAGTTCATAACTTCCATAAACTCCTCTCATAACACATTATTGGATGCCTCATGTCACATTATTCTTCTTGCAAAGACAATTTGTGATGCTTTTATTCTTGACAGCTTAGACCAATTAACCTGATCGACAAAAAAATAAAAGTTAGATAAACCGTAAAAAAAACACTCCAGGAATTTAGGAATGTTTATTTTTAAAAACAAAAGATACTCTGGCGCCAATTGTGGGATCTCCCTCACAACAATCTAAACCCATCACTATAATATAATAACAAAACTCCTCACACAAATAAATACATTAAATAAAATGTATCCATTACTCAATTAGCATATTCAGTCGATACAAATAAAATTGAAGCGGAAAATCGATTAGAGTTTGACCTCAAAAACCGTGACCGCCATTCATATTTATTTATTTTTTTTTGTTTCTCATAAAAAGATACAATTTCGTTTTGTTTTTTTTTTTGTTGTTGTCATTTTTATTCGATGAATATAATTATCACATGTTTTATGTTTATATGTTCCTTTGAAACGGTATCTGCAACTAAATGATTCAATATCTACCTCCAGATTGGAGTATTATATTCAAAATGTGACTGTGACAATAATAAAATCCAATGCATAGCCAAATAGTTCGATTAGATTTCCATCCAAAGAGAGTGGGTTATATATACCTATGAATATGGCACGAAGCACTGATATATTAAACGATGGTAATAAATAAAATTTCTCACTCACTCACTCTGGCGCAGCGGTGCGGCGCGGTGTGGACGGATCCTAATGCGCTCCCTATAAACCGAAACCGAAACTTGTTCGAAATCACAACCAGAACTCAGGCAGAACAAATCAAAAACGATAAGTGTCAAAGGTTTTCGACATTGAAGACGGCCCAGGAAAGCAAAATATTCTTATGGGACCTGCGCAGTTTCTGACTGTGCGGCGGACGTGTGAAAGTATCTACAAGAGCAGAACCTCCGAGTGTCCCAAAAAAAAAAAAAACTAACAACCCATCTAGCTAGACGATGAACCCATTCCGATAAAGACACACATACCGCACAAAAGTATTCCCCCAAGGATTTTCACTCGACTCTGACTCTAGGAAATCCATGCAACACGATCATCGAAAAGACGACAACGTTGTCTGAACAACCACGAATAGCAAAACTACTAAGGCAGCCGCATCACAGAATCCCCATACAACAGCATGAACCATCACCATTCTCTCTAGAGATCTGTTGACTGCTGCAACTCTGGTTTGGCTGTTCGGAAACTGAGGAGGAAAAAAAAGAACATATCGCACATTCACCTGCGCAATTCCGATTTGCAGGAATTACTTGCATTTCCAATTCAATTTGCATGCTCTCGCACAGATTTGAATACAGTCAGTATCTATAGCTTGAACTGACATATGAATGTCTTATTTACACTCTATGTCGAATGATGCAGACAGAAATTATAACTTCAAAAAATTTGGTAAAATAATACCTTTTGAGAAATGGTTTTCAAGTAAGATTATACCATGTTTCCAAAGTTGGGTGATTACTGATTACTAAAGGTACTGGGCTCTCTGTTGTTTCCAAGCCTCGAAAAGTGCATTGACGCAAGCATACTTTTCAGTGAAACAATTGTTATATAGTCTTATAATTGGCATTTCTATAATTGCGGTCCTGTTGATTAAATCACTTAATTAACTTTTTATACTTGTTTCATTTTCTCATTTCTGTTGTAAAAAAAGCTTTTAATGTGCCAAACATTGGGCGCCATTTTTTGAAATAACAGTGTTGTTTGTGTACCTTTTTAAAATGTTCTTATTTATGATTCGAAAAAGTTCAATTTTATGAATTTTTTTAGTATTCTATTTTTTACTTCATAAAGATTTGTTATTACCCTAGAGCTTAGCGCCATTTTTGTAATTTTGAACTTTGACAAATAAAACAGGCAGCATTAATTTCAGTGCCTGAAAGTCATCTGGAAATTTTATTATGTAGATGAAAGGCAATTCATCGACCAGGCATTAATGAGGGTAGGTGTCATCTGGATGATAATTTTTAGCCGGTTTTCGTTTTGCAATGACAATTTAATTATTTCGCATTTAACGTTTTGTCAGTTTTAGTTCACAGCAAGTTTTTATATTGCCATATTATAGTTTCGAAAATTAATCGCTTTGCAAAATTTTAAATTGTTATTTTTATCTCGCATTTTCATTATAAGGCATACAAATATTTTGCAAATTATTAAATTGTATTTTATTGTTTCGCATTTCATTTGTTTGCGATATTAAAGTGAAACAATTAATATATAAATAAAATTTAGCGAAATAACACACAAAGGAAATTAACAGCTAAATTGAGCAATATAGCATATTGAAAATTGCAAGGGAACGACCGTAGGGCTTGTATGCAGAGCTTGTATGACATCATAGTTCACACACATTTTCTATAAAAAAGAAAAAAGTGAGACTGTACTTTCTGAAGGCTTAGGTTTGTTAAAGCCCCGATTGGGAATTTTGTAGCAGCTGTTCCGGACTTTAGTCTGCTATCTCAGACTGTAAATTACCTCTGCTATTTTGGGCTGTAATCAGACCATAATTCAGTGGCGTTTGCTATCTAAAACTGCAAGTTAGTAACATCTGTTATCTCAGGTTGTAATTCACTGACGTCTGTTATTACCGGCTGTTATCTACCTATAACAATCAAAAGAACCGCAGTGTATTACAAACATCATACCCAATGCAAAACGATCACTAAAACAAAAATGTATTATTTATTGCCATAGATATTTTTATGTTTCATTGAAAACTGCTAATCGTGACTTATTCTCTAAATGTGCGCGGTAAACTGGTGCTTCTGCTTCTTCTCCCAAGTCAACCAAAAAAAAACCTCGCATTGAAGCACCACCAGTGTTCAAAATGAAAACAAAAGCATGTCAGTTCTATGATAGTTATACACAACAGTTTGGACACAACACAACTGATGTAACACCGAGAGCGTGTACTATTTTTGGATTTTTATACATCACTTCTACTATTATATAGTTGAGTTAGGCTGAGTTAAGTTGAGAGCCTTGAGCGTATGAGGAAAAAATATTAAAAGCCCGCGCACTGCGCACACCGATATATCGATGATGGTAATGTTCTTTTCAGAAAGAAACAAGAGCTGCACTTCTTTTTGCTTCTATACCGCATAAATACCGACTTTTCTACACAGCTAGCGAGGTCTTCTTCTTCTCTTCCACTTAGACTCTGATGTTGGTAACTTTTGTCGTTGTCGTATAGTAGTCGCCATCGTCAGCTCTTCGAAATCTGCACTTCATATAAGTTTTATTATTTGTTTTTGTTTAGTCAAAGTTTGGTCATGAATATTAATAAGTTTATAGTTTTTTTTTTCGTTGTACTTTGGTTGCTGCTGTTTCGAACAAATTTGCTGTTTTTATTCTCGGAAAGATGTAGACTATACGTTACAACTACGAAATCGTGGAATCCTCTTCTATAGTTATAGATAAAAACCTTCTACCACCTTCACCATCGATTGTCCATCCATATATTATAAATACCTGTATGAGTTATCCAACTTCTTGAAACAATGAATCGTAGCAATGAGAACAAAAGAGTCTTCGATCGCGTAGAAGCAAAAAAAAAGGAGCAAAAAGACGTCCACCGGATGCCAATCATCTTTTTTTTTGCATGATTTGTTCAATGTGTATGCCTGCCTTAAAGGAGCGCGTAACAAGTGAAGTACCTGCTGTTAAGTGTCATCGTAGAAACAAATCAAAGATACAAAAATCAAGCCTTTTAACTAGAAACTGTATTCAGAAATGAAACAATCTTGATATTTAGAGAAGATGTGAAGGGAGAAGACGAGAAGGCTGTTCGTTCCTTCATACATCAACATAGTTGGATGAAACATGCCTTGTCAAGATTTCTATCTTCAAGTTGTTGTCTTGTTTTCTATTCATCGGGTTTTGATGTGATGTTGGAACAATTTCAATGTGCGTAGGATGATGATGATGATGATGGCTATGACGATGATGAAGATTGCGAGATAGTTGAATCCATTGTCTTAAAACTACATATAACTACAGTAGATCAAGTGCCTTGCTATCTCTCCTTCTCTAGGCTAAGTCATGAAAAATGGAAAGTATTTTTAGCATATTTTATGTAAATTTTATACAAAATCTGATCCATATCACAGTTTACAGAGATGACGTCCTTTTTTTCCAAAGCGAATAAAATTGAAGCCAGCGATAAAAAAAAAGACTCATAGTAATTGGTTCAGGAGGTCTTAAAACTAAATGAAGATATATGACTTTTTGATTAAGGAATTATGCTAATTGAAACAGTTTAAGGTGGTTTCGAATTTCATACAAATATTTTTTTGTTTTGTTTTGGCTGTCAATAAATAAAAATATATATTTCAAGAGAAAATACGTGAGATAAATTTTGATCACACGCGGATAAAGAGACGCCAAAATATTTTTGTCTGCGCAAAGGATTTCTAGTATAGAAATAAATCTGATTGTGTGGTTTGTTACCGATACAACGGATGTTAGTGGGTTTTTGTTAAAATGCCAATGAGTTGAGACCTCCCAAAACAAAAAAAAAAATCTTTTCAGATATGTATTTGGTGATAAATAGTTTTTCTTTGCCGGAAATTTGAGTTTAGTTAACCGACAGTGGATTTGTATAGACTGTGACTGTGTTAAACTTTCTTATTTTTTTTTGTAAAAGGTTTCTCAGTTTCTCATATCATGATTGTTTATTTTCCACCAGTTTATTGATGTGGTTGGTGGCTGTCGTGAATATGCAATCTCCTTAAAAATATATATCACAATGTTCAATGTTCAAGAAACTTCTGGACAGAACATTGGTCAATAGTGGAAATCATCTATCGTTCGAAAGCCAGATGTCATTTGTCTCTTCTGTTTCGGAATCCTTAGAGCTAAAGCTGGCCAAGAGACTACCTTCAGTCCAATGCCCCCGTGAGTAGACCAAGAAGAAACCGCATTTTTCGGACAGAGATTTACCGAGAGTAGTACCTCATAGTCCGTAGGACTAAAAGCCTGCAGCTCTATCCCAGTCTTTACAATCAAAGGCTTTAACACCACAAAAATATTTAACATCATAGACTTCGGACTTCGCCGTTTTATGTTCTTCATCTAATCTAAAGCATATGCATAAATATGTTAAAGAAATATCTCAACGTGAAATTTTTAACATTTTGTCTCCCAGGTCAAGTCCCAAAACAAATTTATCCTCATCCATTTAGCACTTGGAATGTTCCCATTTCGGATCATGGAAAAACCCGCATTAATCTTGTCAGCTTTTTTTTTTAACTAATGCTCTTCGGATAATTACCATGTCCAACTATCACGTTGAATGATCTGCAAAGAAAATCTAACCTTTGTAATAAAATCAAATTTTGAAGCTTTAAGCAAAACATACTGCCAGCATGACTCATCAAAACCACCATCTTCTTTGTTGGTACTAACTCAACTATTTTACCATCATCATCTCTTGAATCAAACTCTAGCCATCTTTTTTTCACCTATTTCCGTGAAACAAATTTTTAAATTAACCAATTTATTATATGGTACCTTACCTATCGAACCTTTATAATCTGCCATGATTCAAAATCAAAACAAACTATACAGAAATTTTTGATTTCCCGTGGAGTTATTGATGAATCCAAAATGTGTTTAACTACTTTACCCCCCTCTAAGTAAACAAAGAAAAAATATTTGATTGAAGTTAGAGAGTTATACGAAAAGATGTGCGCTTATGCCTACACCCGCAATCATCGCACATCGCACATCGCACATCGAACCTACGTATCCTACTTCTTCATAAATTGTAATGGATTAACCTTCAAATAAGAAACACCGCACTACACACATCATAATAATACAATAAAAAGTTAAAAAAAAAAAAACATTCCCATGTTGAATATTCCCCCTTTGGCCCTTGGCACATCGCATCAATCGGATAAAGAATACAAAACAAAATCGATCATTGTGATCAGAAAATGAGGTGTTTACATCTTGGTGGCAAAATTCAAAGCAAATTGACGATACAAATCGACAATTAAATTGTAATTTCATAGGGTCCGTGGAAGTCGTCGTCGTCGTCGTAGTCGGTCGTTTTGCTTGTACCACCACCGCACTACCCGACCGACCGACCGTGTCCGCTAAATGTGTAAAGATACTCACATTCGATGCATACGAAATGCGCGCGCGATATTTCCATATCAATTGTGATGCATCGTCGCCTTCCCTTATTTGGATGCACAACCATCAGGGCCTTGCACTAGCACCCAGCAATAACAGCAACAGCGGCAGCTTCAGCTCTTTTTTATATTCGATGGCCAAGAGGAGATTTGATTTCTTGCTTGGGCCACTTTTTGTGTCCTTCTTTTCAGGAGCTTTATCGAAAGCCAACCTTTGCTATAGTTGCTGTTGGCGGTGGTGGCGGCCGGCGCGGCGGCGTTAGCAGTGTGGACTTCAGCTCCTGGGTCGGTTGTCCAGCAAGAATCATCGTTGTCATCATCATCATCAGTATCGTGGGCATTGACTCTCTCGCTCTCTCTACGTTGTTGTTGGTTTGTACATTAAAGTGTATACAAAAGTAAAGATTTTAATATCTTGTACAAGCACAGTGGGGGCGTATTCATCAACAATGTGAATACAGTAACTAAATCTGCAGCTGTCGCCATGAATTCACGAAAGGTAATTTCAATATAATGTATACAGGGTTTTCTTCCAATAGCTCTGTTTAGTATTGTTCTCACATCTGTCAGATATCTTTCATGTGATTATACCTTTTCGCAGCACTTGTTCATTATGAATAGTAAGATTGTTGTTGAAGATACCGGAACTGCTGAATTATGTCATCAAATTTAGCGGATAAAAAGAGGGCAATGCGGTAGTAAAATTCGAGAAGAAAATATTAAAAGCAGCAGCAAGATCAGAAGAAGCCTACTATATTCTGTCAAAGACTGCAAATCCAGAAATCTCACCACAACTTCAAAACTGCTGCTGTACAGGACCATGGTCCTGCCAGTACTCACGTATCTATGGATCCGAGACTTGGGTGCTTAGCAAAAGACTCCGACCTCTTAGCCGCGTTCGAGAGAAAAGTCTTAAGGAGAAATGTTGGCCCCATATGTGAGTAAGGACATGAATTGTACGCAATCTACCTTGAAGCAGACATAGTGACAAATATTAGGCTCGGTAGACTCCAGTGGGCGGGGCACCTTGCTCGCATGAGTGAAGAGGAACCTGCTCGGAAAGTCCTTTGTGGTACATTCTATGGTAGACGGAAGCGTGGTAAACCATGCTTGCGCTGGAGAGATAGGACGCCCGAAGCGTTGGGGTGCGCAACTGGATGGCGTCGGCTCAAGACCGGAATAGGTGGAGAGACTTGTTGAATGAGGCCAGGACCGGACCCCGGTTGTCGACAAATTTTAGTCTCTTTTCCGTCTCGCTTCAGTCTCTTAAAATTGGAAACTACATTCGGGTACGAAGGAGTCTTATTCCTTGAGACAAGACCGACCCGGTCTTATCGTCCCTAATCCCTGCAAAAACACGCGCACAGCACTGATTGCATGCAGTTGTGCCGTACCGTTGTTGATAAGAAACGTAGGTCCTACTCTTCCTATTCTGAAAATTGAAGCTAAAAAATTCCTGAAAGTCAAAATCCACTATGAGGTTACAATACTAAATTTAGTTGCGTCTCACAGTTGAATTTTACTAACAACCAAGCACCAAAATAAATCAATATTCTACAACAACATCAAGGCCCCACTGTGCATTGTCGTTCTTCATTCCAACAGTGCACTATCGAGTCCGATAAACGTTAAGAAGAAAAAGAAAAAAAAATTGTCTTCCATGTGCGGGATTATGAATTCAAGTTATGAGAATAATGGAAAATCATAGCCAACGACGACGACGACCGTTGGAACGTTTATTTCATATATTCCCCCGCTGGATGTGATATGTGTGATGGCTATTATGGCTCAAGCCGAAGCTAAAGCTGAAGCTGAAGCTGAAGACCATTCTCTGATGATGGGTAGCACTTGAAACTAATTCCGCAAAAATGTATGGCTATAGAGATATGAGATAATGTACATATTCGCCCCACATGTGTGTGATGGAGTGTTGGCAACGATGGATGGAAGAAAAAAAAATATATATACATATATATAAGACGACGAAGATGAACGAAGACTTGAGAACGTTTTGTGCAGTTTTTACGTGAAAATTGTTTAAGAACTTCTTTGCGAGCCAAAAGCAACACAACAAAAAAGAACACCACAAAACGAAAGATAACTGCAGCCGCATCAAGCACGGATACGCTCCAAGATGCGCAGACGTAGAGCTCGCTGACCTAGGGCAAGAGAGGAGCGATGTTGGTTGTTGGTTTGGTTCGGTTAGGCCGCCCTGACTGGTGCCGAGCGCACAGGTGGATCGGATTGGATTGGTTTTAGCTTTGACTTGGACTTTAGAAACGACTGTAGACTGCTGTGCTGCTTCATTTTCTCTTGAACTTGCGCGCGATTATCTTGTATTATGCGGATGGTTTGACTGGGAATGGCCAACTGGATGCGGATGGATGGACGGATAGATGGATGGATGGATGGATAAAAGCCTCTCACACAGAGATGAAGTAAGTTTTCAGGTAATGAACTGGCAAGATATACAGTGTGTTAACTATATACGTACCTGCTTGTATAGTTATGGTCAATGCCATGGAATATGAAGATGACGACGACGGAGACGTCGTCGTCGTCGTCGTCGTCTTCCGTCCGTCGGTGATGGTCTTCAAAATCTATTCGCGCACAGCTGTAAATAACTCGATGGCACAGTAATTTATTTTCAAGAACACGGTACCAACCACCACCGATTCCTCCTCAATGATGAACCGATGTGATCTTCTTCATTTTTCTTGTTTTTGTTGTATTTATAACTGACTTGTTGTGCATGGATTGTTTTTAGTGTTGATTTGCCTCTGTAATGCACTTTAATTTGGTGTTTTACGAATGGCAGGAATATATGTGGAGGAAGAATAATATCGATCGATATATGATGCATCTGGGAATACCACCAGGTTATATTTTATATGGAAGGAAATCAATGGATACGCTTGTCGGCAATGGATGGTGTAGTGATGACGGTGAACCAGCGCATATAGATGGGGCATGTTCTGTTCAACCCAGCCTGCAAGTCGTGATAATTTCAACTAATTACAGCAAATCAAGAGAAAATTTTTACAAATACCAATAGTGTTTATCTAGGAAAAAATGATCTTAGGAGATCCTTCATGGTTATGATTGGACCTAAGGTTTTTTTTTATCCAAGACGGTCGGTATCGGGGTTGTTCAACTCATGGGATACATATGGGCAGGTAATATTTTTATAAACAAAGTTCTTGAGAATTTTATTAAGTGGCGATACATTTATGCGTAGATATAAACGTTTTAGAATGTGGAACGTAATGCATAAATGCAAAAAAAAAAAGAATACATTTTCTTTCCCAAATCGGGTTAGACGGAACTCACGCTAAGGGCTTTGTTTATATTTTTGAAATAAAATGGCTTATGGACTTTTTATTTAGTAGTGTGTAGTTAATTTAATAAATAAATAAAATGCAAAAGTGGTTAAAATTGCTGTTTTTTGTTTGTTTTATTTTTGTTATTGTCAATGTTAATATTTTTGAGTTAATCGTTTGAAAGATTGTTAAAATTTTATTTAACTGGTAATTTGGTGCCTTTATTTCAGAAAAATTTCTTCTGGGAAGGGAAAGAAAATTATACAATTTGGAATTTTTGAAATCGTGTGCTCCACTTTACAAATTATTTTCAGATTGAATAACCAGATCAAGATCACTGAAATTAAAAATTAAACCATCAATTCTGTTCAAACTGTTATTTGGACTAAAATATGAAAAATACAAATTTTTCTATAAAAATATTTAGAAAGAATATTTGATTTGTCTATAAGAGTGCGTACTGTATATTATAAAATTTAATAACATTGCCATTTCAATTTCAAAAGTTTAATTTTGAATATGATGATCCAATTGCGAAAAATTTTAAATAAAACGTTATCTCCACATTGGCAAACTACAATTATCTGCTAAAAAAAAAACAAGTTCATCCAACCCATTTAAGTTTTTTTTTTTTTAATTTAATTTCATAATGACACAAATTCAAACGTATTACATTGATTAATTTCCCATGAGGCTTTGCTTATAAATAACTAAACTATGTAATCTTTTAACAAATCGTCAAAACAAAGTGTCTTAATTCTCTCAAAGCCATTTAACAATTTAACGAAAGAAAACACAAATTATCATAAAATGCTATCTTTATACTTTATTGGGTTTGTTAAAAAAAAAGAAGAAAGATTAATAGAAAATTAATAGATTCCGTTAAATTAAGACAAATTTAATTTACACTGCCAATGGCTCTTTAGGTCAGTGTTAAGACAACATACCTCTATATATTTTTATAATAGCTACATAATTTTAAATTTTGCTACTTAAAATAAACTATCGATATAAATAAATGTTTTTTTTTTCTGTAGGTTGTAGGTATAGGTTTATGTGTGATGGTGAATATTAACTTAATAACACAAATCACCAATCTATAACTGAAAACCCATCAACTTGTGAATCATTTTTATCCGAAATTAATTCATTAGATTATTCAGCATTTAATCGGCCATTCTCTAATAAATTTAAATACTTAATTCATTTCGAGCAGCGAACTTTACAACACAAAAAATACAAAATTAAAGAAAAATATGTTGGAGAACATTTTGCCTAATTAAGCCTAATGTCGGCCAGAGAGCTTTGGGAACAAACGCCAAAATAATAAAACAGTAACAAATCTGCTAAATCGATATTTTTATTTCTTTAAATATTCATGGGAATATTTTTTGAATTGTTTTTTTTTTTTTTATTTCAATCCATTCCATATAGAGACACTCGTGCGAGAATTATAAACTATTCGTTTAAGAAATCCAGACTTAATTTAAATAAACACTACCAAATTTGTGTATGAATGAATTAGGTAGTTCATAAAAACACTATATATTTATCAAAGGTGTGAAAATAAGCTAAACAGTTTTTTTTAATTTTGTTTTATTTACGTGAAATTTATACAAAATCAATAGTAATCCCTGATTCTTAAGAGCTTTAAGTGGTGATTTATGTTTGTTAAAACTTTGTTTAATTAAGAAAATGGTGAATTTTAATTTTTTATTTGGCAAATGTTTATCATAATTTTGAAGAGGCAAATAGCGAGATTTTCGTAAACAAAATTACATTCATTGAAAAAGAAGGTGACCATTCAATCTTTTTTTAAATGTAGTTTTCTTAACCACTTTTTGTTATTTTTTTTTAGTTTGCTTTGGTTTGTGTGTCAAGAGGAAATCAGTTCGGGAATATTTAAAATGTTCATAAAAATACAAAAAAAAAGATTAAAAAAAATTGACGTTTTGGATTCACTTTAACCTTTGTTAACTTTGATTTATTAGAAAAATAAAAAATAAAAGCAAAAAAAAATGGAATATGCTGGTCACATTATATCAACTCTAAATAGTGAATACGCGAGAATAATGACGCCAGCGTGATTGATATCCATAAATTAGAGTCAATAAGTCTGTTCCCTTCATCGTATTATTATGTGATGGACATCGTTAAATTGTAAGAACCTCATAACCTCTCATAATAAACACACGATCGTTTATATGTATATCCCTATACAGAGTCCTAATTGGGGGGCCTTACATGTACAAATTATGATTAAATACATAGTATTTTTTTTTAATTCCTGATCAAACCATCACGTAGCAACTAAACGTTTCGTGATCTATTGCAGAGTATTGTTTTTCATATTAAATTGTTTTTTTTTTTATTATTATTTGTGTAAGATATCGCTGATGTCGAAATGATATATAAAGCCCCATGAGGTTTTATCTAGCTCTTTACCTCTCTCTCTCTATCTCTTTCTATATTTATCTGAACTCAAACTCGCATAGATAGTAATTAAATGCAAACGACGTTTCTCAGCTGGAAGCCAGGAAATTCTCATTAAAATGTCTTTCTACATATTTAGTATCCTCGACTCGTAGTAGTATTTATATATATATTTTTTTTTTATTGAGTATACTCTCAGCAACAAATGAAACTGACCGATTGGAATGATGGACAAATCGGTGGGAAGAGGGCTTTCAATTATTATTATCTCATCCATGCACACGCATTGCATTACTTTATCCATAAGATTCGTCCGCATGTATCTTGTTTGTTTTTTTTTATGCTCCATCGACATTTAGCAATCAAAATAGATTTTTATTTGAAAGTGCAATAAATCAACTTGAATTTATTGGATTGAGGTCTATATGTACATTAAACCAGGAATTTATACACTCAAATACAAATTTTATAGATTTTAAGACAAACACCAATTAGAGTTAACGTGCACTGGTTACATTTTATTTTTTTTTGTCGAAGAAAACGCACCACCAACTAATCACAGAACAAGTTCATGTACTCAATGCATAACTATATTCCAGCCACAGTATTGACATAACATAACCTGAACACTTAAAAGCAAGAAGCACATCAACATGTCAATATTAAATCTATTTCGAACCCGTTAGACTTCCAAGTAAGAAAGTAATGTATTGAGTACAAACAAAGTTTACTTTGTCTAAATTTACTTACATTTGCAAACGATATGCAGTGAGTGAATTATCTATAAAAACCAGTATCACAACAATTTATGCCCTAAATACAGGCAAAATGTATTGAGTCTTTATTTAGTTTTTTAATACAGCAATGCAGCCATGATCCAAATTTAAACTATGTGTATTGAACACATTCTCTATTTAAAACCTACAAGCTGAAGTTATGGCAACAACTACGTGCCAGTGCCATGATATTTTAATGACTCTTATTAAATATAGACGATAATATGTATTCAATACATAAACTATATAAAAACCAAAACCCATCAAAAGAAAACTGAAATATATACACATATAAAATTCCTTTTACCTTTGTATATGAAAACTATAGTACTATCATGGCGAGTTTTTTTTAGGGTTGCAGAGGTCCTGGTGGTGGCGCTGCAAAATGTGAGGTGTAAAATTCGATTTGGGGAGTCTTTAAGCGTCGAAAATTGGTGGTAGGGGCAAGAGTAGACTATTTTTTGGATTATTGCATCCAAAAAATATCAATAAATATCATTTAAACCCTCCATAAGCTCTCCGCAAAAAAAAAAGAGTAAGGGTTGCATAGGTAAATTAGATGTCGCCCCATTCGACTTCCACCATGATAGTACTATAGTTTTCATATACAAAGCTTTTACTGAACAAAGACGAAAAGAAGTTCGTAAAAAACTGTGGTCATCGCATTGAGTTTGTAATTACTACAATCAGTACCTATGCTCTACATTAACTTTTATTAACACCAGTATAAAATTTGCAGTCAATACTTAGTCTATTTAAACTCATAGTAGAAAACTGCTGTTTTCATCATGTTATGTGATGAGTACAAACAACGTGAACTCAATCTACATTGACTTTTACTGACTTCAAATGATATATTCGTATAGCCAATACATTATCTATTTAAAAACACACAAGTCGCACAAACATTTCAGTCATCGCAGCATATTATGTACTGATTACATGCAAATTACATTTAGTCTACATTAACAAATGGTATGTACTGAACACTGAAGACTTGTTATCAGCAGATCGTCCTGCGCGACGAAATCAATATTTAGATAAATTAGGGCTTATACATTTTTAAGTGCGTATAGATTTAAGCATGTATTGATTGCAAAATCAATATGATGTTTGGAGACCTTTGTAATGAGTAAAAGCAATTAAGTGCATATTGCATCAGATTGTAATATTTTTTTCTTCTTTGAGTATAGACAAACTACCTGCTCTAAACAATAGTATGAAATTATTTTGACCGAGTTCCCGGATTCTCCATCAAAAGAGATATCGATTTTGTGAGGTGGTTTCTATGAAGTTTGTTGTGTGGTGTGGTGCGCTTCAAAATAAATTCTCAGGAACTGTTGGAGACAGGTCAAAAGGTGAAGAGACTATACAACGGCAAACTGCTACTACTCTACCACAAACGACAACGACGTCGCGAGACGTGACAAAATGATCTGCTCCATGCCACAGAAAAATAAATAACAAGACCATGCCCCTTATATACACCACATTTAATTCGTTATTTTCTATTTTACTTATTTTTTATTTTTTTTTTATTTTTCAATTTCAGAAGTCGTTTACGTTGATCCTACAAGCACTGGATATGTACAACACCTCCTATCCAGGTAATTATTGTTGCCAATATGCCATACCCACTTTGGAGTAGTCATGTGTTTTCTGTTACTGGATTGTCGAGAGTATAGCGCTTCCTCCTTTTGTTTGGCTCTTTATTTCTACAGAAATAGGTAAACGTGCATATGCAACAAACTAAGCGTTAGCGTCAACAGTCACAAGTGTTATCTATCTGTGGCTATAAGGCTCTGGCTCTGACTGTAAGGCTGTTTTTAGAGACAGACCTGTGGTGTATGGTGCCTATTTTGCATATTGCACCACATCCATAGTCGAAGCAGTCAGCAGTTGTACGCCAGTAGTGTAGAGCCAGAGGCTCTGTTTGGCATTTGAATGTGCACATGCGGGTAAAACATACGATTAATTAGCCGATGTCCTTATTTAAAATTCCAAATTTATTCCAATACTTGGAAGGATGACGAGCCTGAAGAGGAGGAGGAAGCGTTTAGGTACACTCGAACAGTACCAGTAGGAGTTTGCTCAAAACATTAAAAAAAAAACATCTCAGGAGTATCTATCTATCTTGTCTAATGTAAACAATTGTATTCTTCTTTTTTTTGTGTTTCCCTCTCGATGCGGTTTTCTATTTCTCGACGTCTCGCGCGGTCATTGCATGTTGTTGTTTGGTATGGCTTTTGGAATATGTCGTCGGGGATTTCATCGTCTTATTTTCACTTTGGTGGTGGTCCATGTCGTCTACCTATGTAACACCAACAAGATGCTGAGAGGTTAATTGAAGAAGCAACTTTTTCGGGCGTCATCCTACCATCGCCCGAATGGAAGACACTCGATCACATTGGGAAGAATGCCCGCATAACATACCGGGTGAGAGTTCAGTGTGCAGTTACATACTACAATACGACATGTACAACGTTCTGTCGGCCCAGGAATGACCAGTTCGGGCATCATACATGCGGATCGGAGGGTCAGAAGGTGTGCCTTAATGGTTGGCAAGGAGTTAATTGCGAGAAGGCGATATGTAAACCAGGCTGTGATCCAACGCATGGGAAATGCGAACAACCAGGAGCATGCGAGTAAGTATTTTTTTTATTAGCATTTTATCACATCATAGACATTTTTCGTTATTTTACTTGTTTTTGTTAAAAACATTGTTGCAAATGGAATTAAGAATAAATTAGAAACTTAAACTTACTGAAAATAGGAGGTCGATTTTTTTGGGAACTTTAATAAATTAATAATAACTCTAAGCCCTCCGTCACATCCGTCAATGGCACATTGCCATATTGTTCAATAGGCTCGCTATTCAAATAGCTGAAAACTTAAAACTTCTGAAAATTTTCATGAATTTAATCAAATGTGAGTCCATCGAAAGCTTTGCTGACAATGGGTCCGATGACAGATGGACGGGTAGAGTCATAGGGATGAATGAATTGTTATAATTGTTGGGTGGATGGGTTGCATCTCAAACTAACCGAACAATTAGTTGTATACGTCGTTCGAGGGCTCCTTGCATTTTTTTTTTGCCATAGAGATTTCCTATGAAAAATGGCAGGTTTTAACGAAGCTTACAACTGTCTAGTCATCAGGCATGCTCCAATGCAAGTTTTCTTGATAGAAAGTTATACTACGTTCTCACTAGAGCCGAAATGAGGTAATTTCGTAATTACGGAAAAACATTGTTTTATCTTTCTGTCTCATAGAGTAATTTAAAAATTATTAGGCTTGTTCACAATCGAATCCCAAATTCTGTGATAATTTCGTGGAAATTTGGCTAAAATTACCTCATTTGGAAACATGAATTTGTATGGAAAATGAAATACAACTTGCCATTATACTTATTTGAAATTAATAAAAAAAACTGTCAATATTTTTCAAAAGACCGCAATAATAGAAATAATAATAATACAATAAGTTTTTTAATTGTGGTGTGATGATGGTATTTGATTTTAAGAATTGGAATTTTAAAACCAAAATTTTCTATAGTTTAAACTATCTCCATTTATCCATTTTGTAAGAAAATTTGTTTTGCCATTGTATGTTTGTAAGAGTATTTCATCTCCGAAATGCCATTCAAATTCCAAGCCGAAACAATAAAAATTGTCTTTCACTATTCACACCTCATTTTCTATAGCCAACTGTCACATATGCTGTCGCATTTGAACTTATTTATTAGTTCACTCTTATTGTTCGCTCATTTAAATTTGCATAAAAATTGTTTGCTTCAAAATTTATTTTATATTTCAATCAATAACATTTATCTTATTAAGGATTTGAATAAAACAATTTTCTGGTAATATAATAAAAAAATAAATAAATCTAACAAATTTTCAATATACCATAAATTAATTTGGGACTCATTTGAATAAAATGTTTTTATTGAATATTGACAGAATATTTTATTTATTGAAACTAGAAAATTTGTGACTTCTTAATGAGTTAGCTATACATTTTTGTTTGGTCATTTTGTTTTTGTTTTTGTTTTTTTTGAACAAGTAGAACACAAGTTGAAGCAATAAAAATTGAAATTTTATTTCCGTGAAAAAATATATATAAATAAAAATGCTGTTGATATTTATACATGGTGTTTGACTAATACTTAAATGCCAAATAAAGAAGTACTAGCGAAACATTTATTTTTTGTTAATACTTGGATTCAAATGCTTAAAAAAAGTTGTTAAAATCAACAAAAAAACTGCGTGCTTATTTTTTAATTAGTGAAACAAATCGTATAGTTCACAGATATTGCCCTAAAACAGGGTAACCCAAACTTAAATTTGGCTATCTTCTGCTTTCTTTTACCCTCAAATTTTTCAATTCTTATCGAAGTATGTCACTCTTTGTTTCAACAAAATATGTTGGTCCTTCGAGCCGGACAGAGTTTGTGGATGTATGTATTCATTATCTTCTTAAATATTTTTAGTTGTTTCTGTATTTTAATCGGACATTGAATTATGTACCCATTACATAACGAACACGTCATTTAGCCTCCATGGCAGTAGGTAGTAATCTTATAATTTTAAAATACTGTGCAAAGTTTCAAATTGCATAATTTATCCGATGAAGATGATGACGCAACAACAGAGCTCTTTTGGGTCAGCCTCAGATTAGATAAGCTCCAACCCAAAGCCCCTAAGAACATCAGTTTCCATTTATTTCAACCTATCCACACCTCTCGAAATGAACCAAACTTCAACATTGTTCCCCAAAATCTCTGCCCAAATGAAAAAAAAAAAAAAATACAAGTTGTTTCTATGATCTTGGTGTGTAGCTACTTTGTGTGAACAGTACCGTTCGTTTAAGGTCGGCTTTTGTTGAAAAAAAATAGAAAAAAAAATAACTATAACAACTCATCTCCCATTCCATCGAAAGATAAGAAAACAGAGCCATAGTCTTTCATTTCATTTCAAACTTTGAAGAGATCTCCCAAACGTTATACCTACGTACACTATACAACCCAAGGATGAGCATCACAAAAAATGTTTAACATAGAATACGTGATTGGTTTTCTCGGTTGGTTGGAAATAGGATGCAGTAAAGTCTGACATGAGCCGACGGAAGAGGCTATAGGTAGAATGGCCAGGAAAAAAAAGAGCCTCCTAACACAGTACATCACCTACAAACTATACACATAATAGCATCAGTTGGCCCATAGAGGAGCGTTAGTGTACTCAACTAACCATAACATCACCACTCGGTCAGTAACAGCCATTATTCAATTCATGAAAATTGCAGCTTTGATGCATCTCTCTGCATCAGCATCATCAAGCAGCAGCTGCAGCCGTATATATATATATAGTGGAACGTGGAAGTAGGTATTGGTATCTTTCTCTGGCTGCAGCATTTGTGTGAAATTCGAACTCCTCACAACATCATCGCAATCAAAAAGAGAACACCGTACTCACGATTGTGCTATTTAACAAGCATCGGGTATTTTTTGTCTGTTATTTTTTTTTTCGTATAACTTCCACCTCGCAAGCTCCGATCCGAGTGACTAGAGACGACCGACAACGACGACGAGCGACGTCCTGGTTGTTGGTTACCTTGTGGATGTTTTGTTGTCAGTCCGTCGTCGTTGTTATCGGCTCCAAAAAATTACTTCTTTTTTGCACGTTGTTGTTTTGGATCTATGGATCTCTCTTAGCTTATAGAGTTGAGGAGTCTCGAGACTACATGACATGCCATAGATTCGTCCACAGATAAACCCTGTTTAATGAAATCATAAATTATACGTCTCTTCTCTATCCGGCCAGAGAGATTCCGTTGTTGACTAGTATATAGTGCGCCTGTGGTATGCGCAGTTGCATGCACCGAAATAAAAAATTTAAGCAGCTTTTGGCACACAGAGCTAGTCCTATAGTAGACCAATCTTTTTGATCAAAATAGTTCGGTTCTGCCACAGTGGGCCTGTTGAGCAAAGAAGAAGAAAAGGATACAGTTTTTTGGATCGATATGTGCCGTTTTTCCCGTTCAGGAGCCATCTTGAATGACTCAAATACGTCCTAATTATACAAATAAATTTACTGGAAACTGTGGCTAAAGAACCGTGGTAAGAAGTAGAAGACAAGTAAGTTAAAAGCTATAGGAACCAGTAAGACCACTGTAAGATCAGATCAACACAACACGTTAACACCCTTGATAAACAAAATAATGACTGTTAGATGAATTGTTTAACAGTCTTGGAATCCAATGGTTCCACTAGTAGATAACACAGTGGAAGCACTGTTAGATATATAATATGCCGGTTAAGATCTGTAAAATCCCCCGTAAGTAGCTGAAGACCTGTGACAAAAATTAGAAGGACTTATATTTAGATAAACCGGGTAAACAATCAGGAAATCTGGTGATAACACTGGTTGATACGCCATTTAAAAGCTGTGAAAACCAGTGAGTAAATTGTTTGTTAAGTGCTTAAAACTTCGGAAGAAGATTCATTGTAAGATACGTCCCTTAAGGGTCATGGAAAGCAGAAAGCTTTAGAAACACTATTTAATACTCCGATTAAGTGCCGTTGTATTCGAGTGCAAACACAGCCGTTCAATCATTAAGGGCCATGCAACTAGTGGAAACCAGAAATGGGGAGGCCAGGAATCAAATCAAGAATTTCATAGACCAGGTAGTTATTTTCCTGTTTTCGTCTAACACATATGAAACAAGGTCCACTGTGTGGCAAGACGCGCGGTCGCGTCGTAGTCGCTCGCCCTCCATCTTGTTAGTTGGTGAAATTGAAATTGCCTTCGATATCGATAACGTAGTGATGTATGTTGCGATGTTGGCCCGGATCGGAGACCTGTAGCGCTGATGATACTCTGCCGCACTATGCCGGTATACCGATATATACCGATACCGGTGCCCCATCCATCTCGGGGAGATAATTTGTGAAATCTTCTTTATTGTTCTGAGAAATTGTTATTAATTGAGTTGTTAGCTCAATGCATGGACCCAATCCAAAAGGGGTATTCCTACCCGGGCCACTGCATGTCGGTCGCTATATTCCATTCACTGATATGCAATCGCAAACTCTGGCACTAATGAAGAGTATCACTTCACTTGACGACGAAGACGACTACGCGACGGACGGCATATACATATGTCTACTCCATTGGGGATGTGTGATGATGATGGTGACAAAACCGAGTTAATTGGTGGGCTGATACTGAGCTTGATTGCAATAACGCGACTGACTTGTCGTGGTAAATGACGTTATAATTAGGTGCAAAGATTCGGTGTTGTGGTAATTAAGCGTCTTGGTTGTCGCATCCCTGCTACCAAAGAACCACTACGATGACGGACGACTCTCAGGAGAGAAGGCTTTCATAAATCTCAACAAACAGATATAAGTATATGTCGCTTCGTCGTCAGTCGGTCGTCTGACTGATGGACTGCTCCGGTCACATTTGCAATTTAAATGAAGATACCAATCAAACAGGTGTGCATCAGGACATTACGTGGAACATTTATTTCTTCTGTGATGCTGTTGCTGTTGCTGTTGGCTGATGTTTGGTTCTTTCTTTGCTGATGGTGCTTCTGGCTTTTTGTTATATGTATGTTGGAAATTGGAAGTTGTGTGGCGTTGATATTGTGTTTTGTTGTTGTTGGTGTTCCTGCCAAGTTATTCCATTCCATCGTATCGTATCGTCGTCGGGTCGGTAGTCGGTCGTTGTTGGACTTGAAACTCTGGTAAGCGCAACAGTTGGTTGTTGCTGTTAAATAAAAACAAAAGATCCCGAGAAAGAAGACTATGCTCTAAAAGAGGAAGAGAGTGAAGACAGCGTTTACCAGAGGCAATTAAGACAATTGATCCGACCACAAAAACTAGGAAACATCACCCATCATTAGCGTATACCCCGTTTTTCGAATCGATTCGGGGCCGTCTTAGTCCTCGTCGTCATTGGACAGGCTACAACATACTGCTTCTTTCAGCAGATGGACGGACATTGCGCTTTTCTTACACTCCACACGACTCTATTCACTCGCTACTACTACTACTTGCTTGTCGAGGAGATGCTGCAACATAGTGGTTTGCTTTCATTGTTTTTATGTCCTCTTCACTTTGAAAATGAACAACAACACCAACAGCAACAACAAAAAAAGAGGATGTAGCCAGAGCGGCGATAGTTGCCGCAGATACGTTTGTTCAATTAAGTTTTTCAACACGGAGGCATTTAAAAGTGATGTGGTTGTTATGCAAATAACGTTCAACTGAGCGTTACTCTTTTTTTTCTGAACTCTTCAGCGTCTTCGATCGTCGAAATTGTCTTTTTTTTACATTTGTTCCTCCTCCAAGTCGAAGAATCCAAAACGCCTTGACTTGATTTTTTTGTTGTTTTGTAAATCGTATATTCCACTCCAAATAGCAAGTCAGTCACTCTTGAATTTATTTCGAAATCAAATTTCACCTCAGAACAATGATCACCGCAATGTTGAGATTGGAAAGAACTTCAGCAGCCAGCAGGATTTGTGTGGACCAAGAGTGGTAATGGTGTACACCTCGATTGGGAATGGTAATTAAAATCAAACATAATGCTTGCAATCCTGCTGCTGAGGCTATAGTGATGTTGTTGTTATACCATCATGGATCGGAAATAGAGAATCTTGTTGAACTACGGGACAAAATGTGTCACTTCGAGGGCGAGTACAAGACTTTAGGTTTGACTTGGAACATACTATCAGGAATGTTGCTTCGTCGTCGTCGGCGGCGGTAGTGGCGGCAATGTTCCAGCATAACACAGTGTAACTACTACCTAGATACCTACTGCTCTTTTGGTGACGGTTTTTGGGAGACCCTCGCGTCTTTTGTCTGGGTCGACGAAGAAACGTTGTTGCAACACAAGTATCGTGCAATGTTAGCTTGAGAGAGCTTGGGAGTTCTGTTTTTCTTTTTTTTTTTTTGTAAAATGGAGATATGTTTTTAGTTTAAACAAATTTGCCCGAGCTGCAACAACAAGGGTGGCTAAAAAGTACTACTATTCCAACTAAGAAGACATGACAGTCGTGAAGGGTTCGATTGTTCGATAATAACATATTTAGCGACAAAAAAACCAGAGTTAGTGTTGTTTTTTTACTGAATTTTAATTAAAAATAGTTTTTGTGTTGTGGTTTACTTTGAATTTTTGAATTCAAGGCGAACTTAAATGCTCAAGCTCTGGTTGTTTTTTAATCAGCTTAAAGGTACATGATATGTTCTTTTAGTAACTGCTAATTATAGTTTGTTATTATGACTCGCTAATTTGGAATTATGTAAACTATTTTTAGGTCTTTGTCTTTGCTGAAAGTGTTTTGCCGTCATTCGGACATCAGCCTGGAATATAAAGTCGCAATCACATTTAAGTTAGACTTCAATGCTTTGGAACAGTTCTTCAATCAATTATTTCAATCACAACTATTTCTAGTGACAGTTAATTTATTTTGACTATTAATGATCAATACTGATTTCTTGCTTGTGTGTCATTTTTTTAATACTTTGTGTATTACTTCTAGATAGTTGGAATGAACAATATAGAAATGATGGTGTTTTGATGAGTTCAAAATGCCTGCAAATCAATAACTGTTGTTAAGTAATTGACTTAGTCCAATTGCTCACCTAGTGTAACAAATATAACTTGACAGGTGTCAAGTTATGACAGCTTCTTGACTTCAAAAAAAAATAGTGTTTCATCTAACATGGACTCTTTAGTTAAAAGTGGTTTTTTTTTAAGACGTAATTTTTGTCATAGGACTTATATTTTCAGAGCTACTACGCCTGAAAGTATACTTTTTAATAATATACACTGTTGTTGGACTTGGCCTTTGTTATAAAACGACTACGTAGGCAAATCAAATAGATATCTAAGATTTACCAAGTTGACAGCTGAGCAAGAGAAATCCCTTAATCCTAATGGCTGAGTTCGGTTAACATTTCTATATTGATTTCCTTAATTTCTGCAATAATCATTGATATGTGTAAAACGTTTAAATAATCAAGCGATCATCTTATTACAATTTCATGCTTAATCTTTAAAATTATCTAGAAATGTATGTACCTTGAGACCTCAAGTTCAAATTTCTTAAAGCTTCTCTTTATATTTTATCGCTTTCATCATAAAACCATACAATGTTGTTGCTAAAATATTGCATCTATTGATTTTCCAAGCTCCATTACCTATACCTGTTCCTAATAGCTATTTGGCATCATCATTCATAAAATCTATTAGATGTATCATAAGTTGTTCGAGGGGCAAATAGTGAAGAGGGGGGTCATCACGCGGTTTAAGCCCAAATAATTTTTGTTATATTTTAACACAGTTGTTCATAATGCACCGCATTACTTATACCCTTATGCACATCCCAGTAAAATACCGATAGCACATATCACATCGCATGCTGCACACCAGCTTCTTAAAGAAATGTATAGGGAACAGGAGGGGGGTATTATTAAAAATTCCATTTGCAACATAACGCGAACGGTGCATCATCCCATTAGGCGCGCGAGAAAGACCTCAAGCGAAAAGCCCATTAATTCGCAACTCCTATAGCCGGTAACTCATTTGGGAAGAGTTCAAAGTTTAATTTGTTACCAACAACGGGCAATAATAATAGCTATGGCCGTGTGTCTCTTTTCCTCTTCTTACAGATGCCGGCCTGGATGGCGTGGACCTCTCTGCAACGAGTGCATGGTCTATCCCGGCTGCAAGCACGGATCATGTAATGGTATCGCTTGGCAATGTCTATGCGATACAAATTGGGGTGGCATCCTATGTGACCAAGGTAAGTTTATGAGATTTTTTTTTAGTTTTAGTTTTCGTTTTGTGGCATGTATCGCTAGCTTATTGGTTAGTATGGCTCTGGCTGATGAGGTCGCAGCGTCGAATTAAGAAAAATGCTGCGAAAATCGAAAATGATAAGATTTAGCGAAGCGAATTTGACAACTAACATTAATTATTTCATTTAGATTTAAATTATTGTGGCACCCATGAGCCTTGCATGCACGGAGGGACATGCGAGAATACGGCACCTGATCAATATCGCTGCACATGCGCAGAAGGCCTCTCTGGCGAACGGTGCGAGATTGTGGAGCATCCGTGCGCGACGCAACCGTGTAAGAATGGAGGCACATGCACGCTCAAGGTATGGATTGGATACTTCTTAAATATGTTGGACCGTCTTTAGATAGATTTCGATGTTTTTTTTTTTTAATTTTGTGTTCAATCGGTTGCACATTACATTAAGTTGTTGTTGCATGGATATTCCATGTGTACATAGTTGGTTTTTTTTTATAATGAATTTTTGCATTTTACAGGAATCGCAAAAAATGACTGATTCGATGGGAATGGCTACGGGACTAAGTGTGCGCGGTATGCGAGGCATGAGTTCCATGGGCAAACCAGTTGGCCGTAATCGTAATCCTATGAACGGAGGCACCATCAACAGCGGCAGCAGTGCAATGGCAAGAATGAGTCCAACCACTCCACCTGTGGCTGAATTCACTTGTACCTGTGCGCCCGGTTGGACGGGTCCCACATGCGAAATAAGTAAGTATAAGTCGTGTTAAAGTGTACCTTGGTATTTTTTTTTTGTTGTTGTTTTTATTTTTGCGCAAATACTAGAGTGGCGTTAGAGTGTGCGCGCTCGAAGCTCATGAACACAATTTTTCGTTTTGATTTAAACTCAACGGACGAATAAGAGAAAACAAAAAAAAAACGCACTTTTAATGAGAAAGTTGTCAAAGTGAACATTTTTTATCGCAGGGAACCGATCAAGGAGTCAACGTTGGTTGCGTTTTTGTAAGTCTCTTCGTGGTAGCTGTCATTCAAGAGTTGGAATTCGGAATGTTTTGCAATTTGTTTTGACGTTTTCCATGAAATGTAATAATGAATAAAAAAAAAAGAAGTATAATATAAACATGAGTTTGTTGTGTTAGTTGAGGATTAGATTAATGTTTGAAAGACAGTTATTTGCAATGTGATTTGTTTTATCCTGAATAGAGAGAAGATTTTAAACCATTAGGTTGAAGTTAATAAAGCGTTACGTTGCCATCGTTAGTATAAAAAACATTTTTAAGTGTCTTTGTATTACATTTTGGTTCATACAGGAGATTCAATTTAGTGAATAATGTATTCATCAATGTGTTTCTTTTGTTATAATTTAAAACGCTAATTTTTCCAAGGATTTTTTGAAACATGGATCCTGGCTTACAGTTTTGTAATCTTAATTGTGTTGTTTTATGAAAAACTTCTTCTTAAAGAATATTAAACTATTCATTCAAAAATAAACAAAGCTTTTAATTGCAAGAATTGTGAAAAATATAAATGGCGCCTAACATGATATTGATTTTTTCATCTTCGGAACTAAATATCTTAAATGAGTGGTAAAGACGTTGATAGATCACTTTTGTTAAAGTTTATTTTCTTAAATATTCTCTTGCAAGAATACTCAATGATAGAGCTGGCTCCAAACACGAGATTTGGTGGTACCCAGGATATAATTTATAGGAATGTTTGCTCTTACTAAGTCTTTATTTTATTAATATCCGCTTGCAACAGATGATTGGGCTAGACTAACCATTCGATCGTTTAAAGAGTAAATTTCGAATCTCGTGTTGGGCGCCAGTTTTATATTGTTATATTATTGCAAATTGCAAATGGTTTTACAGTTAGCTAATGTCTTTGGTAGACGTGCAGTATCATTTTGTTAAATATTTTACAATTTTTTCCAAGCTTCGGACATATTCCTAAATCTTCCGTGGGGGTTGGACGCACCTTAAGAAACAATTAACATCCCAAATAAAAATTACAATTAATTTTGTTGAGAATTTTTTTTTTATGAAAATCCTTCAAATTGACTTTTTGATCTTTAAGCTATTTAATCAACAAAAGTCTATAAAATTATAATTTTTAACAATCTAGGAGTGGCAATCTCTACAGAAGAAGAAAAGAAAAACAAATCAAAATTGTGGTAACGCATATTCTAGATCGATACAAACAAATTATATACGAACAATGTTCACCCACCTTCGGGCGGCTTTTAACCATCCAATAATAAGGTAACAATTTTGTTGTTGATGCTGTATTATGATTCTTTCCATGGAGAAAATTATTTTCCTCATTTGCGTGTCCAAAAACAAAACAAAAATAAAAGGGTACACACTGAGAGGGTCATCTGAGCAATCACTCATCTGTCATTTAACTGATGGATTATACCAAAGACTTCAGTGCTTGTACTATCGGCAACATTGGGGCAGTCAATAGATTTTTTTTGAAAAAAAAAAAAAAAATTTATGATGACCCAAAAGCGTTTGTAAGACGCTCTCAATCTCAAAATTAATCGATTTCAAAAAGTTTCCAAATTCAAAAAATGTTTTATTATTTTTTGAAGACTAAGTTGTGAGCAGGCTACACTGTCACAAGCCTTTTCCAGCCAATTCATCCTATAATTGGCTGATTCTATGTCAGAAAAATTAGTTGGTTGAGGTGTTCTTCCATCTGTTAATGCCGCTTGAGCCATAGCGTTCCACAAAAACACTGTCTTTTGGGTAAACGTTTCTCCATCTGTCCAATCTATACGTTCTAAATCCACCTCAGTGAATGGAATTTAATATTTAAATTGAAATATTGAAGTTTGTATTTCCATATAGTCTTCAATCGAGATCTTCCAAGCCGAGCTATTTAAGGTGTTCCTCTAAGGCTCAGCGGTGTTGAACTACTGCAGCGACTTTTACGCCCGGAAGGATCCGATCTACGTTTTTTTTGACTAAGTCCATTAAAACTTCTAGATTCTTAGGTTTTTGTACTCAACTGGCAATTAAGTCCGGTACCCACCAAAGCCCCAACCAACAATTTTTTAACGAACTCAGACCCTAGCTTGTTGTCAAGTTGATTGTGTGAGCCACCCGAGTCCCGGTTTCCCTCTATTACACTGCCTCCTAGGCATGTTTTCAAAGCTTTTTGAGCCCGATCATTAATTTAAATCCATTCTAACCCAGCAGTCGTTAGAATTTTATCTTTGACATGTGGAACACTTGACCTTTATCTTTCTTTCTCCAAGCTAGTTGAGATATTTTTTTCTCGTTCCCATTCGATACCATCTTCTCTCCGACTTTCGAAGGAAATTTCACATAGTATCGATCTTGTATATTGGTTGATATATTTCGACTTTAAGCCCACTGTAGATTGTCTTACCCATTCTTTTGATGCGTGACTATTTTTTTGTTTTTTTATTCATTCACCATAGTTAGTTTGTTTACCCCCAAAGTTAACCAAACGCGATAATTAATAAACAAACAAATCGTTTTGTGGTGGGTGTTGCATCCACACACTTAGCAATCAAGATTCGAATATTTATCCCGCATCTCTCAAGCCATTAGCAAGTTGCGTTCCGAAAAAAAAACAAATAAAAAAAATGAACGCAATTACGGACAAAATAATGAAACAAAAAAAAATTACACGAAAAATACCTTAAAACACTTGAAAATCAAAAAACCTATTCTGTGGAAGTGCAAACAAGATGTCAAGTCAAAGCACCCATAACCTTAAGTTGTTTGCTCTTCTTGTCCACATATACAACACATATATGTCATCATCGAAAAGGTTACATTTGCTCTTTGGCTCACACGCAGCATCCTCCAGCATCATCTATTGTCCGGTATGTTGTTGTAGATGGTTGTTTGTATCTCATCAGCCATGAGGAACATTGTCCACTTCAAAGATAATTATGCAGAGATGCTTGCTCTACAAACTACAACAATTTGTGCCGTGTTTTCAGATACGCGCATCTGAGCTGAACCCGAGTAAACAAAATAAAAAATAGTAAAAAAAAACAGCCAACATTTAGGTTATGATGGGATTGCATATGTTCTACTGATCCCGAGCTCTCTCAGAGCTCGATCACCACAAAGAACCACTATATAAGAGGTTTTTCAAGCAGAGCTTGGTGTGCGAGCACAATTTATGCTCCGCGATCGGGTAACGGAGATAAAGTTGTTTAAATTGTAGATTGTAGATTTGTGAACGGGACAACATTTTATATTAAAAAGAAACCAAAAAAAAAAAACTTAAAACTAAACACACAATCCAATCCACTTACAGACATTGACGAGTGCGCCGGAGGTCCCTGCGAGCACGGTGGCACTTGTATAGACCTCGTCGGGGGCTTTCGATGCGAATGCCCCCCCGAGTGGACCGGCGACATATGCCAGATGGATGTCAACGAATGTGAGTCGAATTCGGCCACAAATCTCGGGCCCTGCACCAATGCGGAAAAGTGTCATAATTTGCCGGGATCCTTCTCATGCCAATGCTTGAAAGGCTGGGGTGGGCCAACCTGTGCCAAAGACCTGGACGATTGCAAAGGACAGTGCAAGAATGGAGCAACCTGCATTGACTTGGTCAACGATTATCATTGTGCGTGTGCAACGGGCTATACAGGTGCGTTGTATCTCCATCTAACTCCTCGACATCAAGCATGTCGTTGTATACCAATGCCTATAGAAATGAGCTTCAATAACCAGTTTTTTTTCGTCGATTTTTCTTCCTCTCTTTGACAGGACGGGACTGTGCGACGGACATCAATGAATGCGCGAAATCACCTTGTCGCAACGGTGGCGAATGTGTGGACATGATTGGGAAATTTAAGTGCATATGTCCACTTGGATACTCGGGGTCGTTGTGTGAGGTAAGTGGAAACGTTTTTTTTTTCTTATTTTTTTTTTTGTTTTGCTTCTTGAAAGCTTTTTTGTTTTTCTTTTCTTTTTGTTGTGTGTAATTAAGAGATTAGAGGAAAACTATGGGAAAATCACGTACCTTATTTGTATGTTTTGTCTATCTACCTACTACCGTGTGTGTTCACTTTGCTGTGCCTTAATTGGTGTATAAGAATGCAATTAGATTGGAGTCTTAATTAGATACACACACGCCCTCTATAAGGATTTGATGTTTACCTATAATTACTTATTATTGGTTTTAAGTCTTTTAGGCAGAAAAGTCAATATATGCATACAGTTTTCTTATTGAGGTTTTAGAGATACGAATTTGGATACTATCTTGGTTTGTGGTTTTAGGAATTGGAAAGGTGTTAATTCATAAAGAAAGAATTTTTACAAAGATAAGAGTTGAGAGAAAAGGGTAGAGGAAAACTTAACAGTTTAACAAATGTGAAACTTTTTTTCTCAAGCGGATATGAGCTGATGGAAATTTTTTGTAATTTTTGGAAAACAGAGAGTCAAATTTTCACTGGCGCCCAGTGTGGAGACCTTTCTTTCCTCAATACAAAAGCATATTATGTTGTTTATCCGACAATCAATTCTTGACATCAATTAAAATTGGACCTATATAAAAGAACTCATGCAAGCAAGTTAAGTATCACAAAATAATTAATCTGGCACAAAATGTGGATTTTTGTGAAGTTTTACAAATCGATCACGCAAAAAACTTAATCGGACCAGTTAAATATCACGAATTAAAACTAGCGCGGAGTCCAACTTTTTTCTCTTAAATGTGAAATTAATTTTTTGTTCGTCAAAGTATTGAAATTCATGGCTAAGAGTTTATTGAAAAGGCTACTGTTTAATAAGCTGCAATTTAGGATTATTTTTCTAGAAATAGGAATAAAAAAAAAATGGTGCCTAATAAAGAACTTTTCTCTCTTTAAGGAATCTGAATGTGTGTTGATGAAGATAGAAATTGCTATATGGAAGGGCGGAATTTTGGAGATATGTATTTGAACTGGAGCCTAATGTGGAATCATCTTTTTTTTTCTTTTTTTATTCGTCAAAATCTTTATGTTATTATAAATTAAAAGTACAAGTAGTGTGGCAGTGTGGGGCCTTTTTTAAAAGATCAATTTTTTTAATTCAAATTTTAAAAACTAGCGCATAACGTGAGATTTTTAACCTGAGGAACTGTTTACAAGAGTTGGCACCAGCTGAAAACCTTAAAAATTATTTTTAACACTAACATTCTAATTTAGAGTTGCTCGAAAAAGATTGATATTAAGTGAAACAAAAGCTTAAGAAGCTATTATTTCTTTCGGAGGCTTTGATATCAGCTATCACAATTTTGATATTTTTATATATCCAACAAATCATAGAAAAGCATGTAAACTTATGAAATCATCTTAGAGACGTTAAATTTTCACGCTGAAAGGATTTCATTTTAATACATTCTTCTCGGAATTCCTCTTCTCTTGAATGCATTTAAAATCATGTCATATGCTATTAGACCCAGACTACCGTGTGTCATTGGTTTCCACAAACGACACACACACAATTCTTGTTCTATTCTAAGAACATAGAAGTTAAATCTACAAAAATCTGCTCTGGCGCGCGTGCATGTTATAGAAACGTTACCAAAATCAATTCTCTTATTTTATTAAAAAAAAAACTAAAACAGACTTAACAAAAAAAAATTGAAAACTTTTAAAAAACACCTCACCTCAAGGCGACAAGCCCGAGAACGTGAGAAATTCAGTTCGTTTGAATTATTTTCTCATCACAGTTGATTGCTCGTAATACGATTAGTGCTATAGCAGGTATTAAAGCATTAAATTCATGTGACAGAAACATACCAACCGGCATAGGGACCCCGAAGACAGAGAACATAATGACTTAACCCACACGAAGCCCGCGCCGCCGCCGCCGCCGTTGAAGTAACCGCACTCGCAGCCGCCGACAGCGTTTAAGTATCGAATGACACATACGGCAAAATGTACAACAAAATAAAAAAAAAACTGAACCAAAGTATCTAAATATTATAAACACACTTGAAAATGAACACACAAACAAAATATTATAAAAAGACAACCACGGAGGATACCAAAACGATGATGTAGAAGTTGTGGAGAACGTCGACGGCGCGGCCGGCGGCGTCGGAAGGCAAACGAAGACGATGGAGCTGGAGCAAAGGCAAAACAAAAACAACAACATCGATGACAGAAACAACGATGACTATGTTCATAGAACTGTTGTCACCTTCTCATTTTGACAACGTATTGTCAATTAATTTTACGGTTCATGCATAAGATGCCGCCAATTAGGAGTCCTTTTTGATCTCTCAAGAGGAATTTTGATTTTATTTTCCCCTACGAAAATAGTTGTTGTTGGTTTTAATGTTTTTATTCAGCTTAATTAGGGATGAATTAGTGATAAATATTTGTTTCTTCCAAATTGGCGCCAGATTGCGATGAGTAAGAGAAAATCTGCAGTGATTTTTTTTTTTAATTTTTTTTCGTTATGAATGAGATTTATGGGTTATAGCTGAATGAATTTAAGCTCCCGGATTCTGTATAAATAAATCATTTGCAAAAGATGATAAAGAATCAACATAAAAAGTTTTAAGTGGTTATTATTAATTGGAATTGAAGAAACAAAAAAGTGTTGAATGTTCTCACGTTGGGCGCCATTTATTATTATCTACAGTTTGTTTTGAAAAGGTAATCAAAAGAATTATTTGATTGAATGAGAATAATATATTACTAGTTCTTCCTTTTTAAATTGTACATTCTGCACAACTGTAAAAAGTAACTAGTTCTATTACGCAAGACCCAAACAAAGATACAAAGATTAGATTTTTGTAAGAAAAGTTTGATATGATCACAGTTAAAATTGAGTATGAACATGTTTATTTCATACATTCAAAACCTTCAGTTCCTTCAACAGGTTTTGGTTTCACATTGGGCGCCAGTTATTTTCAAAGTTTCATAAATTCTCCTCTTATAAGAGTGACGATTCATATAGATCCTTTTAAATATGACGTAAAAAATGTCTCTATTTTTTACTAAATATAATGGAAATAAATAAAATGAATTGAATAAATACAAGACAAGGTTTTTTTTAACGTAGAGCAATACCACTAGTTGAGACTTCCGTATTCGAGTGTAAAATAGAACCATAACCATATCTGTTTTAATTTTAGTGACAGAAAAAATCGCGCATTTGGTGCCAATTTTCACGATTTAATTTTGTAGTTAAATTAGATTTTTGTAGTACAGTATTGTGGTTCTTTTATTTAATTTTTTTGAAAACAAAATGTGACCAACGATATTCAGCCTTCAGTCTATTAAATTATTTATTAATGAAATTATGTTTTGGGAAGGATGCGGTCTTCTCTTTATATTTCTGAACAAAACACTCCCTTAACTATAGTTTTTCTTTTACAAAAATGTATCTTTGTGATAGAAAAGTCCTCACATTGGGCGCCAATTTTTCATATTTAATTTTGTAATCAAAAAAATCTTGTAAAATTGCGGATCTTCTGTTTAAGCTATACGCAAACAAGAATTACCTTATATCCCATCTGAGCCTTAAGTCTATTATTACAATTATTAAGAGTCATTAACTTAAATAAAAAAAATTGAATAACATAAATAGTAAAACACAAAATAACACATTTTTACATTTCTAGGAAGCCAAGGATCACTGCACACCATCACCCTGCATCCAGGGAAGCTGTCTTAATACACCCGGTGGATATTACTGTCATTGCCCTCCTGATCATGAAGGTAAACACTGTGAGAATATGCGCCCGCTTTGCTCTTCGCCCCACTGTAATGGTAAGTTTAAAAGTCGAACAACAAAAATCGAAGATGCTATCTATTCATATCCCGAACGACCGTATGGATAGATACATACATAATAATGAAGATATTGTATATCCATCTATAGATTGCCATAGTGATGTAGTAATCCCCAAACAAATGTGAACATTTCGAAGGCTTTAAAAGGCCAAAAGAAGATCTATTTGTTTAGTTAAGAGAGATTTATTTGCTCTGACACTCTGGGCTTGTAAAATAGTTTCGAGATTGTCATTGTGTATAATATTGTTTGTGTGCTTCGGGGCAAAGTAATTTTCTACGTTCTTAACTTTTTCACATTTTGTATGTTCTTTTTTTTAATGTCACTAAACAAAACATTAAAATTGTGTACGCACGTCACGTGAGCTATTCTTTCCATGTTGTTGGACAAATATGGCAAAATCGGATTTCGAATGATGGATGTGAATGCACGAATGCGTGAAAATGCGTTCACGTGAAGACATGTATTTTTTTTTTATTGTTTTGGAGACAATGTTTAAATTGATGACAAGTAGGTAAGCAGTGGGTGTTGTTTCTTTTTTTAAATTTTTATTATTTGTAGAAACTTTTTTAAAGAATATTTTCATTGACATAATCTGTGGGAGGATGTGCTTATGTAGGTACGAGGAGAACATAAATGCAATGTACAGCTTTCATCATTTGTCAAAAAGTCAATTATTATTACTATTATGAGTTGTGTATAGTTGAAAGATGGTTTGGCGATGGAGACTGACTATTTGAAGAATATCAATGAGGTTTTCTACTGTTTTGTTAGGGTGTCTATATTTTGAAGGTATATTTGAAAACTTATTATTGTTAAATATATTCCACTCATTATTTTAACGCCATTTTAACGATAGCTATCTATATTCATAGGCTTACGATTAAAATGTTGGTCGTATTTCTTATAAACTTGCCGAAACGCATTGGACTCAAATTCAGCATCAGTTCCGAACCTCGGTTCCGAGACATTTACTGGGTACTCTTCTGATCAACATAACCCTTCAAATTTCAACATAAAATGTTTTGAGTGATAATTAATTTTAATTAAAGAAATAGAAATAATTAGAAGTTCGCACGTTGGGCGCCAATTATTATAGTCGATAGCTTGTTTGGAATAGGGAATTAAAATATTATTTAATTCATTGTAGAAGGGTTAATTTGAATAAAATATATTTGTATTAATGTTAACTCTATAAATAACAACTAAAACCATTATTAAGATATAAATACCTACCTTCTATTTTGTCGTTAGATAAAAAGAAGAGAGAGCACATGGTTCGCAAAAGTCGCAAATATTTTATTTGTGCCAAATCACGTTAACACAAATGTAGATGTGGAACATCAACCTTTCCGCAAATCTTCTGAATACATAAGTAGTTGCAAATACACGAGAACGTAACTTCTTAGCATTTGCGTCAAGTCTTTTCCTTATTTTGAAATTGAGTTGAAATCATTATCTATGCGTCACTTAAAAATGTAAAATATTTATGAAATTGGAAACTTTAAAAACTCTTAAATTTTCAAATTCTCTATTTATTAACGAAATTGCAACATCATTTTCGACCCACTTCATTTAGGAGTTTATGTGTTATTATATATGTAACTTACATATTCTGAAAATTATCGCAAACGACTCGCAAATTTCTAAATGCGTATTGTTTAACGCAAATCATCTGAGCGTTCACGCAAAACTTATGTCATATTTTGCGATTATTTTCGAGCGTGCAAAATTTTTTTATAATTTGGGATGTGAGTCCCCAACACTGCTATAAAGAAATTCGTTTCTGTTTATTTTACTTGAATTTTTGCACAATCATGAGTAACTAAAACTAAGTACCAGTAACGTAATAAATAAAAAAAATTCCTTAAAAGTTCCCACTCTTCCCACATCACGAACTGTAATTCAAAACCAATAAATCTTAATTAGTTTCTCAATTTTCTTTTTTTAACTTAAATGAAAAGTCTTGACCCCTTCGCACAGAGCACAAATTACAAAAAAAAATCCAATAGCCATTAAGAAGAACTTGCACCCCCAGTGTTCTAAAACTATTACCCAGAACAAACATATTTCAATTTCATCAACCAATCGATAGCATCAATTATTCTTGATTCATTGAAATCATCATTAATTTTATCAATTTAATTCTTCTTTTTCTTAAATTCTTTCATTTTTCATTTTTTTTTTTTTTTATTTATAGAAAGTTGTACACCACCCATAACTAACTCAACACAGTTCCCGGCATCTCCTTGCAGTGGACACGGGAATTGCGAAAACGGAGACGTTGGCACCTACTGCAAGTGTCATCCAGGACGTACAGGAACCTACTGTGAGCACAGTGAGTATCATCCTCTTGTCCACTTGTTAAAATTTATCGGTTATCCTCCGAGCAACTAAAAGTTAAAAAAAAAAAACACCACACAAATCCACTCAACCAAATAAAATACCATCTTCATCTTTCAGCAAAGTGCGTGCTTTGACTTTACCAGGGTCGGCCTATGAGAATGTTCACAGTGAATAGGCGAACCTCTTTAAGATAAACTTGTTCTTATTGGAAATATTCGAAAAAATATGGTGGATGTGGTGAAAACCCCGAGCAACAGTTTTTTTAAGAATTGAATGGCATATTGTATGACAAAGCAGTTTGTGACGCCCCAATGTTGTTTTCTATTATTAGAAGGAATATGAATCATAAATCTAATATTTCGCACTTTTGAAATTTAACTTTCGGGCGCCATCTTAGATTTAATTTTCTATTAAATGTCTCGGTTCCTATTAATTCCACGAAAAAAAATTAAGTATAAATTGAAGATAATTAAACTTTCTACTTTGTATGTCACAATTTTGTTTAATATTAATTGTATTGACAAAGTAACAAGGCAACAAATTAAAAAAAAAATTATTCAAATTTTCGAATAATTTTCCACATTTTTGATAAATAAAAATTCTCTTATCAGTCAATTGGTTTCGGGAAAAATTCAAAGACCTGCTCAAGACCTTTATTTTATTAACTTGCGCCCTTTTCTAAAATAAATTTACTCAAATCCTACCCTGGTCCCTTGCTGTTTATGTACATTTTCGAAGTCTCTTATAGACCTTTCCAAAAGATACGTACGTTAAATTATTTATTATTGATTAATCCGCTAATAAACTAATCTCTGAGATGCCACATACATATACCCTGGGTATACGAGATGACAGCACGCATTATCCCTCATTCCCCTTGTCCCATTTAAGAAGAGATTATAGATATTAAATTATCTTAAAAGAAGAAGCAAAACGAACGTAGATGAAGAAAAAAGATGCTGAAGCAGCACTGCATCAGGAACGATCATGCAAGCGAGCATCTTCTTCTTCGTGTCGGATGCTGATGCGCTGAGTTGTCTGCCTCTTCTCGTCGTCTCTCAAATCTTCTTCTTTTTGTTCTTCCTTGGAATACCTTCTTTCCAGCAGGAGATCACACACAAAAAAAAAGCTAATTAAAAATACCACACAATTTTATTTTTCTCCCGCAGATTTAAATGAATGCTCCCCAAATCCCTGCCGCAATGGAGGAATCTGCTTGGACGGAGAAGGTGATTTCACATGCGAGTGCATATCAGGTTGGACAGGTAAGAAGAACCCAATAAACATACGTCTTGGCCATCTGAATCTGAGTCCGAATATATACGCGCCGCGTCGTTTCCCGCACCCGCGCGCACTTGCTTAAATGTTTTCCATCTCGGATTTATCGATGAATCCTCACAGCGCAGCGCAGCGGTGGTGGAGGATTTTATTTCTGGCCGGGTGTCGTCGTAGTCGGTTGGGTCCCTTTCACCGCATCCTCATTAGTTCCTTGCCCATATTTTGGGCAATTTTTTTATTTTCGTTTGCATGCATCAGCATCACCATCAGCATCATCAGAGAGTCACACACGAAGAGTCAATTTTTCTCCTCCTGATGGTCTGTGCTCTGGTCTGGGTCCTGCTGGCATGTGTGTCTACCTGCTCCTGACTCAACTTCTAAGTATAGACACAGAGAGAGAGGGAGAGTTATTTTTTTCTGGTAATGGTGTTGCATTCCTGCGCAGAGGGATATCTCTTAGCTGTGTTGCATCTGAATCCAAATTCGAATCTTCCACGTTGATCCAAGCCGCCGTGCCATTTGAAACAGGCAAGGATGATCGAAGGAAACAGTATCGGACAGCAATAGGCTCATACTCATGTTCACATGTCGTCGCCATCGCAGTGTCGTTGATGGTGTTTCCAGGCTTATTCCGCTTAAGACCAGCGAGTTGTAGATCGGTTTCTTGGTTTCTTTGATTTTTTTTTTAGCTTCAGCTTTTGCTTTCGGTGAAGTCTTCCAGAGCCTGTTCGATCAGCACGCTGTAAACTCTGCACAGCTCAACACAGCAGTGCAAAATGAAAATACAAAATATTTTAATTAAAAATTCCTAATCGTGTGTGAAGTATTCTTTATCTGATTGTGGCAGGCAGACTACTTGTAGAACGTAAAAGGGAATTAATACCGTGTCCGTGTGGAACACGCAGTGTCCGTGCAGAGATTATAATTTCTTTCTCCTTCTCCTTGGCTTGACTTGGCAATGCTAAGCTGAGCTCACTGTGTTGAGCTCTGCGACTACGTGAATCTTCTTAGATGGAAATTTTCGCTTTTACGCGCGCGAAATAAATAAAAGCAACAACTAGTTTTTCGTATTGGTATACTATATCTAGTTTTAGTAGTCACCACTTGTCGCTGGAAAATTGAACATAACGCCGAACAAATTATTTGCAGGTAAACGTTGCTCGGAGCGTGCGACTCAGTGCTACGCTGGACAGTGCCAAAACGGCGGAACATGTGTAACTGCCGACGGTGGGACGGCGCAATGTCGATGTGCGCCTGGCTGGAATGGGCAATTTTGCAGCGAAGCAATCGACCAGTGCCAGGGTCAGCCTTGTCATAACGGGGGCACCTGCGAGTCCGGATCGGGGTGGTTTCGCTGTCTGTGTGCTCAGGGCTTTTCTGGACCCGATTGTAGGATAAATGTTAACGAGTGTTCGCCACAACCGTGTCTGGGAGGTGCTCGTTGTATCGATGGCATCGGTGGATACACCTGTGTTTGTCCGCCCGGAAGGCAAGGAGTTCGATGCGAGATTTGTAAGTAGTTACACTGATGTTTTTGTTAGATTAAAGTGTTCATTAAACTGACATTGTTTCTTATGTGTCTTTTGTACAGCTCTCTCGGACCCCCAGTCGGCTTGCTTGAATATAACAACCCTTTCACCATATAATTCGTTGATGAACATCACAAACGTTACATCACCGCCCGTTTCATTGGAGGAATCATGCAATGCGTGTACTTGTGTCAAGGGAAAGCGAAAGTGTACGAATCTTTGGTGTGGCTTACCAAATTGTTTTGGTGATGATTCAAGGACTTCGAACCTGTCAATAGTTTGCCAGAGTCATGAAGTTTGTGTGCCATCACTGAGGGAATCTTGTTTATCGCCACCATGTTTAACCAGAGGTGATTGCCGAGAGCTTGAACCGTCACGGAGAGTAGCTCCTCCGAAGTTACCTGCCAAAAGTGAATGTTGGCCAAACCAAGCGGTTCTTAATGAGAATTGTGCCAGATTAACTATTCTTGTGGAATTGGAGAGACTTTCTAAAGGAACATCGGTTGAGAGTTTATGTTCGACTATGCGTTTGCTGCTTGCTGGAAGAATGGTTAATGGGCCAACAAGTGAAGGGATGTTGATTCTAATTTGTGACTTGAAGACATCGACAAATGATACCATTGAGGTGACACTGGTAAGTTTTCATTATAAATTAAGTTATTTTCATATTAAGGATTTGGAAGATTAAAAAAAATATTTCTTTGGTTACAACTGTTGTTTGTTGAAATGAAATATGGACACAATTTATTATAGTGTTTCGCAGTAAACAGAAAAGTGTTTAAGCTAATGGAAACATTATGAAAGTTTGTGGTTTGGTTAATAATGGCTGGTAAATTGTCATATACTTTCTGCAATAAAGTACAGGTTTATTGGTCATTATCATGACTTATGATACATAATTATGGTGAAGTGCACTTTGCCAATTTTATAGACTGCAAGCATTATTATCTTTATGCTTGTCTCTTTATATTTTATTTCTAAATTTTAGTTTTTATATGAGAGAATAGTTGGATTATTCATAGTGCTGAGTAAAATAAGACCGCGATTGTATGGGCCAAAATCGTGGTTATTTCATTTTAAAAAATTAAATAAGTCTGCGATTGAAAAATGAAATAATACCTAGTGGCATAATTTCACTTTTCCATCGTGGACTTATTTTTTTTTTTAATGAAATAAGACCGTGCGACCTAATCTTTCACTACATATAGCTACTAATGAGTATTTCGATTGGTGTTGAAAGGCAGTTCATTTAAAAAAAAAAAAAGAAAAACAGAAATTTTCTTCTTTCTGAATTACCTACCAATCAAAAAGACCATCGTTCTATTGCATTTAACTGAAGTCGCATCTCCTAAGAATAAATTGTTCTAATGTCGTTTTCAATTGGCAATCCGGAATTGGTTTTAGATTCGGAATCCCAATTGAACAGTTTTTTTTCAATTCTGAAAAATTTGAAGTTTGGTGTGACTGTATTAGTATTTCAACCAATCACTTCACAGTTGGTAGAATTTGTAAATTAAAAAATATGACATTTATCAAGTGTGACATTTAAATCTTTGAATGTGTGAGTGATTCTGTTTTTGCTTCTGATTTTAAATCCAGAAGAGAAATTCTCTTTTTTTTTAGAATCAGAACTGTCACTTTTGCTCAATTGAACGCATTCAGAATGCTTTTTTCTGCTTCCAGATTGCCAATTGAAAACGACATAAGAGTTTTTTATAACTTGTAATTGTTCTACTTAAGAAACTTAACAAAAGACGAACTAGATACTATGTGCGATTCATGTAATTACGATTATTTTAGTGGCCTTTCGTATTTTGAAGTTAGTTTTAAAAAAAAGTTATTCAGGCGTTAAATTCTAGGTACACAGTTTTTTTTATTATTTAAGCTAAAACCTTCGGTTTTTTATGACATGGATCCTAGCATAGATAGCAGGCGAAATTCCGTCATAATCTTTTAAAGCTGTTTCTGTTCCGGCGTACCTCAGGGAAGCCATTTAGGACCATTTCTTTATTCTCAATATAAATGATGTATTATGTATAAGTTCATACATTTTGTAGGAACAAAGTTTTTTGATATTTGTAATAGTTTTCGAAATACTGCCCTTCAAAAATGTCTGATATCGGTATACAAATTTTGTCTTAAAGTAACGATATCAGACACATTTGAAAGGTAATATTTCAATAACAATAGCAAATATCGAAAAACTAAGCTTCTACAAGTTGCGTTCCATTTGCAACATTTTCATGCGCAACTAAATATATTCAAATTTCGATTTACAAATCTATTTATTTTTTGGACGTTCTTTTTTAACCACATTTTTTTTTATTTTTATTTTACAGTCATCTACAAAAATTGGCGATGCACAACTCCCTCTGGCAATAAAACTCCTTGGTGAACTACTCTCACGTCAAAGTGGAATATCTCACTCAAATCAACAAGTGGACAAACCAAGTCTGGCTCCTTTGATTTCAATACTCGAAGTCAAAGTGGAAACTGCCTTGGTAACCAAAAATTCAAATAGTTCAGGCCTGCTATTTGGTATACTATGTGGCATTGGAATAGTTCTTGTTGGTTTTGCAATTTTCATGATCTTGATTTGGAAACAAAAGACTACCATAAGAACTACTTCGGGCATCAACCTGACTTCATCGCTCGATGCTCTGCGACACGAAGAGGAAAAGTCAAATAATCTACAAAATGAAGAAATGCTGAAACGATATACAAATCCCTTAAAAGGGAGCACGAGCTCCCTACGAGCGAATGGCATGGAGTTGAGTCTCAATCCAGCTCCAGAGTTGTCCAGCATACCACCACTTGCAGCTGGACCAAGTTCTCTGCATCACTCACAGCCTCTTTATCCGCCATGTGAATCGAATTTTGACCACGAGCTGGACTCGTCGTCCAAGACTATGCAGCAAAAGCGAAGCTCACAAATTCTACTGCACAAAACTCAAAACTCCGACATGAAGAAAAACACAGTCGGTTCATTGGACAGTCCGCGGAAGGACTTTGGAAAACGTTCAATCAACTGTAAGTCTGCGCCGCCCATTACTGGAGATCCTGATATTTTAACGGTGCATGTGTAGTGAAAGGCCAAAAATGGCGCAGTTTTAAGTTAACCATAGGTTGTCATTGGTTGTAAATGTTAGATATTTATTATGTAATCTAAGTTCCGGTTGTCTTCCGATAGAGGGGGTTGTTGAAATGGAAAAAAAGTTATAACAAAAAAGAGATCTCGTACGATACGCACGAAAGTTGTTTAATTTGTTCTATATGACGTATTTAACTGAAGAGATGCACATAAGTTCCTCGCAAAATGCATTTAAAAGAGTAAAGAGAGAAAGAGACAAATTATGTTGAGAGAAGCGCCATCTATGTATACTTCAGAGCCTACTTAAACAAGTTTATATAAAGAAGAAAAAATAAATCTCACGCAGTATTCAAGTTAAATAAAAAATTTAAAAAAATATTAAACAGCAATATAATTAATTGTTTTCAAATCCTAATGAGTGTGATATTATAAAAGTAAATGTAACATTATATTTAAGTTTAAGATTAAGACAAAAAAAAACACAAGTTAACTTAAGGAAATGTCTTAATTAATTGTAAATAAAAAAAAATTAAAACAGAGAATATTTTTATATATATATATTTATGTAAATAAAAACAAAATGTATATAGTACTTTTTATATTTTACAATAATTATGAACATAAATTTTAAGATTTTTGATGCAATTCCAGTTATTTGTTTTTATTTCATTCACCCCTCGTTAGTTTAGATATATATATATGTATTTTAATTTGTTTTATCTTAATTTCTTATAAAATAAATTATTATTTATTTAGTTTAATAAAGGGAAAACAAAAACAACAACAATAATTTTATTTTTAACTACAATTTAAGTAGGTTTTAAAGTTTAAAATTCAAAGGCTGATGTTGATGATTTTTACTTCATAATTTTTATGCGAAACAAAATAATGTATGTTTGTATTTTTGAATATTTGATTTTTTTATTATTTTAAGTAAATACTTTTTTTTATTAGTTAGACAGATATATTTTAAGAATTTTGAATAATTGTAAATTAGAAACCAGTGAGGATATATTTATGACATAGGTACTCAAGAAAAAAATGTGAATTTATGCAATAGTTGTCAATAATAAAATGTTTATAAGATTTAAATTAAAATAAAAACGATTACTGTAAGGTTTACATATAGAAAATATATAATTTTACATTTAAAAATTTCAAATTTGTTTGCCTTTTTATTTAAAACTTGGTTTAAAATGCACTAGGTAAATTTTCTGCTGTTTAAGATGAAAATCACACGGTAGGTCGAATAATTTGTTAAATAATTTTTTCTAATATCTACGAGTACATCTTTTGTGGGGTTTTTGCTTCTCAATACAAATGATAAATTGGTAAATTAGCTATAATTGGAATATTCAGAAGTCAGTCAGTAATATTAAATAAGGCAAACGAATCGACAATTCGCTAAATTGCGAATGATCTAGCGAACTTTTATAATCACTGTATTATTAATAGCGAACTTCATCGTTCGCTAAGAAATAAATGCTGCCAATAAATCATCATACTGAAATGGCATAACTCAAATGTCAAATGAATATTTTAGAAGTGAAGAATTGATGTTTTTTCTATTTGTGAATTTTAAATTGAATAATAATAAAATGATAAGTACAATTGATTTGATAATTTATCACAAATACATTTAGGTAGGAACTCTTCAAACTTAAATAATAAAAAAAAAATAAATAAAATACATATAGGTTAAATTAGCGAACATTCGCTAATTGTAATTGGTCGATAACCAAGTTCGATAATGTTTTGACATATAAAGCGAATTTAATTTAAGCGAATCGATACTCATAATACAGAGTTATCGAATTCGCAAGTTTTTAAGCTCGCTTCGCTATTCATAATGAGGGCTGCGATCGAAAAATTAAATCGGCTCGGGGGTCTTATTTCGATTTTAAAAATGAAATAAGCCTTCCTACTGGATAGACCTTCGTATTGCCATACATCGATTAATAAGTATCACTCCCTAGATCTCGAATATACAAATTGTGTCTGGATATGGTTAGAGGGGCATGATTTCCACCTATAACCCCCCTGCTGGGGCACACTATAGAATTGAAGGTAGTTGCGAGGTTGTGTGTGTGCAAAACTTTTCTTTATTGTGAGTACTTTAAATGACCCGCTTCTCACAAACTTTGCCTATTTCTCACTCATTGCTCATTATTTATTGGTACCTAACTAATAGCCGGTTGCACCCAAACTTTTAAAAATTTAACAGACTTTTAAGTTTTGGAATGACAATTGCTAAATATTGGTGTAACCGAACATAAGTTATACATATAAAATAATTTAACTCAAAAAGAAGCATGATCAGCTTTTAATTATGATTGTCAAGGCTCAGATAAAATAAGCCAAGAAAAACAAATAAAAGTGCCACGTTTTCTTAGCTACCTACTTTAACTTTACGTTAATGTCGACATTAACTGGGTAAAATCGGGAATCCTGCTATTTGAAGAAAAAAACTATCGCATTTACTATATGAATCTACCTCTAAATGGGGTCTATTAAAACGAGGATAGATGATCAAATTCCAACTTCTCGTAGGTGAAATCGCAAACAAAGAAAAGCTTCACTTTATGTTTTTACAGAAGGTCTGTATCTAGTTATGTTTATATTAAAATCTATAATAAATAAAAAACAATCTTCTTTCGAAAAAGAACAAGTCTGTGGCAACAAAGAATAACAGCATCAGTCGACTTATGGTGAAATTGAGTTTTTGATACCATCGGATGCGCAATGAGCGATTCTTTTTTGTATTTTATCTCTTATTGTTTCTGAATTATAGCCCAGAAAAAAAACATAAGACGTTTTCTATTCCCAGTTTGCACAAGCAAAAACAACACAAGTAGACATTATGCTCTTTTTGCAAAATTATAGCAATCCATTTTGAAAAAATTAGTCGAAGAAAATTTACAAAAATGTATAAGGCACAAACATTCAAACTGCCCTCCTGAAAAACTACAAAAAGTGACTTATGTTGTTTTTCCTTGTTGCATTGTTACAACATAACACAATTGTGTTAACAACTTAAAGTGTTAAAATATATAAATTATTCACTGAATGCATTCAACACAATCCACATTTAACACCAAAGCTTCTATATTTGTAAACACAAAAAGCTTTCCCTGCCACGAAAGCAACTGTCATTGTTGTCAATATCAGCTGTCAACAAAACAACAAAAAACGAAAACAATTCTTGTGTTATTTTCTTTTTCGGTTTTCTCATATTCTTCTTCGAATTAACTCTCTAACTATTGTTATAACTTTTATCTATTTTATTTTCTATAAACTATTAATATCTACATAAATATAAGAAAAATGTTCGATTCTATAAAAAAATACATCTCAAATCTCTACTTCCAATACGAAATGGTTACGTGCATCTACATGTTCGAGCCCTGGGAAAAGAGACTCATAAGTGAGTCCAATTAAAACCAAAAACGGCTACATTCAGACGCTTCTGGAATTTATAATTTTAAATTTCATCTTTTTTGCAGACGGATTTGTTATATTCATTTTGGCGCTTTTCACTTTCTCCAGCATTGTGTACTTACCAAAATATATCGAAACTTTTGTGCAGTTTCTATCACCTCTTCCACCCTCTACTGGCTATAGCCACTCCTATCAAGCCGAAAAGATGTCCAGTAGCAGTTAAAAGGTACACAAGTTAGATGGACGCCGCACTGCACTGAATAGCCGACAGCAGAGTCACTCGAGAATGCAGTGTTCTGAAAGACTGTTTGCGTAGTTTGTAAGAAAAGGTTTTAAGGTTATAATTATGTACTCTAATAATAACAAGGACACAAAATTTAATCGTATCAAAGAATAGAAGCATAGAATTTAAGTTTGTACTTAACTTTTTGTTTTGGCTTTGTTTCTGATGAAATGCTTAAAATAGATCTAATTGCTTATTTTAGTGGTAAAATGTTTGTTTTGTTTTATTTGATATCTTTTGACAGCATGCAGCTGTTTCTGCACTGAAGGGGCCAAAAAGATCAAAAAATAATATAGCATTTAGACATGCGTGCATCTTGCAACTAAATCATTTAGGACAATAAATAGAATCTTATTCCTAGGTACCGCTTGCTCTGAGTGGGTTAAGTTACCGATATTTTTAAGATATTTACAAACGTATTAGTTAAACGGTGTTATTTAACGAAAATTCGCTGATTACCGAAATCCATGATTAGTAACTCAAACTATTCATTCTATAGAAAAAAAATTAGTTTAGAATAGTCATGGATTGAAGAAGAAATTGGACCTTATTTGTTTTATTTCGCTTGGCCACTGCTTGTCAATTTTCCCCATGACGAATTCATTTCTTTTGTACATGATTGTTGAATTTGCTTAAGCGAAATCTGGATCGAAGAATATTGCACTGATTCATTGTCTATAAATATGTACACACAATTATTAGAAATCGTTTTATTGTTGCTGGTTAGCTTGGGAGGCAAAACTTAGTACAACAGATATTCTCTTACAGGCCAATTTTGCTTCTTCATGTATGATTAGGTTTAGATTTTAGCCAAATCACACAATGCAACTAAACAGTTACCGGTTTTTGACAAATATTTTTTGATAAAATATTTTTAATTTTTTACGAAATTCCACGGAGATAATTATGTTTTTTCTTAACGATGTAACAGAGTAAACATTCCTCAATCTAATCAGAGCCTAACCAAACACATATGTTATATCTTGATAGCTACCCACCCCCCTTTAATATATCCACAACAAATGAACTTATACACAGCCACAGGCAAGACATAGCCAGGGTAATTGCAACATGTACCGACCACTGCAGCGAGAATACCTAACAAAGTCAAAAACCGTTATAAATCGAAAACGAATCGAAGCGAAAAACCATAAAATTACCTCTTAGGTTTTTTGACTTGAAATAAACTCAGGAACTCATTGTTTTCTTCTGTGGCGGTGATTTCGGGGCCTGTTTTAAACAGAAAAAAATATATATGTATGTACTTCGAAACAATTCTTTCCACTTCATTATTAATGCCAAGTCGAGCATATTTTTTGTATACATATATATAATTGAAAGCTGAATTATTACACGACTTTCTTGTATTGTTTTACTTCATATTATTTTTCTTTCAACCTTGAACATTTAAGTAAACATTTTAAAAAAGACTCACCTTTTTAAAAGTATAAATTAATATCTTTCAATTTGTTCCATTTATTAAACCAATTAATTATGTCGTACAAATTGTACGATTTCTAAAGTTTTTTTTTTTTTAACTGATATTACCTGCAGGATATAAACAATAGTGATGCCCAAAAACAAAATTCCAAAAACCATGTACGTAATTCCTTTAAGCACGGATAGTAAAACCGATAATTCATTTAAACTGGCCTACAGAGTAGTTTAGTCCTTGAATTATTTTAACCTCTTAAAAATTGAGCCTAAGTAAAACAAAGAACCTATCTGAGAAGATCCTGTGTTCCAATCAAACAACAAAAAGAAAGTCAATTTTTTTGTAATTTTAACAGTTTTTTGTTTCTTATATTTCTTTCTTTTTTTTTCTTTGATAAACAATTTTGTTTAAAGTGTATGGTGTAGTTTATGTTGTGTTTTTAATTTTCATTTAAATAGTTTAACTTGTTATGTGTGACCGGACACTTACAATTGCTGATTGTATTGTTTTGAGAGATATTAAGAGCTTTTTTTCTTAGCTCTGCAAGTTATTTACAAATAAAAAAAAATATTAAGTATAAAGAAAAACAAAAATAAAAGTTTAAAAATAATTTTAAAAAATACTCACTGGCAAGTCAATTAATTATTTTCAAAATAAAAAATCTCTTTTGTTTATATAAATTATTCTAAGGACACAAACATCACTAGTAATTTTTTTTTTTTTTGTTTAACGCCGCTAGACGGCTTTGAAGTAGTAGTGGTCGACGTTTTTTTTTAATTTATTGTTTTATTTGTTAATGTCTCGATGAATGAAAGAATACTGTTTTTTTAGCTTTATCGTTTTGATATTGACTCTCACTCTTCGCCTGAACTTAATTGATCGCACCACATTTTTTTTTTTGTTAATATTAGCTTAAGCCTACTTTACACTAAATAAATTAAATAAAAATAAATTAAAATGAGAGTGTAAGTTGGCCTAGCTAGCTGTTTTTTTTTTAATATGAGCCTAGCAACACACTTATTTCTCTTTGAACAACTGGGTGGGTTCCAATTCGCGAGTTTTAAGTTCTTGGGGTTTAGGCCAAGGCCATGTCACTGGCATGGAACTCATGTAGTTGTGGTTGTAAAGCTGCTTTTCCAGCCAGCTACGTTTGTCATTTGGTTCAGGATAGGTCGATGCGAGTCCTAGAACGTTAAAAATAAAATTTAATGATAAATTCGCAGAACTTAATTTAATGCTTACCTTTAGCATAGGCACATTCTGTAACGCCGATAGCAATTCGCATAGACACCTCTTTGATCTTACTTAGTGGTGGGTAAAGTGAACCTTTTTCCAAGTCACTTTGTTCGACAAACTTTGAAAGTTCTTGAGCGGCAATTAGGAACATATCATCGGGAATATGATGCGTACCAGTTGCAATAACACCAAGTGCAACACCAGGGAAAATGTAGGCATTATTACCCTGTCCAGGATAGTATGTCTTTCCATTGAATTCAACTGGTGGGAAAGGCGATCCAGATGAGAAGATCACACGACCCTAAAATTATAATAGAACAGTAACTAAAATAACTCTTAACTATGTGTAAATTTTAAGCTCCCAACCTCGGTGGCATGATATGCATCATGGGCAGTACATTCAGCTTTGCTTGTTGGATTTGATAAGGCAAATATAATGGGACGTTCATTGTTTTGGGCCATTATGTTGAGAATATCTTTGGAAAAAAGTCCAGTAGCAGCCGATGCTCCAATAAGAATCTGAAATTATCATAATTTAATACTCCTTTTACCCACAGAATAATTGTATCATTTGACTTACAGATGGCTTAATTTTTGTGACTACTTGAAGTAAATCCTTTTCTGGTTCAACATCTTTGGCATAGTAAGCTTTGTGGCCAACTAAATCGCCAACTTTTCGGGTGGTTGTGAGGAGACCATCAATGTCGTACATCCAGATGTTGTTACGAGCTTCCTTAAATGTGATAAAACATTTTATTTTTTAAATTATAATTTTAATTTCTTATTGAGTAAAAAAAAACATTATAAAAAGTTGCAGAAATCCGAAAAGTGATTTGAGATTGCGGCATTTTGCGTGCAGGCAAGAGAAACAAGGCCGTGCTTAAATCGGGGAAGATAATTTAGGGAATAATAAATTTCAATTGTTCGAGAGAAAAAATAAGCTAATTTGAGAAAACAGTAATATTTTGTGTAGGAGAGTTCTTGAATGAATTAAATATGAAAATTATTTGATCGTAGATTAAGAAAGAATTTGAAGCATATTCTATTAGCAAAATCAGTGATATACAAGTATTTACTTACTAAACTAAAACAGATTTGTTTTGCTTTTATCTGTTTTTTTTTTTTATGAATTTTCATTCAGTATTCTGAACGCCATGTTTGGAGTTCGATATTAACATGACAAAGAAAAAAAAATAAACAAACTGTTTAGTTCTAATGTGAAGTGTAAGGAAGGACTTTTCAGAAATGCATATACATAGGTTCTAACAAAAGTAACGTTACGGGCAACTTGTTTTAAATCGAATTCATAGATCGTCGAAAGCTGATGTTTTGATGAAAAAACTTTTAAATTAAGATGGGGCAGATAATTTGGAAGAAAAAATTTAACTATTGTCTTAAATATGGTTCTTTTTTTTGTATTTTATTAAAATTATGTTTGCACGAAATATATGTATAAAATAACATTTCGATATTCCTTTTACCAATAATGTTCCAAAATAAGGGTTTAAAAATTTGATTTATTAAAATAATAAAGCCGTTATGTTGTGGTCGGCCGAAAATTCAGAATTAAATCTAACAGAAATTCTGTGTAATGATAGTGCTAGAAAATACGGAACTCGTTGACTTTAAAATTCCTTAAGATCTTCCAGAATAATGTATCGGGAACATATGTAAAAACAACATTACGTAATACGTAAGTTTCTTAAAATCGCATATATTTTAAAAGTTCGACTATTAAAAACTATATAAAAACAGAACTTTAAAATTTATATGCCGTTATTTTGTCAATACATTTTTAAAAAAAACCAAACAAAGTTATATGCATACGAATATATGTAGTTATCGTTTTTATATTTAATAAGATACCAATTACCTCTAAATCAATTGTTTCACCTCTTGAACAGAGAATAACTATATATCTATCGTATTATGTCATGTCCACATTTAAAATTTCTAATAATCAAGAGAAAAGTTCAAAAAAGTTCATGAAAAAGTTTTAATTTTAAATATCAGGTGTAACATCAAGAATGTTTATAAATGGAAAAGCTATCCGCGCGATGGGTGAGGCGCCTGAATGTTTGTCTAAACTGTAGTACAATGTCTGGCAATGTTCTTAATAACGTCATTATCATCATTATCTAGCAAATGCAACTAAACAGGCTGTTGAAGTTGTACAAAATATATCACGAATATAAAACGGGAAGAAGAATTTCATAAGAATAAATGCTGGCAAAATATTTAATTTATTTTGTTTTTATATCAAGGTCGTACAGATATAAGATCTCTCGTATCAAGGAAAAATATCCTGCTGAGGAATAATAATTTTCAATTCTAGTTGAAAAAGGCTTTAATGGGGAATCCTGGGTAGTAATCGGCTACGGTGCTTTGTGATAGTTTTTATCAATGTTTGGGTTAAGCAATTGTTTTTGTTAAGCCCTTGATAATGACTTTCACTTATCACAAATCGACTTAGCCAACTCCAGCCCTGCTTGGTGGTTATACAAATCAAAAAGGGATATACTCATCCAAATTTACTTCTTTGTGGAATTTCTACATTTGAATTCAAAGTCATTTAAGAATTTTTGCACCCGAATAAACTTTCAAGATACAATACATTAGACATTCTCTAACAAAGGGCTTACAAAATGCAAGATGCATTGTTTTAAAAGTCAACAGAAAGAAAATAGATACCAACACTGCAATATATTTACACTCACCTCTTGTGAAAGACCTTCAGCCATCATAGCTTTAACACAAAGATCCGCAATACCAATGGCTGCTTCACCAGCTCCAGCGAACAAAATCTTATTGTCGGCAATATTTTTACCAGTAATGCGTTTCGAGGCATAAAGCCCTCCCACTGCTACAGCTGCTGTTCCCTGGATGTCGTCATTGAAAGTACAATGAGTGTTCTTATATTTGTCTAATAACGAGAATGCATGGTGATTTCCGAAATCCTCGAATTGAATGAGGGTATTTTGACCATATCGCTTGACTACGGCTTCCATGAACTCATCAATTAGTTCCTCATAGGCTTCGCCTGTTACTCTCTTCTGTCGCAAACCAACGTAGAGAGGATCTTCCAAAAGCTGTTGGTTGTTTGTACCCACATCGATTTGAATGGGCAAACACTGATGTGGCATAATACCAGCTAAGGCAGTGTAAAGGGCAAGCTTACCCACAGGAATACCCATTCCGCAAGCTCCCAAGTCTCCCAAACCCAAAATACGTTCGCCATCTGTTACACAAATTGCACGTACATCTGGATCGGGCCTGAAAAAAAGTCTTGCTTAAAGAGAAAAATTCTTACATGATTTCATTTTTTCTTACCAATTACGAAGAACATCGTAAACATGACCCCTATCATTGATGGTAATAAACAATCCACGGGGACGTCTGTAGATAAGACCGAACTTTTGACATGCTTGACCTACTGTTGGTGTATAAACAATAGGCATGAGATCTTCGATATTTTCCGAAAGCAATCGGAAGAAAAGACGCTCATTACGATCTTGAAGATCAGTTAGATAAAGGTATTTATTCAGATCTACGGTATATCGATTGATTGATATTTTACACAGTTCCAGTTGTTCCTCTTGGGTCTTAAAACGCGCCGGTTGCAGACCATGGATTCCCAACACTTGTCGTTCTTCCAATGTAAACGCCAAACCCTGGAGGAGACAATAATGAAGATTAAAATACATAATACTTTTTTGTGAATCAAAAAACCACAGAAATGTTAAAAAATCATAATTTCTTGTTAAAAATGTTCTGATCTGTTTCTAGTGCTTCTGCAGAAACGGAAAAAAATTGAATTGCCTGAAAATGTGACACAAGCCATTATCTTCTATACAATTAACTGACAAAATCCAAATTAAGACTGCTTACAGAAGCCATAGCCAATAAAAACAATGGAAATCCAAACTTAGCAAGGACATAACTGTAAACACATTTTATAAACGTCTTGGAGTTGTCGGTCGCTGACCAACTGATTTTCCCCAAATGTTTTCCTCTAATCGATTCGATTTTAATAAAGGCATCTCCAGGTACTTCAAAAAAAAAAAATAACTACACACCAGGTACTTGAAAACTTAGCTAATCATTTCATAAATCTGTTATCAATCGATAAGTGGATTTGTTGACTAGACACAAGTGGCAATAATACAATGAGGCAAGTGTTAAATTATGAGCCGGGGAAAATTTTATCTAATATTTGTCTTTTTGATAAACAAAAAAGAGTTGTGATAAACTTTACAACACATGAAATGTGGGGTCACCCTTGAATTTGAATTAAAGCAAAATAATTCAAGAGCAAGTAATAATGGAATTTCTAGCTGATGCTTGCTCAGATTAAAAGCTTCTATGTATTCAATTTCATTTTTGAAAAAAAAAAATGTCTATAAAATTAAGATAAAAAAAAATATAATCATCTAACTAACTACATAGCTGGCTACGAAAGTGTTGGAACTTTTGAATTTTCCAAAATTGTTTTATCGAATTTATATACTTTCATATATTAATCATCAGATGGTTGTGGACTGGCAGTTCAAGAACGATTGATTCCTTAAAATATCTTTGCAGTAGATTTTTGTTGTTTTTATTTTTGTTTGAAAATAAACTTAAAAAAAAAAGTATTTTTGGCAAAAAGCCGCAAAATTTTTGTATACTTTAAAAAGCTTTGAATAGAAAATGAAAGCAAAACAAATAACAGGCGACTTTCTTTTTCGTTTTTTGTTTGAAATTTTGATTAAATAAACAATGATTTTTGTTGCAGTTTGTGAGTATTGTGACCTTGTGTATGTCAAATTCTCAGTTTGTTTGGGGGTGTGCTACGTTTTCTACCAAATATCTCGAAAACAATTTGAACTGTAAGAAACAAATTTGAAGACAAATGTTGATTTTAATTGTTTTTATTTTTGTTTCTATTTTTCTATTTATTTAGATTGGACTTTCTTTTTGGATGTAAGGACTTTTTCCAAGTCAGTCTTGAATTGTGATTTTGATTTCGTACTTTACCCACCAGGCATCATGTATTTAGTAAATTTAACTTTTAAAAATAATTTTTTTCTGAACATTTCTTGGAACCGTCCAACGCAAGGTACATATTTTTAATACAAAAAAAATGTGGGGATTACTTGAGCGAAGCAGCGTCCCCAAAAAGATAGTGAAAATTGTTTGACCTTGCAAAGCGTTTGAAGGAATGTTGTTGAAAAATCTCTAAAAATGTTCATATTTCAGGTTTTTGCAATAACACTCAGTTTTTAGTTAAAAACTTATTCAAGAAACAAAAAAAATGGAAATCAATTTCGGAATGCAATAAAATGCACGACTTGATCGCTCATATGTTAAAGTATTTTAGAATAAAAAAAAATATTCCAAAACGCCAATTTTTTTTTTCAAAAATTGACGATTCGTATTTAAAATTTTTTTTCGAGGTATTCAAATTTACCTCGTTCAGTCTTAATTTGATAATATTTTGTAGCTCGAACAAAAAAGTTGGAGTCTTTTGTTCTTGAATGAATTAATACCCTTTTTGTCTTTAGTTATCAATATCTTACCAAATATTGCTGGCGGCACAACCAATTTTAGGGTGTTCAAAAAAAAACTAAGGTCCCTATTATAAAGAGCGACTCGAATTCAATATTGGCACGGAACAGTCTTATCTTTTAAGCTTACAAAGTTCTTCACCTATATTTTATATAGCATCCTGAACCCAGCCTTTCCCGATTCGACTGTTTATTTATTTAGTTAATTTATTTATTTATTATAATTTGAACTCTAATATCAGAGTTGAATTTTACTTCTACTCTCAAAATATTTCAGCTAGACTAAACATTTGTTTGTCATATGTACTGTATATATAAAATATGCTTTTAAAAATATGTATCAAAAAATATGATTTGCTAATGCCCGCAAAGGGAGATAACACAAATTGTTCATGTGCGTTTGTCCAAACAACATGAAGAACATGTTTTTTTTATGATTTCGGCTAAAAATAATCCAAGCCTAACAAATGTATATCAAAAATTCTTTCCATAGAAAAATTTTAATACTTTTTTATTGGCTATGCAATAAACTTTTTACATTAATTTTTTTTCCACGGAAATACAATAGCGGTTTAATTTTCAGAATGTTTATTATATTACTTAAAATAAACTTGTTCAAATAAATAATGTCTCCCTCAGTGATACAGAAGAAGAAATTGCGGAATACAATTGGTTAAACAATGTCAACAACTAAACATTAAAAACAATTATTAGAGACGGCACCTGACCACATCTTTAAATAAAGTTCTATTAAAACAATTTTAAGAAACACGCTCCACCTATTAATAGGAAAGTACTTTCAATACTCGATCTAATATTTCTAAATTATTATCAAGTCACAAGATGATTGCTTTTTTTTATCGTGGTTGGTATCAATACAATTTATTGCCACTGATAGCATTATAACTCATAAAAATCTTAGCTCAATTTAGATCTATCAAACCAGTGTGAGCTTCCTATCAGCAATCCGTTTGTTGCGCACATCTAGTTAGATAATAATTTAACTGGAAACACTTTGATATTTCTAGATAAAATTAAACAAGCTGAAGAATTGTGGAAATTTTGATTAAAATTCTTTTTACTGGAATATATAAAGTTTTGATTGAATTTTATCTAAACAATTTATAATAATATAGTAATTAAATGATAGATGTATGCAAATTGATTCTAAAGTCTAAAATTTTAACATGCTTAGCATAGATTATTAGCTAAGGTTTGAGGTAAATTTTTATAAATTAAAAATCTAATTTTTAAAAATGTATCTAGCCATTATGTCACTTTTTATTATATTTCTGTCGGGTGGTAGAAGATATATTAAACAATGCGAGAACCACGATAAGTACGTGATAGTTTTTCTTTTTAATTAAGTTATTAGAAAGCTCTGAAAATCAAAAGTTTGCTATTGACTAAAGCTTTTTGCAAAATAATCACAAAAGCGGATAAAACAAGAATTGATTACACCGCATTGTGATTGTTTGATAAATATTTTTTTTATTCAATGTCGATAGGGGGTAGATTTTGCGTTTATTTCTATAATTAAATTATTCGATGACATGGATACAGGAGGCAGAAAGATAATTTTCCAAAATTAGAGGACAATGTATCATTATAAATTTATTGTGACGTATTTGCCGCAAATTTTTGTTTGTGTGGTTTATTTGAAAAATTAACAGTTAGTAATTATTTTATTATTTTTTATTATGGGTGTGAAATTGAGTATCACATGAATCACATTCCAAAAGGGTGGTACATTTAAATATTTGATGTGAGTCGTGTTACAAATTCTTCCAAAAAACATGTATGTATATAAAACTATATATATACATACCTACATTGTATTTGTTTGCATATAAAACAAAAACTCTATATAAAAACTTTGTTATTGTTTGCCTAGTATCTCGTGGCTGTTAAAATTGTCACGCGGAATTCTGATAAATTATCCCAGCTGATGCCACCTCAAAACAAAGTGTTTTTACAAGTGGAATTTCTCTGCACGCGTTGGAGAATACAATTTTAACGCTGAATTTTAGCACATCAATAACGTAATGAAAATGTTCGACGCTGACTTTACCGTAAATTTGATGTTTCAGTTCTGCCACGCGTACTTAGTTACACGAGGCTCTCATTTATTTATGTTTCATCTTGAGAGGAAGAACAATTTTCGAAGACTATCTCCTATCATGAAAAAATACAGCTTACCTTGCCGTTCGGATACGGATGGTTTTTTCGTAAACGGGCAAAATTCATTTTGAAATAAAGGCAGATTGAATTAAAAATTCGAACCAGATAAATAAATCTTCTACATTGAACCAAACAAAACTGCTTTATATCGTCATCTACTGATCGTATCCCTAGTGAGTTTCCCACAGAGTTCCGATTAATTTTTTTTTAAATCTTCAACTTAATTGTTGATGTCAGTATTTTTTAATTGCTCTACTCTAGAAGATAAAAATACACATAATAAAGATTACTGAAAACTTGAAAAAAAAAAATTACCCGATGCCGTTTCTAGTCTTGAGGTGTTAGATGTTACAATAAAAACCTGAGCTAAGCCTAAGGTTTTTGACAGTTGAATTACTGATTACCATACATACACAGATGTCGTTGCTCCTAACAAGAAACTTTCACAAGATTTTTGTCAGTTTTCGACTGACTTCTCCTCGGCCTTGATTCTCAGAGCGCACAATTTAGAACATATTTGTGCTGTTTTTGAGAATGCATGATGGTTTTAAGTATTTTGATAAGTTATGCAAATCATTAGAATCGAAATATGTATTCATCGGAACTGAAATTACGAAGATAGAGAAAAAAATAGATCCCACAATTCTGATTGTATATTGATCTATTTGTCCGTTAGCAACTCGACCTGAAGCCTGAACTGATTTTCTAGAAGAGTAAATAAGTAAAAATTATTTAAAATCACTCTAACGTTTTTGATAAAATTTTCTGTCGGCTATAGTAAATGAATTAATCTATTCGATAATTTTTTTTCGTTTTTAACGGTACTTGCCATTTTTTTATTTTGTATCGGAATTTTCATAAGAGATTCTTGTAATATAGCATATGAAAATTTCAAAAAAAAAATGTTTAGATTGAAATAAGAAAATATTTTTTTTTGAAAATGATAAATGGATAAATTTGTTTAAATTTGGTTTTTAACGGCTAAATTATTCAGTGACATGAATTCGGTTTTAAATTACACTTTTTTTAAAGTTTGTTAAAATAAAAATTACACCATAATAATAATCAAAACCTTGAGCTGGAAATCCAATTTGCATCATAATTGCTTTTTTAAAAAGCATCTGAGTTTTTCTTACAGAAGTACCCTTAAATGTCCTTGTAAAAGCTAACAAAAAAAAATGATAAGCGAAATAAACAACACCATTAAGTTAAGTCGCTTTGGTTTAGCTTGGAGTGCATAAAGGAGAGTCCTTTGGGCATGTTTTAACTCATTTAAAAACTCATTTCTGAAAAATAGAAACTCACAGCTTTAATTCTTAGGTTTTTAAGTTAGAAACTAGTTCATGTGATCATTTGCATTTTGCATTTTATTTTTGCTGGTAATAAAAAAAATAGTTGGTCAAAATACAAATATTAAATTAGCTATTTAAATACGTTTTTAAAATGTAGCATATGGAATTTTGTTCAGCGAATTATTTTTAGCTACTCGTGATTCTAGCATTTCATCTGTTGTTTTATAATCATAGTTAACAATTTTGACATAATGTTAAATTCTCATTTTATTTATTTTTTTTTGATAGAATCACCCGATATTGGCGTCACTAAATTCGCACTATGATTCGGTAATGACACAAAAAAAAATTAAACCAGCAAACAAGTGGAAGCCCAGATAATACATAATTCCTTCTTCTACCCTTTTCAGGTATAATAATAATAATCGCCCATTGTTTACGTAACGACTTGGGGATTTTCCATTCATCTTCCTCTTTTTCTGCAACATGAACATAATATCCCAAGAAACTTGAACTCTTATATGAGTACATACGTCGTCGTATATACCCTCTGTAATAGGAGCTAAATGTACGTAGGTAGTATACCTACATAATATTTCTCTACACGTGGAAGAAGAAGTATGACGTACTCATCGCCATTGACAGCATACAATTTATATTTCGCTACCTTCTTTCTTTTATTTCTGATTTACTCAGAACTAGTTTATTCATCAAAAATCATAGGTATCATTTTAATTTATTCAAAGAATATCTACTCCGCGATGGAGATGACCTTGATCAATATTCTTTAATATTTTAATATACAAACTCATTATTCACACAACTGACACACACTAATTACCTTATTCATCCTGGGATCCCTGAGATGGTCGATTCCCAGCACCTGTGACGGACATATGATATCACCGACCACTTCATGATATTGTCGGGTTACGATTTCGCTGCCACCACCACATGCCGCCGGCGCCGCCTGGTTGTTTGGCGATGTTATAGCACCATTATGCCGCGCCACCGAGCAAATTTTTGTCAAATTCGAATTTAAACTGAAATAAGAAAGCGAGAATCAAATAACAGAGGCTCATCTATAAGTTTCCAGTATATAGTTCGTAGGTATTTGCCGGCTACAGCGATGATAATGACGATGATGATGATGATGACATTGTTACCCGATTCAAGAGTCAATCTTCCTCTTGACACACAGTAGTCTAATTAGCCGCTTATGATTTCAAGAGTATAATCAGCTTTGTTGTTACCCATAGACCAAACAATGCCAGTCATTTGGGTCTGACGGATCCGATACTTCCGTTCATCATAGTGTCAAGAGCTTTCATTATATACACATTTTACAGCTGATTTGGAATCATGTTGCTTGGCTCGTATGGCAATGCCAGAATTATTGTACATGGACGCACAGTCACACTTTCTGGGAATTATTATTGTTGTGTGTTTTAATAAAACAAAAAAAAAAAAGAAGACTTTCGAAATGTTTGCTAATTTTAGACCAAAACGTTCGCCAAAGCATCATCATCCTCATCATCAAGTAAAGGTGTAGACCCATTTCGATTTCAAAATCTTTGCTCGTTTATTTTTTATTTTTCGTGATTATGCAATGGTATTAAGAAATTTGGTACAGCTAAGAAGGAAAACTGGCTGCCTTAATGTCTAGTGGTTATTGTTGATGTGTGACCGTGCCCCCCTACCCATCAAGTCCAAAGCATCAGCAGCTGCAGCCACGCAAATACCGTATTACAAGATTACAATAGACCAACCCCAACCCAACTAACAAACCATCCCTTGCGCAGGAGGAATAGAAATGGTAATCAAAATCGAAATTGACTTAAATTCTGTATCTAGTACCTATTCGGAATTTGATAGAGAAAAAATGAAAGAAATTCAAACTTCCCTTTGGTCGACGGACGAGCCACGAGCAGTTATATAAAACATTATTTTCTTTGATAAAACCAAAAGAATTTAAAATAAATTCCAAAGGGTCGTTCGGTAAATAAAATAATTAAAAGGAGAGCGCAATTCTTCTTATTGAGGTAACCATCAATCGATCAATAATGTTAATTATATATTTTTTATGAATAGATATTAAATTTTTTCTAACACTTACATTGGACGAGTGAACATTATTGTTAATTGTTATTAGAGCTTAGTTAGATGATGAGATCGCTTCATTCAATTTAAAATAGATTAATTTAGTTTTTTTTTTTTAGTTTGATTCTTTACACCGAGAATGGTTTTTTTTGTGTATGGAAAGGGTTTTTGTTTTCCTCTTTTTTAAAAACTCCGCCGGCAGACCAACGGAACAAACACGACGAGTGCAAATTTTTGACTGAGAAAAAGTTTTGAAATCTTATTTGAAAAATGAAAAGAAAAGGAAATTGTGCCAAACTTTGATAAGAATGACAGTGGAAAGAAAAAATTGTGATGACATTTTGCAAAGTTGTGCTTTTAACAGTGGCGATAAGATTAGATGAACAGTTTAGTTTTTTTTATGCTTGTATAACAGATAATTAAAGGTGAGACCGCACTTGGGAGAACTGCACTGTAAAATATTAAAATAACTTGTTTTCTATAGGAACTAACGAAACATTACATTCTTTCTTTAAAAAACTGGCGTCTATCTTAATTATGTGGTGATATTATTTTACTATTAATACACAAAAATGAACTTATGAGTGTTTCTGAACCATTTTAGATCTTAATTTTATAGTTACAGTTACGTTATGGCACTCGTCAAATAATGTGTAGAATGTAGATGTGAAAGAAAGCACTAGATAGGCTCAATGAGTGTCGTGTCTGTAATCGACATGTTTATTTAAATTTCCTTGCGTCATCTCATTTTTGACACCAAACGGCAAACATATCAAATTCCGTTTTTGTCGTTCAAAAACTCCTTTATCCAATTTCAAATTAATATTAATTTTGATGTACCAACTGAAGCGATTCTGTCGCGCGACGATAAATACAATAATGACAATAAGTGTTTGTCAATACAAACAATATAATTGTTATTGTAAATTTCGTTGTCTCAGCGACAACGTATTGGATTGGAAGAGACTTTAGACAATTAAAGGCTTGCCAGACCAATGCGAAACATTGGGATTCTAAAAATGAAACAACACGTTGTTTTTATTTTATTTTATTTTTGTTGTCACGACAGTTTCGCACCGGTTAAACATTAAAGGCTTTCCCAAACCGATGCAAAACATTCGGATACGTTTTCCCAAGCCGATGCGAAAGATTCGGATACGAAGATGAAATAATAATAACACTTTGATATGATTGACAAAAACACAGTTTTGTTCTTTTCTTTTTTTTTTGTCGTAGCGATTTTTTCGTTTTGGTTAAAGTAGGTCCTACATCGAAAAGTTTAAAAAAAACGAAGGGTTGCGGGAAGTGCCGGCAGAAGTGAAAAATTGAATATAAACGTTGTGGAATGGTTAGGGAATAATTTTACACGAATTGCTTTAATCTTCAGTATAAAAGTACTATCATTTATGTGGTAGAATAAAATATTTATTTATTGCGCTATCATACACAAACATGACATTTTATATTACATTAAAAAGTTTATCTTTCAGAAAAATCAACTTTCATCGATAATTTCGACAAATTTTTTACCATCATTATTACCAGAACCATCATCACCAATCTCTAAAACAAAGGATTCAAAGGAATTCAATGATGAATCTTCCACCTGTGCGTTTTCTACTTTGCCATGCCATGATAAAATTTCCAGCTCACCCTTGTCTTTTCTTTAGTGACTAAGAACAAACCGTCTATTAGTTACTCTTGAATGAGAACGATTGTACTTTATATACATGAATTTTAAATATACACAGTAGTGTGGCCAGACGGTCGAGCCATCATCTGTCACCGCCCATGGATCCGCGTGGCACGCTGTGACATAAACACACCGATTATTCGCGCAAGCGCCCTGCGCCGTCTAAAAAAAAGGAAAAAGGGCGATACTTCCTAATCCTATCCTAAGCCGCCTGCTTGCTCTCCATTTGTCTTACGAATTTTCGATCAGGGTCACATGGCCTGACGCGAGTTTAACATTTATTACCCATTAAAAAAAGCTTTTTATATGAAAAGCATAGTACTATCATGGCGAGTATTTTTTAATGTTGCGCCGACCCTTGTGTTAGCATTGCAAAATTTTAGGTGTAGAATTTGATGTTGGAAGCCTTTAAGCATCGGAAATTGGTGATGGGGGCAAGAGGAGATTATTTTTTGGAATATTGCATCCAAAAAATTTCAATAAATATCAATTAAAACCTCCATAAGCTCTCCGCTTAGATGTCGCCCCATTCGACTTCCACCATGATAGTTCCATATACAAAGAAAAAAGTTTACAACGCCGCGAAAGACGTTTTCATTTCAAAAATTAAAAAAATTAGGTCGGTATTCATAGAGCGCTCATTAGATTATGAGACTCATAGCTCATAGCATTACTTCTCAAGCAAATTTCCTTTTCGTCCAATGTTGACGGATGATAACGATTAACAGCCTTATTGCGAGGATTTGTTGGTAATTGAAAATTGCTGCTTTCGTTTCAAAAGCAATAAAAACAGAGTCATAGACGATATGAATAAAAATCTTTTCAAAGCTATATATGAAAACAGAAAACACTTTATTTTATTTTTATTTACATTTTTTTCTAAAACTTTTCTTACATCTACGCGTACAATCTTATTTTAACTAAATACTTTCTTAACTAAATTGAAACCTAAAGTATTTTGAGCTTGGCAAATGCTTGTCAAAGATTCCTTTTTAAATAGTTGCTGTGAGTTTGTGAAAAGGCCAGAGATATTATTGACCACAAAAGACCTATATTTAAAACAAATAAAAAAACATTTATTAAATTGTTTCGCTACATGTATGAAATTTATAAATCAATTAATACTTGTTAGAAAAATCGAAGAACCTCTACATTGTGAACTCGTTAGTGATGTATTCTCCGTGGTAACCATTTTTGTCTCAAACTCGTATGAAGCTCGAAATCCTGTTTTATCGAATCTATCATTGGCATTAAATGATATCCGAAAGAACCGTCCGTCCGAACACACATTGATTTCATCTTTCTTTCCACACATTTTGGCAAATTTTCTATCTGTACTCATGAAATTTGAAAATTCTACATAATCGCTAGCAGAAGAATCCTCACATCTATAAATGGGAGAAATAAATTATGAAGATCCAAGATATGACTTCAATTTGAATTCTTCTTACGGATAAATGCCTTCCACATCAAAATACGTAAACTTAATGTTTACCCGTTCTCCTGGCTGCCCGAAGAAGTAATAATTACATTTTAAATTTTTCGGATAGAAACCGGGAAAATTTGGTGATGTAAACCAACCAGATTTATCAACTGAACTATTGTATGCAAAAACACAGTGAGTTGACATTTGCTCTCCAGTAGTAATTCCAAAATCTAGATGTGATAGAAAAAACAAGTTTATGAGAAGGAACATATATACAATTTGTTAACACAAAAGTTTACTTTTTAAAAACCTGTACTCTGCTTTGAAACCACGAGTACCTTTGCCAATTCGTCTACTCATATATTTGAGCAACATCATTGACCCTTCAGACATAATTGGTTTCGGTATAGTTGAACCACAAAAGGTATCTTCAAGTTCGTATCTGCTCCTTTGAGGCAGAAATAATTGCAGAATATCGGCATTTTCACAATCAGTACGATTTGATTGTTTGGGTAGGCTGAACTCGAAGAATTTGATCTGATAATAAATTGGACATTTTAAAATAATTGTTCGATAAAATCCAAAATGGTAGTTATTTACCTGAATTCTTTCGAGTTCTTCTGCTTTGAATTCGTAGCGGCAAGTTAAAAATCCAGATTCTGAGTAGAGTGGAGAGTTGATTGTACCATTTTTGGTAGTTTTCGAGTCAAATATTTTATCGCATTCATATTCTGAAAAGAAATAAGAATTTAAGATTTTAGAATGATGTCTCTTCTACTACTACACACCCAATATGTATACTCTTAGTATTACAATAGTGGTGTTCAATGGGATTTTATATATAGCACACAATTCTCAAAAAAACGGATCCACAGTATCGTATTAATCTTTTATGTTACCCTAATCCCAAAAAAAACTTGATTTGAAAAGAAAAATGAATCAAATTAAATTATGAACAAAAACTGATTTTCATTGAACTAAAATAAAAAACACATGAGTGTGTTTTTATATTTAAATATTTTATGTTTCATCGCAATTTAAAATACTACAATAATTGATTTTCGACAGTAAAACAAAAATGAAAGGGCGTGTTTGTTGACTTAACTTAAATTGTTTGAGATTTATTATGATCATAATCTGTTTCTCCGACAACGATTTTCTTATTAAAGCAAACACATTTTTATTTCATTCAGAAGGACTGTACATGTACTATAGCACATAAAATAACTCTAAATTGAGAAACTGCAAACTGCCAAACCAAAACTACACTAGATTTTATTTTTCATCTGCTTACATAGAACTTTGCTACCTTCACGGATTAGTGTAGAAGGGCCTTTAGAGCAGGTTGTATTTTATCAAGAAAAATTCGGGAATTCAAAGTTAAAAGTTTTGAAACTGTTATACAAAAACTTGCTGTCACTCTTGCCGTCAACATCAAGGTCACCAAAGTGACAGTTTGATTTGTAAACAATATTGTTTTGCAGAAATTTCATTCTGGTTTTATTTTTCATTGTTTTTGCATTTTTTTTTATATACATATAAGCCATCACACGTTGTGAAATAAAATCATTATATTTAATTTTTGTAGCCCTGTCGTATCGTGTTTTATTATTAATTTCTTTTTGCACTAAAATGTCTGCTAGCAAAGATAGTTTGTTGGAAACATTCATAGGTGTCTGTGATAAAGTAGCAAATGTTTCAAGTTACATTAGTAAATCAAACATTTTACAGAACTTCTTTCAAAAGGTTCAATACTATTTTGATAAAATCACTCTGAAATAAATTAAAATATTTATTGATTTCTCATGTAACAGGGCTCCAGTGGCAAAGGCTTCAAAGGAGATATCCATTTGTGGATAAATATGCTCCTACCAAAGGCCAGTCAAAGAGTTTACAATTTACAAAATAAACAAATTATTAAACTCTTTTCAAGGATATTTCGAATAAACGAAAAGGATATGCTTATCGATTTGGAGCAAGGTATGTTGTCAGTGTGGACTAAACAAATTTAAACAGTAATAAATATTCAATCTTTAAGGCGACGTCTCTGAAACTATTCGCAAGTATTTTGAGTTATCTAAAGGTATTTCACCAAGTCCTAAAAGTAAGCTAACCCTGCAAGATGTTGAAGAAACGCTTATCAGCCTTACTAGCTCAGGAAAGGAAGATTATCAAGTTGAGATTTTCAATAAACTATGCAAGAAGGCAACACCAGAGGATCTAAAAATGGTAAGTTCTAAAATTAGTCTGAGAATCGATCTGAGACTAGGTATATCACCTTCTAAAAGGGAAAAAGAATAGCAGTATAATACAAATGATCGATCGACCTATAGCACACTTAATAATAACATTATTTAATATCCTTCACTTGAGCAAACATGAGATTTTATAAGACAAATACTGGATGAGGAGAAACTATTGGACATGAGTCTCTACTCCACAAAAACAAACCTTGGCATTCCCAGATATCGCATGGTAAAATTATTTTGAAAAATACTGAACGGAATTAAACAACAAGAAAGACTAGAAAGTGAAATGATTAGCTTCAGTCTTGAAGCAAATGTTACCAAGTGGTATACATACTAATAGATCGAGTTCCAATGGAACAATTTTTTCGAGAAAATTAATTACATAAATTAAAGAAAATACCTAGTAATGCATAACATTGTTTTCAGGTAATTCGCCTCATCAAGCAAGATTTAAAAATAAATGCTAAAGAAAGACACGTATTAGATGCTTTTGGTCCAGATGCTTATCCCGCATACCAGTCTTCTCGAGATCTTGATGCTGTTGTGGATCAATTTTCCTGTAAAACTGCTGCCAAAAGCCCATTAAAGGGTAAAAAAGTAAGAAAGTCATGGCATTTGTATTAAATGTTCAATCCTTAAATAAGATTCTCTTTTTCTAGGCTGGTTCTGGGTCGGTTAACGTCCAAATCATGACTCCAATAAGTCCTATGCTTGCAAGTGCATGCAATTCTGTAGACACTGCTTTCAAAAAGAATCCTGGTGGATTATTCAGTGAGATAAAATACGATGGCGAACGTGTCCAAATACATAAGCAGGGCAATGACTATCGTTTTTTCTCAAGAAATCTAAAACCTGTGATGGACCATAAAGTTCGACGTTTCAAAGAAATTATTCCAAAGGTGATTTTGATTGATAATCTTAGAAATTTATAAATAATTTTATTTTAATGATTATAGGCTTTTCCTAGTGCTTCTGATATGATCATTGATTCAGAAATAATTATGGTCGATACTGACACAGGCGATATGCTTCCCTTTGGAACACTAGGAGTACACAAGAAGCAAAACCACAGTAATTCAGAAGTTTGTCTTTTCATTTTCGATTGCATATATTTTAATGGAAAGGATTTACAAAATGTGTAAGATTGATGAATGGTGATGAAGTAATTTGAAATGAAACAATTAAAAAAAAAAACTTCTTCATTGTAGAACATTCCGAGAGAGGAGAAAAATTCTTGAAGCTAACATCACTCCCATAAAATCCTATGTTCAATTATCTGAAAGTCATTTTTTATCATCGAAAAAGGAATTAGCTTTAATGACAGCAAAGGTAAAAACCGGCAGAAAACAGTTTGTTCTTTCAAAACATTTTCAATTTAAATAGGTTCTTAAAGCTGGCCTGGAAGGAATTGTACTTAAAAGTGCAAATGGCTTATATCAACCAGGAAAAAGAGGATGGCTTAAAGTAAAAAAGGATTATCTTTTTGAAGGTAGTTTAGAAATTGTCACTTTGGGCAGTTGTATATGTAATGTAATTTATTTATCAACCTTATTTTTTATGTACACTGTTTACTGTACAAATTTCGAAGATTCAATTCCCATTTTTTTTTCTTTCAGGTAAAATGGCAGATACTGCTGATTTAGTTGTTCTTGGTGGATGGTTTGGTTCTGGGAAAAAGGGTGGCATGCTTAGTATTTATCTAATGGGGTGTTTTGACAAAAAAATCAATGCTTGGAAAACAGTTACAAAAGTTCATTCTGGTCTTGACGATGCAACTATGGAAGAAATCCACGATAAACTTATGCCAACAATGGAACGCAGTGATTTTAAAAACTTACCTCCATGGCTCATTTGTAACAAACCGTTATTTCCTGATTACATTGCGAAATCTCCTGATAAAATGCCAGTTTGGGAAATAACTGGAGCTGAATTTACTAGTTCAAATGCACATACTGCAAACGGAATTTCTATACGTTTTCCACGCATAACAAAACTAAGAGATGATAAGTCACCTGAACAAGCAACAAGTTTGGAAGAACTTCAAAATTTATATACCGCGTCTAAAAACAATGTCAATGTAGATTTGCTTTTAAAAAGCTGCGACAATGATACAGATGATATTGATATCAAAACAAGTATGGCCGGAAGTCCAATGAAGAAAATTAAAGTTGAAAAAACTGAGGCTTCACCTGACAACGAAAAAATGGTTGAAATTAAAAAAGAAAAAATAGATTTTGATGATGATAACGAAGAAGATAAATATGATATAAAACCTGGTACTCCGAAGAATATTTTTTTTGAAAGTATCAAAAAGGAAAAATTGGATGAACCTGACAATGAATCAAACCAAATTACAATAAAGAAAGAAAAGCTAACTGTGAAGAGAGAATATTCAAATGAAAGTGAAGATGATTCAACACTGGCAAAGAAAAAATTAAGACAAGCAGACATGTCCATTGGGTACCCGAAAACACAAGAAAACTCAAGTGAAGATGATTCAATAGTACCTAAGAAGAATCAAAGAAAAACTAATATATTTGTTGGATACACTGCTTATTTTCAAGCTAACAAAGGTTCGACTTTGCATGATTATTTAAAAAAGTTTGAAGACAACGGAGGAAAAATTACTCTTAATAAGAAAAAAGCCAATGTTGTTCTTTATGAGGATGAAAAGTTTGTTGAATCGATAAGCCAAAGCAGGTAGGTGTAGAATGGTAAATCATCAAGATTTTGTTTTTATTGTTTTTTTTTTTGTATAGATTAAATTATAGTAAAAGCTGTCGACATATAACTGTTAAGTGGATGCTGGATTGTATTAGTGATGTCTCAGTCAGGCCAATTCCTGAGTATGCTGTACAAATAAAGAGTTAAGTTCAAATTGTTATGAATTGTGTATTATATAGCATAATCAATTAAAATCGAAGGAAAAGTATTTAAATAAAAAAAAAAGAAGAAAACAAAAATGTTAACATAATGTACCTGCTTTCATTTAGTTTTTTTTTGTACTTAAAATTAAAAAAACGTTTTTGAGTTTATTTAATAAATAAAGTTTTTGAATATCACAATTATTCAAGATTGAAAAATGTCTCATTTTATTCATTCCGGCTGGCGGCATGGATTAGACTCATCCCTTTCATTCCTTTGAGTATTTAGAAATTTGTAAATTCTGAAATTTGTAAATCTCGAAAACTTTATTTCTATCGAATCATTTTGAAAACGTTTTGGAATATAGACTTATTGTATCTATTTATATTCAAATCAATGAATAAGATTTTGATCATATTTATGAATCCGATGTTTTTTTAATTTGGAATTTTGAGGATTTCGTAGATATTTAAGTCATTGGAAATAGAAAATGTCATTAGAAATAAGTGTTACGATGCGGGTGGAGCTTACAGGAGTGTCCAGTTTGTTAAGAAGATGTTCGTGCGTGGTTGAAGAGTGCCCAAGCTTTAGCCGAACAAAATTTGTCATCTTCTATTTTGAGAGGTTGGAGTATCGAGGATGGATTCTGTCGACATTGATTTCCTTGTAGTTTTGATGGTACGATATTGGCTCTATTCGTTTAACTTTTTGGTTTTCAATGAGTTTCGTATGAAGTTGTCAGGTAGCGTTTCGTAAAAAAATGTTAAAACTGTACACGGGAGAATCCTTAGTTGGCAGCACGGTCTGCTTCTTCGTTGCCGCATATAACAGTAATCATTAATTTGATGATTAGGATTTTAATTATTTGATTCCTTATTTCACATACTAGGTAAATAGGTGATCTTCGGCTACCAAATTTTGTGCCGGTGTCGTTGGGAAACGTTAAAGCATCTTCTTGCTGCTTCATGGTATGGTGGTTTAATGATGTTAAGTGTTGATTTAGCGCATTTACCGTAAATATATATTCCAAAATGAATTTTAGTTAATACTAACATTTTGTTTTTGTAATGGATGTTACTTTTAATAAATATTTAATGATGTTGGTTCCCGCAGCTAGGTTTTTTTCTCAATGATAAACAATGTTTTATCCAGTAATATCTTTTGTTAAAAAATAAACCTAGGATACTTAAATTATTTACATTTGGAATTGGTAGGTATATTATTTACATTAAGATTAAAATTAGTACATTTTAGTTTTCGCTAAATGTAAAGTAGTTTACATTTTTCTAATGATAATTTTGCACCGGATTCTAAAGACGATGCTTGAACTTGAATATCTCCAATGGCATCAAGAAAGAGGATTTTGCATATAGTTAAGTCATATACTTAATACAATGGGTACGTTCAGGAGAATTAAGGGACTGCAATTGAAATGAAGGGAGATTTTTCTTCCCTTACTATCCAGTCAAAAGTCACCTGCATTTGCAGGAAACTTTTTGACAGCTGGCCAATCAGAGACAAGAAAATTGCCTTTGCCTTGCAGTCCCTTCGTCGACTGAACTCACCCAATGACATCGTCAGAGTAAAGACAGTGGTCTAATAGGCTAATTATTTTTTTTTTAATTTGTTTAAAATGGCGTGTTTCTCGAATTGATCAAAAGCCTAAGATTTTTGATAGACATGAAAGTAATGATACGAGACGATAGCTTGCAATCAGGATTTTCTCCTTATCTGGTTTAGAGAGATAGGGAGTAAAATGGCAGTTTTCCAGTTTTGGGACATCGTTGAGGCGTTGCCAGACTTTTGCCATGTCAATTCCCATTTTTTCATCCCAACATTTTCCCCCACCCCCTTTTTGATGTTAGTAAAAAATTACTTTCATCTTTTAAAACAACTTCAAAAATATTAGGTAGATTTTCAATAAATGGTTTTGACATAAAATAGTCTACAAATATGTACTCTGAGCGTTAGTCCAATTTTTGCATTAAGTATATGGTATCTTTCCATCTTCCGACTGCATTTGCAAATTAAGTTTATTAAAGAGCTACAAAAAGAAATTCAAGAACTAGAAGTAAAGGATTGAAGTTGATTTCTTTAAAAGGCGGTACCTATATCTTCTCGAATTATTTTTTATTCACGGAATTTCCAAAAAGTTTCCAGTAAAATAGAGTACCTATTGAAACCTGAAATTGCTTCACAATTCTTTTTACCGTGGCGTTCAATGACAACCACCGTGTCTAACTCGTGTGCAACATTTTGTTTGGTTTAATGTTACAAAAATCCTGATACTCTTTGAACAAATGTTGCCGCTTTGCACTACAATGGAACTGAGAATACATTTCGCGAAACAATTTTTTTAAAAAGGAAAGAAACACTACTTGTGTCTTGTATTAAATAAGTGCTCTTTTATTGAATTTGTTATAAGATGAATCTGGTTTTTAAATGTCGTAAAAAGAAGTTTTGACATTGAAACGTAAAAGTTTTTGAGCTGAATGTTTTTTCCGTTTTGGTTTGAGGGCGCACATGTATATATGTAAACAGAAACAGGAACCAGGAAATTAGTTAGGTGTGTGATCGCTGGGGGGCTAACGCGACGTGTGGAACGTGTTCATGAGAGTACTATAGATTTCATATGCAAAGACCATGCTCATCGAGAGTATTTTGGGAAAATAATCAGTTTTTTAAATATGATGTAGTATAAGGATCATATTGACGTATTGAGTTAACTAAGCATTATTGTTTTTCCGTCCTGTAGAAAAACAACTGCTAGTATATACTGAGCGAGCTACTCATCTGAGAAATTTTGCGATAGTAAAGAATGCATATAACTTTTATTTCAAAACACCGACACCTATCAACTGCAAAAGCAACAAATCTGATGATTTGCTTAATTATAGTCTGTCCTTAAAAATATAGTTCCATAGGTAGTTATTTTATTTTTGACGATCTTATCCGCCAGTTTGTGAAAAACATTCTGAAGTCTGATAGAATGTAACAATCATTTCACCCACCTTGTGAAATCAATAAGGAAGGTATAATAATTAAATCAAAAAGTCATAGGCGCAGTTGAATGAGCTTTATTTCTATAAGTTCTTTCCCCAGGCGGCAGATTAAAAAACATGTTGACAATTTTCTTGATGGAATAGTAAAATAGTTTTTATTTCCACAGTAAAAAAAATTATTCCAGCAATTAAAAAAACAAAATAATAGTTTAAAGAGGTGTCAAAGGATAAATTTTACAAACGGATATTCAGTCGCTAACAAAAAAAATGCCTTTTAGCTAAACTTTGTTTTTGATTAATGTTTTCTTTCTCTTTCTTTTTTTTATTATATTCGACAGTTTAAATTTATTATTTTGTTTAATTAAGCAATAAATGTTTTGTTCTTATTTTATTATTTAAAATTCACAGCTTTTTATTAATCAATTTGCGCCTCTTGATTTTAATTACTCTTATGCTGTCCATGCATTTTTTTAATCTGACGCCTCCTAATTGCCACCTAAAGCCTTAAATTTTGATGAAATATTTAAAATACATGAATATAGCTTCATTGCATTATCGTTATCTTGAGCTTAATAGGTTCAATTTTCTGAACGAAGTGATTAGGAGATAAGTCCCTTAATGGGTATTTACCTACTCCAAAACCAGAAGACAAAATATTTTTTAGTTTTAATATAAATAGTTGCAAGTTGAATAACGATAGAACTTTCAAACTGCATTCGCACGCAGAGTAATTGGTTTTTAGTTACTATTTAAATACATATATTAAATTCAATAAGTCAATAAAATAATGATCGCTGAATTAATAATTGTGTTGTTTGGCATCTTGACTTTGATATTTTACAAATGGTCAACATCGACGTTTGATTTCTTCGAAAAACGAAACGTTCCTTATAAGAGACCTTTACCACTCATGGGAAATCAAAAGGATTTTTTCTTTAGAAAAATTTCAATGCTCGAAAACGTTAGGAATCATTACAAAGAATTCGATACGAGGTAGATGAAAAAATCAACAACTTTGTATTTTTAATGATTAAAAATATTTCAGCATTTTTGGAATCTTTGATTTACGGCTGCCGGCGTATGGAATTCGTGACCCTGAACTTTTAAAACGCATTGCCATCAAAGACTTTGATCATTTCGTAAATCATCGTGAAACTCTTAGGGATGGAGGTCTTTTAGATAAAGCTTTGAATAATTTAAGGGACGAAAAGTGGAAAGATATGCGCACAACTCTTAGTCCGGTATTTTCAGGCAGCAAAATACGTCAAATGTTTGTTCTTATCAACGAAGTTGCTCAAGAGTCAATGGAGTTCTTGAAAAAGAACCGGGAAAAACAAATCGACTTCAACGCCAAGGACTATTTCACTCGTTTTACAAACGATGTAATTGCCTCTGCAGTATTTGGTATCAAAGTCAACTCTTACAAAGAGGAAACAAATGAGTTTTATGTCATGGGTGCAAGGATCACAGAACTAAGCATTTGGCAAAATTTTTTGTTCTTTGCATCTACCAATCTAAAATATCTTATGAGGGTAAGATGTTCTGTTAACCAATTAATTTTCACTTCTTATCTAACATTTTCATCGATAGCTTTTCAAATTTAAACTGTTTGATAAGAAATATACTGACTACTTCAAATATATAATTATGGACGCAATGCGCTATCGCCAGAAGAATAAAATCTTCCGACCGGATATGGTCAACACGATGATAGAAGCCAGAGGGTTCTTCATTAATGGCAAAAATAGAAAGAACACACAAAATCACGAATGGAAGGATGATGAGATCGTGGCTCAGTTTTTCATATTTTTTTTTGCTGGTTTTGAAACCTCATCGACGTTGATGTGTTTTGCTGCACACGAACTTATGGTGAATCCCAATTATCAGGAGAAACTTCGTGAAGAAATTCTACAAGTCAAGGCAAGTCTGGATGGGAAACCCTTGACCTATGAAATTCTGCAGGGAATGAAGTATATGGATATGTTTATTTCTGAAACCTTACGTAGATGGCCCCCAGTTGTTGTAGCCGATCGGCAATGTAATAAGGAATTTAACTATAAAGACGATAAGGTTGATGTCACAATCAAAGCTGGTGACTACATTTGGATTCCCATTGCTGCATATCATATGGACGAAAAGTATTTTCCGGATCCAATGAAATTTAATCCGGAAAGATTTAGTGATGAAAACAAAGGCAATATTAAACCATTTACGTATTTTCCATTTGGTTTTGGACCCAGAATTTGCATAGGTTAGCAGACAAATATTTATATAAATATAATTATATACTTTCTTTTTATTGCTTTAAGGTAGTAGATTTGCTTTGTTAGAGGCAAAGTCTGTTATTTTCTATTTGCTAAGTGAGTTCCAGATTCAACCATCGCATAAGTCATCTATACCAATTAAACTTGTTCCTGGAATTTTAACTTTGGAACCTAAAAATGGATTTTGGATGAAACTAGTTCGACTTTCTAATGAGTCATCATTTTGAATTGGCTATATCTCTGTTTTTCTTTTTAAATATACATAGGTACCTACCTACTATTTAATAACAAAAATATACGACTGAAATTTAATTAATTCTATAAAAGAAAACGTAGTAAATTTGAACAAAAAGAAGTTATCAAACTACTTAAATACATAATACTTTAAAAATTGGATATGTAACAAATAAGGTAGATTCAACCTCCGTTGAAGAACTAGAAACATCAACTTAAGCTTTTGTTATTTAAATATGATAAAAGGAATCGTATTGGGTTACCTAAGCATTATTGATTTTCCATCCTGTGGAAAAACAATTGCTATATGCTGAGCGAGCTACTCATCTGAGAAATTTTGCGATAGTGAAGAATGAGTTTGCATATAACTTTTATTTCAAAACACCGACACCTATCAACTGCAAAAGCAACAAATCTGATGATTTGCTTAATTATAGTCTGTCCTTAAAAGTATAGTTCGCATACATAGGTATAAGTTATTTTATTTTTGATCTTATCCGCCCGTTTGTGAAAAACATTCTAATAGAATGTAACGACCTTTTCACCGGCCTTGTGAAATCAAGGTAGTATGTTAAAATCAATGAGCTATATTTTTGTTAGGTTTTGCCGTTTCTCTGTCCGTTTTTAATTGCGAAAGATGGACAAAACAAACCTTGTCGGAAAAGTATTCAAAATCAGATGCAATAATAGTGTAAATAAATAATAAAAATAATGGTTTTTATAAAAGAAAATATTGTTAAAGCAGTTCAACAAAAAAAAAATTAAGTGCATACTTTAGTGAACTAGTTAACTAGCTAAACTTTGTTTTCTTTTTTTTAATATCTTTTTATTTTCATTGTATTCCGCAGTTTAAATTTATTATTATGTTTAGTTAAGCAATTTCTTATTTTATTGTTATTAAGAATTCAAAATTTTTTCAATCAATTCGTTCCTCTTGATTTGATTACTCTTCCATCAAGAAAGCTGTCAACTTTTTTCTAATCTGACGCTTGGAGAAAAAACCTAATTGCAACTTGAAGCCTTATGGCCTTTTCAATTGGCAATCCGGAATTGGTTTAATATTCAGATTTTGCTTCTGATTTCAAATCCAGAAGAGAAGTTATCTTCTTTTTCAGAATGAGAACTGCCACTTTTGTCCAATTGAACTCATTCAGAATGCTTTTTTCTGCTTCCAAATTGCCATTTGATAACGGCATTATATTTTGATGAAATATTTAAAATAAATAAGTAAAAACTTCAAGATATTGTTGCGAGGCAAAAGGAGAGGAAAGCGTCGGTAAGGTGGAAGGTTAGGAAAAAGGAAGAGTTTGGAAAAGGAAGGTGGGATCTTGATTCTTGTCCCCGGAGACTCAACCTCGCCTGCAGACAAAAACATATGTATATCAGGCCAGGGAAAACTAGGGTAAAAAGGAAACGGACTAGTAACGACACGGACGGACTATTGGCACATCAGGGCACTGCAGATGGTGTCGCAGTGTGGCCATTACCCACCCAACCATAGGAATCCGCGGCCATGTTTGGATTCCCCCAATGATGGTGGATGTTCGGTTTCAGATCATACCATCTTTACCGAACGAAATTGGTTACCCTCCGTACCCCTAAAGATCAAATCTTCAGAAACTCATGTTCCGGTCAGCCGAAACAAGAAAAAACAAAATTTCATCCACAAAGGCGTTTTGAGAAATTTATTGGATATAATAAAAAATTGTCAAGTAAGTACATTCGAATTATTACGACAAAAGAAATCTATACTTGGAACTTGAAATTAAAATTAATATTTGAATATCTTAGCAGACAGATTATAGAGACAAAAAAAAAATTCACAAACAAAAGCTGGAAACAAGAGAAAAACAAATAAATACGTGAAAACGACGAGTTTCCCAAGATAAGAATTAACAGCACCCTTTTTGGTACTATACTTTGGGTAAATTTGGTTATATCGATGGTAAAATTCCCTACCTCGATAGAGCTCTTTAGAGGGGTACTGATTTTATTTGAAAATTATTTATGAGACGCGGACAAAACTCAGGAAACACTTCCGATCACTTACAAAGAATAAGCTAAATTTAGTGTTTGTAAGAAATGAATTATTTATAATGAGAAAAATGAAATTTTATATCCAAAGAATCGAAAAAGATTAAGAACAAAAATAAAAACCTCAACGCCACTTAAATTTAACACAAAAAATACATATTTTGTTGTATTTGTCGTTTTAACCGAGTAATATAATTTATAATATTCCTTTTTTATAGTTTCGAAAAAAAGTTAGGGAAAGCAATCCTCCTTTATTTTTTTGTAGTTTCACAAAAACACTAAAGTATTTTTTTTTTGAATGTACCTGGATTTCCTTTTTCTTTTTAGACTCACGATTTTCGTTACTATGACGGTGGATAATGGCAGAGCACCGGCAAAAATGTGAAATCTTACTCCAGTCGAAAACAAAGGATGATAATCTGCAACCAATTTTCTGTCCAGCAGAAAAAGATCCGGACACAGGAGCAACCAGGTTCCACGTACACCAAAAACAAAATGTTTGTGGCGGTCCAGTCCTTCACTGGCAATCTGGAACCGCCAAATTTTAAAATGGTGTAGTTAGGTATCCTATATGAAATTTTTACACTTTTTTTAGCACTAATTCTAAGGAAAAACGTTATCTTTCAAAACTCACCCTGGTGTTTTTTGTTCTCTTTTTGATTTTTCTTTCTTTTAATATTCAATATGTGGGTATCTCACTCGTCAATTTAAAATTATTTTAATGGATCGAACACGTAAGTAGAATGGTTCGAAACCTTAAAAAAAAGTAGGTAAGTAAAAGAAAAAAATTCAAATGTATCACCACGCACTATATAGGCCAAAGTATTTTTTTTATAGTAGTACTGTAATATTAAAATCCAAAAGAGCTCGATGACGTACGCTCTGGTTCGGTCGCCGCCGGAGGAAATTTCAAGTATGACATTGGCATATAGCAATTAGCAATTAGCCGTACGAGAATCATCCGACTCTTTTTCGGTTATTCCTCCTCTCACATTATTCGGATCATACGATCCAACCTATCCGCTAGTTTTTTGTTTATTTTGGTATTTTATAAATATCAATGTATTAGTTATAATTTCATTCCTCCATGCCATGCTTCATTTGACGTTCGAATGTGATACTCTAACCTCTCAGAAGTTACTTCCTACTCTGACCCCTAGGTGACGTTGAAATTGCATTGAGGACATAAGGCTTGGGTTCTACTATGAAGGCTGTCTTAGGGCGTCCACAACAATATCTTAAACTTATTAGGTTCAATGTCCTGAACGTTAATGAGCAAGAGAAGAGATAAGTTTCTTAATAAGTATTAACCTACTCCAAAACCAGAAGACAAAATATTTTTTAGTTGAATATAAATAGTTGCAAGTTCAATAACGACAGAACTTTCAAATTGCATTCACACGCAGAGTAATTGGTGATTTAGTTTTTGGTTACTTTAAATAAACTAAATTCAATCATCATCATCATCATCGGCTCGACAACCGGGGTCCGGTCCTGGCCTCCTTCAACAAGTCTCTCCACCTATCCCGGTCTTGAGCCGACGCCATCCAGTTGCGCATCCCAAGGCTTCGGGCGTCCTGGTCTACGCCATCTCTCCAGCGCAAGCATGGTCTACCACGCTGCCGTCTACCATAGAATGTACCACAAAGGACTTTCCGAGCAGGTTCCTCTTCACTCATGCGAGCTAGGTGCCCTGCCCACCGGAGTCTACCGAGCTTAATTTTTGTCACTATGTCTGCTTCAAGGTAGATTGCGTACAATTAATTCATGATTGTACCGTCTCCGGAATCGCCCTTCCTCACATATGGGGCCAACAATTCTCCTTAAGACTTTTCTCTCGAACGCGGCTAAGAGGTCGGAGTGTCTTTTGCTAAGCACCCAAGTCTCGGATCCATACGTGAGTACTGGCAGGACCATGGTCCTGTACAGCAGCAGTTTTGAAGTTATGGTGAGATTTCTGGATTTGAAGAGCTTTGACAGACTATAGTAGGCTTTGTTGGAATTGAGCAGCCGCCCGCGTATTTCTTCTTCTATATTATTATCGGCTGCTACTATTGACCCAAGGTATTTAAAGGATTGCACCACTTCAAATTCGTGCTCCGCTACCTTGATTGTTTGACCAACTGTTCTTCTCGCATTCGACGCCACCATGTACTTTGTTTTACCTTCACTAATGTGCAGCCCCAGATTTTGTGCCGCCTGCTCGATCTGGATGAAGGAATCGTGTACAGCTTGTTCGGTTCTTCCGATGATGTCAATGTCGTCTGCGTAAGCCAGTATCTGGCTGGACCTGTTGACGATGGTCCCTCTTGTTGCCGTGCCAGAGTCACGGATTGCTTTCTCCAACGCCAGGTTGAAGAGGAGGCAGGCCAAACCATCCCCTTGTCGGAGTCCATTAAAGATGTTGATTGGTCTGGATAGCAATCCGGCTATTTTTACTTGGCTTGTTACGTTGGTCATGGTCAACCTACAAAGTCGTGTCAACTTATTTGGGATGCCGAATTCTCTCATGGCTTTGTAAAGTTCTACCCTGGCTATGCTATCATAGGCGGCCTTAAAGTCTATAAACAGATGGTATGTTGGGATGTTAAATTCTAGACATTTTTCCATCGCCTGCCTAAGGGTAAAGATCTGATCAGTTGTTGATTTGCCTGGAATGAAACCACACTGATATTGGCCGATTATGGTTTTAGCGTATGGGGCTATCCGTTCTTGTAGGATAGAGGAGAGTATCTTATAGGCGGTACTCAACAACGTGATACCTCTATAATTGCTGCACGTTGTGACATCTCCCTTCTTATGTATGGGGCAAATTATACCTTTTCACCAGTCTTCTGGCATTTCTTCCTGCTCCCATACGTGCACTATAGTATCATGAATTGCTTGGCGTAAGGCTGGCCCGCCGTGGTGGAATAGTTCGGCTGGTATGCCATCGGCTCCCGGGGCTTTGTTTTTCTTAAGCCGGGCTATAGCCTTCTCAACCTCTTCTATGCTTGGTGGCGGTAACATAGGGTAATCTTCTTGAAGTAGTGGAGCCTCTACTTCTGCAGTGAGCTGACCATTTAGCAATTCATTAAAGTACACTTCCCATCGCTCCAGTATGCTTTGGGGATCGGTGATCAGATTTCCCTCTCCGTCCTTGCAGTAAGTGCAGCGTGGTGTGTACTGCGTCATGTTTCGGACGGATTGGTAGAACTTCCGCGCCTGGTGCGGACCTCGCTCTCGGCTCTTTCTAAATCACAGATGATGTTCTTCTCCCAGGCTGATTTTTTCTGTCTGTGAAGCCGTTTTTCTATTCTTCTGAGCTCTTTATATTCATCTTCGCGTGCCCGCGTTCTATGAGATTGTTGCATTGCTCGGTACGCAACATTCTTACGTTCAGTCGCTAGCTTGCATTCATCATCAAACCAGTCGTTCCGACTTCTACGACTGCTGCCTAAGATGGAATTGGCAGTACTAATGACAGTGTTTTTAAGGCGTGTCCACTTCTCATCTACGCCCAGCATACTGGCTCCAGGACTTAGTCTCTCTGGATCGAGTGGTTCTAGGGCGAGTCCTAACGCAAGTCCAAAGGTGTTACTGGTGTTTTCATTGCGTAGTGCAGCCGTGTTGATTCGAACCTGATCGGCGGATGCAATACGTCTTCGCAAGGCAATCCGCCCTCGGAAAACCATACCAACAAGATAGTGATCCGAGTCGATATTGGCACCTCGGTACGTTCGTACCGTCATCAAGTTCGAGTAGTGGCGACGGTCTATCAACACGTGGTCAATTTGGTTACGAGTGGCTCCATCCGGTGATACCCAGGTGGCTTTGTAGATATCTTTACGCGGGTACCTGGTACTCGCAACGACCATGTTTTTCGATGCTGCCAATTCTAGGACTCGAAGTCCATTGTCATTAGTGTTCTCATGCAAACTATGGGTGCCTGCGTAATGCCTGAATACCGGCTCCCGACCTATTTTAGCGTTCAAATCCCCAAGGATGATTTTAACATCATACCTTGGACAGGCATGGAGGGCCCTCTCGACTTGTTCATAGTAAGTCTCTTTATCTTCGTCTGAGGACTCCTCCGTAGGTCCGTGAACGTTAATGAGGCTGATGTTCTTGATTTTGCCTCGCACGCGAAGGGTGCATAGCCTTTCGCTTATAGCGTTAAAGCCGATGACGGTAGACTTCATTTTTTCGCTGACCAGGAAGCCTACCCCGAGCACATGGTGTTTTGTATGACAGCTGTAATATAAGTCATATTCTTTCTTTTGCAAAACACCATTCCCTGTCCATCTTATTTCTTGCAGTGCTGTTATGTCAGCTTTATATTTTGACAGGGTATCGGCTAGCTGCTGAGCAGCTCGAGCTCTATAGAGCGATCGTACGTTCCATAAGAAAATTCGTAAATCGTTGTTCCGTTTTCGTTGCAAGGGTTGTCGTCGTGAGATCAGTCCGTTTCCGAGGCTTGTTGACGGTCTCGTAATTCTTTTAGTTTTACGGAACAGGAAATTAACCTGTTGCCAACCTGTGGAAATAGCCTGATCATATTAGCCAAACCTTTTTGGGGTTTGTTTCTAGCGGCCGCCGCGAAGAGGCTATGATCACACTTCCACCAGTCCCGAATAGTTACGGCACGTGAATGTTTTCGTATGCTACATGTTATTCCCCCTATTCGGCTGATGGCTGACCGCCCTAAATTCAATAACTTTCTTAAAGTTCTACTGAATTTGTTTTCGGTATTTTGGCCTTGATATTTTACAAATGGTCTACATCAACGTTTGATTTCTTCGAAAAACGAAACGTTCCTCATAGGAAACCTTTGCCACTTATGGGAAATTAAAAGTTTATGTTTTTGAAATAGAAAGCTTTTTCCTGTCTTTTTTTTAATACAATTTGTTGATGAAGTACTTAAGTATAAGTACTTAAGTATAAATATAAGTATATAAGTGTAAGTATATATTATTAATGGAGAGAGTAAAAAGAACACAAGAAATCATGAATGGACGGATTATGATATCGTGGTTCAGTTTTTCTAATTTTTTTTCGTTGGTTTCGATACGACCTCGACGTTGATGTTTTTTGCTGCACATAAACTTATGCTAAATCCTGATAATTAGGAGAAACTTCGTGAAGAAACTCTTGACCTATGTAATTCTGGAGTGAATGAACTACATGGATATGTTTATTTCTGAAACAATATGTTGATGGCCCTCAACTATAGTAACTGATCGTCAATGCAATAAGGAATTTCACTATAAAGACGACAAGATTGATGTCACAATCAAAGCTGGTGACCACATTTGGATTTCCATTGCTGCATATCATTTGGACGGAAAGTATTTTCCGGATCCGGAAAGATTTAGTAGTGGAAACAAAGGCAAATGGAAAATACTTACGTATTTTCCATTTGGTTTTGGACTTAGAATTCGCATAGGTTAGCGACAAATATTTATATAAATATAATTATATACTGTTTTTTATTGCTTTGAGGTAGTAGATTTGCTTTGTTAGAGGCAAAGTCTGTTATTTTCTATTTGCTAAGTGAGTTCCAGATTCAACCATCGCATAAGTCATCTATACCAATTAAACTTGTTCCTGGAATTTTAACTTTGGAACCTAAAAATGGATTTTGGATGAAACTAGTTCGACTTTCTAATGAGTCATCATTTTGAATTGTTTATATCTCTGTTTTTCTTTTTAAATATACATAGGTACCTACCTACTATTTAATAACAAAAATATACGACTGAAATTTAATTAATTCTATAAAAGAAAACGTAGTAAATTTGAACAAAAAGAAGTTATCAAACTACTTAAATACATAATACTTTAAAAATTGGATATGTAACAAATAAGGTAGATTCAACCTCCGTTGAAGAACTAGAAACATCAACTTAAGCTTTTGTTATTTAAATATGATAAAAGGAATCGTATTGGGTTACCTAAGCATTATTGATTTTCCATCCTGTGGAAAAACAATTGCTATATGCTGAGCGAACTACTCATCTGAGAAATTTTGCGATAGTGAAGAATGAGTTTGCACTTTTATTGCAAAACACCGACACCTATCAACTGCAAAAGCAACAAATCTGATGATTTGCTTAATTATAGTCTGTCCTTAAAAATATAGTTTCATAGGCAGTTATTTTATTTTTGACGATCTTATCCGCCAGTTTGTGAAAAACATTCTGAATTCTGATAGAATGTAACAATCATTTCAACGACCTTGTGAAATCAAGGTAGTATTATAAAATCAAAAAGTCATAGGCGCACTTGAGTAAGCTATATTTTTGTTAGGTTTTTTACTTTTTTGTCCCTGCCGTTTCTGACTGATCGGGAGTACTGTAGCAAAAATGCTGCAAATACTCCAGATTAATCTCCAACACTCCACAAAGGCTTCAGTCTCCCTTCTTCTACGCCTCTCCAGCAGCGATGAAGATATCGTCCTGATTCAAGAACCTTGGATTGTAAAATCCATTGTTCGAGGAATCAGGACTCCTAACTACTACTTGCTATATGCATCAGGTGAGGGTGAACCCAGGTCTTGCATATTAGTCAAAAGTAGCCTAAATGTATTTTTACCCCCTAATTTCAGCGATAGAGATATCACCGCCGCAAGACTTGAAACTACCAAAGGAACGTTCTGGCTGCCGTCGGACCTTGGACCTCTCCCGGGCAACATCCTGGAGAGATTAGTAGCTGAATCCCAAAGGCTTAACATCGGCCTCATCATCGGTAGTGATGCTAACGCACATCATGCAGTGTGGGGTAGCACTGATATAAACGACAGGGGTGAGTCTCTTTTCGATTATATTCTTAGAACTAACCTACTTATAAGTAATGTTGGCAGGGAACCAACTTTTATTACTAAAACCATCAAGATGTTTTAGATATAACTCTTGTCTCAGATTTCATCAATAATAATATCTTGAATTGGAAGGTATCTAAAGACCACTCCTTCTCGGACCATAGATACATTCAATTCAACTTTATGAATGTACCATATAGCCAAATGATCTTTTGTAATTTAAAAAGAACAAACTGGCCGAAATATGAGAGAATACCGAATAGTTCCGTCCGACCTGAACTTTTTAATATTCCCTCTAACAATGAAGATCTTGACGATAGAGTCAATAATCTTACCTTAGCCCTAAATAAAGCTCTAGCAATGTAAATAATTGATCTGAAGCATCTAGACTACGTAAAATACTCTCCAAAAAACCAGTGATACCAAGCTGTTTGGAAAAATGCATCAGGCCTCTGGACCAACTCATGCGAAGAATAGCCCAATTAGCTAATAGACGTTCATTTCCCTGGTAGCTCCAACATCATCAATAGCATTGCACCATTTACTTGCGACAATGTACTAACTCCCCCACGAGGTCTAGTCACTAAGGAAAACATTAAGTGGGCTATTAACAGCTTTGGAATAATTCCCGCGGAACTGCAAGAAAATACCAGTTTTCTAATACCCATCTTAGAAAACATCTTCAAGGGATGTCTCAAACTATCCTATATTCCTATTACATGGAGACAAGCCAAAGTTCTTTTATCCCAAAAGCTGTAAAATCCAGCCATGTAAACCCCAAAGATCTAAGACCTATTAGCTTATCATCATTCCTTCTTAAGACTTTTGCACGTTTGATTGATATCTTTTTGAGGACAAACATTCCTTCAAAATCTCAGCATGCATACAATAAAGGGAAATCGGTTGAAACGGCTCTATACTGTATAGTACGTACAATCGACCACTCCCTCCATCATAAAGAGTACACTTTAGTTGCCTTCCTAGATATAGAAGGAGCATTTAACAATGTCGACACATATGCAATTGCACGTGTATTGATATCCCTGAAGGTAGATGAATCGATTAGTACGTTGATAAATCAGATGCTGATAAGCAGGATTATCAACTCAAAACTTGGCGATTCTACTGCACAAAGGAGTGTCAGCAGAGGTACGCAAGGCGGTGTCCTATCACCTCTCCTCTGGAACTTAGTAATAAAACTGAACTTGTCCTCTTCACCAGGAGATACAAAATCCCACATATTGACCTTCCCCATATAAACGGTGTACCGCTTAAATTATATCAGATCATGAAAAATACCTATAGGTCTTATTCTGGATAGGAAATTAAGTTGGAAACCTAACAATAAAGAAAGAATAAAAAAGGCTACAGTAGCCCTGTTTTCTTGTAAGAAAGCCATTGGTAATAAATGGGGATTAAAACCCTACATTACACACTGGCTATTTATCTCGGTCATAAGGCCGATCCTTACTTACGGAGTAGAGGGTCTGGTGGACTGCACTAGATATAGCGACAAATCGTGACAAATTCAGCAAAGTCCAAAGAACAGCCTGCCTGTGTATGGGTGGAGCACTCCGCTCTAGTGAACGATTTCTGAACGATGATCCTATCAACTTCTTCACCGACGCCGACGGATCAAAAACGGATGATGGGGTTGGTGGAGGCGTATACTCTGATAGACTAAACCTGAGTCTCTCATTTCGTCTACCTGATTATTGTAGCGTGTTCCAAGCTGAAATCCTGGCTATTAAAGAAGTCCTCTTATTTTTCGTATTTTCTCAGACAGCCAGGCTGCGTTAAAATCGCTAGACTCTGTCTCTACGAATTCACTTACAGTTACAGCCCTAAACTGTGGATCATTTCTTGCGGAGATGGCCGGGCCGGGTCATAGAGACATTCCAGGAAATTGTAAAGCCGAAGAACTTGCAAAAGAGGGAACAACTTTACCTCTGCTGGCTCACAAAGCTAGTGTGGGTATACCTCTGGCTAGAGAGAACAAACTTCAGGTGGAATAACATCACCACCTGTTTAGCGATAAAACTAATTTGGCCTAAACTTAGTGCCAAACGCTCTAAGCAGTTGATCTCTCTAAATAGATTGCATATTAGCTATGTTATAGGTGTCCTGACTGGGTACTGCTAATGGGTAGACATGCACTTCGAATTGGAGCTGCTGCAAATGATTTCTGCAGGAGTTGCAGAAACGAAGAGGAAGAGGAGATCGCAGCGATCTAGTAAACTGCGACATCACTTGTCTCCTGCGCTTCATTCGAAGCTCTAACTGGTTCAACGAGGGAGGTTGATCAACTGATCCATGTGGTATCACAACGGACCTAATAAGTGTGTTGGACTTCCAAGCCAGCAGCCACTTTAACCTAACCTAACCTAACCTAACCTCGGATTTTCTTCTGATTTCAAATCCAGAAGAGAAGTTATCTTCTTTTTCAGAATGAGAACTGCCACTTTTGTCCAATTGAACTCATTCAGAATGCTTTTTTCTGCTTCCAAATTGCCAATTTATAACGGCATTATATTTTGATGAAATATTTAAAATAAATAAGTAAAAACTTGAAGATATTGTTGCGAGGCAAAAGGAGAGGAAAGCTTCGGTAAGGTGGAAGGGTAGAAAAAGGAAGGGGTAGGAAAAAGAGGAAGGAAGATTTTTGAAAAAGGAAGGTGGAATATTGAGCTCCGAGGACGCGGCCTGCTTGCATAATGATCTTGTCCCCGGAGACTCAACCTCGCCTGCAGACAAAAACATATGTATATCAGGCCAGGGAATACTAGGGTATAAAGGAAACGGACTAGTAACGACACGGACGGACTATTGGCACATCAGGGCACTGCAGATGGTGTCGCAGTGTGGCCATTACCCACCACACCATAGGAATCCGCGGCCATGTTTGGATTCCCCCAATGATGGTGGATGATCGGTTTCAGATCATACCATCTTTACCGAACGAAATTGGTTACCCTCCGTACCCCTAAAGATCAAATCTTCAGAAACTCATGTTCCGGTCAGCCGAAACAAGAAAAAACAAAATTTCATCCACAAAGGCGTTTTGAGAAATTTATTGGATATAATAAAAAATTGTCAAGTAAGTACATTCGAATTATTACGACAAAAGAAATCTATACTTGGAACTTGAAATTAAAATTAATATTTGAATATCTTAGCAGACAGATTATAGAGACAAAAAAAAAATTCACAAACAAAAGCTGGAAACAAGAGAAAAACAAATAAATACGTGAAAACGACGAGTTTCCCAAGATAAGAATTAACAGCACCCTTTTTGGTACTATACTTTGGGTAAATTTGGTTATATCGATGGTAAAATTCCCTACCTCGATAGAGCTCTTTAGAGGGGTACTGATTTTATTTGAAAATTATTTATGAGACGCGGACAAAACTCAGGAAACACTTCCGATCACTTACAAAGAATAAGCTAAATTTAGTGTTTGTAAGAAATGAATTATTTATAATGAGAAAAATGAAATTTTATATCCAAAGAATCGAAAAAGATTAAGAACAAAAATAAAAACCTCAACGCCACTTAAATTTAACACAAAAAATACATATTTTGTTGTATTTGTCGTTTTAACCGAGTAATATAATTTATAATATTCCTTTTTTATAGTTTCGAAAAAAAGTTAGGGAAAGCAATCCTCCTTTATTTTTTTGTAGTTTCACAAAAACACTAAAGTATTTTTTTTTTGAATGTACCTGGATTTCCTTTTTCTTTTTAGACTCACGATTTTCGTTACTATGACGGTGGATAATGGCAGAGCACCGGCAAAAATGTGAAATCTTACTCCAGTCGAAAACAAAGGATGATAATCTGCAACCAATTTTCTGTCCAGCAGAAAAAGATCCGGACACAGGAGCAACCAGGTTCCACGTACACCAAAAACAAAATGTTTGTGGCGGTCCAGTCCTTCACTGGCAATCTGGAACCGCCAAATTTTAAAATGGTGTAGTTAGGTATCCTATATGAAATTTTTACACTTTTTTTAGCACTAATTCTAAGGAAAAACGTTATCTTTCAAAACTCACCCTGGTGTTTTTTGTTCTCTTTTTGATTTTTCTTTCTTTTAATATTCAATATGTGGGTATCTCACTCGTCAATTTAAAATTATTTTAATGGATCGAACACGTAAGTAGAATGGTTCGAAACCTTAAAAAAAAGTAGGTAAGTAAAAGAAAAAAATTCAAATGTATCACCACGCACTATATAGGCCAAAGTATTTTTTTTATAGTAGTACTGTAATATTAAAATCCAAAAGAGCTCGATGACGTACGCTCTGGTTCGGTCGCCGCCGGAGGAAATTTCAAGTATGACATTGGCATATAGCAATTAGCAATTAGCCGTACGAGAATCATCCGACTCTTTTTCGGTTATTCCTCCTCTCACATTATTCGGATCATACGATCCAACCTATCCGCTAGTTTTTTGTTTATTTTGGTATTTTATAAATATCAATGTATTAGTTATAATTTCATTCCTCCATGCCATGCTTCATTTGACGTTCGAATGTGCTACTCTAACCTCTCAGAAGTTACTTCCTACTCTGACCCCTAGGTGACGTTGAAATTGCATTGAGGACATAAGGCTTGGGTTCTACTATGAAGGCTGTCTTAGGGCGTCCACAACAATATCTTAAACTTATTAGGTTCAATGTCCTGAACGTTAATGAGCAAGAGAAGAGATAAGTTTCTTAATAAGTATTAACCTACTCCAAAACCAGAAGACAAAATATTTTTTAGTTGAATATAAATAGTTGCAAGTTCAATAACGACAGAACTTTCAAATTGCATTCACACGCAGAGTAATTGGTGATTTAGTTTTTGGTTACTTTAAATAAACTAAATTCAATCATCATCATCATCATCGGCTCGACAACCGGGGTCCGGTCCTGGCCTCCTTCAACAAGTCTCTCCACCTATCCCGGTCTTGAGCCGACGCCATCCAGTTGCGCACCCCAAGGCTTCATGCGTCCTGGTCTACGCCATCTCTCCAGCGCAAGCATGGTCTACCACGCTGCCGTCTACCATAGAATGTACCACAAAGGACTTTCCGAGCAGGTTCCTCTTCACTCATGCGAGCTAGGTGCCCTGCCCACCGGAGTCTACCGAGCTTAATTTTTGTCACTATGTCTGCTTCAAGGTAGATTGCGTACAATTAATTCATGATTGTACCGTCTCCGGAATCGCCCTTCCTCACATATGGGGCCAACAATTCTCCTTAAGACTTTTCTCTCGAACGCGGCTAAGAGGTCGGAGTGTCTTTTGCTAAGCACCCAAGTCTCGGATCCATACGTGAGTACTGGCAGGACCATGGTCCTGTACAGCAGCAGTTTTGAAGTTATGGTGAGATTTCTGGATTTGAAGAGCTTTGACAGACTATAGTAGGCTTTGTTGGAATTGAGCAGCCGCCCGCGTATTTCTTCTTCTATATTATTATCGGCTGCTACTATTGACCCAAGGTATTTAAAGGATTGCACCACTTCAAATTCGTGCTCCGCTACCTTGATTGTTTGACCAACTGTTCTTCTCGCATTCGACGCCACCATGTACTTTGTTTTACCTTCACTAATGTGCAGCCCCAGATTTTGTGCCGCCTGCTCGATCTGGATGAAGGAATCGTGTACAGCTTGTTCGGTTCTTCCGATGATGTCAATGTCGTCTGCGTAAGCCAGTATCTGGCTGGACCTGTTGACGATGGTCCCTCTTGTTGCCGTGCCAGAGTCACGGATTGCTTTCTCCAACGCCAGGTTGAAGAGGAGGCAGGCCAAACCATCCCCTTGTCGGAGTCCATTAAAGATGTTGATTGGTCTGGATAGCAATCCGGCTATTTTTACTTGGCTTGTTACGTTGGTCATGGTCAACCTACAAAGTCGTGTCAACTTATTTGGGATGCCGAATTCTCTCATGGCTTTGTAAAGTTCTACCCTGGCTATGCTATCATAGGCGGCCTTAAAGTCTATAAACAGATGGTATGTTGGGATGTTAAATTCTAGACATTTTTCCATCGCCTGCCTAAGGGTAAAGATCTGATCAGTTGTTGATTTGCCTGGAATGAAACCACACTGATATTGGCCGATTATGGTTTTAGCGTATGGGGCTATCCGTTCTTGTAGGATAGAGGAGAGTATCTTATAGGCGGTACTCAACAACGTGATACCTCTATAATTGCTGCACGTTGTGACATCTCCCTTCTTATGTATGGGGCAAATTATACCTTTTCACCAGTCTTCTGGCATTTCTTCCTGCTCCCATACGTGCACTATAGTATCATGAATTGCTTGGCGTAAGGCTGGCCCGCCGTGGTGGAATAGTTCGGCTGGTATGCCATCGGCTCCCGGGGCTTTGTTTTTCTTAAGCCGGGCTATAGCCTTCTCAACCTCTTCTATGCTTGGTGGCGGTAACATAGGGTAATCTTCTTGAAGTAGTGGAGCCTCTACTTCTGCAGTGAGCTGACCATTTAGCAATTCATTAAAGTACACTTCCCATCGCTCCAGTATGCTTTGGGGATCGGTGATCAGATTTCCCTCTCCGTCCTTGCAGTAAGTGCAGCGTGGTGTGTACTGCGTCATGTTTCGGACGGATTGGTAGAACTTCCGCGCCTGGTGCGGACCTCGCTCTCGGCTCTTTCTAAATCACAGATGATGTTCTTCTCCCAGGCTGATTTTTTCTGTCTGTGAAGCCGTTTTTCTATTCTTCTGAGCTCTTTATATTCATCTTCGCGTGCCCGCGTTCTATGAGATTGTTGCATTGCTCGGTACGCAACATTCTTACGTTCAGTCGCTAGCTTGCATTCATCATCAAACCAGTCGTTCCGACTTCTACGACTGCTGCCTAAGATGGAATTGGCAGTACTAATGACAGTGTTTTTAAGGCGTGTCCACTTCTCATCTACGCCCAGCATACTGGCTCCAGGACTTAGTCTCCCTGGATCGAGTGGTTCTAGGGCGAGTCCTAACGCAAGTCCAAAGGTGTTACTGGTGTTTTCATTGCGTAGTGCAGCCGTGTTGATTCGAACCTGATCGGCGGATGCAATACGTCTTCGCAAGGCAATCCGCCCTCGGAAAACCATACCAACAAGATAGTGATCCGAGTCGATATTGGCACCTCGGTACGTTCGTACCGTCATCAAGTTCGAGTAGTGGCGACGGTCTATCAACACGTGGTCAATTTGGTTACGAGTGGCTCCATCAGGTGATACCCAGGTGGCTTTGTAGATATCTTTACGCGGGTACCTGGTACTCGCAACGACCATGTTTTTCGATGCTGCCAATTCTAGGACTCGAAGTCCATTGTCATTAGTGTTCTCATGCAAACTATGGGTGCCTGCGTAATGCCTGAATACCGGCTCCCGACCTATTTTAGCGTTCAAATCCCCAAGGATGATTTTAACATCATACCTTGGACAGGCATGGAGGGCCCTCTCGACTTGTTCATAGTAAGTCTCTTTATCTTCGTCTGAGGACTCCTCCGTAGGTCCGTGAACGTTAATGAGGCTGATGTTCTTGATTTTGCCTCGCACGCGAAGGGTGCATAGCCTTTCGCTTATAGCGTTAAAGCCGATGACGGTAGACTTCATTTTTTCGCTGACCAGGAAGCCTACCCCGAGCACATGGTGTTTTGTATGACAGCTGTAATATAAGTCATATTCTTTCTTTTGCAAAACACCATTCCCTGTCCATCTTATTTCTTGCAGTGCTGTTATGTCAGCTTTATATTTTGACAGGGTATCGGCTAGCTGCTGAGCAGCTCGAGCTCTATAGAGCGATCGTACGTTCCATAAGAAAATTCGTAAATCGTTGTTCCGTTTTCGTTGCAAGGGTTGTCGTCGTGAGATCAGTCCGTTTCCGAGGCTTGTTGACGGTCTCGTAATTCTTTTAGTTTTACGGAACAGGAAATTAACCTGTTGCCAACCTGTGGAAATAGCCTGATCATATTAGCCAAACCTTTTTGGGGTTTGTTTCTAGCGGCCGCCGCGAAGAGGCTATGATCACACTTCCACCAGTCCCGAATAGTTACGGCACGTGCATGTTTTCGTATGCTACATGTTATTCCCCCTATTCGGCTGATGGCTGACCGCCCTAAATTCAATAACTTTCTTAAAGTTCTACTGAATTTGTTTTCGGTATTTTGGCCTTGATATTTTACAAATGGTCTACATCAACGTTTGATTTCTTCGAAAAACGAAACGTTCCTCATAGGAAACCTTTGCCACTTATGGGAAATTAAAAGTTTATGTTTTTGAAATAGAAAGCTTTTTCCTGTCTTTTTTTTAATACAATTTGTTGATGAAGTACTTAAGTATAAGTACTTAAGTATAAATATAAGTATATAAGTGTAAGTATATATTATTAATGGAGAGAGTAAAAAGAACACAAGAAATCATGAATGGACGGATTATGATATCGTGGTTCAGTTTTTCTAATTTTTTTTCGTTGGTTTCGATACGACCTCGACGTTGATGTTTTTTGCTGCACATAAACTTATGCTAAATCCTGATAATTAGGAGAAACTTCGTGAAGAAACTCTTGACCTATGTAATTCTGGAGTGAATGAACTACATGGATATGTTTATTTCTGAAACAATATGTTGATGGCCCTCAACTATAGTAACTGATCGTCAATGCAATAAGGAATTTCACTATAAAGACGACAAGATTGATGTCACAATCAAAGCTGGTGACCACATTTGGATTTCCATTGCTGCATATCATTTGGACGGAAAGTATTTTCCGGATCCGGAAAGATTTAGTAGTGGAAACAAAGGCAAATGGAAAATACTTACGTATTTTCCATTTGGTTTTGGACTTAGAATTCGCATAGGTTAGCGACAAATATTTATATAAATATAATTATATACTGTTTTTTATTGCTTTGAGGTAGTAGATTTGCTTTGTTAGAGGCAAAGTCTGTTATTTTCTATTTGCTAAGTGAGTTCCAGATTCAACCATCGCATAAGTCATCTATACCAATTAAACTTGTTCCTGGAATTTTAACTTTGGAACCTAAAAATGGATTTTGGATGAAACTAGTTCGACTTTCTAATGAGTCATCATTTTGAATTGTTTATATCTCTGTTTTTCTTTTTAAATATACATAGGTACCTACCTACTATTTAATAACAAAAATATACGACTGAAATTTAATTAATTCTATAAAAGAAAACGTAGTAAATTTGAACAAAAAGAAGTTATCAAACTACTTAAATACATAATACTTTAAAAATTGGATATGTAACAAATAAGGTAGATTCAACCTCCGTTGAAGAACTAGAAACATCAACTTAAGCTTTTGTTATTTAAATATGATAAAAGGAATCGTATTGGGTTACCTAAGCATTATTGATTTTCCATCCTGTGGAAAAACAATTGCTATATGCTGAGCGAACTACTCATCTGAGAAATTTTGCGATAGTGAAGAATGAGTTTGCACTTTTATTGCAAAACACCGACACCTATCAACTGCAAAAGCAACAAATCTGATGATTTGCTTAATTATAGTCTGTCCTTAAAAGTATAGTTCGCATACGTAGGTAGTTATTTTATTTTTGATCTTATCCGCCAGTTTGTGAAAAACATTCTGATAGAATGTAACGATCTTTTCAACGACCTTGTGAAATCAAGGTAGTATAATAAAATCAAAAAGTCATAGGCGCACTTGAGTGAGCTACATTTTTGTTAGGTTTTTTTACTGTCGTTTCTCTGTCCGTTTTTAATTGCGAAAGATGGACAAAACAAACGTTAAACCTTGTCGGGAAAGTATTCAGCTGTGAACTTTTTTTTTAAACTGACGCCTTTAGGTAAAACCTAATAGCGACTTTAAACCTTATATTATATAGGCTTAGTATTTAAAATAATTGAGTAAATGGTTCATTGCATTATCGTTATCTTAAACTTAATTGGTTCAATTTCCTGAACTTTAATGAGCAAGAGATAAGCCCCTTAATGAGTACTTACCGAACCCAAAACCAGCTGACAAAGGACATAATATTCTATTAGTTGAATATAAATAGTTGCAAGTTCAATAACGACAGAACATTCAAATTGCATTCACATGCAGATAATTTTTTGATCGAGTTTTTGCTCATTAATTAAATAAATACATAAATGAACTTTTATTAAATTAAATAAAATAATGATCGCTGAATCAATTTTGTTGTTCGGCATCTTGGCCTTGATATTTTACAAATGGTCTACATCGACGTTTGATTTCTTCCAAAAGCGTAATATTCCTTATAAGAAACCTCTGCCACTTATGGGAAATCAAAAGGATTTTTTTTTTAAAAAGGTATCAATGTTCGAACATGTAAGGAATATCTATAATGAGTTCGATACGAGGTGAGTGAAAAAATCAATAACATTGTACTTTTAATGATTAAAAATATTTCAGCATTTTTGGATTCTTTGATCTACGATTGCCGGCGTATGGAATTCGTGACCCTGAACTTTTAAAATGCATCACCATCAGGGACTTTGATCATTTCGTAAATCATCGTGAATTTATAAATGATAGAAGTCTCTTAGAAAAAGGCTTGCTTAATTTAAGGGACGAACATTGGAAAGCTATGCGCTCTACTGTTACTCCCATATTTTCCGGAAGCAAAATACGTCAAATGTTTGTTCTTATCAACGAAGTTGCTCAAGAGTCAATGGAGTTCTTGAAAAAGAACCGGGAAAAACAAATCGACTTCAACGCCAAGGACTATTTCACTCGTTTTACGAACGATGTAATTGCCTCTGCAGTATTTGGTATCAAAGTCAACTCTTACAGAGAGGAAACAAATGAGTTTTATGTCATGGGTCGAAGGGTCACCCAACTAAGCATTTGGCAAAATTTGTTGTTCGTTGCATTTACCAATCTTAAATATCTTATGAGGGTAAGATGATCTTTTGCAAATTTATTTTCACTTCTTAAACTTTTAATCTACATATGTATGTACTCGTATAGTTTTTCAAAATTCGACTGTTCGACAAAAAAGATACTGACTACTTCCAACATATAATTATGGACGCAATGCGCTATCGCCAAAAGAATAAAATCTTCCGGCCTGATATGGTCAACATGATGATGGAAGCTAGAGGGTTCTTCATTAATGGCGAAAATAGAAAGAACACAAAAAATCACGAATGGACAGATGAAGAGATCGTGGCTCAGTTTTTCATATTTTTTTTCGCTGGTTTTGAAACCTCATCGACGTTGATGTGTTTTGCTGCACACGAACTTATGGTAAATCCCAATTATCAGGAGAAACTTCGTGAAGAAATTCTACAAGTCAAGGCAAGTCTGGATGGGAAACCCTTGACCTATGAAATTCTGCAAGGAATGAAGTATATGGATATGTTTATTTCTGAAACCTTACGTAGATGGCCCCCGGCTGTAGTAACTGATCGTCAATGCAATAAGGAATTTCACTATAAAGACGACAAGATTGATGTCACAATCAAAGCTGGTGACCACATTTGGATTCCCATTGCTGCATATCATTTGGACGGAAAGTATTTTCCGGATCCAATGAAATTTGATCCGGAAAGATTTAGTGATGAAAATAAAGGCAATATTAAACCATTTACGTATTTTCCATTTGGTTTTGGACCCAGAATTTGCATAGGTTAGCAGACAAATATTTATATGTATATAATTATGTACTTTATTTTTGTATTGCTTTCAGGTAATAGATTTGCTTTGTTAGAGGCGAAATCTATTATATTCTATTTGCTTAGTGAGTTCGAGATTCAACCATCGCATAAGTCATCTATACCAATTAAAATTGCTCCTGGAACTATATCTTTAGCACCTACAAATGGATTTTGGATGAAATTAGTTCGACTTTCTAATGAGTCATCATATTGAATTGTTTAGATCTTTGTTTTTGCTTTTATATATCTTTTAAGGCCAACCCAAACCGGTATGTAACTGTGTTTAGGACGAAAAAATAATACCAACAACGAGTTGTTGTCGGTGATAGCAAAGTGTTGTTGTTTCATCGTCCTATTCGAATGTTTCGCATGGGTCTGGGCAAGACTTTATTCAGAATATTTAAATTAAAAAACAACATACTTAGGACTAGAAATAAATTTAATTAGGTAAAGGTAAACATGGAAATTTACCAGAACAGCATTTTAGAAGTTTTTTTTCTAAGTTTTGAGTTTGAAAACTAATGTTTTATAAAACTACTGGAATAGCTTTGTTAAAAAAGTGATTTAAATTTGAAAAGCCACAGTTTCAGCGTGAAGAAAAAAACTGCAGCAAGTTTTGTAAGTAATCCCGTTGTTTTTCAAATTTTTCCATTTTGAATCATTCTTTTTTTTTAAAAACCCTTTTTTTATACTATTTATTGGTTTAAATTACATGGTCTAGCCATGTAATTCTGTGACGAGTTTTATAATTCAAATAGTTAGTTATATTTTTTCCATTATTCACCTCAAATATTTTTGTTTGTGATTTTATTATAAATAAAGTTAATATTTCTTCAGATGGTTGTACAGCAGAAACCTGAAACTTATTTCAAACAACGAAAATGTATTAGTTTTTGTGAAATAATTAATTTTTGCGCTGCCGGATAATGTTTTGGCTTCAAGTGTTCATGAGTTCATAAACGATTTTATGGAATCTTCTTTATGCAGTTGGAAAAGTCACTTTACATAAACAAATCAAGTGGGTCGGATAATATCAATTCTATTTTTCTGAAGAAGTGCAGTACACAACTTAATTCAGAAGATGACTGGTAGGTAAAAGATACGTCACCTGCTGCATTTAAGCTGCCCGAAAGCTGACTACATAATCTTAGAATGGCATCTTCTGTAATATAACCTGCTCGGAAAGCAAATTGATTTTTACTGAAAAAGTCATTCTTATTTAAAAAAGATATTATTCTATTTTTTATAAGTTTTTCAAAGATCTTAGAAACAGTGGGTAGAAGTGAAATAGGTCTGTAATTTGAAATATTTTTATGTATTAAAAAGGAGCCGATTTAAACCAAATTCAAACTTCTTTTGAAAAGAGTCTAGATAAGTCAAATTTTGATATTGAAGTGATTTTTTGAAAATAATTTTTCATCAGTAAAATTAATTACCGCTTAAAAAAATATGTTTGTTCCAAAATTTTGAAAAAAAAAATTAAGAAAAAACAAAATCGAAAAAATTAGAAATAAATTTAAAGAATATAGAAAAAAAAGTTAGAAAAATCAAATTAAACTTGAAAAATTTGATAATGTGATAACGGTTTTTTGAAAATCATTTTTCACCCATAGAAAAACCTCTGGGGAATCATCAAAAAACCATAAATATTTCCAAAATCTGAAGAAAATTAATTTACTTGTTTAGACTGTTTAGGTCAATTTTTTTACGAGTCCAAAATTTGCTCTATGGTATGTACTATATAATAGTCTTTCACAATATTAACCGTTAGGGAGATATAAACAAAATCAGAAATAGGTAAGTACACTTTTAGGGACTCAACTTTTTTTTTTTTATAATTTGCGCGCGCTCAAGGGGATTTTTGCTGTACCCTTTTATATGATTCAACACAGCGCGGGCGTGAAGGATAGGTTAGGATGGAAAGGGAAAGGTGTATGGAAAGGTGTGTGTGGCGCGAGGCTTTGTATATATAAATTATAGTACTATCATGGCGAGTTTTTTTTAGGGTTGCGCGGACCCTTGTGGTGGCGCTGCAAAATGTGAGGTGTAAAATTCGATTTTGGGAGTCTTTAAGCGTCGGAAATTGGTGGAAGGGGCAAGAGGAGACTATTTTTTGGATTATTGCATCCAAAAAATATCAATATATCGATTAAAAGCTCTATAAGCTCTCCGCAAAAAAAAAAAGAGTAAGGGTTGCAGGCATACTTTAAATGTCGCCCCATTCGACTTCCACAATGATAGTTTTCATATACAAAGCGCGAGGTACTGAGACTGAAGGTGGTGGTTGTCTCAGATTTTATCTCCAGGGTTGGCGGCTTGGCTAAAGCGGAGAAATTGCCGTGTCTTATATCTATGTCACTTTATAATTCACATTGTTTTATTCATTGTCGTATTTGTTGGGCATACTAGTATTTACTCAATCACATGTTGTTAGTGTTATGCCTGAACAACATGTAATGAGTAAACCAGCGGCCCAACAATGATCAATGATAATGGAATAAAAACATGACATAGAACTACAGCAGGGATCGAACCTGTGACCTGTGAGATTGACAGGCGACCACGCATACCATCGCGCCACGGCTAACCCCAAAGCCGAAAGTATATGTACATACATAAGTTTTATGAACAAATGTTGTAGGTAATTATAGGTATGCAAAAAAGGAAAGATAGTTAAAATTTGAACTAACTTTCTTGAAAAACCATCCGTTCTCGAGATATTGAAATTTTAAAAAATGCTTTTCAATTTCAGTCAACGCAAAACACTTACAGCCGCTTCATTTTTATTTTAAACTTATTTATTTTAATCAATATCTATTGCAATTACAAAATTTGAAATGGTTAATGGCAGTTCATACCGCCGTCATAGTTCATATCAACCCAGTTCATACCAAGGGAATCTTTTGTAAGAACTGCCCTGGGTGTGCATCCCTATGTTTGAAGGAGTGCGATGACACGTTGATTTTGCATTACAGAATTAATTTTTGACTCTGTCCACTGATCTAATAATTTTCTAATAAATATGAAATTTAATTTACTTCAAATTGCCAATAAGTTATTTTAAGAACCGTTATACTTTTTTTGTGATTTTTTTTTCTCTAATTTTGTTTCAATACTGATTGCAATGTTTGCTTAGCAGGTAGAGTTGAGGACTTTTCCTCAAATTTCCAACCTAACGAATTTCCCAACCGTACAAACTATTTCGTAAGTCTGCACAAAATATTTGATCTATTTATGTTAATCTTTCCAAACATTTGATTATTTCCTATCGTTCCAACTTCGAGCAGCAACTTGACTTTCGATAAGCTTTAAAATACCCTGTGGTAGTCGTTCATTCTCTGCTGCTATAAAAGTATAAAAAAGCTTCAGTAAGAAAAAATAAATTCAGTCAATTACAGCTATACAAAGTTAAAGTGTATCTTCAAATCGCATTATAAATTTGGCAGACAAACAAGTTGGTGAAGTGAATGTAAAAATTAAAAAAAAAAAAAACAAGTCGTTTATATTTTGTATTTATTTTTATAATATAATCTACTCTTTAACTCACTATGATTGCTGAGTTCATAATTCTTTTGGGATTAGCCCTTTTTATCTTCTACAAATGGTCAACTGCAAATTTTGATTTCTTTGAAAAGATCGGTATTCCATATGATAAACCATTTCCGCTTCTCGGCAGTCAAAAGGATATTATTTTGCGAAAAAGTTCTATGTTCGAAGAAGTAAATAGACTTTACAGAAAATTCAACACGAGGTAAGTAAAATCATTAGTGATGTTTTTTTTTGGGATTTTATATGTTTTTCGGTAATAAAGCAAAGAAAAAAAGTGGATGCTTTTGTAGACCTAACTTAAATAATTGGTCAGTTCTCCCAAACTTCAAAATATATATGCCTTGCTGAAAGCTACCGTGGCCAAGCGTGGCAGGTAAAGAAAACAGAATGTCATCATCGGTGGTGCTCGTAACAAAAATTAAAGTAAAAATACAAATGATAAAACGAACTTATTGGATTCGTTTCAATATTATTTGATACGCGCAGTGACAATATTTTATTTGTCCATCACCAATGTTCATTAAAATTACAACTTCTTCAATAAATATTGTGAGTGAACATTGATCGTGCACAGTGACCTTAAAAGTGGTTCTGATAGCAAATAATGTATATTCAATAAGAAAGTAAATATTTAAGAAATTACAAACAAACACATTATCATTAGATGAAGAATATATTTATGCGTATTTCAGTAAAGTTATTATTTAATTAATAAAACAGATTAAAATTGAGTATAATATAAAAAAAAAATCAAAATTGTTCTTTCTAGTGTCTTCGGCATATTTGAACAACGCACTCCAATCTATGTAATCCGTGATCCAGCACTAGTTAAACAAATTACCGTAAAAGACTTTGATCATTTTATCAATCACCGAGCAACTTTCGATGACAGGGAAGGTGGTCTTTTTGGTAATTCTTTGTTTTTCATGCGAAATGAAACATGGAAAGAAATGCGTTCGACCTTAAGCCCGGTATTTACCGGCAGTAAAATGCGTCAAATGTTTGTTCTTATTAATGAAGTTGCAAGGGAATCTATGGACTTCCTGAAAGTCAATTCAAAAAACCAGAAAGAACTTGATCTAAATATTAAGGATTATTTCACCAGATTCACTAATGACACAATTGCTTCTGCAGTTTTTGGATTGAACGTTAATTCGTTTAAAGATGAGCAAAATGAGTTTTACCAGATGGGAAAGAGAGTGACAGCATTCACACCCGTACAGAATTTTAAGTTCTTCATGTTTTCCAACCTTAAATACGTTATGCGAGTAAGTTTTCGACATGCTTCTGTTTTTTTATTTTTAATTTTTAATTATGATTTATTTTTCTTATAACTTTTGAAGTTATTGAGAGTTGAACTATTCAGCAGAAAAGACACCCAATATTTCGTGCGTCTTGTATTAGAAACTATGAAGTACAGAGAACTAAACAAAATAATACGGCCAGATCTGGTTAACATGATGATGGAGGCTAAAGGTATTTTAATCAACAAGGAAGGAGAACAAAAACCAACAATGATTAGAAAGTGGGCCGATAGCGAAATTGTGGCTCAATTCTTCTTGTTTTTCTTTGCTGGTTTTGAAACAACTGCTACCACGATAGCATTTGCTGCCTTTGAACTTATGCAAAATCCAGATTGCCAAGATAAACTTCGTCAAGAAATCTTTGATGTTAAAGAAGCCCTCAATGGAAAGCCTCTCAATTACGAAGATCTTCAAGGCATGAATTACATGGATATGGTAATATCTGAAACACAACGAAGGTGGCCTGCAGTAGCTACTGTCGATAGACTGTGTAATAAGGATTTCTCATACAAAGACAGTGAAATTGATATAACCATCAAAGCTGGCCAAGCAATTTGGATTCCAATAGTAGGTTATCATTTGGATGAGAAATATTTCCCAGATCCATTGAAATTCGATCCGGAAAGGTTCAGTGATGAAAATAAAGGAAATATTCAGCCTTTTACTTATTTGCCTTTCGGAGTTGGGCAAAGAATTTGTATAGGTATGTAATTTTTAACCTAAAAAAAACGTGAAACGTGAACATCAGGTAATATGATGCTGAATATTTTTATTTTTGGTCTTTAGGAAGTAGATTTGCTTTGCTGGAATCTAAGGCGATATTGTTCCATATTCTGAGCGAGTTCCGTATCGAGGCTTCACCAAAGAGCGAAATACCAATTGTATTGGCTCCTGAAGGCTTAAATCTTGCACCAAAGGGTGGATTTTGGGTGAAACTAGTACCTCTTGAATATTAATAAAGTTTTATTATATTTATTTTGGTTGTTTTTGTACAATATAGACACGATTAAAATTAATATTTGTTGTGTCGTTAGCAACAATATTTTGTAAAACAATGCAGTATAACCTGTACAGTGTACACTTAAAGAAAATTTCTTATGATTAATTTTTAGAAGTGTTTGGGCTGTGCCAACACAATTGGCCTTTGGATAGACGAAGACCACCAACAGGCCAAGAAAAATGGAAGAAATAGGCTTCTTCAGCAAAACCAAAAAAAAAAAACTCGAGAAACGTAAACGATAATTAAAAATTGAAAATAACAAAAATTTAACAGGAAATCATTCAAACACTTTTACTAAATAAATTGATTTTCAATGAAAAGTGACTTATCTCACTCGAATTAGCTATATCTCGACAGTGGTTAAAGAAATTGTTTTGGTTAATACTTCGCCAATCTGAAGACAACGCTAAGGATATCCGCAACTTGTGGTAAAATATTTCTATTGGTATGTACTGTACAATTACATATCTACTGACGATCAAAATTTCGAAACAGATATGCAAGTAAAATTCTCTTCAATTTATGAGTTTCTCTAAGTAAAAAATTATTGAAATATTCTGGGAGGTGATAGATTTGATGTCATCATAGCTTTATAGATGCTCTATCCCAAACATTAACAATAAGACAACTAGTCAGAAAAGCTTTTTTGATTTTCTTCAATTTTCCAATTGAATGGTTTACCAGTTATACTTCGGTTGAGGATTATGTATGAATTAGATATCAAATGAAAAATTATACTGCCTTATTAACGAATCCAGCGATCGGACAGACCAGCAAATATTAATTTTGGTGGAGAACATCGACCCTAATTTAATTTTTTCTTCACAGACATTACTACAATCTATTAATTTAAAATTTCATCTTAATTTATTCAAAATAAATAAAATCAGTACACAAGATTGCCAAAGTTTTAAGATAACAACTCATACAGCAAACTTCAAATTAACTTCCGAAAATATGTAACGTTATCAGCCGCACTTGAAAAAACATGGTACTTATTTCGAAAACAATAACAGGTATAAAAAGCTTTGTACTTATCTCGAAAACAATAAAAGCTTTGTTTTGATGAAGTGTGAGCCAAAGAGATCCATGTTGTATATGCTTAGCGCATAGGTAGGGGAAAATGGCATAAGATAGTTCACTTTTTGGATTGAAATTCACGGTCTGTCTAAAATTCTATTAAAATTCAATTTTAAAATATTAAATTGAATGATTTTTGATTCCTAATTTGAAAATCTATTCATGTTTTTAGTCTAGTAAATTTAGCCGGATGAAAGCCTGCAAGTTGTAGTTTTGATTTTTGATTTTTATGTTTTTGGAGGTGCTAAATCTGAGACTTGTGTACAAAATTTCGTGACGCAACATAAAAAAAAGCCAATCTTGTGGTTTTATGATATTAATAACACTGGCATTGGTTAGCACGACTCTCCTTACAGAAACACAAAATAAAGGGAACGAATGTTTCTAATATTTTAACAAGTTTTGTTTATACATTTATAAGAAATGTGCCCGTAAAATGTGATTTACATAAAAATAAATTGAATTGAATAATAAATTGATTTCTAATAATTATTGATTCTTCTTCATTTTAAGTATTATTTTTAGAAAGTACCAATAAGTTAAAAATAAAAGGGTTGGGCTTGAAAATTTGCATGGATTATAATTCCGCTCTCAAAATTCTGCACGTCATAATTCTATTTTTTAAAATTCTGGGTGTACAAAATTATGTTTAACATACTTTAAATTCCATTTGCTCAAAATAAATTAAACTTAAAAAAAAAAAAAAAACAATATTCTATTTCTTGGTATCTTATCTTTATTAACTACGAAGCTTTATTTTCGTTGTTCTTGGTTGCACTGGAGCCCGATTAGCTTTTCATCAAATGTTTATTGAAAATAAAAAAAGCTTTAATGCATTAGATCCAGTCAATTAAGTTGTTTAATTTTAGTATAAAATTCATAAACGTGCGAGGTGGTTTAGTGCGAATACACATTTGTTCAGTTTGTTTATTTTTTTTAACTTCTTTACTTTGTTCTAACTTATGTACAAAATATATTTAACTTATTATGATTGTTGAGTTTATAATTCTTTTGGGGTTAGCCCTGTTTATCTTTTACAAATGGTCAACTGCAAATTTTGATTTCTTTGAAAAGATCGGTATTCCTTATGATAAACCATTTCCATTATTTGGCAGTCAAAAGGATATTGTTTTGCGAAAGGCTTCTATGTACGACAATGTGAATAGACTTTATAAGCAATTCAATACAAGGTAAGTGTTCTTTAGATAAATATTTTAAGTGGTAATTTGTTTGATTGTAAGTGCGGTTTTAGTGGGTTTTGATTTATTGCGTGCTATCTTTTTTGCTTTTTAAATTTTTCACTGAGACACTGATGTCTAATGATGCATGACACAAGCTAAGCCAGTTTATAAAATTTATTTCAATGATCTGTGAATATAAATAAGTTTTACTTATAATTGTAGGTGTGAATTGACAGATGCGACTTGAATTTTTTATTTAAATAAATATACTTTTTTTTACAATGTAAACATTATACATTGTACATAATATGTATACCTAATAGAGATCCATTATTTTTGTTGTTTGACCCAGCCTTGAACTTCAATAAATCTTAGAGCTGCTATACCGATATAATAAGAAAGCTTTTATGATTTGAAAGATATCTACGAGTATAAGTGTGTAAGCATTTATTCAAAATATATCACCACCTTTTCTATCGATATTTAAATCTTTGACAGTTATTAAAAAATATATATTTATGCTTGCGAAAGTGTGCAAAAAAAATTAAATGAAATTTTCCACATTTAATGATCTAAGCTGCATATTTTTGGTTTTCGGCATTGTTTCGTGTCTGTACTAATTTGTGAAGATTCTTATTTTTTCCTGTTATGATTTTTAGTTTGTTCTGTTTTTAAGTCTTAAATTAATAATTTGAGAAAGAATTTGTCATTCTTTAAGAATGATTTAAGAATAAGATTTTCATAGAAAGCTGGTGTGTTTATATATTCACTTAGTCAATAACTTCAAAATACAATTATATGAGGTCATCTTGAAGAAACATTTAATTTGATTCTGATGGCATTAGACATGATTATTATTAATTATTGTTTTGCCGACCGATGTCGACAAGGTCGAGTTTAAATTTTCTCCAGCTTATACAAAGTTCAACCTCCGATATTATTTTTTGCAAAAATAATAATTAAAGGTATTTTGTAGTGATATTTTTTGCATTTATGAGCTCGGACTTGTGATTTTAGTGGTGCCATGAGAACCAACTCGGCTAGTTATGAAATTAGCAAGGAAATATTCAAGACGATCCCAAAAAAAAATTACATTAGTAAAGACAACGACAAGAACAGGGAATAGACACAAGCACAATACAAAATAAAGTTGTGTAAAAATAAAGAACAGAGTTATAATAAAATCAACATATTTGTATTTTAATTATGTCATTTATTAAATCAACATAACTGAAGACGAAACTCCAAAAATATGCCCAACAATATCAGCCAAATTGGTCCAGAAAGCAAAATTTTGTTCTTTGGGCACCACCAATTTGGGGTGTGAAAATTATTTCAGTACATAGTTTTTGAAAAGTCTTCAGACTTAAATTTCAAAGATAATCTAATCATTGATGGAACAACTTGATTTAAAAAAAGATGTGAACATTTTATAGAATGATATTGTTATAGTGTTGCCGTTGTTTATAAATAATTATTTTTCAAATTTAAGCATATTTTTTTTTAGAAAATTGCGCCTCCCAACTTGACGATGGGAAATATAGACCTTCTCCCATACCACTTGTTTGCGCGCCGCACTTAATAAATTGTGTAGAGTTAATTTTCTGCTTTTTTTGTACATTAATTTTTTGTATTATTGAAGATTAGATATTAAGGAATAAGAGGCCAACAAAGCAGTAAAAATTAGTTCCTTAAAAATATTTTTATAAAATTTTGGACATTCAACATTAAGTCACAAAATTATTGTTGTTTCTATATCAAGCAAGATTTTTGATTTATGCTGCATTCATTAACCGCTAAAAAAATAACTTGTGGAGTTAACTAATTTTTGTTTTAACTGAGCGCTGAAAAAATGGACTTTGTCGGGTTTTTATTTATGACTTTTTTTTATCCAATTTACCATCGATAGGAACTAAAAAAACGCATACCTACTTCAAAATTGAAAAAGCGGTAAATTATTGAAATAAAAAATTATTTGTTTTTATGGTTATGAAGTAAATATGTCATTGAATTAATTTGTTTTGATACCACTTACCAGAAGATATATTTCATAATTCATTTGCAAATTTCATCATTGCTGATTTTTAACGAGTATTTACAATTTGTCATTATCTAATAAATATAATATAATTTATCAGTAATTATCATATCATTGAGTTGAAAGCGTGCAACCCACAACAATCTGGTGTAATATCTGTTTATCCACTTCAAAACCGACATTTTTAACATTTTTTTTTATTGATTTAACTTAACAGTTTGATCACTTCAAAACAATTTATTTTTAATTCAATAAATTGTTTTGAAGTGATCATAAATATAGTTTTTAGTAGCTCATTTAAATTTAAAAATAAATTACAACTTTAGTACCTTATATATAAAATCAAACACAACAAGTCTAAGTGGGCGCCTGATGAGGGCAGACATTTTGAATTCAAACATACCCTTCCGATATTTATTAATGTCAAAGTGATCGACAATTAAACGAAGTGTTTGCGAATTACTATGTTTAAAAAGAGATTCACTTAAAATTAGCAACCAAATATCCACTTAAATCTTTGACCACAATAGAGATTTTTTTTGTTTAGCCTTCTCCGTAAAATAATTTTTTTTTGCATTTAATTTGCGTTTCAATTACTCATTCTTGGAAATGAATGGACATAACGTTGAAATCTTTCCTAGTAAGTTTGATTCAGCTCGTTATCTGTGTAAAATATCTCAACAACATTTCAGGATGAGAGATATTTGAGGCTAAAGATGGAAATTGAATTGCGAACAAAATATTTCAGTGTTTTTTCTTAAATAACTGTTTATATATCTTGAAATAAAAATTTTGTTCACTTTTGTTTTAATTTTATTTTAAACAAATAATTTTCATCCTGAAATACAATTTGTTTGCATCCAAATAATTTTCAAGTTGCGTTAAACATTAAAATTTGGGAACGGGTTGCTATTCTGTATTCCTAAATTTTGTATATGAATAAGAATTCTGTGTGAACATAAATCTGTATTTTATAATTCTGCTTTTCAATTATTATGAATTCCAAAGTTCTGTAAACCCAAAATTCTGTACACTTAATTACAGGAATTCCAATATTCTCCATTTTAAAAATTCTCTCAATCCATAGTTCTACTTTTAAAAATGATGTAATCTCAAACTTCTTAATTTAAACTCTTTAAATCCAAACTTTTGTTTTTGAAATATCAGTAAATCAAAAATTCTGTATTAAAAAAAAAACTATCTAATTCTAGCAAACAGAATTCACAGAAGTTTACATTATAGAATTTTGAAAATACAGAATTAATTTAAGAATTTTGAAATACAGAATTTTGGATTTGCAGAATTTTGAAATAAGGAATAACATAACACTAACCAAATTACAAAAAATAAACGAAAAAAATTTACGAACTATCTCTCAAAGAGCTTAATCAGAGTTTCATTGAGAAAATTTAGGATGTTCGCATAATTTTGAATAATTTGGTATTTTTCATTTTAAGAAAAACATTAAACAGAATTATAAGAATTTTCAATATCAAAGTCAACACTTGAAATGCAACAATTGCATGACTTCCCAAATATGATAAGCTTTGAGATAGCTCCAATGTTTTAGGCTTTTTTTTCTGTTGGGAAGTCATATCAGTTTTATGAATGCTTTCAGACTATTTATATGATCTCTTTTTTTTGCAAGCCGTAGTGACATCACTACTACCCGTCTTATGTCATCTAAAACAGAGAGGTTGATCAATAAAAAAAAAACTGGTTCAATTCTATTTAAAGCTACAAATAAGATTTAAATGTCGAAGAACATTCAAATCCAAATAATTGGTGTCTGTTTTTGTTATTATCTATTATTTAAAAAAAAAAAAAACAATATTTGTTATATGACAAGCACATTTCATCAGAGTAATTTTACTATTGTAAAAAAGCTTTTGGAGAAGTGTGACTGGTCGGTCAGATATCTAATAAAGTGTCATTAGTTTCAAATATTTACATTTACAAGTATGTGCTTGTATTTCAATTTTTTTGTCGATGTTTTGTTGTTATTTGAGCATACGGAAATTTCATTGTTTAAATAAATTCCTAACAATTGTTTTGAATTGAAATATATTTACGTTGAAGCTTTACATATGTAGGTACATTAATTTATAATATGTGCGCACTAATGAATTTTTTTTTTGTTGTTTGAATGCAAGTCAAGTCTAATGTTTTTATAATAAATTTATTGAGAAGATTAAATGCCAAATGTTTGTTTCTTTCTTTTATTAATGAATTATTGTTATTAATTTGTTAATTTCATTATGAATGTAATCGTATATTTTTTTCTAATTTAAGAATCTAAATTTCATCTATTAGGGTCTATTGATTAAGCAATAATTGCTGATTACAGATAAAGAAATGATTGAAAAAGATTTAATAAAACAATATTCTTTAGCACTGAGCTTATCATATTGATTTTTTTTAATGAATAATATTGAATAATTTTAATAAAATATTAATAATTTTATCTTTGGAAGTTTTTTGTTGTTCATGTTTTCAATTAATTCCAATTCTGTTAGCGTTCGGGAACAACTTTCTTTTCGATTTAAGTTGGTTTTGGAAATATGAACACTTAATTTCAAACCTCCTGGTGGCACAGACCTTACAGCACTACAAATCCACATTGAATACACTCGGTTACCTACAAAACCAACATTTTTCATTTCAGTATTTTTGGCATCTTTGACCAACGCACTCCGATCTATGTTATTCGTGATCCAGCACTAGTTAAACAAATAACCGTAAAAGACTTCGATCATTTCATCAATCACCGAACAGTTTTCGATGACAGAGATGGTGGTCTTTTTGGAAATTCCTTGTTTGTTATGCGAAATGACAAATGGAAAGACATGCGCTCGACCTTGAGTCCGGTATTTACCGGCAGTAAAATGCGTCAAATGTTTGTTCTTATCAATGAAGTCGCAAAGGAATCAATGGATTTCCTAAAACTCAATTGCAAGACCCAAAAAGAGATCGATTTCAATATCAAAGACTATTTCACCAGATTTACAAATGACACAATCGCTTCTGCAGTGTTCGGTTTGAAGGTTAATTCCTTCAAGGATGACCAAAATGAATTTTATCAGATGGGAAAGAGAGTGACAAAATTCACCGCTTTACAGAATTTGAAGTTTTTCTTATTTTTCCAGTGTAAATTCCTCATGCGAGTAAGTTTTTCGACTGATACCAATTTTGTAGGGAATAATAATTTTCTGGTGATTCTTTTCCTTGTCATTAAAAGTTATTGAAAATCGAACTGTTCAGCAGAAAAGACACCGAATATTTCTTGCGTCTTGTGCTGGACGCAATGAAATACAGAGAAGAAAATAAAATTATGCGTCCAGATATGGTTAACATGATGATGGAAGCAAAAGGTATCTTCATTAACAAGGAAGGAGATCAAAAACCAACAACAGACAAAAAGTGGAGTGATGATGAAATTGTGGCTCAATTCTTTCTATTCTTCTTTGCTGGTTTTGAGACAACGGCAGTCATGATGGCATTTACTGCAATCGAACTGATGCAGAATCCTGATTGTCAAGATAAACTTCGTCAAGAAATCTCTGATGTCACAGAAGCTCTCGATGGGAAACCTCTATCGTACGAAGCTCTTCAAGGTATGAAGTACATGGATATGGTGATATCTGAAACCCTACGTAGGTGGCCTCCAGCAGTAAGCTCTGATCGACAGTGTAATAAAGACTTCTCATATAAAAGCGATGATTTTGATGTAACAATCAAAGCTGGTGAAACTATTTGGGTTCCCATAGTTGGTTACCACATGGATGAGAAATATTTCCCAGATCCATTGAAATTCGACCCGGAAAGATTTAATGATGAAAACAAGGGCAATATTCAACCATTCACTTATATGCCATTCGGAGTTGGACCCAGAAATTGTATAGGTATATTACCATCAATTAGACGTAAAAATGTTATAGTGAATATGTATTCGTTGTTTCTTTAGGAAATAGATTTGCTTTGCTGGAAGCTAAGGCCATATTGTTTTATATTCTGAGCGAGTTTCGTATCGAGGCTTCACCAAAGAGTACAATTCCAACTGTACTGGCTTCAACGGGTTTTAATTTGGAACCAAAGGGTGGATTCTGGGTTAAACTAGTACCACTTAAAAATGAATGAAAAAATTATTAACATAATGTAGTTTCAATGTATTTGGGATTGTTTTAAATTTATTATTATATTTTTCGTAAGAACTCTTGTTATGTGTTTAAGTATACACTTATAATATTTTTGTAATGCTAAGAAAATTGAATTTGAAATGTTTTTGTTAATTATCAAAAGATTTATTTGTTGTTTTTATTATTATTTCGATGTAATAATGTATGCTGTTACCTACGTGAATTGAAGAGTATTTTTTTTAGAGGCATAAAACTTTAAGTTGGCAACACTTTTTGAACTCAAGCATTTAAAGAATTGAAGCCACACGATCACTTTTCGAGGTGTAGATTCGTTTATTGGAAAATGGACAAGAGAGTAACTCTGGTCTCTGGTTCTCCATGAGCACAATTTCAAGATTTCATCAACTAAGCCTTTTCCAATGACTACCAGTTTAAATGCAAAACAGATTAACAGTTACAACCAAAATTTTTATAAACATTTAAAAACATTTTGGTTAAAAAGTTACTTTTATTTAAACAGTTAATACAAAATAAGAGCAGAAAACGTTTTTTTTATATGTGCATATATGAGAAACAGCTATAATATTATTTCAAAATGCTTCGCTTTATAAACCGTTTTTTGACTGCCCGCTTTCTTTGCTTGCTCTGGAGTTGGATTCAACTTAAATTGTGCTTAAGTATGAAATACGCATAATTTTTTTATAAGAATCAAAAAGTAAAAATTTAAATTTGTCGATTTTCATTTCAGTGTTTTTGGTGTTTTTGACCAACGCAATCCTATCTATGGAATCCGTGATCCAGAACTAGTTAAACAAATAACTGTCAAACATTTCGATCATTTTATCAATCATCGTGAAGTTTTCAATGAAAATTTCGGAGGTCTTTTTGGTATTTCTCTATTTTTTCTGCGAAACGACAAGTGGAAGAATATGCGACACACTTTGACTCCTGTTTTTACAGGCAGTAAAATGCGTCAAATGTTTGTCCTTATAAATGAAGTTGCTAAAGAATCCATGGATTTCTTGAAGGGCATATCAAAAACTCAAAACGAAATCGATTTCAATATCAAAGACTATTTCACCAAATTCACAAATGACACAATTGCTTCCGCAGTTTTTGGTTTGAAGATTAATACATTTAAGGACGAAAGTAATGAGTTCTATTTGATGGGGAAAACAGTAACCACACCTACATTTCTCCAGAATATCAAGTTTTACATGTATCTAAACTTTAAATATATAACGGAAGTAGGGTGATATTGATTGCAAGGATTCTTAACATATTTTCTGATTTTTGTTTGTTTTTTATTTTCGGTGAAGTTATTGAATATCCAAATGTATGGCAAAGGTGAAACCGATTACTTTTTACGCTTAGTGCTTGACACTATGAAATATAGGGAAATGAATAAAATTATACGCCCTGACATGGTCCATATGCTAATGGAAGCTAAAGGCATCTACATGAATAAGGAGAAACCAAAAACAGATGTACAGTGGACAGATAACGAAATTGTGGCTCAATTTTTCTTGTTCCTTTTTGCTGGTTTTGAGATAACTGCAACCATGTTGTCATTCACTGCCAATGAACTTATGCTAAATCCTGATTGTCAAGATAAACTTCGCCAAGAAATCTTTGCTGTCAAAAAAGCTCTCAATGGAAAACCTCTGACCTACGAAGCTCTTCAAGGTATGAAGTATATGGATATGGTGGTATCTGAAACACTGCGAAGATGGCCTCCAACAGTAATTATCTTTCGGCAATGTAATAAGGATTTCTCATACAAGGACAATGATGTGGATGTAACTATTAAGGCAGGCGAAACAATTTGTATTCCGATAGTTGGTTTCCATATGGACGAACAATATTTCCCAAATCCACACAAATTCGATCCGGAAAGGTTTAGTGACGAAAATAGAGGCAATATTAAGCCATTCACATATTTACCATTCGGTGTTGGTCCGAGAAGCTGTTTAGGTAAATAAATGAGCTTCCAGAAATAGATTTTGATTTAATCTTCATTTCATGTTTTTAGGTAGTAGATTTGCCCTGTTGGAGGGTAAGGCTATGTTGTTTCATATATTGAGTGAGTTCCGAATCGAGCCGTCACCCAAGAGTACAATACCAACGGTTTTAGCATTTGCCGGATTCAATCTTGTAGCAAAGGGTGGTTCTTGGATGAAACTAGTTCCGCTTGAAACTGTTTATTAATTCAATTTAGATTAAAATAAAAATTTTTCTGATTTCGTTCATATTTTTTTTTGTGTGTTGAAATAAAAATATATTTTGTTATATTTTCTAATATTTATAAACTTAGCAACGCTTACATACCGATAGTTGCTCAATTTACTTTCTTTACAAACAAAATTTTTTGTATATAATGTACACAGGCTACAGGGTGATTCGATATTAAATATAGAAATAAAGAAAATAAATAATATGAAGAAAACAACTTTTAGTCATGAAAATACAAAAACTCAGAGTGATAATTAAAAAAGAATAATTCGACTGAGAATTGTTTGATTTCTTTAAAATTTCGAAAGTCGTAAGAACCGTTTTTTTTAAATAATTTCTTATATACATATATTTTTTGATGCATGTTTAAAAAATTAGTATGCAGGTCCTTAGTATTTAATAATATACATACAAAAAAAAATTAAAGTCTCAGTTTCGTAAAATTTGACAAATTTCATTCTTGTCTCGGTCTCATATGCGTAAATGCCCTAAAAGGGAATCTTCTTAAATCCTAAAGTCCAAAGTATGAATACTCGTAAAATCTTTGAAGTAGTTTGGGCTGTAGGTCAAGGAGCCAGTCCATTTTCGAAATATCGAATTTTCGAAAAGTAACATAATTCTAATTATTGTTTGCACGTAGTTCTTAGTTCACCTTTTCCAAATCTTGGGTATAAAAATTAACCAAAATTGTGAGAATTGAGAAACTCGAATAGCCAAGTAACACTCTCATTTATATTATAATTATAAGTCAGTAGAAAACATTAAAAGATTTATTGCACAACTTAAAAAAGAAATTAAAGATTTTACCATCGGTTTTGATAATTTTTTTAATCTTTTTTGAGTATTTTTTTCTTAGAAAACTGTCTTTCCCATTTAAATAGGTCCCCCACCCTAACCTACAAAAGGTAAGCGACCTGATGTATAACTTTTATAAACTATTTTAAACTAAGCTTTTGTTACCAAATTTATATTTTTGAAAAAATATACTAATTTCCAATCCGCTCATCTTTTCAGCATCGCTGGAGTTTTTGACCAACGCAGTCCGAACTACATGATTCGTGATCCAAATCTTTTAAAACAAATCACAATCAAAGACTTCGACCATTTTATCAACCATCGTACAGTTTTTTCCGATAAAGATGGTGGTCTCTTCGGCAACGCCTTATCCAACATGCACAATGAGAAATGGAAGAGTATGCGTTCCACCTTAAGTCCGGTATTTACAGGCAGTAAAATGCGTCAAATGTTTGTCCTAATCAACGAAGTTGCTCACGAATCGATGAAGTTCTTGAAGAAAGATGGAAAAACTGAAATCGATTTCAATATCAAGGACTATTTTACACGTTTCACTAATGATGTAATTGCTTCTGCAGTTTTTGGACTTCAAATAAATTCTTTCAGAGACGAAGATAATGAGTTCTACGCCATGGGCAAGAAAGTAACAAAATTTAGTACTTGGCAGAATTTGAAGTTCATTATGTTTGCAAATTTTAAGTATATTATGAGGGTAGGGTTATCAATTTTAAGCAATTTTCTTGCAATTTGATGATTCTTTGTTTATTTAGGCATTCAAGATTACTCTTTTCGATGCCAAGGACACCAATTATTTCACTCGACTTGTCATGGACGCAATGAAGTATCGTCAAGACCATAAAATAATCCGACCTGACATGATCAATATGATGATGGAAGCCAAAGGATTATACATTGACAAAGAACCAATGGAAAAACCAAATCTAGCCCGTGAATGGTCAGACGACGAGATCGTGGCACAGTTTTTCGTATTTTTCTTTGCTGGATTTGAGCCCACTTCGGTGCTTATGTCATTCGCATCCCATGAACTTATGGTAAACCCTGATATTCAAGAACGACTTCGTGAAGAAATTCTTGATGTCAAAGACAATCTCAATGGCAAGCCACTAACCTATGAAGTTCTGCAAGGAATGAAATACATGGACATGGTTGTATCAGAGACTCTGCGGAGGTGGCCTCCAGCTGTTGTTACCGATCGTGAGTGCAATAAGGACTTTCATTATAAAGATGATGAAATAGATGTGACCATTAAGGTTGGCCAACATCTTTGGATTCCGATAGTTGGTTATCATTTGGATGAAAAATACCATCCAGAGCCATTGAAATTCGATCCAGAGAGGTTTAGTGATGAAAATAAAGCTAATATTGAACCATTCACTTATTTGCCCTTTGGGGTTGGTCCCAGAAATTGTATTGGTAAGTATACATATGCATTTATTAAGTAGGTATAATGTATTGGATCTTAATTTTTAGCTAACAGATTTGCTCTAATGGAGGCAAAAGCTATGTTATTTTATCTCGTGGGTGAATTTGAAATCAAACCATCACCAAATTCCACCATACCTATGGTTTTGGATTCAGGAGCTTTGAACCCGACACCAAAGAATGGATTCTGGTCTAAGCTGATTCCATTGAAAACCTAGTGTGTTATGATCGTATCAAAATGACAGTATTAAATATTATACGCATAACGTTTATTCATATTCAAAATCTAATAAAATGTTAAAAATAAAATTATCAATATAAAATTTAAACTTTGTGAGAAGATCGTTTTATTTAAATATTCAGTATATTCCTTGAAGGTATGCAGTTGGGTGTATGGTTCGTAGTAAATCAGAAACAGAAGTATACTTTTGGGCGTTTATGGACCTTCAGAAGCATTTTAAAAGGTAATTGAAATTCTGGTACTGCAAAGAGAAAGCAATTCGTATTTGTAAATTAAGCACATTTGTTGTTGTTTGGTAAAAATGATCTAAAATATTATAACAAATGAAGAAAACTCCAAATAAAGATGTGAAAAACAAAACTAAACAGAAAGATGAGAGGAGGATTGTGGGTCTAACTTTAACGAGGATCCTACAGTAAAATTTAATCTTTGTGAGAAGATCGTTTTATTTAAAGATTTAGTATATTCCTTGAAGGTATGCAGTTGGGTGTATGGTTCGTAGTAAATCAGAAACAGAAGTATACTTTTGGGCGTTTATGGACCTTCAGAAGCATTTTAAACTATGGTGTAAATTTTTGAACATTTTAAATACATTTTGTATCTATTTTAAAATGGGATTTCGGTCTAGGGAAAAGCTTTAACTACCTTATTGTGGAGATAAACAGCAAATTTGGAACTTCAGTTATAGGTCTACATAGGTCACCCAGTTTCATAGGTGTTTTTACAGTATTCTTTGGTATCTTTTGGTTTAAAGGGAGACGAATTTGTAATTAATAAATGTCTTGAAGCCGGAAGAATCCGTTTTTTAAAGTTCATATAAATTGATTATTAATTTTTTGGATTCATGATGATTGTCTTTATTTAAAAAGAAATAACATAAGTTCAAAGAAAGAGCAAGAACACAAGACAATGATGACTTGAAAAATTAATTGTAAAAAAAACCACTAGCCACATCCCACATGCTACGAAAAGAAACTTTAAAAAAGTATAAAAGCAAGAGTATCTTCTTAAGTATCAAACAAAAATAATTCTTTGGAATAAAAAGTCCTTGAAATGGATTTTTATCTTTAGTTTTATGATGAAAAAACATAAAACAATGGAGTGTAACTTTATTCTCACCTGCAGAAGATGACAATGGAGCAGCTTAAGAAGGTACACTTTCTTTGCCAAAGAACAATCATGGGAAACTTTGTCTTCTGTGCAATGAATGTGGTAATAAAAAATAGATAAAAATGCTGAACGTAGTAGCACGTGCTCGCTATTGTAGATGTTGTTTAAGGTTACTCATAACCTGATGAATTATTTTGTATTGTAGATTCTTTCATTCGAAAATCATCTTCTAAATTATTGGATTTTGGAACAAAAATATACTGCAATCGATTCTCAAATCCCAAATTTCAATACAAAATTGACAGGACTACATGGATTTCGTTTCCTTAGTAAAAGGGACACAATTTGATGAGAATCACCGAGAACGAAGTTTTCTGCTATGAAACAGCACTGATTGGCTGAAGTCTGTTGACAACATCCAGAAAAAGTATAGACAGAAATGTAACTCCGGAATTATTTTAATTTTTTTTCCAAAAAAAGTTCTTTTAAGGACAATAAAATATTCTATAATGATAAAAAAAATATTTTTTAAATAAATGGTGGAGGCGATTAGAATGCTTCTGGAGCGTTTTTTTTTTTCCAAAAAAAGTTTTTTTTATAACTTAAAAATACAAAATTCTCTTAGATGATAAGTTTAGCAAGAAAACAAAAAGATTTCAGCTTTAGGGTATCTAGGACACCCGCAAATCGCATTCAAAGATAAAAATTGATTTTTTTTGTTTCATGCGATACGTCGATTGAAAGTTGACACTCCTTAGACCACGAATATGTAATTTTTATTTCTCTAAGGTGTTTAGCCAATAATCACATTTTAAGGTGTTAACTTGGGGGGTCTAAGACAAAAATAAATTTTTTTTTTTCGTTTGAAAGGTTTTTTCGATTTAAAGCTAAAGCTCTATCAAAAAATATTTTGAATAAAAATTTCCAAAAATATTTTGGCCATATTTCGTAAAATTTTTGCTATGTGTAGAAAATATTTTTGGCATATGTCAAAAAATAATTTTTAACTAAATATCTAAAAACATTTGTAAAAAACATTACATTAATTTTATCACGTCTATATGTGTCATGTTTCGTAAAAAGTTGAATGAAAATATTATTGTACATATGTACATATATTATATGCTATAAGCAATACCTTTTTCATTTTCATTCTCAATAATATTATTATGACTTCGATTAGGCAGGTCATTGATAATGACACGGTTATTGAAACAAGTTTTTTTTTGTCTCATTTAGCAATTAAGTAGAACAGTGATCATTGAACATGAACATGAATATGGTCTTGGTCAGATTTAATATCTGACGCAAAAAAAAATATTATATAGAGTGATTTGCATAAGATTGTGACAAAAGGCTAAAACCTTTTGTTAAGGTTGAACTAGGACAAGAAAAAAAAATTACATAAGGGGATTCTGTTTTTTTTATTTTTGTTTGTAAAGATAGGGCAAAAAGCACTGCACTAATTCGTTCTTGTAAATTTAGCAAATTTGTTGTTTGGTAAAAAAAAAATTGTAACAAATGAAGAAAACCCCAAATACCTAAAGATGTGAAAAACAAAACTAAACAGAAAGATGAGAGGAGGATTGTGCGTCTAACTCTCACGAGGATCCTACAGTAAAATGGCAATGGAATAGTATAAGAAACTCAACTTTCCACCAAGCTCGGTATCTATAAAGCGTTCATTACTTTATTAGATTCATAACCAAAAAAATCTTCCCTCATTGCCTCATGAAAAGATGAATTCCGGCTCAAGTGCCTTGATTGTAAGAAGAAGATTCCTAGAGGCAAATTTGCTAAAAAGCTAACCCCACAAGACGAGACTTAAGGGGACGCAATAAAGTGGGAGTAATGTGGTCCCAGTCGAGATCAAATTATATTATGTTGCACCAATATTTATTGGGCTTTTAAATTTTAAATTGACGTGTTTTCTATGGAACAAACGTCATTTAAATACTTCAAAGACTGTTAAATTATTAAAAGCGTTTGGTGCAGCCGGCCATTAGTTTTTATTTTTGTGAGAAAAATGAGAAACAACAATCCCGAAATTAAGGCAGGCACAAAAACTGGTGGATCAAACAAATGAAAGGCCACTGCTTCCGAGAGGCCTCAGACATGGACTACTTTTTCAATAATTATGTTATTTAGTGTTTTGTTCCAAATCGTCAATCCATAACACAAATAAGATAGCTTTCCAAAATGTTTGAATTTGAAAACATTAATTTTTTTTTAACTTGCACGTGTGTTTTTAGTATATTTTTATTCTTTTGTTTACAAAAAGTACATTTACTTTGAAATTGACAGCCTAGTTAAAATTATATCGTTTCTAAGAATAAATTACGTAAAGTATCTTTGTAACGTTATTTTTTTTTGTTTGAACAAACAATTGGCTTTGATTTTTAAATTCAATTATAAAGCTTAGTATCTAATAAACTTTGAGCTTATTGATTCAGACAAAACTTGAACTCAAATAGATCTCAAGTTTCCCATCAACCCAACCTCAACGCTAACCTTAATCTTTGTGATTATAATTAGTATATACATTGTAATGAGCGAAATAATTTCAAAACACTTGAATATGTCAATAACCATGTATGTTTACATTTGTACCTATTAAAAAAATTTATCATAATGGCAATAGTAACATACCTACTGTGCTGTGCCTAATTTTTTTAGCACGTTGAATGCAAACAAAATTGATTAAGGAAGTAACTAATGCCTGAACCACAATACTCTCGTGTGGTTGGTCAATATCAGTCACAACGCACAATTAATTTCAAACAACGTCGTCTTCTGATATATAATAAATATTGATGAATTTTGAGGTACTTAAAAAGTAGGGTTAGATTTTTTGTTTTGTTTTTGTTAAGGTTTCAAGTCCACTTTTTTTGTATTTTCATTTCTTTGAAATTTTAGAAATATGCTTCTAAAGACAGAAAAGAGATTAAGAATTTGATGTTATTAAAACCAGCTTTTGACGCCAAATTCTATCCCAAATCCCACTGCTACGCCCGTAACAATAATTTCAAATTTTCAAAATTCGTTCAATTAGTCCGCCCACTGCCACGCCCCCATTTTTTATTTTTATGTGTTAGTAAATGGCTCCAAAGATGTGAGTGAAATATTTAGAATTTGAATCATAATTCTTCTGCCCTTGCTGGTTGCTTCTTTGTTAATTTTTTAGGCCATTCCGAGTCATTGAGCAATAATATTTTGCACAGCTCTGTACAATTGGATGATTAAAATTTAACAATTTAAATGCAATTATTATAGATATCGAATACCAGACGCGCAGACAGTGGTACAGATACACTTTTCATATTCAAACTCATTAATACCAACATAGACACAACATCGATCCCTGCCACTGCCACTGGCACTGGCTCCAAATTGGCTTTGTTTGATTTTAATTTTAAAACTATATTTGAAATTGATTAAAAATTCGCATTTCCAGTATGAGTTGAATTGAATATTATGTATACCTACCTACTGTAGTATAACAGGTAACAGGCAGTGCAGATAGACAAGTACATATAGATAAGGTTTTGACTGAGATTTTTTGGTATTGCATGTTTAGCGGCAGACAACACAATATACGTACGTACTCGCACTTGTACTCCGAACAGTACATACGAGTACCTACCCATAGTCACGTTCCATTAAATGTTACTTTCTTTGGGCTTCCTGACCCACTGTAGTGTGCGCGTTTCTGTTCATGGCGGCTAAATATTCAGAAGGCACGTCTTGAAATCTAATGAAATTGTTTAACATTTTTTTTTTTTTGTAATATATGCTAACGGTACTTGCCTAACAAATTCATACACACAAGAATTAAAAAGAAAAAACAAACAAAGAGACTATACTTTGGTTAGACGTAGGTATGGGATAAGCTAAACTCGTCCTTAGAAATAATTATTTTCATTTCTAAAAATTATGACATGATGGTGTTGCAGCTGTCAGCCCTCAGTATAATTTTAAAAAATGTAGAATATGTACCAAATCAAGTTATTTCCCATCTTTCATCATTTCTTCATCTGATGAAGTTATTGCCCACCAATTTATGAGGTGTTATGTGCGATGTTAGATGTATGCAAAATGCATCCATCCAACCTCGCCCCAACCCCATACAGGGGGAATGTATTCGTACCTCTCTTTTCTCATAAAAAGTTAAGTTATTTCCCAATTCTAGTGGGAAACAACTTCACTTCCAAAAAATGAAATTATTTCCCACTAGTGATGAAGTTATTTCCCTGCACCTTGCAAACTATAACGAACTGAATCCGCGGACATTATTTTTTTTTGGTAAATCCGTCCACTGCTACTTGTTTTTCTCATGTTTTATTTTTATGTTTGTAAGATTTTTTAATGACCTATTTCTTTTTGAGATTTAACGTTTTGAGAAGTTTTTTTTTGGCAAATACTGATCGCTGATTTGATCTTTTAAAATCAGATGTTTCAGAATAATGAACTAAAAAAATTCTTGTAAAAATTGTACTTAATGATCAAAACCTTAAAAACAATAAAATGAACAAATTTCATCGATTTTTAACATTACTCGTCTGCTTGCATTTTGTTTTAGGCATAAACAAACGTTTCCTTGTAAATCGGAGCCTTCTTTCGATCCGCTACTGTTGTAGGAGTGGGTACTTTTTAATTGGCTTACCATATTAATTAGCCGCTTTAAGTCCTCAGCCTTGATTTAAAATTTAAGTTCTTGCTTAAGTGGCAGACGAAGATAAAAAGACTTTTTAAGCTATAAAAAAAACAACAATTTTTCGACAGCTGGCGACTTTGACTTGGTCTTGGGGTTCTACGATTTCTTAGCGGGTGTGGGAGCTTAAAAAACACATTTTTTCCCGGTATAATGCTTTAATCAACTCTATTATTTGACCTTAAAACACAACAATAATTATTTCATTAAATAAGGACAATACAAAATATTTAACTTCTCTATTTTAAAAAAATCAAAAAAAAAAACAATTCTTTCTATCCCTCCTTCTGAAAGGGAACTTGAATTCAAATTTGTTTTTCCAGAAAAACTTCAAACTTGATTTTGAAGTCATTATTTAAAAATTACATATTATGTACCTTCTTCTACAGGCTGTAAATTTAGAGTTTTGTTTGGACTTTAATGTCATCTACCTATGTATGTATATAGAGAAAATATTTTAAAACGAATATTAAAAATTAACTAAATTGTAATTAAAATTAAATGAATAAAAACAACCCAGTCCAATGTCTACTCATCAATAAGTTTGAAAACATCTCATCGATAGCTAATTTTGTAAAGTTTTAAGGTTTTCCCCAAAACAAGGTGATACGACGCACGCTAACGAACTTTACAGTCATGGTGTAGGAATTGAACTCTTTAGAGTCAGTCAGTTTTGAAGTTTTGACTGATCGTATTGTTCATATTTTGATGTTTCCAAGTAATTTTTTCACTAACCGAACAATAACTGAAGCTCTATCAGTTGTTCAGAAAAGGCTCAATTCAGTTTTTCTTTCTAAACGTTTTCATTTTTTTTGTTAATGAATCCCGTTATAGCGAAAAAGCGAATACTGAAACCGCGTATGTATGTAGGTTTCAGTAAAAATGTATCTAATGTATGTAGGATCATACATATGCACTGGTAAAAAAGTGTTATCTGTCTTTAAGAAAAAAAAATTAATTTTCTACTTTTTTTTTCATTTAAATTAAATAAATAACTACACACAACATTTTTGTTGCTATAATAGTAAATTTTTTTTTAAACACATCAAACAAACTAGGTGTTTTATGTACCTTAGCTATTTTATTGTCATCAAAACGAAGTCTTTAAAAAAAAAAGAGATCTTATCTAATAGAGAGGTTCAAATATGTAGCAGGTAGGAACATACATTTATCCGTAAGCAAAAACTAGCATAATTATGTAGGTATGAAGATATTAAAAAAAAAACATAATCCCATACCCATACTCACGTTGTTGTCCCATTAATCTTTCTTTTTAGTGTATGTTTTTTTTTTCTATATGGGAAGTAAATAAATCACAAATATATGCGTAATTCTCTGCGTTTAACAAAGCAAAACAAATATTTACCACCATATAACTCTCATATTGAACCAACAGACATGACAGTTGCACATTCAAATCATTTCCATTATTTGTGTGGCGTAAAAATCGAAAGCGATCACTCAGAGCACATACATTGCGTGGATCCATATCTGACGAATGGCTATAGCAATTTTTTTTCCTTTTTTTTTTTTAAACTTTTGTAGGTTTCATTTACCGTCTTTCAAGTTAGTCAAGACAGCCAGTACGGTTTGAAAATTTGAGTTGCGTGGTAATCGGATACCTTTTAACAATAATTTCGTCGGTTAAAAAATATAGAAGAAAAACAAAACGATTGTAACTAACCAATCGTAATTGTAATAATTACCATCGTCGTCGTCGTCGTCGTCGGTCAAGTGTGATTCGTACATTTTTTTTTTTTTCGTTCAACCAACATAATAGGGCTGATTATACTCTACCCAAATCTATATATCTTCATCATCTTGAAGTACTAAATATACACAATACATATACCAAAAATAAATTTGAATTTCCGTAAAATAATTACATTGACCTAGACGCAGCACTGATTGTCTCTGTAAACATTACTTCAAAATTTTGTTTGAATAAAAAATATCAAAAAAAAAAAATCTCAACATCCATAAAAGGCAACGATTATTGAAACTCGTATTTTTGTCATAATAACCGTTTAGGCATCTTGCCAAAATTGATTTTATCTATAAATACCCCCTCTTTTCCCCTCGATAATTAGATATACCAACCATCTTGTTCTTTAGGACTATAGTACTGGTTTTATGAAAAAAGGGATTTCAAAAAAAAAAAAAAAAAATAGTTTCAGCTACCGGTCGACTGTTGTGCTTAATTTACGTTTCCTTTCGTTTGGATATCCTTTGAAAATACACTTTTGGCACTTCTTTTTCTTTCTCATGTAAGCTTTTCATTAGATGCTCTACTCTAAGTAATCTTTGCGAATTATTTTCCCTCCCAAATTTAAAAAATGAGTTGACGTGTGTTCCGCGTATCTGTTTGTTTTTCATCAAAGTTGTTTTTTAAGAATTTCTTTTTGTTATATCCTAAAAGTAGTTAGATAAACAAACAATGAAACACTTTTTTGATCATTTGTAAAAAAGAATTCAAAATTTCATCTACAACTGTTAAATCATACAGCCGTGATTTTTTTCATTTTGAAAATCAACTTGAATAAAAAAAACACATGCTTTTAAGAATGTGTTTAATATTTTGAAATTAAAGAAAAAGGATTTATAAATCCGGAAAAAATGGAATATGGTTGATTGTTATTGTCAGAGAAATTTGTATTTTGACGCTTTATAAAAACGAAAATGCATATTTAATTTTTTTTTAATTTATACTTCTTTGCTCATCTTCTGGTTTTGACAGGTGTTAGATATTTTTATTAAAAAAAGACACACGTATGTAGTTATTAAAAAGTTTTTCGTAAGATTTAAGGCTCGTTATAGCGAGTACATATGTATATCTCGGAAACGGTTCTGGGTATGTAATTTAAATTATTTAATTTTCGTTATAAATAAAGTAAAAAGGTATTTAGTAGCTAAAAAAAGGCAAACGATTTAAAGATGCGTATATTTGAATGCGAAAATATAATCGAAAATATAATGTTAATATCTTTTTAAAAAAAAATGTGCGGTTTTTTTTGAATATTTTTTATAATTTTTCAAATCATTTGTTTTTATACAAACAATAGTTTTCTACAAAAATTTTATTAAATTAAAATCAATCTAATTGAGATTAGTTTTGAGTTATACCAAAAAATAGGAGTTTGTGACCACTCTTTCACCAGTGAATTAAATAACTTTTTTGGTTTTAAACATATTAACGTCACATACAAATATAATTGATCTTAGGAACCATTAGATGCGATTGTTCCTTCTCTTCACCTAATTTTCCTGTCTATTCAATAATCATTTAGTTTATTCTTAAGAGCAAAGTGATGTCAATTTCCAATGAAAACACCACCATACATATATCAAGAGTAAAAATGCTCTACTTGTGTAAACGTTGCAATCAGCAAAATAACAGTCCATTCGAGAGCTGAATTCATACAAAATTGGCCTTCCTTTTTTTGATTGAGTGTAAAAACAGTAAAAACAGCACGTTTCTTATACTTAATCACTTTAATTTTCATTTGGTATATAATCTATTATGTATGTACATATGTACTCTTTAACAGTAAATTTGAGTTTTGATTTACTTATTATTTAAAGTTTAAACTATACATAAATATTATATCTACACATCTTCCCTAACTAAAAAATTGCTCTTCCCGCCTGAAGTTAGAAAATTGGACTCGTTTTAGATATTGCATTATGCAAATCACATACAGCTACTCCCAAAGTTTAACGCCAAAAAAAATCTTATTTTTGTCATTGAAAAAAAATGCAAGTGCATCTTTTAACTTTTAGATTTTTACCAAAAACAAAAAAAATGTGTGTGGATTGTAAGAACAGTACAAGTTCACTTCCTGTTTCAATATTTGTTTTCCATAATTCATTTTTCATTTTTTTCTTTATTACCTCATTAAGTCCAAAAACCCTCAAAACTCATGTACATTGTTTAACAAAAAAAATTAAAGGTGTTCTGTTAATCGGTTTTTCTTTTAGTTGAAGCTTTAAGAATATTTAATTTTTCCAATGCTGACCTTCTTAAGTATACTAAGTATAACAATAATAAACCTTATTCTTAAACTGTTAACTACTTCCTGAAAATTATGAATGTGAATTTTTAAAATAAAAAAAAATACTCATACGCCACAGAAAGCTTTCATTAAAGAAATTGTTACTCGATTAACTGTGGAAATTCACCAAATAAAATCACAGCAAATCCAAGTAAACGCATAGTTCACTAGAGCTCTACTTCGATGTTAAGAACTTGGACACACTCAGGCAGTTAGACAGACCAACGGACACCAACTGACGTCTTTGTTGCTCTAAAATATATAAATTTTCCACAGCAAGTTCTTGCAACTTGATCGTTTAATTTGTTTCATGTTATCTGAATCATCTTTCCTAAATGAAAATGCCAGGGGAAATTAACATTTTATTTCGGATATTACCCTTAACAAACATTATTAATTTATCTCTGAATACCGATCAAGCAAAACAATTAAAATAAAAATGTCTGAAAAATGCACGAAAATGTGTGTAGATATTCAAAGAATTCAGAAAGTTATTATTATCAAAGGCAAATGATTAAATGAAGAAAATAAAATCACTTAATAATTACGGTGATTAGTGCTAGACCTACCATTGTATATTAGGCTTTTGTACAGGGTGTATAAAAAAAGATTAATTTATTGGAGAATAATTTTAAAAAAATATTTTGTAATATCAGTGAACTACTTAAAGAAGAAAACTAATTTTGAACTGAGTCGCAAGAAAAAGGTATCGTCCTTACTTTAAACTGTGATGCATCTTTTTTATGCATATTCAGTTAGATGTTCAAAAATCTAAATAGGAGCCATCTTTAGAGTACACACTTAGTGGAATAAGTGGCACTTAAATTTCCCATATTTAAAGTTTTGGTTCATTTTTTTAACCTGAATATGTGACCAATATTGAAGACTTGAATATTACTTACTTCGATAAGTTTGTACTAATAATTCCCTTTTAATGGGGACTTAAGATCCATTTCTGTGGCTTTAATATTTATGATAGACTAGGTATTTTCTTTTCCCAAAACAAACAAAAAAAAATCACCTTGGCACTACTTTATATCCGCTTCTTCTTCATATTACAAGCCCCTATAAATTACTTAAGATAGTTTTCAAATGTTTTTTTTTTGGCAAGTGCTTCTGTTGCATTTGTTTTTTTTTAAATCATCATTCCAATCAAGGCCTCTCAAAACCTTTTGTATCCTATATACGATAGCCTAAAGTTACGTTTTGATTTTGAGTATAGCATTAGCATTTCATTAGCTATATAATGTAACGGAGAGTAAGAGTACACGTGACATCAAGTGGGAGAAAAAAAAAATAATTGAAGTGCTTTTACCTGCTACATTGTCAATACATCAATCCGCCATTGAGTTTATTAACATACGATTACATATACTTACTAACGTTTATTCCACACGCGCTATATGCCATACCGCACCTCAATTCGGTTACATTTAACGAATTTGAAATTAATGAAGTTATGTACCTACGAGTATATATAGCATTAGCGTTGCATATTTGGTCGACAAAAATATTTGAAATAAAATTTGGGTTATTTTTTGTTGTTGTTGTTGTTGCTGCTGGTTGTTGTTAGGCAGGAGGTATAAAGAATTATTGATTTGTGACGTTCGATATACAAATATGGCCTTTTTTTTTATAAAAACTCACTGAGTGGTGCGGTTGATGCAAAATGTCTACTGGTATAATCAATGTGCTAATGACCTCAATAATTTTTAACCACTTGTGATGAATGAATGTACGTACCTGTGTGTAGTCTATTTGTTAAAAAAGCTAAGTCTAAAGTAAATATAATATTATGTGTTTAATTTTATTTCTGTGCTTCTTGGAATTTTATTTGTAAATTTTATAAAATTTATTTTGTGAGATACAGGACCTTTCAAATTGATAAAAAATATAATATGGTGTAAAGTCGACACCTTTTTTTTAATTCGAATTTTCAATCATAAGTATTTTTGAATTCCCCTCAATTTAATAAACATGGTATCGTTTAGACCGTAGAAAGTATTTTTCAAGATATTATTCTTTGGTTTATTCTAACAAATCGATAGGAGTCTATGCCCCTCTCTTAATCCGGAGAGGGCAATTTTCTAAAACATCAGCTTAAATTACAAAATTGCAACAATGTAACGATATGATTAAAAAAATTTAGTTAAAAACTCAAGAATATAAACATTTTTCTAAAAATTATATAACTTTAAAATCATGATACACAAACTTTTGCAACTATCAGCTTTGCTTAAGTTGGCCATAAACATGTAAGCAACCGAAACTGAAACACATAGTAACAACATTACACATCCTAATAGTTGGTTAAAAGGAAGGATTTCGAAGTGGAACCGAATAACGTATAAAATTTCGGATTTGTTCAAAACAATTTTCGATAATTTCCACACGCATTATTCTAACGCTAAAAAAATGGAAGAATTATGTAAACGCCACAGTGCACCTTTTTTCGCATAATTATACTTTTTGTCAAGTAACATTGTAATATCTCATTGTTTTATTTTATTTAATTATAAATTGGGGCCACTTCTCTTGTGCTTCGTCGCACAGTATGCAAAAGCGGCAAAACTTTTTGTTTTAATTCGAAATTCAAAATTTGAATTTGCCATAAAAGAAGGCTTTTAAAAGCCTACCCTTGTTGGGTAGTTTAGATTCCCCTGCTTTGTTTGGAAGTGCTGAAATTGAATTTAACGTTTTTGAACATACTTTCGATTTGTTATCAAAAAATTAGTCTTATTGGTAGAAGACCAATTTTTCTTTCGAACGGTACCTAGTACGAATTTTTCACTTCTATTATTATATTATGAGAACTATTTGAATCGCGAATAATTTTTCATTGAAATTATATGTTATGATTTCCTATCCATTTTTTTCTTTGATTTCTTAAAGTTTTTGTGAGAAACATATTTTATTGCATTTTGCCACTTAACGATACAAATGGCAACACTGTGCCAACGACGAAAGCGTTATTTTTTTTTGTCTAAGCTTTAAGTTCTTAGGAACAGCAAAATAGGCTTTTTACATTATGTTCAGCTCGTAGAATCTTTTTTTAAAACTATAAGAATTACGAATGAACATAAATATAAAACTTAAAAAAACATTCAAATAATTAAATCCCACATTAATTTGAAAATTTTCATTATGGTGATTTTGAAATTGTCAAAAACTTTTGCATAAAATTTCAGTTCAGAATCAATTAACTATAAAACTTTAACACCCTGTAAACTATACAATACAACATTCATGATCAGAAAATAACTTCGTTTATATACCGGCAGTTTTCTTAATGGAAATTTTTAAATTTGTCGCTCAAATTGCCATTTGAATAATATTAGTCATTAAAAAAAATTTACTGTAAATGCAATTAATTTCAAATAAACATTTAAACGAACATACCCACTAAACGAGTACCATACAACGTACACACCATAATAATGTTTAGAGGTCAATTAATAAATATGCGATGGAAAATTTGAAGAAAAAAAAATATTTATTTATTTATTTTTACAAAACTCTTCGATGCTGAATGAGATAAACATAAGTGGCGTGTTCCCCAAAACGACATCCTTTGACATTGAATTCACAATCATCTCATAATACAAGAGTGTAAACAATCGCATCTCGATTGCCAGTTTTCTTGGATAGAATTTCAATTTAAAATTTCAATCTTTTTTTTTTTGCTTTACCTTACCTAGATCTCTGAGTGAATTTTCTGTACTGCTAGTAAAGAGATATACTGGTTTTAGTATGTATTTTTTTTTCTGTTTTTCTTTTGCAAAAACACCTGACTGTTGAGTGAGTTGAGTGTAAAGTTTGAGTCTTTATAAAATAATCGATGAAACATACTACGGCTGCGCTTAACGTGGGTAGGCAGAAAGTCAGGTTGTTATTAGCCACTTAGCCATTAAACCATTAAGCCACACATTACTTTGCTGGGGTATATAAAGAGCATTGCATCCCATTTTGTCGTTTTGTTCATCAGATGGTTCAATCAGTGTTTAATGCGTGAATCATAGATCAATAATACAAAAAAAAAATTTCAAAATATTGTTGGTGATTTGTTTTCTTATTCAATTAATACAATTCTATAAGAAAAAAATATATTTCGTTAATCGTTTCGTGTTTAGTTATCAAATCCATCTCACAATCATGGCTAGCGACAAGGAAATATCGTTTGAAAGTAAATTGAGAAAAATTTTAAAATTATATCCTCCACATCAAGATCGCTAAAATCCCTGTTCTTTTGTTTTTGTAGATGAATTCAGTGCATCTTGTATACAAGAGTTTTTTAAAAATCAAAGTGTTTTCCTTACTGGTGCCACAGGATTCCTTGGCAAAGGTATTAAAAAAAATCAAAAAAGAGTTGTTTTTGAAAAAAAAAATTCAAAAAAAAGTGCTAATAAATTTTCTGTTCAAAATTTAGTGATAATGGAAAAATTGCTGCGCACAACAGATGTAAAAATGGTTTACATATTAATTCGAAAGAAACGAGATAAGGACATTAAGGAAAGAGTTGCCGATGTCTTTGAAGATCCCGTAAGCCAGTTTCTTTCTTTTTTTTTCTTCTCAAAATCAATTTAAAGTGTTTTTTTTTTTTAAATTATAATGTGTGTGAAAAAATTTATTAAAAAAATCTCAAAAAAAAATAAATTGTAGCTCTTCCAAGTTCTACATAGAGAGAAACGTGATTTTCTTATGAGGGTCCATCCAATTGTTGGTGATTGCTCCTTGCCACATCTAGGCATATCCAAGGTCGATCAACAGTTACTAAAGGAGAATGCCAGTGTGGTTATACATAGTGCAGCAACAGTACGATTTATAGAGCCTCTTAAGAATGCCTTGGAAATAAATGTACGTGCAACATTGGCATTGATTGAGCTGGCCAAGGAAATGGATAACATTAAGGTAAGTCTGAGTGTAGTTTTATTGTTATTATTATTTTTTTAATTTTTTTTATGTATTTTGTCGTTTATACTTGATCAAGAACAACAACTGGTAGGCATAAGAGAAGGCCTTAAAAAAAAATTTAAGTACCTACTGAGTGATGCCTATAAAAGAAGAACAGAAGTGATTTTAATTGGGTGATGGGCATTTATAATTATTTGCATCGATGTGATGGCTTTGGTTTGAACTAGACGTTGATGTGATGAGACCTTGATATTTCTGGAAATCTTTAATTGTGACTTGTTTTGAGTTGTTTTTTATTTTCTGCAGTATATGTAGATATAAACGATCAACGAAGTTCATGGTCAGGAAAGGGTTCCTTAGTATCGTTGATCGTCTATAGACTCTAGATAGTTGCAGGACATGTAAATGATTTAAAATAAATGAAGCTCGAAAGGGAAGACAATGAGCTTATCAGTAGATTTGTTCCTTTTATTTAAATTTTTTTTGGGTTATACGATAATCATGATTTATTTTTTATAAGAGGATTCAACATCCAGACAATTATTGAGGTTCGTTTTATTTTAGATTCAAGTTAAGATGTTATTGAAACAATATAACCCTACCTATGTCTACGTATGTAGGTTTTATTTTGAATTTTACCACATAGTATTTTAAAATGAGTATTTATTTCCTGTTATGAACTAACAATTGTTTCGGTATCAGTATCAGTTGATACTTTTGTAGCAATACATACTGTGGTTTAGGGTAGTTTTTTACTTGTTCTTTAAAGGCTAGGTATTGGTCTGCTATTTTGCTATCCAAAATATTTAAATGCAAATGACAAATTCAACTTACATTGATCGTATTTTGCATAGCCTCAAAATTATTACAAAAATGCTAAAAGCCAAATTTTTGGTAAACTGTAATTTTTGTGAATCACCATATTAGTTTTTCAGATGATTTACACACATTTTTCTACTTCTCAACTTATTCACCAATTTTTTTCAATCAGGGATTTGAAAACTTCTTATTTCACCTTATGTATGGTCGACCAGTTAATTTGAATTGAAGGTTTTGTAATTTTTTCCTGAACATCAGGATATTTAGAAACTGTTTAAAAGATTTCGGGAATACAGCCCATTCAACAAAATGCTACATAATTTATATATTTTTAAGTAAAAACCTTCACTTGCTGAAAAGCAGATTATTAATTTATCAATATTCTAATATAACGGCTTCTACTTACTTCTACTTGATAATGCAACTAAAAGCTGCATATAATTAAAAATGTTGACTCGCTATTTTTGGTCGATATTTCTTATGATACTGTTTAATCTGTCACATTTGTCTTTCATTTGTATTTAACATTTTTTTGATATCTTCAAATACCTACGCATTCACAGAATTGTGTTACTTTGATTTGCTAAAAAGGTTAATTTAAAAAAAAATTAAATCGGAATAAACAACTGCTTTCACCTTGGCGCCTATGTTTCCTAAAACAAAAAAAAAAACGCAAAAATTTTTAACAAGCTATGAACTGTTGACTTAAACCGTTTTATAGGTTCAGACTGAATTCCTAAAATGTTTCAGACAATATTTATTGTTGACACATAAACGCTTAACAAACAAAACTTAGGTATGGTCTGTGAACCTATTGTCTTTGAATAATGCCATTTTAAATAATAACAGAAATTATGTTTTTTTAAATAATAAAACAAAGTAATAACTTCTATATTTAGAAGAGCTTTTAATACAAACAATTTTCGACACATGCTGAAAATTAAATTTACTTTAAATTAAAGTAAAAAAAAAAAGTTGTTGACTTCAATGTCAAGATCATGATTTTTTTTAAAGAAATACACATTCATACTTATTCCAGAACTTCATATTTATTTTCTAACACTTTGCAACTAAAACTATTTTTGGAAATGATTTCTAATTCAAAACAGAAAAAAAATATAGTGAAATAAAACTTGTTCCACAAGACAAGCTTAAATCACCAATTTTTTAATTTCATCATGTTTCCTTAACTTAAATGGAAAAAAATTAACCTATCCAAAAAATATAACAAAAATTATAAAAAAACAAAGATTCTAGAAATTCACTCTCGCTTAGAATCCCCATATAAGTATTTCCCGATAGTGAGTTTTTTTTTTGGGAAAAAACTATCTTAAACAAGTTGAGATCAACAAAGCAATAAATTTGGAAGGGGAATGAACTGTATTTTATGTAGTAAAGGTCAGTAGAATCTCCATTTTACTTGGTGTCTATATCATGTGGGAGTACTCTATTGCTGCTTAAGTTAGGGAACTAGTGGTAAATGTATGTAACTATTGACAGAAGAAGGTATGCCATCTGTATGTCAGAATAATTTATTTTATTTATACAAGTGTATTTAAACACAGCTGTTTTTGTGGTTTAAGTAATTTTTTATCCTCAGTGTGGTAAATATTTAAACATTCTTAAAAGTTAGATTAAATAAAATTCGGTTTATATTTTATTAGCGATATTATGCTATATAGTTGGTCTACGTGCAGAAAATGCATTCTGATTTCAGTCAGTCAGCTGTTTTTCTGTAACTGTGGCAGTTAAAATTATTTCCCAAAACAGAACATGACTTGTAACCAATAAAAAAAAGTATTATCTAAAAATCACAGTTCAAACGATCAGATTCAATTCTAAGGGTAAACCATAGATACCCACATATAATCGTCACAACGTTTACATTTTCGTACGCAGTAAAAAATAATTTAGAAAATAAAAAGAACAAATCAGAAGAAACTCATCGAAATTATTAATGATTATTGTAAAATCCAAAAAAGAAAAAAATTAAACAAAACAAAAATAATAATAATAATACAAAACAAGTGCATATATGGTCATGTGTCTGCGATATGTCACTTGTTGTTTGAATTTAATTTTGGTAAAACCAAATTATGTTGTCAAACTTGTATAATTATTACCTTTTAAAGTACCTATATAAGCTAACCGAAAATATGCACAATTCGTTATGAAGTTTAATTAATTTGTTTGGCACGTGGGGTTTCAGTTATTTCGCAGTTATTTACATGATTAATTAAACGTCAAAAAACGGTGTAATAATATACATAACAATTCCTTTATATGGCTATTATACCAAATTGTGAAATATTCCAAAAATAATGGTAGATTTTTTTGTTCAAAAATGGATTCGTAAAAAAAAGAATCGAATTCGAGATATTAATCAGACCCTTATATTACGATGATAGTGAACACACAAAAAATAGTTCCCTGTCTGTTTGTTGGTCTGTCGGGCTACATTGTGAAGCAATTTCCATAAGAGTGTTCCGAAGTGAAATGGCGTTTTTATAAATAAGATTTTTAAATCGATTAAAGTGTCTTTGGATAAAATAGAAAAACTTGTTTTCTAAAAATTAATTTAGACAAAAATTTATTTGCACGATAAAATTTCAAAAATTGCCATTTCAGAGTGAATGTTTAATTTTCATAGTTTTGTTAAAAAACTATCGAAGCAATTTTTTAAAATTGTACAAAATTAAAGAAATACGAAATAACGTAACGGTATTTTTTGACAATTGATATAAATTGTATTTATTTTTCACGATTTGATTTAATTGTATAAACATTATTGTACCATTTGATATTATTTTTTTTCAATTTCAAAAAGACACTTTTGGAGTCTGTAAAAAATATTTTTTTTCAAGAATAAGTAATTTTTTCTCAAAAGGAAAAAAAAAGCTTGAAATGTCTGACCTCGTTATTTGATTTAATGGACAAAAACATGAAAATTTTCCAGAGTGGAAATGGAAACCTCATTAAAATCGGTCCACTCTTCAAAGTTGTTGCTCGCTAATTTACTTTGCGCAGTACACGACGCCGACTACTCACAAACAAATGCATTACTGATGTACAATATTTTTGAATATTTTAAAAGTTAAATAGTTATCTTTCCAAGTAAGTCATTAAAATCCGAATGCAATGACGCATTCCTTTCTTCCTGGAAATTTTTTTCAAGTCTTAGGGCTCAGTTTACAACTCGATTTGTCTTATATCAGAAAGTTGATGGCATCACTTAACTGACATAACATCCATGAACTTGAAAACTTTGTTATGATGCACTGCTTTTAGGTTTTATCTTGAAACTGGGGCAAAATTATGGAAATTTTACAAATTAAATGAATCATTTGGTAAACCGCTCTTTAAAAAAAAAGTGGTTCAGCGAAGTTTAACTTTGGCGGAGAGCTCAACAAACTATATTAATGACTCATCTATTGTAAACGTTGTGTTGTTTTGCGAATATTGTTTTATGAAATTAAAAATCACTAGTACTTTTCCTCCGCCTAACCTGTCTGTCTTCGGAAATGCAAATTTAAAAAAGAAATTATTAAATATCCATTTTTTCATTACAATAATTATTCTTTTCATTGATAAACTTTTAACACATCACAACAACAATTAATGTCTAATAAAATGAACTTACTACAGATAAATCGATAATAAATTTAAAATTTCCATAAATTTACATACATACGAAATTAATTTATATTTTTTTAACATATTAAGTAGGTAGGTGCATTGAACATATCATAAAATCAAAACTTGTTTTTTTTTTTGAGAAATAAGAAATATGTTAAACAATGTTTGTTTTGTTTATTAATTTTTTTTTGTTTGCTTATCAGATCATTGACCAGCGAATAACTTTTGTTTTTTATTCCATGCTTTTCTTCGCCCTCTTAAATTTGATTTTATATTGGCTTGATTGAAATTATATAAATTAATTATTTTATTAGAAATTAATAAACATAACAAACATTTTCGGATTAGCTGTGCAGTTAAAGTTAGTACTCAACCGATCGTTCACATCAAATTACATTGGGCGTGAGAAACGTTTCGGGTGAGCAGGTTAAGTACTAAAGTTTATTCTTGAAATTTTAATAACTGTATTGTTCCAAATTAGGTTAAAATGTATAATGTTTATATATGTACATTGTCCTTGAATAATCCTGTTAATTAAAGCTATAAACTGAATTTATTTAGATAACGAGTTCAATTTAAACTTGTAGTTGATTAACCCATAAAATATTGTTTTTTTTTTAGGTTTGACTTAGTTAATTTTTTTTTAAATGAAACAAAACAATTTAATACTCTGTTTTACATACATACATTTATTGAACAAATATTTTTAAATGATGATGCAACAGTGTTAAAACAATGCGCAACTGATCAAAACAAATTGTTAAATACATAGTTTATTTAAAAGAAATTTGGCCAGGTATTGATTTTTTTAATTCCACTTCACGCCGATCTTAGGCCTTAACGGATGAACTGATTTGCTAAAAAAAGTTAAAATAAAATTAACTACTTTAGTCCTTAAAGTGGCTTTAAGTATGTGAACATCTAAAGTACAAACAGTTGCTTTATGATAAAAAAAGCGATTAAAAATTGGAGATTATATTTTTTCATATCTTCGTAGAAAAAAAAATACAACAGTGATAAAATAACATATGTCAATCCTTGTATCTTAATATTATAATTATCAGCCACTTTTGAAATGCTCTTTCGGGTTGCAGTTAACGCTATTTTGATATTTTAATAAAAATAGGTACCGTTATTTTTTATTTCTTAATATGATATCTATCTTCAAATACTTCTTCAAAAAGTTCTAAGAACTTACCTCAAAACGATGCTTAAAAAAACATTTGCGCTAACTGAATTCAATTCTGACGTAAACGTCAAATAACGGAGATTACTTCAAAGCAATACGATTTGTTTGGTATCTGTCAAAGTAATTGTGTATGTTTTAGCCATGAAAAAGAGCAAAACGGATAAAATATATGGAAATAGCTAGAGCTACCCGAAAAACATAAGATTGCATTTAAGTTAATTTTGGCGTTCACGACAACTCAATATTTGAGGCAACGAATTTTCAATTAATGTTAACAATTTTTACCACTATCACCCTTGAAATGTCATCTATACTTAACTATCGATAAATTTTAAGAAAAATAAATTGGCCTTAAAATTAATGTAAGTTAGCATAAAAGCAAGGAGTGGAATTATCGAGGTTAGGTAGAAGAAGAGAACAAATAATTTAGATAAAAAATAATAATTACCGAACATGTAATTTCAGATTAGTTTGAAAAATACACAAGTACTAGGTATTGCTTGCTTATGCCTACTTGTGTATTTATCAAGCCAATTCATATCCGGAAGGCCATTGGAAGTGTAAACAACATATTAAGTAGTGTAAATACTCGTACTATTACAATGATATGCTAATTTTCTTTTGAATTCCTTGAATTCAAGAAGTACTAATTAAATGATGTAAAGATTCATTGCAATGCTTGGTGAGATAAGCAATCAGATCATTGAAGATACCTTTTTTCTAAGATGTTGTTTAATCTGTAAATATAGAGAGGACTTAATTTCCCATCTGCTTATAGTTAAATAGTTTAAATTATGTGTAGTTGAGGGTGACACTGAAATGATGATGGATCACTAAAGTACAGGTGGAAAAAGAAGAAGTGATTAGATTTTAAGAAGATCTCTTCTGAAACAATGTTTGGGATTATTGAAAAAGCTTGAGATTGAAGTCATAGAAGATCAGCTAGAAGACATTTTATTCAAGTGAAGAAGAAGTCATTAAAATTCTGGTTTGCAATAAATTGTATTGAACGCAATTATACGAATAAGGTTAGGTTAGTTTAGGTTGACGTGATCATTTAGGATTTGCTCGTTAAACTATTGGGAGCTTCTAATAAAGCTTGAGAGACTATTCATTTCTGAGTTAAAAAGATCGCTGGGATCTTCAAAGTTGTATTCTCCGACGAAAAGTCTACGTTTCTCTGCAGAAATTGTTACGGAAATCATTTTCCAATTAGACATTACGAAACTATTATACTATCTGTTTAAGAACAAGAAGCACTTATATCTGCTAAGAACCAACTTCAGAATTAACTTCAAAAAAACGTTTGAAAGAAAGTTATGAATACGTGGATACTATATCACTTCCAGTAGGAATTTTGTTCAATAACGATAACTTCTTTCAGTAAAAGCTTGCAAACATGTTCCCTGCAACTACCTGGCTCAGATTGTTTTATGTAAATTTGATTGCTGCTTCAATGTAAATCACACAATAATACGTATATAGTCAGCATAACCTGATCTTCAAATTGTACATTATACGAAAATTTAAATGTTCTCAGCGATTGTATCCTAGACTTCCATCATGTCCATTTAAACTTCTCTTGAAGACAGATTTATGAAATTTCAAAAACCGCATTTTATTATTCAAAATGACAATTTCTCAGCTATTTTTATCTGATCTAACAAAAAAACCACCACAAACTTAGCTGACTCAATAAAAGTGCCACAATCTTAAAATACAACTTTTTCACTCGAAATTACATATTCCTTCAACAGAATGTCTGATGCAGCAATGCTATTTTTTGGATCCTTTTTTGTTGCATTTGACGTAAAATTTCGTGAGTTGAATAAAAAATTCATAAAAACTCGTACATACATTATAAATTAGGAATTGCATTTTGATGGTGATGAGATGACCAAGGTGTCGACAGCAGTCGTCAGCAGTTTGCAGTGTTGGGGAATTTTCCTTTAGAATCAATCTTCGTTGTAATCACAGTACAGGTGACATGATCCCATCATTGCATGTTAAGTGCAAATATGTATATGCATTCTCTAAAAACATTTGCTTCAAAAATTAGCAAAAGGAAACAAAACTCAAAACTAAGTGTGCATCAGTTGAAACAAAGATACCTAATCAATTTGCACAAGCGTGTGATTGATATAAAAGTACTTACACCCAATTTGCATAATACTCATTCATCATTGCGATATGTAATATGTGTGGTTTCCCGAGAAGCATCTCGAGTTTTTTTTTTAAATTTTGTTTTAATTTATGAATGCAATCTTGAGAATCGATAAACAAAAAATAAATCAAATCAATAGCTACGAGTATAATATATTAGTCAGCTTGTATGGTGTCTATATTTTTATAATATTAGCAAAATTGAGCGAAAGATTTCCATGACGGTCATGCATTTTTGTAATGTCCATTGTGGACTTTAAAATGACGCTAACGCGAAGACATGACCGGAACTGAACGGAAAAAAAAGAGTAATGACATTGCATTTAAGCCAAAAAAATCCCAAGTTTGTAAACCGCCAAGTATAAAATTTGCGTTCTCATTTGGTTAATAAAATATAATTATGAGTGAAATAAATTACACGGATGAGTTAAACTAATTCATAATGATTGATTTATTATGACGAATGGATAATGGATATGATGATATTTATGGTTACATTGACACCAGAAATGGAAGGAAAGTTTGTGTATAAATAACTTCCGTTCAATTCAAAACAAATTCAAAATTAGAGTACAAATAAGTTTATAAATAAATGCATATTCATTTTAATTTTATATTAAAATAAAAATAGAAGAAAATATAGAATTAGGTTTATTGGATTACGAAAGCTACTTACACCTGGCTCGAGCACTGACCACGAGATGTGTTTGGTCTCAATTCGGTATTGGTCGCGGAAAAATAGTCTCGTCTCGGTCTCGTTTCCGCACCGAATCTATAGGAATAACTAAAAACTGCAAAGTTTTGAAATAAAAATATAATTACGGTACATGGCTGAACAATTTTTTTTTTTCAAAAACCGAAAATGGTTGCAAAATGTGTAAATATGAGAATTATCACTTTTTTCTCTTTGGTTTTTAGAGCTATTTTTTGGCCAGAAAACTTGACACATTAGAATTTTGAATCCTTTTAAGTTATTCAAGTTTCCGCTGAAAAAAGTAACTCAAGCCTTTAATGGGAGCAGGTTCTGTTTGTTGAACAAAGGTGAATTTCTTAGCTTTTTTAAATAATTTTTAAATTGAAATTTAAAAAATATGCGTTATTCGCTGTCAATGGAATAGAAATGGGAATATTTTAATTCTTTTCTGCAAATTAGAAGCTTCCTTTAACTAGGTTAATAGCGAATATTTCGAAAACTCAGTTATCATTTTTTATCGTTTTTCATTTGGAAGAATTTTAAATTCTAATTGTTTTTGCAAGCTTTACGCGAATCTTATACGATTTGCAATAATTTTTTTTCGCAAATTTTCATTTGGTATAATAAGTTTCCTTAATTATTTTGCAATTTGACGTTTCGCTAAATATTATTTCGTTTTGTTTTGTCTCGAAATCTTAAAAAATAAGAAATTATTTAATAAAACGGCAAAATAATATAATCCGATATGATAATATGCGAGGTGTTGCAATCCGAATCAATGAAATGCGAAGTAAGCATTGCGATGTAAAATTAGCAATACAATGATTTTGCGAAACCATGATATAGCAAAATATGAACTTGCTTAACGAAAACTGCCAAACAATTTATTGCGAGTTTATTAAATTTATAAAGCAAGAAATTTTGTACAAATTAATGCGAAATGAAAAACGGTAAGGAACCGCCAAACGAAAAACGACAGATAAAATAAGTACATACATTTGGTGGCCTAAGTGACTATTTCAACCATTTCTGTGTGTGCGTTATTCCAAATGACACTCTTTTTTTTTTAAAGATATGGCGTTCAAAAATTTAAAATAACGGACAAATTACTTGAAAAAAAAAACTTTTTTTGTGGCTTTTTGTTAAGCTAGTTTTTAGAAACAAACAACTGTGTGCCTTTCAAACCGACGCGATTCTGTCACGTGTTGTTTTTATTGACAAATAAAAATTCAAAAGCTCTCGCTTTTCTCTATGTAAAGTTAGCGGGAAAAATTATGGAAAAAAATTAAATTTCCAAATTTAAAACTTTTAACAATATTTGCAACATACAATTTTAAACTAAAAACGTAATAACAAAGGAGGTTGATTTTTAATATTAATGATCAAAAAGCACGTTTCATCATTTTTGAAATTGATTTAATGACAGTGTAGATCGTGGGGCAATGTGATGAATGTGATGATAAACAATAATTAACAATCCATGTTAATGGTTTAATTGAACTCTACATATCAACTTAATTTAAATATAATCAGACCTTTGATTAGATATTATTTTTAACCTTCATATACAAGTATGAACTGCACAAAAAGCAAATTCACTTACGTTAAACGTTAATAGAAATTAAATTTTCAACAGATTTACAAAGAAATAAATCTTATACTGTTTAATATAAATGCGCAATTTCAAGTTTTTATTTCAAAGTCCATCAAAAACCCTCAAGAATATAATTAAATGGCATCTTAATAGTTGAAGCAAACTTCTTGGGGACAAATAAAATAAGAGTCATACTTAATCTTAACTCGAAATCACAAAATCTTGCCCCAATAAATTGCATCCAACCAACATACACAGACTGCACAAGTGCACAGTTAGTTGCGATGCATTTAAGAAATGGCATCACATCCGTCTTATGGCGCGCAATATGTGTGCTGCCACTTACTGATGCAGATGCTGCTTCATACTGGTTTCAAGTATTGTTTACTATTTGCAGAGATGGAGATGGCCAAAGTGGCCTGGCCAACTGGCCAAGATGAATAAAAAAAATAAAATACCTAATCAAAACTTGTTCTCTCTCAAATATGATATCATAATAAAGAAAAAAAAATAACCAGGAAGCTGGATAAATTTCTGCATTCACCCTCTCTGCATTGCAATTGCCACCTGCTTGCAAATGCAGGTTTTTCGGACTACGATGGCAACCAGCTTCGCACTTGGATTGGTTTCTGTTTCCGTGTTATGGGATTCGCCATCACACTCTCATCTGATAATGCCGATGCGTTGTTTTAGCTTAAAGCAGATTGTAAGCTACAACCAGATAACCACACTTAAATCCACTGATTTGATTAACTGGAGAACATAAAATCAATGATGTTGCATGTGCAGAGTGTCAGACTAGTGGACTGTAATGCCAGGAAACACAGGTGGTATTATAGTATCTCTTACTACAGAGGATAACTCATAGCCAGTTTGATTTTTCCTGCGAAAATCTATTATGTTTGCATGTCGTCGCTGTATTTCTGTGCGGCTTTTACGTAATTTCTGTTGTTGTGTTTAATATTTATTATCAGCAAACTTTTCGTCTGCTCAAACTCAAGCTTATTGCTGCTCGTTTCTATTATAGCTGAAATACTGGAAAATATATTTAAAGTGTTTGTTCGTTTAAGGAAAATATTTGCATAAGTAAATGCACTTTGTGAGAACGCGAAAACCGACACACAAAATCGTTAGATATGAGGAGGATGATACTTTTGAACTTTGAAGCTAATAAAGTAGATAAGGTAGTTTTCCTGTGTGAAAAGGAACCCTCCAATGTGTAAACACACACGTTCCTTCACATATAGTAATTTTATTTAAATTTTTGTTTGCCAAGTTTGTAATGAATCTTAAATACTTCTAGGTATTTTATAGGTGAGATCATGGAAAGTAATGAATTTTTAAGCTTCCTATATTTGCATGGCTTCGGTTCGATTAAAATTTTCAATTAGAATCTGAATTAGCTAGTGAACAAAAAAAAAATATGAGATTGATTTTACTTTCGTATATAATCTTTTTCAATGCCTAAGGGACATTCCTGCAATTCATTGAAAGTATCTTAAAAAAAAAAGATTACTGAAAGATAAAAAAAAGTGTAACAGAAAATGTATGAGAAGTCATCCCTGAGGAAATGTAGAAAGAGGTTTAGGATTTTTTTTGTTATATCTTCTTTACAATGTGTATTGACAAATTAATATATGTATATAAAGAACAAAGATACATCAGGAGCATCAGAGGTTCAACGCATTGGACACACATTTCGTTGTAAGATTGGTACTAAAAAAAAAAAAAATTACAACACAAGTCCCCAAGGGTAATCTTCGGATTGGAAATGAAAACAATCATCACATGACCTAAATCATAGAGAAAACACATTTTTTTTATTGTTTTTATATAGGAAACTATAAAATGAAAATCCTTTGGTCAGGGAATAGAAATTTAAAGCTTGACATTGTGGTTTTGAGGTTAGTTTATGGTAAATTTGCGGAATGGTGTTCGGACATGAGAAATATAGTAGTTCCTGCAGGGTGCCTTTTGACAAAGTTTGATGGAACATTAATGCATGTAACTATAGGGATCATTTTGATTTTTGAAAGCTATTTGACATTAATGTAAAGTTTTTGAAATTATTTGGCAGACTATCCTCAATTTTCTATTCCAAATGATTTAAAACTTATTTTGAATAAAAAGCGTTACTAACTTAGGTCTTAGGACTTAAATCCATTGGTTTCCCCTTTGCGGACCATAGGGTTTCAACAATTTCAGCTCTCTCCAACTTTCCCAATTGTGCTGGAGGATCCACCGTTCTTCGTCAAGTGCTTCTTGGTCGGCCAACTCGTCTGCGTGTCTCATTGATTGCGTTCCATTGCATCGCTGGACTCACAATGAACTCGTGACGAACGTTTACGATTGTAATTTTCCAGGTGGAGTTGAACAGTGGTAGCTTGTAATGTAATAAAGTTATTTCTGCATATTTCGGACAGCTCTTATTTTCCCTATACAGTAATTAATATCTAGTCCATTCCGCCATCAGTAGAGACAATACTTTCAAGACATTGAAAATTTTCTACCACGTCTACTGGTTTTCCAAAAAATATCTACTTTTACCAGATGAGAAAATTTAAGGCTGATTATTTTTGTTTTGGGAATTCTGTTATTCAGGACAGGGGTTATTTTTTTTAAAGAAATGCTGAAACAATTTCGGTACCTCATGAAATTTTTCAAAAAAAAAAAAATTGTATTTTTGTTAGATAAATAGATTAAGCAAAAAACTTTCAAAACTATATACGCCTTATGACTCAATAAATAGCACAATTTGAACAACTTAGGTCAGTGATTGCATTTTTATTTTTCATTAGAAACTTGAAAATTAAGCTTGTTTATTAGTTATAATAAATAAATAAACTAAACTGAATATTAAAACAAAAGAGCTTCAAACATTTGCGCATCATTTAGTAAAAAAAATGTCAAACTTATTCATTCACATGCGTAAAAGTACCTGCGTAAGTTCGTCGTATTGTGTGTACACACTTTGATTAGATTTGCGCAGTTTGCTACTTTTCCAATTTATGTATGTTTATATAAATATGGCAAAAAAAACCGTAACATACAACTGTCACCCCTCAATAAGTTGACGTAACAGATTTCACATTTAACACAAATGGTTTGGGATTCATTGTTAAAATGTCTTTATTTTGTGAGCTATGTGCAGAATGAGTTACCCATATTTTTGAATAAAATGATCTATTGTTTGCCTAAAATGTAAAAATTCGGTTGCGTCAGTTTTGAGAGATGAGAATTGGTATGTAAATTTGTCTCGCGGGTTACGAATAGTAAAGTAGCTGTGTGCCATGTACAGCAAAATGTCCATATTTTCTAAAGTGGTGAAATACAAGCTTTAGTAAAATATAATATTTCTGATTGTACATATGCATGTATGGTAGTTGTCGTTACATGTAGATTTGTACGTATTTAATGATTAACGGTTAAAATTGTATACTAAGTTGGTTTTTTTTTTATATTTTGTAATACTAACTGTTTGTGGCTGTGGTCAAGAAAAGTCATTTTGTTGATATAAACATTAATTGTTAAAAGAAATTAAATCAAAAAATCTTCCAGCATAATTCACATTAAATTTCTCTTTCTAGTTTGAAACTATACGTTTGAGAAATAACCCTGATTGAAAAAGTTTTCCGAAGAAGGTTTTTTGCATACATTTTTTATAGATGTAGCACAACTTAAAAAATAACGAAAAATATTGCAACAAAAAAAGAAAAACTTATTTATTTCATTTTTTTATAAGTAAACCTTATTGTTAAACTTTTAAATTCTGATATCTCAAATTCATATTTAGTGACTTTTAGGAAAATATATATTTTGTTTGTTGGAAGTAGAAAAATATAGAATTTTGTAGATCAGTGTAATTAATTAATTTACTTAAACAGTTCTACAATATTGTCTCTTTCATTTAGTTAAGTCCTTTTATTTGCTTGATACTAATCCATTAGATATATTAAAAAAAAAAACGACTCATGTTCATTGGGGCGTATACGCATTTTTTTATTTATCTATTATTTCACTGTCTGTTTTTTATATAACGATATTTTTTTTAAAGTAATAACTTGACAGAACTTTAGATACATTTTTTTGGCAATACCTAACTTTTTGTCAATATTTTTTATCATTGTTTTTTTTTTTTTGAAAAATCAATTTTTTTATGACGAAAAATATTGTTGGACAAAATTTTGTTATGTGGACGGAAATTTTTGCCAAAAAAAAATGTTTCCCTAAGTGAGAGCTAAGATTGCAGCGCCATAACATTATGACGTTCACTTGGACGTATACGCACTTTTTTTTTAAATTTTTTGAGAAAATCATCGTACACGTTACATTAATCAATGCCAATTGAAATTATAACTATTTAAACACGTTTATTTATTTAAACATATACTTCGACCATTATTTGATTTCGAGAACTGATTTTCCTTTATTTGATTTGCTGGTTTAACTCGCACTGAAAAAACTGGACCTAAGGGCAAACGAACCTACGTCATTTCATTGGTATTTGTTGGTTTATTATTACTAAAAACAATTAAATTATATTAAACGTGATTGTATACAGCACGTGTACTCATCTGCTTACGTCTCTAAATCTATAATTAATTACATTATCAATTTATATTTTTGTGACAAAAAAATGTTTTAAAAAAATCCCATTTATAAAATCATGGCTTTAATGACATAATAATGTGGTCAATATGCACATATTTGTATAGTTTTACGTAAAAAATAAGTTAAAAAAAACTCTATTTATACAATAATTTTATGAATGGAAACTTCTTTGACGAAAATCATAAAGAAGATAATCATTTCTTGAAAAATAAACAACAATGCGGTTAGATACGAGAATAGTTAATAATTAATCAGTAATAATCTTCGAATGAAAAAAAAAACGGCAGTAAATATATATATCCAAAGGTTATAACTCCCTCGAAGCCACAAACGAAATTTCGCACACGATTTTTAAATCGTGTAAATTGTGACAAACGCGCAGATTTTTCCATTTAATCCATGTACATTTTTTAGTGTTCATGATTTTTTTCGTTTGTTTAAATTTAATTGATATGGAATCTACTTATTTCTCGTTGCATTGTTTTTGCACCTTAGAGTGTGAATGGAGGGGCAAACATATGATTGTCTTTTATGGAGAAAAAAAAAATAATCTCTTCTAAACACAACATTGTCTCTAGTCTCACTCGAAAAGTTGTTTGTTTATAAAACATAACTTTATTCTCACTCAATGTTTTTTTCTCTATCCAACTGATTCAAACTAGCATAACCATCACTGCACTGCACAGCCCAGAATCCACAAGTGAAGGCTATCATCTTCTGAGTTTTTAGGTTAACTTCAAGTTCTTTTGATCAATTAAAGTCTCACGAGTATATAGCTAGATGTTCAATGTTCATATAATGTGTACCCAGTTATTTTTCAAAGCTTGTTTTCATTCGTAACTGTATCTGATTTTTATTTGCAGAGTTTTCTTCATGTATCGTCAGCTTTTGCAAACTGCAATCGACCCCACATAGACGAGGTTTTCTACAATGCTGGCATAAGTGGGGAAAATGCATGTCTTTTAGCCGAATTACTTAGTCCCGAGGTCCTCGACAAGATTAGTTCTAAGCTGATTGGAAACTTCCCCAACACATACACATACACCAAAGCTCTGGCCGAGGAGATTATTCTAATGAACGGCAAGGAGCTGCCACTCTGTGTGTTTAGGCCCGGAATTGGTGAGTTACGCTTACTCGTACGACCACAATAATTTATGCTATGCATTTACGGCAAATTCAAATGCACACAAATTTTGTGATGCTGTGCAGTGATGATGATGATGTAATTATTTGATTATTGCAGTTATTCCGACGTATAAGGATCCGGTGCCGGGGTGGATTGACAATTTGTATGGACCAACGAGTATTCTAATTGGCGCCGCAACTGGAGTCCTGCGAGTACTCTACGCAAGAATGAGTCAAAATGCTGCCGTTGTTCCCGTGGACTATTGTGCGAATGCAATATTGGCTTGCAGTTGGAATACCGCTAAGAACCCGTAAGTATAACAAACTTCACCTTCCCATAAACTGAACCAAAGTACAATGTAAGTGCAGAGGGTCTTTGTATATGTAGTTCCTGGATGATGCTTCACTGATACTCGTACTTGTGCTGGCTGTTTAAATAGTTGATATTGGAATTGGAATGCATTGCAATTCCGATGCAACGGAGGGTTTTGTTTGCAAGGGAGACACGAGTCAAATTAATGGCTTGTCAGTGTTTATATAGATACAAATTGACTGTTTCCATATGAGACGTGATTTCAGCTCATAAAGCTTTCCACTGCATCACATATTGCTCGGCATGATGAGACTTTATGGCGGGTAAATATTTGTTAATGGGTTGCCATTGCCAGTAAATAAAACAGGGAATATGTGCATGTTACACTGAAGATGCAAATGATAAAATATTTTCAGTCTCAGAATTATAGTAGATAGTAGTTGATGATGATCAGTTAAGGGGAAGATTTTGAACTTTGAAATGGCTCTTCAGTAGCGAACTTTTATAGCCATATTGATGCAAATTGCATTGACCTTGATGTTTTTAAGCGATTCTTATTTGTCTACAAATTGAATTAAATGTTTTTTTTTTTTGTTTTTTATTGATTGATAATTAATGGCAATGTAGTTATCTGGTGATAACTTTTAAACAGAAGGAATATTCATTAATGGGTTTTCCGGATTTATTAATGAGTTGAAGACTTAAAATAACAATTAAATCATTTATATGGATAAATATTATGATGAAGTTTGTTTTAAAAAATTTAATTGAAGAAAATAACATTATTTGTTTTACAATGTAAATACTTAGTAAAGAGACCATAAACACTATTTCAAACTTAAATTGTATTTATTTTGTTCTTATAAATGAAGGTTTTCAATTATTTTTACGTGGAAAGTATTATTGACTGTGGACTTGGGGCAAATATTTTTATAGTGAAGGTAAGTTTCAATAATTTTAGTTTAATGTTATTGATATTATTGGGTAGATTAATCCTATAATCATGTTGAAAGTTATCTTATGTTTTCCATTCAAATTTACGGACGCAACATTCAAAAACCTAATAAAAAAATGCTGTTTTCAATTTTTGGTTTATACATACATAGCTCTTTACTCTAAACTTCCCATAAATGACACCCCAGCATAGCTTAAATATATGTAAATGTCTAAAAATCGCAAATTAAATTATTTGTTTTTCTCTTCTAAACTGTTCGTGCTCAAGTGCAAGTTGAAAAATTAATCTGGTCAATTTAAATTGCCTCATGGGGCGAAAATGTGCTCTTGAACATAACGCATTACTCCGAGTCTAAAAGAAAGATTTAAACTAATTTAAAATCTTTTGAGACAAAACTAATCTTAAATATGAATAAAAATCAGGTTTCCAATACTCAAAATTGTATATTCCAAAAAATATGAAGTAATGGAATTTTTCTGAGTTTAGCAAACAAGAAACCCCCAGAAGAAGTATTTTTATTTTGTAAACATTTTTTTTTTATTATTTTGTCTATAATTGAGCTCATTGAGCACCAACTTTCACTTGGATTAAAAAGCTGATTTATTAATTACAAAATACATGTATTAGAAATTTTGAAGTGACGAACAGGAGGAAAAAAAAAATTGACAGTCCTAATGAAGGTACACATTTACAAATGAAAAAAAAATACGTTCACGACCCAGTGTCCAATAGTTTTTTGATATATTTGCTTTGCAGTGATATCCTAAATAGATGCTTTTTTTTGAAAGAAGCTAATTTCTAAACAAATGTACACTCATTCACGAAAGTAAGTATACACTAGATCTTATAGAAAATAAGTTTATGGTACGACCGGATTTAGAGAAACGCTGTGTGTCTTTTTTTCAAAAACATACTTGGGGACCTGAAGATATTTTTCACAAAGTTTTCTATAAGGCCTAGTGGATACTTACTTTCGTGACTGAGTTTATTTTCAATATTTTTGTGTGCAAAATTTATTGAATTTTCTAGGCTAAGGGGAAAGAAAACTTTGCTTAGTTTTACAATAAAAAAAAAAAAACTGAAGAAAAATTTTTTCAAAAGGTCCAAAACAAAAAATTATGCATAAATATAGATACAAATATAAATTTAAAAAAAAATCAGTTCTTTAAAAAAAAATAGTTTTGATATTTTCATTTGTAGTACAGTATCTACATCATGTATACATAAATGATTGATTCATTGTTTTACTTTAATGTTGCCAAAAGTTTTTTTTTTTGAATTAAAAATACTACCATAAAATATTTTATATGTATGTTTTATTTTATAGCTTTTTTATTGTTTTTGTTTTAAATAAAAAAAATAAAATTACAATAAAAATTAAATTGTAATGAATATTGAGTTTGTAATAAATTGCTGAGCTACATCAGTATATATGTTATTTGTTAAAACCTGAAATATGAAAAATTCTAGGCTGGTTAATAATTAATATAGAATTATAAAAAGATGTTTGACAACAAATCGATGATTTATGAATGCAAATAAAAAATTACCTCATTCTTTTCCTACTTTTTAATAGCTTTTTTCAACTTTTTCAAAGTGTTAGGTTTTTATTTAGTTTGTACAGAAATTTACACTTAATTTATTTATTTGAATTCCTTCTAAATTTAAACACATAGAAATTACAAACAAAATATTTTAAAACAAATAGTTATTTTACTTAGTACCAAAAGCTGATCATCATAAATTGGAAGTTTTGCCATTTGGAAAGAATTTCAAGTTCCATGGAACTTCAATGTTTTTCCTTAATGTTGAAATTTAAATTCGCTTTTATCCAAATTACTACTTCTGTTGCTAATTTAATTTGCCAAAAACTTAGCTGGGCAACAAATTTCCTAGTGTCCATACAGAAACCGAACTTTCTTAAAAATTCTTCTGTTCAAAAATATAATTTCGACTTAAAACTCGCAATTATTTATTAGCAATGGCCTTGTAGAAAATTTGGATATTGTGGCAGTGCAACTTGACACAAAGCAACGGAAGAAATTTGAGAAACAAATGTTGCAGAAATAAAAACGATTTTTGTTGCTAAAAATTTGAGGGATTTTTTATGGTTAACCAGATTGATCAAAAATTGCACCAAAATATAATAATTAAATTAATGTTTAAATTTTACTTTGATGCAAAAAATATTTTCAAAAACATGTGTTTTTATGTATTTTCAAAAGACTTAATAACTAAACGTTATTATTTTTTTTTTCAAAAATAAAATAAATAAAATTTCTAATTTCAAAACTTTCTATAAAAAAAAGTTTTGTCTTAAAAATTACTGTTAAAGTACTTATCAGATCCAAACTCTAGATCCAGATTTCGAAGAAAAAGGAAATGATGTCAATTGCATTGTTTTAGAAACTCAGTCTTATCTTGGTCTTAATGTTGGGCCTAATTTCTATTTTGAGTTCGATATTTCTTCGATGAATACAAAACTTGACCTTTATCGCACTACCTCTCTGTATCAATAATGAAACTTATACTACCTTTTACAATATTTCATGCAATTTCCCATAAAGACATCACACTCTACTTAAAAGGAATCTTTCCAAATAGAATGTATCTATTGACCCAGCCAATCCTCTTCCAAAACTGACCCAATCACTTCCATAGATTGGCAAAGATTTATCATCAAAATAAAAGCACAATAATTAAACCAATTCTATATACTTCCCATTGAGTAATATGTTCCCATTCTATTTCCAACCTCAACTATACCAACAATATAACATGTATATGTAGAAGACCATCCTTTTATGGGCCATATAACATCTCTTCCCAGCCAAAACCCTCTCGTATATGGAAAGTAATTCAAAACATGGATTGTTTGGCAAATCGATCCGTGTGTAGGTTAGGTTAGGTACCCTCTGAGACGACTTATGGACGTCAATAACAGAGAAAGCACCGCACATATAACGTTCGAAACACTTTTGTAGCCATAAGAACGGGAATAAGTCAAGAAGTTGCGGGTTTTTGTTGTTGTTGTTGGTTTTAGAACCATAAGCACCACTCCCAACCAGAAAACCAAGAAAATCTTAAAAAGATATAAATGTGAACCTCCTCATGGATAAAAATTGAGTCAATGGTCGGTCGATGGTCTTGCAGCCTTGTGTTCGCTCGTTTAGTCACATGGTGGTTTGGTTTAAAGAGGTAACGAGCCAAATGGATTTGAGGACTATAAATGATGTGTCACTTTCATGATTTCAATAATGATTCTCTGATTGTTAAACAAATAATTATTTGGTATTTAATCACAGCTTAATTTTTGCAATTAACTTCAAATCATGAATTCTCAAAAAATGTGATTCATATGATAACTGGATTCACACTTCCAACTCCAATGGCTGAGTGCGAGTTTAATGTTCCTTACTATGCAATTAAATCAATTTCGAGGTTGGATGAATGTTTGATGTTGCACGATTTTGATCTTTAAAACTTGTTCTCAAGAATTTTACATTCAAATTGACATCTTAAAGTTAATTCAATTGTCGTTGATTTTGTTTTATTATTGTCTGCCTCCGAAATCTGAATTTTGTTTATCCCAAAAACAGATCGAAAGCAATTCAATTAGGGCTAACGTTAAGTGGGGTTGAGGATATGAACTTCCTAATTTTAATAATACTCGGAATCATCAGAGTCGACCTCTCCGTGTTTGAGGTTTTTTCTTCACCCCAAATAAATATGCAATGTTTTATACCATCTAAACAACACTCGTGGTTGCCTTGTTTCCAGAGGGACTATTTATATGAAAATTGATTTATATATCCTTATTGTATAGTGAAGTCCTTGATGAAAAAAAAGATATTCATATAAATAGAAGATAGTGATGTCGGTTACCTATTTCTTTTTTTTTTGTTGTATCCTAGCACAAGGTTGCCATATACCCTTACACAAAACTAAAGCTAAAAAAAGCTCATTGCCATAAAAGAAAACTTGGATGATTGCAAATTAGAATAAATTCGTTATTGAAATGTTTCAAAATAGAATGCATGTTCTAGTGGGGTTTTCACTGAACAGTGTAAATTAATATTTGTGGCTCCAGTTTTTCGGAAGCTATACAAAAGAATCTGACCAAATTTACGAAATGAAGATTAAAGTTTCAATGGGTTGTTGGTTAAAGTTGATATAAATAATAATAGTTATGAATTTAACAAATTCAAATTTCAAATGTACTTTAAAATAGTTTGAATTCCATTTTATGGTATACCTATGAAGTTTTATTTTCCAAACTATACCTACCACACTTGCCACTGTTTATAGTTTAAGGAAACGAAGTTACTTTTGATTTTTATAACAAAAAAAAAACTTTGTACTTCAGTTTGAACAGGATAATTAAAAACAGTTCTTGATCAAACAACTGCATAGAAAGATGACATACAATAGAATCTCTGGAAACCGATTTGTTCAGTGTGTTTACGGCCATTATAACAAATTCCGTAAATAAATATCACTAAACAGTTTTACCATTCTCAACTGAAGAGGTAAGCTCTTCGCAAGTCAATTTCTTATAAGTTTTTCCAAGAAAAAAAAGAAGATGAAAATGGAAAGATGGTTCTCAAAAAAAATGTTTAAATACATTGAACATTGTGAAAGTTTACTTTTTAGAAGTTAAATTCGAAGGACTATTTATTTGATTTATAACAAAGGGATTTTGGGTGAAAATTATGTTTGGCTAGAAATATGATGTTTGCATGTTTTTATTTTAATTTTTAGAATCATTTATTGAGGAAATACAAAATACAATTGATTTGTGGGAATATTTTTCCATAGTTTAAACACTTTAAAAACAATTGATTTAATTTTTTTTAAACATTATTACATTGAAGTCAAAAGTTGAATTTTTTTTTAAAATTTTTCCTTACATATTCGAGTGCTTTAAAATAAGGATAAAAGTTAATTTAAAAAAAAAATTAATTACTTTCGAATTCGAATGACAAATTAAAAAAGGAATATGAATTTTTAATAAAATTAAAAAGAAAAAATTGAAAACTCAAACTATGTATAAGTCTTTAGAAAGCTTTTTGTTTTTTTTTTTTTTTTTTTTTTTCAATGTGAGATACCTTAACAAATTGTACTGAATTTAAAAATTTAAAAAAAAAATCAGTTTTTCGTTATTGATGACCGAATGCAACTGAAAGTGTATGTTATTAGTATTTTAACGTTTATTTCTTAGTCCAGTAATTAACGACATGACGTGTAGCTACCAAAAAATCACAGAAAACTGAATTTTGGATGAGATATCGGGACAAACAAATTTCAAAGGGCTTGCTTGATTAGGCAAATCAGCGGTGGAATGCGTATCTTAATTTCATAACTCTGAACTATGAAATTAAAGTGGTATGATGATCAATGAGCTTATTAAGCTTTTCTCTACAAAAAATTAATGTCCATAAAATGTCTTTCTTTTAAATAAATTTTGTCATTGCTTAAAACAAATTGTCAGGGAACAACCAAGTGGACATTTTTGAAATCTTGTAACTTGTGAAAAAAAAGTTTTGTCCAAAAAAATGATCGCTCTCAAACAAAAAATTGTGAATACATAATTTTTGTATTTGAACTAATCAAATCCAATAAGTCTTTTTAACATAATTTGATTTTATATATTTTGATGGATCCATTTATAATTCGGAATGTACTCTACTATGTCACGTTAATTCAAGTACCACGAGTTACTTTATGATGGCCAAGCCAACTATAAACATATATGTATAATGTATATATATATAGATCTGAATGAATCTGTGAAATTTTGTAATCACTTACGCATCACTTCTTTTCACAGAACTCCCACCAACAGAAAATATAATCACATATGTACCTTCATGTTTTTATAATAAAAACAAATAAACAAAATCGAAACGTTTTCTAGGAACATATATTGACATTTTCATATTGATTAAAAGCAAAAAAATGTAGCGAAATTCGTCCATTTTCCAAAATTAAAAGAAGATGTAATCTTCTGTATGTTTTCATCGGTTTACTTTTTTGACATTTAACTAGACATACGAGTATGTATGTTAATATATATTTGATAACATCGGATACATTTTGATCTATAAATATAGAATTTCCTTTAACCTTGACTCCATTTACAATTGTATAAGTAAAAACCTTTACAATACCTATATATATATTTATTTTTTTTTAAGTATTTTTTAGAGGTTGTGTTTTTATTGCTATATTATGAAAATTTTAAATCAAAGGAACGAGAGTAAATCTCAAAAGACGTTGTTCTATTTGCAACAGAGAGGCTATAAGAAATATTAAAATTGAAATAATTCAACGTAATTTGCACAAAAAATGGAGGATTATTAAAAATAAATACAAGAACATAATATAATTACGTATACGCCTGAGTGAACATATTAATCTGTTCGTGTTTTTAAGATGCGGAACCTCAGTTAAGTTTTTCAAGTTCTTAATTTTGGGTAAAATTATGAACCCAAGTTTTCAAAAAATTCAATTAATTCTTAATTCCGTTTTATAAACTAAATAATAAATAAAATAAAATAAAATAAAATAAAATAAAATAAAATAAAATAAAATAAAATAAAATAAAATAAAATAAAATAAAATAAAATAAAATAAAATAAAATAAAATAAAATAAAATAAAATAAAATAAAATAAAATAAAATAAAATAAAATAAAATAAAATAAAATAAAATAAAATAAAATAAAATAAAATAAAATAAAATAAAATAAAATAAAATAGTGACTGGCACAAGAGATAAAACTCCCCGAAAATAAAAAAAAAATCACATGATTCTTTTAGTACGGCAACATAAGGTCATTTTTAAAACTTTGAGCAAAATTCATTTAGTTTGAAAATTACTCCTACGATTTTTATGAATTTTTTTCTGCAAGAAACTGACAAATGAGTATCACTTGTCGAGAATAGAGTGCTTCTTAGCCGTTCGGATTTAGCATATAATTGAGTAATAGGAATGCTTGAGTGTTGTTAGTACAGATTCTAAATGTCGCCACACCGAATTTATTTGATTTATTTGATCATTTATTTACATATATAGAAATTGTAATTCTTTGCTTTATGTTATATATTTTATTGAAAGTTATGTGATATATTTGAGGATTATAAGTGAGGGCCACACCCACTTTATACAATTTTAGCCGAAACTGTAAAATGAAAAATAGACCAAAATAATGAAAACCCGAATGAATTATACTAATTCACAAAATTTTCATATTTCTTATTGTTGTTACTCTAATGTATATTTTTTGGTTATTTTTTAATTTTTAACTTCCCATAGGGAGTTACAGTGAAATCTCCCTTAACGGACACCTCCCTTAGGCGGACACCTCCCTTAGACGGACAAATTTTTTTGTACGGAAATTGCTCCATATAAGCTTCATTGTTTTCAGTTTCTCTTAGACGGACACTCCCTTGGACGGACACGGACAGCATTTTCACGTATGAATGACAAAATATATTCTCTTAGGCGGACACCAGAGCAGGATTGAACGTGTCATCACGCTGATAATTTTGGCAAAGGTATTTTTTTAAGTTGCAGTTTACAGCCCACATCAAATTCTTTTCACGAAAAGGAAAAATACATGCGTGCCAGCTGTCAGTCTAGAAACTCTACTATGTGTGTGAGAATTTTGTGTATCTGTTGAGTGTGTATGTGAGGGATTGTAAATATCTGTTGGATCTTTTTACATTTTTATTCTATCATTCGTGTGGACGTAAAAAAAGTTTATTTTTGAAGTTTCAGATTTTTGTTGATTTGCGCGCAGGTAGTTTTTAAATTCTTTTAATTAATATTTTTTCCTATGAAACATGTTTTCAGGATGCCACCAAAAAGGAAAACTTTAACTTTAAAGGAAAAGGCAGACGTAATAAACTTTAGCCAAAAATATTAAAAAAGCGTACGGGAACTAGCAACAGAACTTAAAATAGAAAAATCCCAATTCACTGAGTTACTAAAAAAAAAGAAGAGAAGAAAAAAAAAGTGTTTTTGTTTGGTTTCCCTTAAACGGACAACTCCCTTGGGCGGACAAAAATTTCTGCACCATGGCTGTCCGCCCAAGGGAGATTTCACTGTATTGTAATCGGTCCGATTTGTCAAATTGAAATTTTTGAAATTTCTCGACGTTTCAAGGTCCCTAGAGCCTATATCAATCATTTTTAGAGAGATGTCTGTGTGTGCGTGTGTACGTACGTTCGTACGTCTGTACGTCCGTACGTCCGTACGTTCTGGTACCATTTTTCGTCGTCGATATCTCAAGAACGAGTAGAGATATCGACTTGAAATAAATTTTGTTTTACAGATAATAACTTCGAAAGAAGCTGAAAGGGCGTTTATTAATATTCAATCAGTTGTTTTTTTACTATAGCAGTTTAAAAAAGAAGTGAAAATTTTGGTTGGGCTCAAATATCTCACGAACAAATAATGCTATTGACTTGAAATAAATTTTATTCGACACATTATGACGTCATACAAATTTGATATGAATTTGGAAAAAAATCAATATACCGTTATTTTTTTAAATCAAAAAAACTAAAAAAAAAAATTTTATAACTCGAATATCCTTAGATGGAAAAACGATATTAACTTTAAAATAATTTTATATTACGAAAAATGTTGTTGAAAAAATTCAATGGACAGTTTTTTTACAAAAAATAAAAACTACAAAAAATTCTACCAAAAATTGGTATAAATTGTCTTTCGACTCAAATTTCTCAAAAACGGGTAACGATATTTACTTCTTGTTTGTTTTATTTTCTACATAACATAATTGTTAGCAACTGATAAAATTTTGACAAATATTGAATGGGCAGTTTTTTAACAAAAAATCAAAAACTGTTAAAAATTCTAAAGAAAAGTAGTTACTATTGTATTTCAGCTCGAATATCCTGAGAACGAAGAACGATTGTGTCTTCTAAAATATTTTATTTTATACATAGTACAATTTTGTATGAAAGGTTAAATTTTGACAAATGTCTAATTGACAGTTTTTGACAAAAAATATAAAAAAAAATTAACTAAAAAGTGGTAAGTGGTTTTTCGACTCGAATATCTTGAGAACGAGCAATGATATTGACTTTGCCATTAGGTATTTAATTTTATACATAATAAATTTTTTTACAGCGGGTATATATTTGACATATACTTAACTGACATTTTAAACAGAACTAAGAAAATTCCACATTCGTTAAAAAAACGCGTGGAAGTTTACCTCCTGGGTCAAGTGGAAACAACTTATACAATTAACAATCTCTATAATATATGTGTATTTCGTAAATCTCTTTAAATAATTAAAATGCTTTTCAATCTTAAAATAATGATTGTTTGAATTTAACAGCTAAAGTTTGTTTCGCAGAAAATTTGGTTATTTGAAAAAAAAACTAAATATAAAGTTTTCAAGATCACAAACGGGAAGTTATCAGTGTGGGTCGCACCCAACCTCTTTTTTACTATGGATAAGTGCTAAAAACTGTTCCTTTTCAAAACGTATTCGATCTTTCCCAAATTTTGGCTAACAATTTTTCTTAGGGACAGTTTTTTTTCAAGTTAGAATTCGATAATTTTAATTTTAAGAACTCCCATCTCAGCTTTCGTTTGTCCGATTTCATCAATTAAATGAATTTTAAAGATCGAAATTAATTCAAGTAAATCAAAACCCACCAAATACCTAACAATACTCCACTCTACCACGACCTTGCTCGTCAGTACATATAATACACTTTATACAATAAATTTCTAACCGTTAAACAAAATATATCAATTCAATCATTTAATCTCACTTCCTTGGTCATTAAACATGTTTGTTTACCACACCGTTCATTTTGTTCTTATATCTAACTTGTCTACTTCATTTTAATGAATGTATGGCTATATGGCACACAAAAAACAATTCAGTGTACCAACTATTTCCCCAATTAAAGAAAAAAAAAAATTGCAGCACAATTAAAAACGCAATAAAAACCATAGCAAATAAAAAAAAAAAAACTCTCTTGTCGAACACACAAAATATTACCAACCAAGTCAGAAAAAAAATTACTCCCGCAAAAAGATCCACTTTACTTGCTCGTAAAATAATGTGTTATTGTGTATCGTTTTTTGTTGTTGTTGTTGTGCTGTGATTATGGCAACATAAGATATACTTTGATTCATAACCGTTTGCTAGAGGTACTTGGTTTTGTGAAATATTACGACAAAAAGCACCGATATACATAGGTACGTACATAAAAAGTTTTTTTTTTTTTTTGGATTCCAAAACAAAAATAAAGAAGAAAATTACCAGCCACAAAAATTTAAACGCTTCTCGCGTCATAAAATAAAGTCACCTCCACATCAACTATAAAAATAATAATAATCGTTTCGTTTGACACGTTTTTCCCGTTTGATTCATTGACCGATAAATGGACGTACCGTACACCGCCGTACATGTTACAAAGGACACTCTAAGGATAGGCCTCGTTTAACGTCATAAAAGAATTGAACTCAACTGTAAAAAAATATATAAGAATAGTGTCAGTGGACTTCTGTTCAACAATTCTGGTCATGAAAGACTCTCTCAGATGAAGATTCCAGAAAAAAAAACAATAAAAAAACGAGAATGAAATATCCATTTTAAGTGACAATGACACGACACTAGACACCAGAGTCAATATATTCATCGTCCTAAAGGAGCAGCATCCTTTTTTTTTGTAAAAAAAAAAAAAATAAAAACATAAAACAAAAACATACACACGTCACACAAATGTACGTAGTTCATACAAAACAAAACAACCTTTTGTTGTGTCCAAACAATACCTGATGAAGCTCAGTTGAGTTCACATCTCATATTCTGTGTAGATATTCGAGCATTATTTGTTAGTCAGATATGTCTTAATCCATTACATACAAAAGGCGACACACATAACCAGCCATTACCCCAAAAACCATCATATAGACTAAAGGACCATAGGAGTCCTTCTTTGTATTAAATTAAATGCACTCCTTTATACATCGACTATACACATCATCGCTTCGAAACATCATACCAAAGAAGATACTAAATCATTTACTTTTGTTATTAGTCCATTAAAAATGTACAAACGTTGTTTTGGCATAAAGAATGACCTGTGACGTCAAATAAAGTCGAATTTTAACAAAAATTCGACTTCTTGCATTAAAAAAAAAGAATTTTCAATTAGGCTTAATTTCGCTTTGCGATAGGAAATTAGGTGCAATTTGGCTTTGTTTCGTTTCTGTAATTTGCTTTGTGAGGAGATTCAATGAATGTCTATTTTTAGATTCTGTTTATGGAAGGAATTTGACACAGAAGACAAATTTTTCGTTAACATTTTGTAGAATTCAAACATATGAAGTAAGCGTTCCCTTTGGGGGTAAAGAAAAGATTATAAATTTGCTGAAAGGAATATACATTTTTGGTATGCGAATTAAGATTACAAAAAAATTTTATGTTTGAATTGCTATATTCTACCAAATTGTACCAGCAAAATTTGTTTGATCCAGCATTCATCTCCTTTTTTATAAGAAGATATTTAACGTTCTTTAAAACAAAAGTTATGAGTCATTACGTAAAAAATTCGAAATGTTTGCTTTTTCGTTTAATAGGATATTTAATTGAGTCCAACTCGGGAAATATAAATTAAATTGAAGGGAATTCGAAAACATCGAGTTCGAATGATTAGTATAGTAGGCATTAATCGATAAATCATAAATTTAAAAAAAATCGACATTTTCAATTGTCTATTCTTATACTGAACTTCTAAAGTTCGGGAAGGAAAAAAGGCGCAATCGATCAACTTCAAAAATGTACTGGAATTTAAGGATAAGTTAAATTTCAAAATATTTATGTATATTATTCTTAATATTTCAGAAAAAAAACCAAAATAAAACTCACTATTTTTTTGTTGTGTGATCATGGTATTCAGAGCTTTCATAAGGTTTTCAAATCAGATAAATGTCACTGAAACTTCCAATACGACCATTAGTTACATGGCAGCCTATCAAAAGTCACCTAAAATTTTCGAAAAATTTTTTTTATCTTTCGATATTTTGACTTTTAAGCAAATTTATAGAGTACCTTGTCTGTTTTTAAGATCCAGGATTTGTTCTTTATCATTTTTCTCAAGAGTTCATCAATATATGTAGTTTTCAAACTTAAAAATTAAAAAAAAAATCAACGTCAAATTTTTAATTTTTTTTTTTCTAAAATTATACTTGAAAAAAATTGTAGGTACCTTACTTTGAAAAAACTTTCTAGAAAAAACTAGATCCTGATTATTCCTCATGTCAAAAAAAAAAAAAATATAAATGCATTTTGAAATTTTAATTTGGAATTTTTCCACAGTGAAAGTACATTTCCCCTGGGCTATAAATGTTACCATCAAGTATTTATTCATTCATTATTCTATATCATTTTATCTTTATAGTGCTATAATTCCACCTATTTACAATTTTGTTCCGGACCCAGACAATCTTGTCCAATGGGAGGCCTACAGGACATCCGCCCTCACAGATGGTGTTAAGATGCCATTCACTCGCATGCTTTGGTATCCAACTTTAACAGTAACTCAATCGAAGACCTGGTTTAGTATTCTCTGCTTCTTCTATCACATAATTCCAGCAGTGATCTTTGACTTTTGCCTTATTTTGATTGGTCGCAAACGAAGGTAAGTTACAAAACACAAACATTGCAAAGATGAAAAAAAAAAATCTCTACCTCCTTCCTTCCTTTAAAACCAACTTTCTATGTATACCGTACACCTGTACGTTTGTATATCTATAGAATGCTTAAAATGTACAAGAAAATCCACAAATCCTGTTCGTTGCTTAACTATTTTGCCGAGCACGACTGGACCTTCACGTCCGACAACATCAAAAAGATTTGGGCCAAACTACCGGAAACGGATCACGAAATGTATCCCTTCGACATGCGAGCAATTGTATGGAGTCGACAATTTTACCACAGCATGTGCGGTGTTAGACGTTATTTGGCCAAGGAAGAACCAAAGACCATACCAAAGGGAATCAAATTGTTAAGAAGGTATAATATATAAGAAAGACTGCTGCACTTTATGCATATTAGGGTGAACCACGATTTAATTTTTTTTTTCAATTGAATTAGCTCTTCAACAATTTTGAATTACTTTTCGATTTTATGTTTATTTTTTTGGATGCCGGTCTTTTATTAATTTTTTTTAGGAAATCCTTCTTCGCAATTATTATAAATTTTAATCGAATCGCAAGTTTTTTTTCGCAAAAATTCTTTTGGATTTTGAATATCAAACGGCAAAGTAATTATTTCGCAAAAGTTTTTTAAGAATGAAATTAATATTTAGCAAAATATGATATTGCGAAGTAATGAAACAGCGAAATTAGAAGAGCGAAATTAACAGTTAGCTAAATAATAAATAACCATTAACACGCAATTTAAAAAAGCGCAAAGAAACTTTTGGAAAATGTTCGTTTCGCAGTTGAATTCAAAATTCAAACGAATATTTGGATACTTGAAAATAAAAATGTATTTTGATAGTTACAAAAAAAGACTATGCGATGAATTTTGGTATTAAAATTATTCAAAAATGAGATGCGAGATAGGAATGTTGATGTGAAATGTTTGCAAAATTGTTATTTTGCGAAACCATAAGATTGCATAAAAAGCACTTGCTAAATTAAAATTGGTCAGCAGTAAAATTTGACCTGATTAAATTGCGAAGCAAGAAATTGAAAAACATCCAAATCTTGTGCGAATAAATAAAATAAAAAAAATTTAAAAATTATTGTATTTGAGCTAAGTTCTTAAAAATCAACGTATTGTTGCAGCATGAGCAAAACAATTTATATTTAAAAAACTCAAATTTCTGTTTTTAATATTTGAAACATCTAATGGTAAAAAAAACGTTTTATTCCAATTTAAAAATTTTAAATTTTTTTAAAGCTCAGTAAAGGACTCAATCAAAAAAAAATCTTGATCCACCCTTATGCCAATGCACATAATATGAAACGAGAATGTATCTTTTGATTTTTTTCTTCTTATTTTTTCTAGGTTAAGAATATTGCATTCGGCAATGCTACTGACGGTTTATGGATCCGGCATTTGCCTCCTGCTGATGTTCGTGTTTAAGGCATTCTTTGATAAATAATCGAGAATTATAAATAGATAGTGACGGTATATAATATATAGAATATGGAATGGAATTTCCATCATCATAATCGCAAGACCGAAGGAATTCAGTGCCAAGCCGCCTTTAGAGTTTAGTTTTGTTGTATAAAAAAAAAAAAAATGTTAAATGTCATCGATCGAATCCAAATATTATCATGAATCCATCATCATCATCGTTTATCATCCTAAATATGGAGAACTCATTCCCGCTTAAAATATATCCCCTCTCCCCTCTTCCATGATGACCATCACAAAAAAGGATATCACATCACACCATCTCTCAAAAAGGATGTTTATAAATCTTAAGATTAGAGACATATACAATATATTTTTTTTTGTCACATTTTGTTGTTATCCACATTGCGAAAATATAACGGTAAATAAAAACATCTTAAACATACACTTATACAATCACATGCAAAACAGTCCATTTAGATGTTAAAATAAGGATTTCTTTATGATCTTTATTTTTTTTTTTTTTTTTTTTTGTGGTGTTAAAAGAGAACTCAAAAGGACATGCGACTTTACCGGAGCTGCGAATCATGAGGATATTAGTTTCCGTCACAACATGTGCCATTGTTGTGATTTCCGGTGTATTTCGTCCATGACGTGATGGTAAGCAAATATCACAAACAAACATCACAAAAAACAGGGATAGTGATGTTGTAAAAAAGTGCCCCCTAGGGACCACCATCATCTTGTTGAAGAAGTGGTGGATAAAACAAAATTGAATAAAAGTCATTCTTTTAAGCAAAAAACAAAAATTCGCCGCGAATTTACAGTATTAGTGCACAATAATGAAAACAACAATAATAATATTAAGGACATTATGTGTCTTTTGATAGTCACAGTTTTGCAACAGAGCACCAAAGGGAATTATTATTTTTTTTTTTGTTGTTCTAGTTCTCGATTTGAAAACACACAAAGTATGTTAGATTATAAAGTACGCGCAACTCAACTCGACGCGACGTTATAACGACACCAACGACGACGACGATGACAATAAACGAACAACCGACACGAAAATCGTATAGTGGAGAAAAGTTTTTTGCTCCGCTCTGGGGAGCTGCTCGGCAAAGACTACCATCGAAAGGATGCGAATGGGAATCCTTTATAACTTCATATTTTTCTTCTTTATACGTTTCGTTTCACCGGGGGATGAAACTACGACTACGACTACGACTACGAGTAGTAGAAATAGTATAAATGGTGCTACTTTTGGTTTTTGGTTCCTTCTGCTTCTGCTCCTGGATGCTAAGCTGGGTGGTTGATGATGGTGCGGATCCTATACCCATTTTTGGCTGATGATAGGACGATGTGTGTTATCTAGGAGGCATATTTGCAAGGAATTCTCGACAGTGGTTAAGTAGGGTTTTAGTTTTGTCGTTCTTGGCGTTTTCATCATCATAATCATCATCATCATCGTCATGATGGTCGTCGCTGTTTGGCAGTGGCGGCGCATGTCGCAATAGTGGTGTTTCGTCGTGTTGTCATTGTCATTGTTTGGCATGCAGCGCGATAGAGTCAACTTAAGCCTTTTTTTTTATAGGTAGGTACATATATGGAAAAGTGTGAATATAAATGTGTCACAATCACAAAGCAAACAACAAAAAAACGGAAAAAAAATGAGTTTGCGTATGCACCCTGCTGGCTGACTGACTGCTACTAGGATAACAGAACACCATGGATGGGTTTACCTTTTATATGCAAAAAAAAAAAAAACAAAAATAATAAAACAAATTCCATTACAAAGCTTTAGATTTGTGCTAAAAGAAAATAAAAAAAGCTTAGAAAAGGGTTGCCATTTTATAAATGATGCGATATATTTTATTGGACATAGATTTTTATTTTTGTTCATTTCATTTTGTGTTTGTTTTGTTTCGGGAATTGGTTTAGCATAGGTAGGACGTATTGCGTATGTAGGTGATGATGAAAAGCTTGAAGCTAGGACCTGATGGAAAGTAATTTTATTTTGTGGATTATTTTTGATAGTTTTTTTTTTTTTTTCTTTTAGGTATGTCGGTAGGTTAAATAGGTATGGTTCAGGTTAAATTGTTTGAAAAGGAGAATATCCTTACATGACAGTTGCAAATATTGGATTGTATGGAATTTTCCTTAAGGCAGTATCTACCTTCATTTTTATATCAATATTGTCCTTTTGAAAACAAGATAAGATTTCAAAAAAATGATACAGCTGCATAATAATGAATTTGAAAATTAGTTAAATTATTAGAACGACATTTGTTGTTGCACTTTTAAGATACGAAAAAAATATTAGGTTTTTAAAAATATTGAAAAATGTCATCTAAATTATAATTTTTCAAAACGATTCTAACTTTGGAGAAAGAGATTCAAAATAAATTCTAAAATAATGAATGAAAGCACAACGTTGGGTTTTCGCAACGCTCGTGTAATATATCAGAATTTTAAAGTAAAAAAAATATATGTAGGTACTTCATTTGTTGCGTTTTCAAATAAGATTTATTGGTTATTTTTTCAATGGTAGCAATTTAAACAAAAATTTAACTGTCTGTGCATACTTAATTTTTGATTTTTATATTATCATTAACATAATTTTCTCTTACTAATTTTTTTTCAACTGTTGAACAAAAAAAAATTTTTTTATGGTAATTTTATGCAGATGTTGATTGAAAAATTTTTAAGAGTAGCTTTTAAAATTTCCAATTTTTGGGAATAATATTTGATAATGATGTTTTCTTTCCTATTTTTAATTTTTTAAAATTGAAGTCTAGACCTAGGCTGCTTAGAAATAAAGGAAATTAACTAATTGTTCCAAAGTATTTTTTTTTATACTTTTTTTTTCTTTTCATATTGTGAAGGTTTGATTTATCAACTTAATATACCTACATATATAGATCATAAGTAAATTACTTTTGAAAAAAAGGATATATATAATATGGAGTGTAATGTACTCGCTCACCCTTGTACTGGCATGTGTCGTATATATTTTTAAAAATTCGCTATTTTAAAAATTCTTACACGAATGAAGTTTTGTAATTTGAAAAAAAGTGTATTCATTCGGTTTTCATATCAAAAAGGGGATAGAATAATAATAAAAATAAATTAATAACTTCAGATTTTTGTACTTCTAAACCCCGAAAGCAAATAATGCGATGCACTCCGGAATTTCAAAAAAAAAAAATTGTGCTGTGATGTCCTCTCTTTCTGATATCATGTTAATTTTAAATTTCTTATGTAATGAAATATTTTTTCACCGATGTGATTTTTCCGACTTTCATTTTAATATCATTCTCCCGCGCTTTCCTAGCCACTTATGTTTGAATCACTGTAAAATGCTTTCAACAGAATATTTTATTTCAAGCAATTTCCTTAAGTCTACAAAAATCCAATTTTAAATTTCAACAGAAAGTCTTATGGCTAGGTAAGCTGTGCAATTTTTTAAATTTTATATTTCCCATTGCCTTTTTCATAAAAACTTGTGTTGACTTAATTATCTTTGTAAAATTGTTTTTTGGGGTTTCAAACTTATAGACAAACTTATGTATGTTCAAATAAGTTATTCTGTCGAAACTAAGAAAATAGAAATAGAAAAAAAAAATTAAAGAAAAACTTATGTCACTTCAGCCAAGCATTATTTGAACATTAGTTTTTGCAGAATAACCCAAAAACATATTTTTTTTAATTTTGGGCCCACTATTTTTTTTATTAAAAATAACACAAAGTATGATGTATTTTTATCTTATTTAATGATTCGACTTAAAAAAAAAACAATAACCGCGGTAAATAAAAAATTTTGACAAAAATGTAAATTTGTCAAAACAACTTTTTTTTTAACATAAGTTACACTGTCATACTGCCACAGATTTATACCCAGATCAAATTTTTGAATTTTTGGTTGGTTCCATTCTTCAAAATCAATTAAAATAAAAGCAGCGAACCTAGTTAACTAATAAGATGCTAATTTTTTTTTAATAAATTTACTAACCGAAAACCTAACCTACCCTCAAATCTTTTTAACAAAGCTATCTCCTATCTTTCACCCCATTACCTTCAGACGTTTAAGCCATGACTTATTCATATATTTATGGCTAAGTTGACTTCAAGTACTATAAATAGATTTTATTGTTCATAATACGGAGAAAGTTTTAGGAGTGCCTAGTCTATACCATAATCTATTAAACTTTGAAATAAACCAATTTTCAATAATTGTGTTTTGTGTAATTGAGAGCCTTAAAAGCTAGATAGAGTGGTTAACAAAAATTACTAAATAAACTTTGTTGGTTAAAGCAATCACAACGAAGCAATGAGATCAACATAAATCTTACTTTTAATCTAATCTCTAAATTATTGGGAGCGGAAAATTTATTTAAGCTAAGGATTCAAGGTTTGTAAGTAAATATATGTAACTATGTATATAATCATGAGGAAGTTACTAAATTACCTTGAAAGTGTTAATTTCAAGTAGTCATACTGAAACGAGTGAATTCAAAGAAATCATAATATGATTGGTACCTTTATATTTGTAGATGTTTACTTCTCTTTTAAAGTTTCTTTAACTTTTATTTTATTCTCCTTATATTATGCAATGTTTTAAATTAATTAATTCCTAAAAGTATGTATGTATTCTATTTGAAAGCAAGAATATCTATTTTCCTGAAACATATGCAACGAAATTTGTTCTCTTGTCCAATTTATACCATTTGTAACACAGTAGAACATTAACTTCGAATATTAAGTAAAAATCATGTAATTTGGGAATATTTTAAAATAAAATAATACAAAAAAAGAATAAAATAAAATAGAAGTAAATAAAATAAGAGGAATGGAGGTGGGTTGAGTGAAAACGACAGGAGAGCTGGCGGTTTCGTGCAAAGAGTTTAAGCAAACTCAAATTGCGTTCACATTTCACATTTACGCGTTTTCGTTTAACATTTCGATTTTATTTGACAGCCAGCTGTTGAACAAAAATACAAATCTGGAGAGGATTGGAACTAAAACCTTCTAACCCTTAGGAGAAACAATATAAGTCAATATAATAATACACTAAAAATAAAATAAAATAAAATAAAATAAAATAAAATAAAATAAAATAAAATAAAAAAAATAAAATAAAATAAAATAAAATAAAATAAAATAAAATAAAATAAAATAAAATAAAATAAAATAAAATAAAATAAAATAAAATAAAATAAAATAAAATAAAATAAAATAAAATAAAATAAAATAAAATAAAATAAAATAAAATAAAATAAAATAAAATAAAATAAAATAAAATAAAATAAAATAAAATAAAATAAAATAAAATAAAATAAAATAAAATAAAATAAAATAAAATAAAATAAAATAAAATAAAATAAAATAAAATAAAATAAAATAAAATAAAATAAAATAAAATAAAATAAAATAAAATAAAATAAAATAAAATAAAATAAAATAAAATAAAATAAACGATTCACAAAAGCCTTCCGCCAAAGAATTTACAAATAATCTTTACAACAAATTTGGTATTTTATTTCTGAACCTACATTTCAAAACTTTATCTCAAAAATCCTTTAAAAAAATCATCAGTAGCTAGGTAGGTATATTTTGCATTGGAATTGTGCACGCTCGGTGATTATAAAACCGTCCGAAAAGGAAGAAGCAAACTCAGTGGGATTAGAATAAAACCGCAATGTTTGGCAAGTTTCCAAAAAACCAACAGCTTAAAGTAGGTAGGTACCTACAAAAAATTACAAACAGATTCTTGAATTTTCATGACAAAAAAAAAAAGAATTAGCAAGTCAATGAGATTCATGAATTTATTAAGAAAGGAGTGTGTCATCTTTATAACTTCATAATAAATGCACCACCAGCTGGGCTGTCATCACTGTCACTGCAGCAATGCTTCCACCACGCACCTTACACAAAAAAAATTCTTGTAAAGAGAAGAAACAGAAGAAAAAAAAAATATTCTGTTCACAGAAAATGATGGTTAAAATTAAAATATCCTCTTCATAGTTCGTAATTTCCTTTCAACGGGAAACCTTTTTCTATTCTTCTTTCTCCTTGGCTGGCCATTGCCACCTATGCATTCTGAACAGGAGGACACCATCATAATTGAATAAGAACAACCTTTAGTTTCAATCGGTTCAATTTCCAATAATTTAGCTTGTTTTTTTTTAAACTTTTCTTTCTTTCCGCCACCAGGAAACTGGGATATTTTATTGAATTTCTCTATCCTCCCCCTCCGCCTCCATTTTATAACTCAATTTTGAACTTATGATATTTGCTAGAGTCATTTCGAAATGGGAAAATATAAAAAGAGACTCGTTGGTATAGTGGAGAGAATTCTGACAGAGACGAACTAGATAGATATCCCATTCGATTAAGAGCTTAGTTTTATATAAAAAAAATTGATTTATATTGACTTACCCATTGGATTGACCAGCGATGAACTTGAACCACTTCCGTTGGCGGCCATGTTGGTGGACATCGGTATTGCACGATGTGGCTCTTGAAATAGAACTTCGTTTAGCTTGGGGTTGGCAATTACCCATGAAGCTGCTGCAACATTGAAAAGATCTCGTTTAAGAGTTGAATTTAAAATGTTTTACTCTATAATCTATGTACATACATATATGTGTAGTGTGTGTGTACTCACTTTTGTTCTTTTTCAATTTAATCGCATCAACAAACTTAAATTTACCACGAAATCCTTTGGCAGTTTGGTTGGAGCTCGCGTTGAATTCTATAAGAAGATCTGGACCATTGCTGTAGATTCTTTTGTTGTGTACTGTTTCGCAGATTACATCGATGATTGAGGATACGTTGGGAGACTCTGCATCGTAGATGGTTACTTTGTCCAAATTGCAACTGAAACAAGTTGTATGTAAAAAAAAGTAAAAAATTTATTTTTATTTTTACTATACTTATATAGCAAAGCTAAATGAGATGAAAAAGAAAAACAAAAGTAGGGAGGTCTCTGTAGAAGACCAGACCAGAGATGTGGGGTTTTGTAAGCAGTTTCCTTTCTTTGAGGAAATAAGTTACATGCATTGCATGTAGTTGAGATTTTCTTTTGGTAATGAATGTGATGAGTGGACTGTGGACTGTGGAGTCATTAAAGTAATGAAGGATTAGCAGAAACGTTTTCAATTCTATTTTTTTTTTATTTTGGTTTTTCTGTGTCAGGACAAAATCAAGGTAAAATTAATTAATTGCTTTTGAAGATGTGTGATGGCTGATGGAGTCTTTCTTATGAAGCGTTTTTTAATTGGATTAAGTAACTTTAGATAAAATTTAAGTTTTTATCAAAATGAGTTACTCGCGTATATTCACAGACAATTGATAAGCTTAAACTTATGTGTAAGGGATTTTCTGCAATTAGTTCTAGTTTCAATGGTTTGTTATTTCAAATTTAGAGTAATTATAAATATATTAGGATAAATACAGTGGGTGTTTTTTTGTATGTTGTGACCAATTTCTTTAAAATTAAAAGAATGTAAGCATCCAATTTTTGCAGCACAAATAATATTCAAAAAATTACATTAGGTATATTTTTTTTTTTTCAAATACAATAAAACGGGCCTCGTGGTTATTCTCTATTTGAAAAATCAGTTTGATAGGATAATGTATTATTGGTCCGTTAAATTTCCACTTGTTCCGAAAATTTGTTTTTGACAATTTTTAGTTTGAACTTTCTTTGAGAAATATGTTTTGGACGATTTTTTAAATAATTTGGTTTTAACCAATTTTTTTGTCATTTTTTTCAAACATGTTTTTCAGGACGAAAATTTTAGAGAAAAAATTTTTTGACCGTTTTTTTTTCTCCCCATTTTTTCCGCCACTTTTTGACCAATTGAATTTCCCGACAATTTTTTTGACAGAATTTTTTTGAATTTTAATTTTTTCAATTATATTTTTCACAATTCAATTTCTGACCGATCATTATTCTCGAAAAATTGGTTTTTGTCAATTTTTTTGATACATTTCTGTCGACATTTGTTTAATCATTTTTTCTTTGAGAACGAAAGTTTTCTGGACAAAACTTTTGACCAATTTGTATTCTCGCAGCTCAAAACCATTCCGACTTTGTTATTCCCTGAAAATTTGGTTTTTGAAAAATTCTTTGGACAATTTTTTTATTTTTGATTATATTTTTTTCGGAATGAGGACCAACATTTTTATTCTACAAAACTTTTTTTCAAAATTTATTTCTGACCAATTATTATCCCCGCTGTTCAAAAACAGAAAAAACTTATTTTTTCCCAAACTTGTATAACCAATTTTTTTTCATATTTTGGCGAAAATTCGGGGAACTTGAACTTTTCTTCACATATTCTTAGACTTTGGATTTTCAAAACTTTGGAATTACAAAAAAATGTACAAGTGGGTAGTACTCACTTCTTTTGATCTTTTGGCATTATGAGCTCAGTAAACACAACTTCAACTCTGGTTTCTGGTCTGTAACAATAAAAACAAAATTTCATAAATAACAATAGATTAAAACGGCTCTTGGAAAATCTATTCTAGGTGGTGAATTAAATGATAAATAAATCGTACATGATTGATATTAACATAATTACCAAGTGTGAAGAACAGTTTTGCTTTGTTCCTAGTGTTAAAATATACATGTTGGGGTAAATAGCCAATCAACATTCATATTTTTTTAAAAATGCAATCTGACCCTCACATCACCTAAATAAAGAGATAAAAATTCAGCATCCGCTCCTGATAGTACAACATTTCCTCATCAATTTCAAACTCGATTAAGTAAATTGTTTTCCGAAGATCCACATTGAATATAATTAAATGCATACCTAGTTAACCTTTGAATATTAAACCAACAAAAATATCGGCCACTAAAACACACATTTCTATTTGATATTTATTCAATAACTATCCTAACCTATTTCTAATTAATTAAATCAATTCCTTCCCCAACAATCATCCACACTAACCAAACCATTATATCCCCTTGGCACATTGCACATTGCACATCATCAACTCAGGTATTCATCCAGAGTAACGGTATTTTTTTTTTTTTATAAATATTTATTCGCCCAACCTGTGTGTGCAATTGATTACAGCAGTTCCACTTCCTGTTTCCATTGCTACCCTCCTCCAAACCAAAACCAAACAATAAGCGAAAACAATTAAACAATCGTAAATAAAAGCCACCATGTAATATACCTTCCAATAAATTTGTACGTGCACTGTATGTGGGCGGCATAGTTGGCAGGATATCGCGGTGAGTGAAAATATTTCCACACGTCATTTGTCTCGTTAGTCACGGTACTCTGCTCCTCGGCGAAAAAGTAATAATCACAATAGGTTCCTGGTATCAGACGCCCATCATTTTCGAAATTAGCTTCACAATGAAGGACGAGCCGAGCATAGCAAAAAAAAAAAAAAGAAGATACAATATTTTGAGTTAAATTTTAATTATTCATCTGAAGTGCGCCAGCCGCAAAGTGGCAAAGGCAAAGCCATGACAGACACAAAACACAATCATACCTCGGTCCAGAAAGGAATACTCTCCACGGATGTGCACAGCGACAGAGTCATTTCGTCTCAACGATGCTGGCTTAAATATCACCCGCAATCCATAAATCCTTCCACCACTGAAGAGCTGCTGCTGTAGTTGTAGCTGCTCTGACTGTGACTGGAACTGGAGCTGGAGCGGTTGCTGATGTCCACCGCGCTCATCAACCATAGCTGCTTCGTCGGCATCCAAGCGTGAAACAATTTCATTCAGTTCTTCTGGCGCATAATTAAGTAAAACATTCCGTTTAAAGTGACTGTGACACATGGTGTATTCTGGTATGGTTGTGTTCTCAATGACGGGTTCCTTCAGATACGGAAATAGTTCTACGTACTCGACGCAACTGAAAATAAGCAGATACAAAAATACCAAACGAATTAAATTGAAAATAAAAATTAAATGTTTTGCAACAAATCGTAAATTAAATTAATTTCATTTATAATTTTAAAAGAAAAGTCCTTAGTTTCTTTTTTATTTTTTTTGGAAATGGAGCTTGACGAGATGATGATGACGATGACGTCCGTTGTTCAAAAATAACCCTCATTAACCAAAAAAAAAAATAATATATATTAATTTTGGGGAAAAGTTCAAGTATTTTTTTTTGGTGCAAAATGAAGAGCTATAACTTTGCAAACCAACTAGATGTCCTGAAAGAAGGAGTTACATTGCAAAGAAACTTTACGACCTATATTAAAAAAGTTATTTTAAATATCTAGAAAACTTTTGTCTATGAATTTTTAAACTTAGAAGTAGTTGGAAAAGTTTTCGTTTTCAATTAGAAATTTTCATATTTCGGTCATTCAGGACAGATACGAGTACTATGTGCTCTCAATGGAAATGAAAATGTATTAATATAACTGCAGATTATCACAATATGAATTTAAGAAATTGAAATAGCCATTATGGTCAATGTTCACAAATATATTGGGGTGCCTGCTTATTTAAAGAAACAGATTTAAAAGAGAATATTATTTCTGTCATTTTTGACATTTTTATTTTTTTAAATTTGAATATGCGTAGTTATGCCCCAACTAATTTCAGTATGGTTAGATTATTATGACAGCTGATGTATAAAATTTAAATTAAAATATTAAATTCTTGCCTCCAGTTTTTTTTTCTTTGTGCATTTTGGATTGGTATAAAAATTCAAATTCAAGATTTTGATGGTCTCAAAATTTTGTCTGTCAGTTGAGCAGTTGGGTGAATTTTTTTGATTTTTTTCTTAATTTTTCTCGAAGAAGACCATGACGGTTTTTTTTTTTTTGAAAAAAATCAATAAATTTAAATACATATATGTATATGTAGATGATATAAGCTCACTTTTAATGAAAACAAAAATTCCAAAACGTTACCTGGCGTAAAATAGTTTTTTTTGATTTACTGTTTTCTCAAAAACGGTTGGATCTGATTTTAATCAAAACTTTTATGTATAAAGTATTCAATACTTAGGTACATTTAAAAAAAATTGTTTGAGTTTTGAAAAATAATCTTTCAAATGCGGGTCTTTACACATATTTTTGAATTTTGGTACAAAAGTTGTTTTTTAATACTTTCTTTAATAATTTGAACATCAATCAATTTTATTTTTGAGAATAACGGTACCTCCCATACAAATGTTTTCAAAAATTTTCAATCCCTCGAAAACGGTACCGACATTTTTGATTAATTTTTTGAATGTATTTATATTAGTACGGCTTATTATAAAACAATAAAAAAATATTTAAAAAAATTAAGACATTATTAACGTTACGTCCCGTACAAATGTTAAGAAAAACCCATTCTCAAAAATCTCAAAAACAGTTCCGAGGATTTTGATACAATTTTGAGTCTATACATTATTAATCAGTAAAACATTCAATTGAGACATTATTAACGTTACCTTAGAAAAAAAGGTAAATGGCATCGAAAATTTTGATAAAATATCGAAGAATTCTAGACACTATCTTTTTTATATTTACCTTGGGTCGCAAGTAAAAAGCTTCATTTCATCAAAATTGTTCAAAACTGTTTACACCCCAAAAAATTTCATAAAGCTATTTTTCGTTTTACTTTAGATCGCTGTTAATTGTTAAACAAATTAACCGCCAAAGCTCGTTGAAATATCAAAAGATTAGATAAAGGTATTCTCAAATCATTTCTTACAAAAACAAACTATTAAGAAGTTATGGAACAAAACTAAATTTACATCCTTTTCAAGATGGAGTAAAGTCCTCGCCAAAAAAAAAACTTAATTTTTATGTAAAAAATAAGTTTTTTACAATAAAAAATGTTGGCCTTTGAAAAACGTATTTTTTCTTTAATTTTCTAAACTAAATCATGGTGGTACCTTTTTTCTCAAATCTATTGATTGTTAAAAAAGAGTCTCTAAATATTTTTCTTGTGGAATTAAATTGGGAACAATTCTTGTCTACAACTTTTTTCAAATGAACTTATAGTTTTGGAGTACATTGCAAAAATTCATTCACTTCATTTTCTCTCTACATATAATTATTTCATTACCGTCTCTTTTTTGTTGAACGTCAATTTTTAACATATATTTATAAACCGTATTTCTTTATTTATTTATTTATTCAATTCGTAAATATCTAACGTGAACAGTAATCTTATTCTTATAATCTAGGTTATGTGTTATACAAAACTATTAAAAAAGGAATCTTTAAACTTTTTGCATTTTAAATTATCATTAGCGGATTCTAAACAAGTATAAAATTCATTATAAATTGTTATTAATTGATTAAGTGGGCTATTTACACCATAGTTTGATCTACTAAATATATGATTTAAAGGTTGCTGCCGTCTTAAACTTGAGCGACTAAAACTGAAATTTAATTGACTAAGAACTGACGCTGAAGATATCGACCCATTAATAATTCCAGCAATAAAACAAAATTGTATATATTTTCTGTGATTAGTCAAAGATGGGAGGTTGATAAAAGTTAGTCTACCAGAATAAGGGGGGAGGAGAGTCCCTCTAAACCAAGGAAGAGATCGAAGACAGTAACGCAGAAACTTCTTTTGGACTGACTCAATTCTTGTTATATGTATTGAGTAATATGGTGACCATACAACACATGCGTATTCTAGAATCGGTCTTACAAATGAAAGAAATAAAAGCTTGAGAACATAAGGGTCATGGAAATCACGACCGAATCTTTTAATGAATCCAAGAACCCTATTTGCTTTTTTAATTGTATAATTTATATGATCAATAAATGTTAGTTTTGGATCAAGAACTACACCTAAGTCAGAAAAGACAGAAACCTTACTCAATGGACAAGAATCAAACGTATAACAACACGAAAACGGGACTTTTTTGCGTGTAAAACTCATGGTTTTACATTTGTCAACATTTAAGACGAGACGATTATTATTGCACCATTCCCTAAAAGTTTTTAAGTCTTCTTGTAATAGTAAACAGTCAGTGTTCGATTTTATACTTTTGAATATCTTAATGTCGTCCGCATAAATAAGTACAGAAGAGTTTTTGATGATAGTAGTCAAGTCATTAATAAATAAAACAAATAAAATAGATCCTAGATGGCTGCCCTGAGGGACGCCAGAGTTCACAAGAAATTGGTTAGAACACTCATTTCGAAACAAAACACAGTAACTACTGTGTTTTAAAAAATTTTGATTTGTTATTTCTTAGGATTAACTTGTTTTCTCACATATTTGTAGGTAATATTATGATTTGACTGCCAATAAACACTACACAACTACATATATTTTGCCGTACAGAATTTTACAAAACAGAATTTTGCAAGTCAGCATTTTGTTCATACAGTATTTGTATTTGTAATTTTGTAATCTTCAATATAATGATGTACAGAATTATTGTCTTACACTACTCGACCATACAGAATTTTGAAAAACAGTATTATGACCCGCTCCCCTTTCTATAGACCCAACCTCGCACCTACCTTAAATCCGATAATGAGCCCAAGGAGGGGGTTTCATCATACGTCGCTTGTTGCATATTCAAATCAAAAAAAAATTTTGGCACCGCAATGAAACACGATAGCCCTGTGAATTTATAATACTGAAACAGCGGAATTTAGATAAATTGTTGAAACGGTTTTTGGGCACGAACTTATGAATCATCGTATGCTCTCTATAAATAACGAGCCATAACCACAAAGTTATCTCAACCGCAAGCAAAAAAAAAAACATTTATCACTATATGCGATAGAATATAAAATAAAAGTTTAACATCAATTAAATCACTTGTCAGTTATTCCACATTGGATATTATTCAAAATTCTTTAACTGAAACATTAAAACATTGTACAACAGTCAATTTAGAGTTCATTTATTATGTCATTATTTTATCATTTCTGTAACGCCAGAAAAATTTCAGCAAAACGATCCTACATTGTATAAATATTTCCGACGGCTGACAACCTTGACATTGTTGTTTGCTGCTAAGAAATTTCACAATTTGATTGAAGTTTGTAACAGCACGAGATGTGCAAGATAATCTATTTTTTAATATTTTACTCTTTGGCAGATCCCCAATCAACCAACCCTTCTTCTTATAACTCGTTGTTAGTATTTTTGATAAATAATAATTGTTTTACTCTTCTTCCATTCAAAGGTCAACCCCATCTAGACATATCTGTTGATAAAAAAGATGAATGTCCAACACCAATGTGTTTTTTTTTCGATTAGTTATTTGAAGAAGGGGTATTTGCCTAAAAAAAATGAAGCGGCAACGAAAGCAGCAAGCTTTTATTTAGTTGAATAAATCTTAGTTTTCTTTTATGCATTAATGACTGATGTTAACAAAGCTCCGATCTTATTTGAAGTATGTTTTATAAAAACCATTTCTTTTATATTTTGAATTGGAGGCCGGGAAGCCTTTCAATATTTTCTGAATCCAACACGGCAAATGGAGACTTAAAGCAAAGCTTTAAAGTGGGAAAGCTATGGCTCTATTAATCTCTTAATTTAATTGTACGTTGTGGCTAGAATATCTATGTCGGTGCAGTCAATTTTCTTTTAAGTACTTAAACTGGTAAAATTGTAAAATTCTATTCTGCTGCTATATGATCTGATGAATTGCATTTACTGTATGGAATACTGCGATCTTAACTGATAGACTGAAAAGCCAAGCCCTCAGTTTCTATCTATGCTCTAGCTGTCACTTAGTTAGTATTTACATGGCTATGGGTCAGAGATGTTAAGTATTTCAATCTTTTTTAAGTTTTTTTTACTTCACCTAAATACTTTTACTTCAAAACCTCATCAATACAATACCAAACAATCAAATATGCATTTTGATTGATTCAAAATCAAAAATATAGTGTGCCCAAAGCGTAAAATTATTTTTTTCCAAAAACATACTATTTATTAGTAAGAACTTAACAACCCACAAATTTTTTTTTTTAAGATTCTTTATTAAAACCAGTATACATATTTTTAACATCAAATTAGAAAATTTGGTGATAAAACAAAAAAAACTTAAACCAGACTGTATGTCGTTATAAGTTTATTTGATGTACACCCAATTTCTTGTCTGGATTGATGAATCTAATAACGTTTAATACGTTTACGTGAAGCACATACATATTCTTCGTATTCCTCTGATGAAGTACTCCTTCTCCTTCGTCTTGAGTTGTTCGCTGTATATTAGAGAAAATTGATATAGTTACATGCTTGAAAATTTTATTTACTCGTATATACGTATTAAAGAAAATACCTGTTCTTCTCTTTTTTCTTGATTTAGAGACCTCTTTAGATAATTCTGTGGGAAAAGAAAATTTACCTTGCTTAAATTTAGTTTCACGGAAAACACATAAATATGTACATTTTATACATACCACTTTGTATTACTGTATATATTCTTTTCTGCAATTGCATTCGTTTTTTGTTTTTGTCAGTTTCCGACAAATCATCAATTTCACTTTCATATTCACTTAAAAACTCTTCCACTTTCTCTCTTAATTCATTTGAGTCCATTTTAGGTGATCGCTAAATTTTAAAAATAAATTTCATTATATAGTACTCGTACTTGAAATACCCACAGTTAAATATTATTTAGTTGCAAACCTTTATAAACCTTTGTTTAATCAATTTTGATTCGATAAGTACCTACTCGTAGGTCCAGCTCTTTATATGCCAGATGATCGAATAAGAATGAAAGGGTTAAGTCAACCACATATATTGATCTACAGCAAATTGTGAAACAAAGCTTTTTCAATTCGTCATTTAAAAACGGGATTTTGTTGTTTGCTGGAAAACTTAAGAGAAAAGTCGTGAGTCATTTCCTAAACTCCAGTTTCACTCATCTACATTTTATGTTTAGTATAACACAGCACATGTTCATGTTCATGTTTATTAATAACATCTTCGCTATCTCATCAAATGTAGTTTGATTGCATTTTTTGTTTTTTCAAATTCAGTTATAACAAACTTCAAAGATTAAATCAACGGCTGAATATAACTATACCTATAAATAAAGAGATATTTTGTATTATTCATCTAAATGATTGGAAAAATCCTAGGGTCTTCTTTTTTTAATACAATGGAACCGGAAGTGCACAAGGCATGTGTTGGAAAGGCTTTGAAATGCTACATTGTTGCATGTGCATAGTCAGCGTTTTAACTACTTTGCAGCAGAGAATGGAACATGAGCTACGGGGAAGTTTTTAATAGTATTAAAAGCGTGGTGTCATTCAATGTGTTCCGATGGATATGTCGAAACAATCATTAACCAAAAAATCAGAAAACAAAAAGAAGAAAATTAAAAAATTAACGAAACGTTTTTGCCTTTCTAATCTGTTGCAGAAAATATCATTATTTATATTTTATATGAATATTTCGAAAACTTTTGAACAAAAACTTTTAATAAAAAGTAGCCAAAAAATTGTTGGTCTTATATTTCGTTTTCAATAAGAAATTTTTCAAAAGGTAAAAGATTAGGGCAGATTATAGAAAACCTACTTCTTAAAATTGTACATTTTTAACATCTATGATCGAAATACTCGCAGTCATTTTTCTCCATTTTTTCTTCATTTTACACATGAACTTGGTCCTATGTTAAAGTACTATAGAAATGAAAACAAAATTCAAAAACAACAAAGTCAGTACCTACAAAAAAATACGAAAAATCATAAAATTTCGAAAATATCGAAAAAATAAGCTAAAAAATTCGTTAAACCGGTTTTTCAAAAAATCCTTTTTTTATTATCTGTATAAAAGATTTTTTTTTTAAATAATTTACTTCAAAAATTATACCTGTATTATTTACCTATAATTTTTGAAGTATCTTTTAAAAAAAAGTTGGTGTAAACATTTTGAGTAAAAAACCGAATTAAATAAAATTATTTATTAGTTTTCAAATATTGAGTTTTCAAAAAAATGTGATTTTTTTTAAAGACAAAAAATTAAAAACCCGATTTAAAAAATTTCATCAAAATCGTTAGAGCCGTTTTCGAGATAAAAATGTTTTGTCTTAACGGTACTTTGACAGGTACCGTTATTTTTGAAGCTAAAAAACTTTTAGGCAATCTCCCCAAAACCTTATGTCCAAAGTTTGAAGAAAATCGATTCAGTAGTTTAGGCTGTAGGTCGAGATACAGACAGATAGAATTACGGGACCAACTTTTTTCGAGTTTTCTATCAACGTCATGAGGTTTGTTTAATATCTCGAATTCGAATTCAACCCACTTTCAAATTATTAATTTAAAAAAAAATTATTTGATACCAAAAAAAATTCAAACCATTTATGAGAAAATCAACACACCAAAAATCCAGTTCTTGTTTCTTGTAATTAATTTTCGTCTTTTACAAGAATCCAAAGAACAAATTTATTTAAAATCCATAGAACGTTACAAAATATAAATTTCACCAGGTAATCATCAAAAAAACTTCTGAATTTGAATTAAAAATTCGGTCCTTTGGCCGAAGGTCGAGTCAGGTACAGACCAAATTCTACTAAATACTTTTACTTCAAAACCTCATCAATACAATACCAAACAATCAAATATACATTTTGATTGATTCAAAATCGAAAATATAGTGTACCTAAAGTGTAAAATTATTTTTTTCCAAAAACATACTATTTATTAGTAAGAATTTAACAACCCACAAATTTTTTTTTAAGATTCTTTATTAAAACCAATACATTTTTTTAACATCAAATTAGAAAATTTGGTGATAAAACAAAAAAAAAAAACTTAAACCAGACTGTATGTCGTTATAAGTTTATTTGATGTACACCCAATTTCTTGTCTGGATTGATGAATCTAATAACGTTTAACACGTTTACGTGAAACACATGCATACTCTTCGTATTCCTCTGATGAAGAACTTCTCCTTCGTCTTGAGTTGTTCGCTGTTTATTAGAGAAAATTGATATAGTTACATGGTTGAAAATTTTTTTTACTCGTAAATATTAAAGAAAATACCTCTCCCTCTCTTTTTTCTTGATTTAGAGACCTCTTTAGATAATTCTGTGGGAAAAGAAAATTTACCTTGCTTAAATTTAGTTTCACAGAAAACACATAAATATGTACATTTTATACATACCACTTTGTATTACTGTATATATTCTCTTCTGCAATTGCATTCGTTTTTTGTTTTTGTCAGTTTCCGACAAATCATCAATTTCACTTTCATATTCACTTAAAAACTCTTCCACTTTCTCTTCTAATTCATTTATATCCATTTTAGGTGATCGCTAAATTTTAATAATAAATTTTAATATATATCTAGTACTCGTACTTTAAATACCCACAGTAAAATATTAATTAAAAACAATTCTAGTTGCAAACCTTTATAAACCTACTCGTAGGTCCGGCTCTTTATATGCCAGATGAATGAATAAGAATGAAAGGGTTAAGTCAACCACCTATATCGATCTACAGCAAATTGTGAAACAAAGCTTTTTCAATTCGTCATTTAAAAACGGGGTTTTGTTGTTTGCTGGAAAACTTAAGAGAAAAGTCGTGAGTCATTTCCTAAACTCCAGTTTCACTTATCTACATTTTATGTTTAGTAACACAGCACATGTTCATTTTCATTAATAACATCTTCGCTATCTCATCAAATGTAGTTTGATTGCATTTTTTTTTTTTCAAATTCAGTTATAACAAACTTCGAAGATTAAATCAATCCCTGAATATAACTATACCTATAAATAAAGAGATATTTTGTATTATTCATCTAAATGATTGGAAAAATCCTAGGGTCTTCTTTTTTTAATACAATGGAACCGGAAGTGCACAAGGCATGTGTTGGAAAGGCTTTGAAATGCTACATTGTTGCATGTGCATAGTCAGCGTTTTAACTACTTTGCAGCAGAGAATGGAACATGAGCTACGGGGAAGTTTTTAATAGTATTAAAAGCGTGGTGTCATTCAATGTGTTCCGATGGATATGTCGAAACAATCATTAACCAAAAAATCAGAAAACAAAAAGAAGAAAATTAAAAAATTAACGAAACGTTTTTGCCTTACTAATCTGTTGCAGAAATTATCATTATTACTATTTTATACGAATATTTCGAAAAATTTTAATAAAAAGTATCCAAAAAATTGTTGGTCTTATATTTCGTTTTCAATAAGAAATTTTCAAAAGGTAAGTTATCTTGTATGATCAATTATCGGTTCCAGTTTTCTCTAGGCATGAGCTTATTTTCTTAACTTTTGATTTTCAAGTGGATCTTTACACCAATAACTTCGAATACAGGGATTTCAAGCATATTAACTATCCATCGCTTCATGCTGATGTTCATAATGTAAATTGGGATATTACTCTTTTTAAGAATTCACCTTGTGATTAAGTTGAATTTCTTAACAGTGCTGTGCTAAGACTTTTTGATTTGCACGTGCCATCAAAAACTAAAAGCGTTTTTGCATGCAGGAAACCTTGGAAACAAACGAAATCAAATCATTAATGCAACAGCGCGATTTGGCTTATAAGCGATGGAAAAGATTCTGCATCGATAGTTTACATCAACAATTTCAAAAACAAAACTATTTTAGCCATACGAAATGCAAAAGTCGCTGTTTATTCAAACCGTTTTAGTAATTCCCAAAGCAGCAAACAAATATGGCAGATCCTTAAGAATACTGGTATTGTAAAGTCTCAATATAATCCAAGTGAGGTGATAGATATTAATGAGTTAAACAAAAAATTCGTTTCCTACTCTGTCTCGTCCAATATTAATCTCAGCGTCATTCCATTCACCGATTATGTTAGAACATCAAGCTCACTTTTGTTTAACTTTACTACAATATCTCCCGAGGATGTGGTTGAAGGAGTTCTCTCAATTAAGTCAAACGCGGTAGGTCTAGATGAAATGCATCCCTCATTCCTTAAACTTTTGCTGCCTGTACTTCTACCATATATAACACACATATTTAATTCAATTATTTTCACAAGTGAGTTTCCTACCCAATGGAAAAGAACAAAAATTGTACCCGTGCCGTGTACCTCAAGATGTTATGATTTCAGACCAATATCTATATTACCATTTCTATCTAAAGTATTTGAAAAGACAATTCAAAAACAAATTAGCAGTTTCCTTTATCACGGAAATTTCTTAACACCTAAACAATCCGGTTTCCGCAAGAAAAATAGCTGTATAACGGCACTAATAAGTGTTACAGAAGATATTCGGAAAGCTATCGACCTTGAAAATATAACGTTTTTAACACTTCTGGACTTTTCAAAAGCATTTGACATGGTAATCCATTCTATACTTTGTGAAAAACTTTTACATTTGTTTAACTTTTCTCCCAGTGCAATTCATCTGATTCATTCATATTTAACCGATAGATTGCAGGCAGTTGAACTAAATAAAATTCTTTCCAATTTTTTATTAAACACTAGTGGAGTTCCTCAAGGATCCATTCTTGGTCCTTTGCTTTTTTCAATCTATGTAAATGAGCTTCCGTCTATTGTAAAACACTGTTCAATTCGTTTATACGCTGATGATGCTCAATTATACACTAGCTGTCCGCTGGGGCTAATTGAACATACCGCAGCTTGTATAAATGAAGATCTTGATGAAGCTGGTCGAACAAATAATAATAACAAAAAAAGTCCTCAACCTTAATTAATCAAAATGTGTCGGTATTTCAAAGAATAAGTTAGACTTGTCATATTTCCCACCTATTATTTTAAATACTTTGGCAATTGAGTATGTTGAAACTGCAAAAAACCTTGGTGTTATTTTCAACACCTGACTTGGAAAAATCATATAACTTATATTGTTGGTAAGACATATGGTGTTCTCCGAACTCTTTCGTCTACACAGTACTATATACCCGTAAAAATACGAGCCTTACTTGTGAAAACGCTTATACTACCGTTAGTTACTTATGGCTGTGAAATTTTCTGTAATCTTGATTACGAAAGCAAAAGAAAACTGAGCGTTGCGTTCAATAGTGCTGTACGATACGTTTACGGGCTACGGCGTTTTGATCAAGTATCACTGCATTCAAGAAATCTCTTGGGAATGTCTTTGGAGAGCCTTCATAGTTTTCGAACTTTAACCTTATTTTCGGATATACTTTTAACCCATCAGCCTGCTGATCTGTTTAGTCAAATAACATATCTCAATTCAGACAGATCGTGTCTTTTAGTTATTCCCCGGTTTAGGTGTCTTACCTCTGAACGTCAGTTTTTTGTCAACTCAATTCGCTTATGGAACTCTTTGCCGCGACAAATAAGAAGAACTTGTAGTACAACTTTAATGAAAAAGCAACTTAAACTTCATTTTAGCATTATATAAATTACTTCAAGACTCATTTTTATCTCTTTTGTATGTACATATTTTTATTTTTATATACTTTTTTTCTTTTTTTTTTATTCTTTTTAAACAGAATATGATATTCAATTTTTTAGTAGCTATGTATTGTACAGTTATGAAGCTTCACTTCAAAAAAGATATTATATCTTACAGTGTAAGCTTGTCATGAATAAAATAAATCTAAATCTAAATTAAAAAAAAAAAAAAAATATTGACTTTTCAAAAAAAAAAAATTTTAAAAATTTCATCAAAAACCCGATTTCAAAATCAAAATTGTTAGAGCCGTTTTCGAGATAAAAATGTTTTGTCTAAACGGTATACTTTGAAAGGTAGGTACCGTTATTTTGGGAGCTAAAAAAAACTTCTAGGCAATCTTATGCCCAAAGTTTGAAGAAAATCGATTCAGTAGTTTAAGTTGTTGTACGTCGAGGTACAGAGAGATAGAATTGTGGGACCCACTTTTTTCAAGTTTTCTATCATCGTAATGGTAGGTCTGTTTAATATCTCGAATTCGAATTCAACCCACTTTCAAATTATTAATTTAAAAAAAATTATTTGATACCAAAAAAAATTCAAACCATTTATGAGAAAATCAACACACCAAAAATCCAGTTCTTGTTTCTTTACAAGAATCCAAAGAACAAATTTCTTTAAAATCCATAGAACGTTACAAAATATAAATTTCACCAGGTAATCATCAAAAAAACTTCTGAATTTGAATTGAAAATTCGGTCCTTTGGCCGAAGGTCGAGTCAGGTACAGACTAAATTCTACTAAATACTTTTTGAGCTATACGGTACGTTGTGTTGCTTAATTAAGACCTCAATTATTTCCTGTTAATTTATTGCCGAGTTAGGGCATGTGAGAATAATCTTGCCACCCCAAATCTCCTGTAGCCGAGATTCTATTTTTTGAACCGAAACTTACCGATAGCCATTTGTGAAATTTTAAAATATTTTCAATAAAAAGTAAAATCTTTGGAAAAATATATTTGTATACTCAGATTGCTTTTAAAGATTCTTTTATTATTACATTTTGATAAATATCAGAAGGATTAACAAGGTTAAGGGAAAAAACAACTTTAAGGGAAGTGATACGACAACAAAAAGAAAGCAAAGTGAAGGTGCAGGTGCAGGATGTTACAAATTATATAATCCAGCCTCTAATTACTCGTTGAGATTGATTTTATTGGTATCAATAACTAGATTAATATCTATAAGAATAACCAGCGAACATGGTGGCCACATCCATAAACTCTCTGCTTGGTGAACGGGAACGGGAACGAGAACGGGAACGGAAATTCGTCCTTGATGCAACTGCAACAGCTTCAATACAACAATAAAATAAGCTCTTTAATTATGTTTATAATATTATACACAATATAGAAAATACCTCTTCCTCCTGCTCTTGCTCTTGCTCTTATTCCATCTCGAGCACACGCTCTGTTCGCCACCGTTTGGTTTGGTCGCCTCCTAGGTGGTGTGATTGCTAAAAGAAAAATTAAAATTCATAAAATAAAATACGATATACAACTTACCACTACATAGCTTATGTATCTTTGTCTGCAATTCACTTCGCTTGTGCCTTTGTTCATCAAACGTCAATTGGTCAATTTTGTTTTCGAAATCTCTTAAGTATTCGAGAACTTTTTCTTCCAATTCAATTGCTTCCATTTTTGTGTCAGTTAGATTTTTTTTTTAACTTAAAAACGAAATCACCGAAATAACAAAAAACCATGCACGGCAAGAATATTAAATTGGATTGAATCCAATCAGAATTAGTAGTAAAGATTTCCTTCAAAAACGACAAGTAATAAAATGTCCAGCGGCTTGTAAGACAGCTGAATGAATGAGTTAAGCTAGTCATTTTTATCGACATACATTTAATTAAAAAAAAAGCTTTTTTCAATGCGTCATTTCAATATGGGTTTTTGCTGGGAAATGGAGAAAACAGTGCTGGGGTATAAGTATCATTTCCTAAGCTCTATACTCTTACTAAAGCAAAGCTTTGTTTAGCTTTGTTTTATGTATCTATTATAAAAATCTCATAATTAAATAATTCACAAATTTCTTTCCGGATTTATAAAAATATGGGTCAACTTTTGTTTATTAATTTTTTGATAAGAAAATGAACATTTGATTAAAGACTTCTGCTGAGTAAAATAAGACCGTGGTTGATTTTGTATACCTAGTTCGATATCTTATTTATATTTTCGATGGTGGCCTTATTTCCCACGATCTAATTTCTAACCCCTTGCTATATTTTATATAGCTACTATTGGTCGCATTGATAAACTTGGAAAATTAGTTGAAAAACCTTGTTTATGAAGCTGCCTAACTTAGGCCCAAGACTAAATTGTCTTAACCTTGAGTTATGTGTTATTTATTTTATCAAATAAGTCTACAAAAATCTAGTAGTTTAAAAAAAAAGGAGAATAAAAATCAACGCTTTTTTTTAAATATTCAGAATTTTGCGTAAAATTTCAGGAAACTGTGTTAACGAAGTGTAAATATATTAATCAAATTTTTTATTTGCGAATATTCTGTAGGAACCATCTATAGGATAAGTTTTGGATTCGTAAAAAAACTATAGAACTGGAGCTATTAATCAGACCTGATATTAAAACATGCATGAAGGAAGGTTGTCAGAGGAGTTTGATCTCACTGTACACCAATACTATTTCTGTTGGTGATTAGTGACTGCACGGAACTTTGTCAACTGAAAATGGAGGAATTCAATGGAATTTTTAATGACACTTCAAACATATGGTCTACGCAGACTATCATGGTTCTCCATCAAATGACAACAAGATTGGAGAGAGGAACTGAAATAGTTGAGCTCAAGATCAATTCTGCCAAAATGTAAAGGACCTCTTTTGACACATACCCAACCGCATTTTTTTTTTTTATAATCAGCACGCACACAAGGGGATCTTATGTACCCTTTATTATGTCAGAGACACAGTGCGAGCTCTAGGTAAGGGGGAGAGGATTTGAAAGGAGATGTCGGTGAACATTAATCTTGAATTTCAGTAGGTATATCACAATGAGAGGGAAAGACAGACCGTGGAAGGGTATTCCACATTCGCGTAGTATGGCTAAAGAACGAATCCCTGTTCTTGACAGTACGACCGAAGTTGGGTTCAAGAGTAAACTGATGAGCATTCCTGGAAGCGCGAGTATTACGGCTGAATCGTTTATGGGGAGGAATGCAACTGGCTATTTCATTAGAGCACTTACCGTAAAAGTAACGATAAAAGAGTGAGAGACAGAAAACGTTACGCCGTTGTTCGAGTGACGTAAAAGTATCGATGATGTTCCTGTCACCGATCATTCTGAAGGCTTTTCTTTGTATACTGTTCAAGAGGCTTAAGTAAGTTGCTGGAGCACCAGCCCAGAGATGTAAGTTATACTCAAGCTTTGGACGTGTATAACTTTTATAGATAATAGCCAGATCAGAAGGGGAAAAGAATTTCTTGCATCTACAAAGAAAACCTAAACATTTTGCGGCATTTTTGGCGACGTTAAGTATGTGATCATTCCACAAAAGGTGGTTTGTGATACCAATATATATATATTATATCTCCAATGATGAACTTCATAATATGACAACATGAAGCAATTGACTCAATCATACAAAGACATTATTGAAACCATTATTATTCAATAGCATATCAAAATATTATAAACATGTAACATAAATTATGTAAAAAAAATTTCTTCGAAAATTCATTACAATGATTTTTAGTTTTGTTCTAATTTTTTTTAAATTAATAAAAGAAATACAAAATCACACGATTCCCGTTCGAATTATATTTTTCTAATTGCTTCGATTTAATTTAAAAAAAAAATCTAAAAACTCCATTTTTTTCACACGATTCATCATCTAACTTATTCAGATTGCATCCTTTTCAATAAAACCATCAAATTTAACTTTAAAATTTATTTATTTGTTAAGATAACTTGAAAAAAAGTATCAATTTTATTATTAAGTTTTTCTCTTTCGCAGGCCACACAACATTCGGCAAAATGCCGGATAATCAATCATCGGTGGTTCGTCGAGTGTTTTTGGTTTCGCCATCGGAGCCTTAGAAAGAGCTTCTCTGGCTTCACTTTTCGATAGTTTATCCCCATAGTTAGTTAACTCCTCGTAAATTCTACAAAATAAAAATATGACTTCAAAATTTACTACTTTAACCCACTTTCAAAAACCAACACACAAAATATAGGTACGAGTATCTACGTAAAATTCGCGCACAATATTTTTGCTCTTACTTTTTCTCCTCAATTAACCCAGTTTTTTCATCGTCCCACTTGCTCCACGCTTCCAGTAGGACATCCTCAGGATCCAGCTCAATCGTCCGGAAACCCATGAGTTTCACGAATGCATCATAGTCCAATGGCTCTTTGGCCTGCAGCCAAGGGCGAGAGAGAACATATAAAATTATTTGTGTATAAATCTCAAAAAGCGTGTCAAACAAGCAGTTATACCTCCTTTATCATCTCGTCGAGCATTTCCTCCGGTGCCTCACCACCCAATGCCAGAAATGTTATCCTGAGATCATCGCGCGAAATCAAGCCATCCGAGTCGGCATCGAAGAGTAGGAAAACCTGCATTTTGATTGTTTTCATTATAATGCAATGTGAAGGAAGCAAGATTGCGCCTTTTGCGTTTAACAACGGACGAATATATAGAATATGTGATGTGTACTTATACCTCTTTCAATTCAACCAGTTTCTTTTCATCCAGATCCTTGAGAGCATCCACATCACCGATGTGCACTTCATCTGGAACTGTATAGTGACCGACAGTTTTTGGTAGCTTCAGTTTGGGATTGAAAATCTCATTGATCACTGCCATGGCTGATGATTCATCGACTTCCTCCTCGACTAGAGCCTTTTGTTCCTTCTCCTTCAGTCGCTTAGCAGCAGATTTTTTTCTTTTCTTTAAAATGAAAAGGATTCGAGTTGTAGTATAACAAATCAATTGTCGAGGAGTGCACCATTTGTATTCACCCTCTCAAGTTCCTCGTAAGGAATCACATTTTCCATAGACATCTTTTTTTTTTTTTGGATGAAGATTTCTTAGATTTTTCCTTTTTGACCAAAGTATCAACAAAAAGAAAAAAACGGAGCACTCAACTCGAGACAACTTTCGCGTTTCTGCTCAGTACGTTAACTGGGAGCAGTTCTTAGAAAAGACATCCATTTTATTGGAAAACCAATCGATCGTGAGTTATATGCTTATAAATATCTAGATATGCTTGTAAATTATTTGGTTTGGTAGGCGTGTAAATTTTTGAAAATATTTTGTATTTATAGAAAATATAATATTTTTATTTGCATATTACCTATGCTTATTTATATGGTTTTTGCGTTAATTTTATAATTTTCTTTCCTGATTTCCGTTTTTAGTTTTTTTTTTTTATGTGTTAATGCGTACCGATCTGTTGGTTATTGAACACAACACATGGTTGATGGTATTTTGTTTTAATTTGGGAACAATTAGAGAACATCCTTTGCTACAGGTTTGCTCTTTAATCAGAACCGAGAAGAAAGATTTCAGTTTTTCAAATTTTATTATTTTTTTATAATTTTTGTGAATAATTAACTTTATCCGGAATTGTTGGTGTTAGAAAGCTAAGCATAAATAAGTGATATTTCAATACGCAATTGATATAATGATTTTCTATTAAAGGTTTTCCCTAACCAATGCGAAATATTTAATCTTGACGAAGAAACAAAAATAACAACGTGTTGTTGCTGGGTCCTACCAATAACAATGAAATTTAGTAACGAGCTAAATATTTCAATGAAATGAAACATAACGTGATGAACCCCTAATATTGAACCACACATGAAATGTAAATTTGTTGGAGTTCTTACCACATATGGTTCGTTATTTAGAGGTCAATTAAATACTAAGGACATACCCAGGGCCGGCCCTACCATATGCAAGATGTGCAAATGCACAGGGCGCAGAGCTGCAGGGGCGCAAACTCACAAGAAAAATACATTCATATGTTTTCTTTTTTTTTTATATTAACCTGCTTTATTTATTTATTTTTTTAATTATTTTTTTTACTATGTGGTTTTTTTTTACTGTCAAACACGATTTTCTCTTTTTGCCTTTCTTGACAAAAGCTAAATTTTGCACAGGGCGCTCGTTTGGGCTGGGCCGGCCCTAGAAATACCATGTTCGGCTAATTATTTAGAATCCATTGAATTCTGGTCCACTTCTATGAAATATTTAAGTCCTCGCTAAATTTGATTATTGTATACTGTGCGTTCGTCAGCTTGATAAAATAAGTCGCTTTGGTTTGGAATAGCCTTAAAACTATAATTATCACTAAATTTTTAAATATTAGAGGATGTGTGTTATTTTTGGAATTCTATATAAAACAAACTTATTTTTCTTCTTCTTCTACTGCTGACAAGTGGTTACTATTGAAGATTTTGATTTTCTCGAAAGAGGCAGCAGTATGTCAAAAGAAAATTTCTATTTGTTCGTTTGGACTAGGCTGGGAATTGAACCCACACCTTCCGAACTGACCTTAACAAAAGAGTGGATGTCACCCAAGGCCTTAGCCAGGGGGCGTCACAAAAGACGCAAATGGCTCTAACAACTTTTATTTGATTTAAAAAAAAAAATTCTTTTGAACTATAGTAAACAATTCAAAAATCCGTAATGCAAATATGAAATATGACCTAAGAACTTCAAATGCAAATTTTAAAGATAATCGCTTCAGTGGTTGAGGCTTTAGATCGAGGCAGAGACATATCTTACGATGATAATAATTGACCAAAACATTTTTCGGAAAGAACGAGGACATTTTTCATACCGAACAAAATTACATTGTTTCAAATTGCTTTCATATTTAAATCGAATCAAAACCTCACTTTAACTTCGTTAAATGAACAAATGAATTTTATTTTATTTTTTTTTATTTTGTTAACAAATACTTTTCAATTCCATAATTTAAACCAGTACATCAGCCATGGTTCAAAAACAATTTTGTTCCGTCGCAAAATTAAATATGAACCACTGAATGAAGCTCATGAAAATCAAATGCTTTTCGTTTGTTATACAACATTGCATTTTTTTCTTTGTGCCAACTAAAATTTAGTAAATTTTATTATATCCAAAATCCCTATCAACACGTTATGTTTCAATTGAATTATTTTCTACAACAAAAACAATCAGATGCAATTTAATTAAATTCCCTCCAACTCCAAGTGCACGCCACTGTTTCACAAAGTGCACCTTCTCCTTACGTATGCCAAAGTCTAATAATTTATCGATATAATGGACTTCTTTACGTTTAATTCCGAGATTGATATCTGCATAATTTTAAGTAGAGTGGAATCCATTGGACCGATGCATTGCCTGCTGTCGGTCTCGTGACATCTATTTTAAATAAATTCACAAATTGAATTTATAGAAAATATTTTCTGATCAATTCAGTATATTATACATAGGTAGTCAAAGCATTCGTTTTGCTGCAAAAATTTTCCAAAAAAAAAAAAATTAGTTTTGCTCGTAGCATAAATTGTGCGCATCATAAATAATTAATTGACAGAGACACTCGCTGCCTTCTGCAACTCAACCGAATACCAAATTGCAGTGTTGTTTATAGCTAAGGAAAGAAGAAGATGCAACCAAGTGCGGATCAAGTGAAGAGGTTCAAGTGGGGTCATACAACCCCCTTAATTTTGAATACCTATTCTTAACTGCAGTGCATCGAGATTTTAAAATTTGATTCTTTCAAATTTAAAAAAAATATACTTGGGACTCTAAATACCCTTTATTGAATCATTCTTTAAGTTTTCACTGAATTTTTGTAGCATGGACATAAGTTTGAATTCAATTAAGCGTTTGATGATGAGTATATTGGTATGCAGGGGAGTGAAGTATTGGCAAATTTTTGTCACTAGAATACGGTCCCCTCCCAAAAATAAATTTCTAGATCCACGCCTGAGACGTATCTTAGCTTCCTCTATATCGCTCCAAAACACTTGTACACATTCAACCAAATCACCGAGTCATATAGAAATAAGTTTTATTGAAAAAGGAAGAGAAACACACTCACTTGGGTTGCAGTTGAACGTCCTTCAATTGAAGCTGAACGATATTGCTCGCAGTTCCCATTACGAAAATCAGAACACAATCGCTCCGAATGAAACGGGGATTGCTTGAGTTAACCAAAAACACCCCGCGGTTGTCCTCGTTCACTTCTGTTGCATGGATACAAGGACAATCTGCAAGAAAAAAAAAAAAAAACAAAAACAAAAACAAAACAAAATAATAAATAGAAAAACGGAAAGGATTCACTCGCGTTGTTTTGTATTTTATTTGTTTTTTTTTTGGGAGACTGTTTGGCATTTTGCGTTTGCATTCAAATCGAAACAGAAAAAAAAAACAAATCGTACGCTTCACTAAGACTATTACCGAGCCATAAATTGCTTTTTGCGGTTGACACAGTTGGAAAAATGCAATCCGAGCATAAGCCACAAATTATATAGAAAATCAAAAGGACACTTCTTTTAGCCATGATGTAAGCCGCGCAACTAATTTCAAGCCTTCAGCCTCACTTATGTATATCTATGATGACAAGGCGATAAGGACGACGCGAGACTAATGAGAAGTTCTTCTCATATCGCATATTGAGAACACTTAATTTAAAATTATCCTGCCCTTCCCTATATACACTAAACAGGCAGACCCCCACCATCACCCATCCGCCTATATCATCATCGCATCACTTTATAGTGTTTAGGGTATTTTTATAAGGATAACAAAAAAATCGACCTAGTAGTGTGCTGTGAGCTCACGTTAACATGGCTGAAAGGAAGTGGACATAGAAAGTCGGTTGTAGTAAAAATAGCTCGACCCAATTTGTGCGGATGTTGAAAAAATCTATATCAACGTTATGATGATGATGATGTTGTTGATGATGACACATTAGCATAGATACATCGCGGCTTGGTTGTGCTCATCAGCCTGCGATATATATGAATGGAAATTAATTGCTTCGAAGCTAGCAAATGGCGAGATACAAAAAAAAGTAACAGAGCAACTTTTGGGTCACACAACATTGATTGTTTTGGATTTTTTTACACACGAAAAATGGGGGTGGAAACTCCGTTTGCCACACGAGTTAATAATAGCTGAAGATAGTTAGAAATATAAAATAAATTTGAGGATACCTTCTCTGTATAAGGGATGTGGAGAATGGTTTGGCGCTATAGTCTGGTTAGATTTTTGGGTTGAAGTGGCTTTATTTTTGGGGTGAGCAGTTGGGTAAGTGTTTAACTTATTTTTATTTTATGGGAGTTAATTGACTTACATAGGGCATAGACCTTTTCGAATGAGTTGGTTTATGGATCATAAACATGAATAATAGGTGGGTATTAGGCTCTAAGGGTAATGAATGGCTTTGGCTTTGCGAGGAAGTTGAGAGCAACTGATTGGGTCTATTGAACAGGATTTTTTTTTTTTTTAAATCGACAGGTTGTAAATTATCATGCAAGAGCTATTCCAATTATTTAAAGATTTCCTATATAATTGCACAAAAAACTGAAACTGATCAGGACTTCTTTGGAAAATTTTCAATAATTTTTGTTTTTAGAACAAAATCAGTTTTTATGAAAAAAATGTTTATTTTTCCAAAGTCATGACTCATGACTTAATTTTAGTGTGCAAACTAAATAAATAAACGATAACTAATTTTCAACAAGGTACTAATGAGAATCTGATATTCTCAAATATTCCAAAAATTCATTTAAATTTAAATTTTGTGGTACTGAATCCTCATTTGAATCATATTTTCAGTTGATGATTTTTTTTTGTACTAGGTTCATTTTTTGCTCATTGAAAATTAATTACATTTTGGCTATCAAATCTGAAGTAGATTAATGTCCTCTTACAAATCAAAAGACAAATTTTCCAAGCTTATCATAGATTTATTTTTATTACACATTATAAATTGTTTGTTAAATATACAGCTTTTATAAATTACATTTTAATTATTTTTACTCTCCATCATTTTTGCACAGTATCATCAACAGATGCAAATGCCTTTTGCAATTCACTGTACTTCCTAATTGCTTCATGCACAAAATTAGCAGCCCTTCTTACACGTTCCGGAGTCATTTCGTTGCCAACAATTGTGCCCACATTTCTTGCAGTTTCGTTCCAATTGAAGAACTTCAACGATTTAAATGACACCGAGCAGATTGGTGTCAAAGAGCAAAGGGCTGTTGTCAAGGCTCCACCCATAATGACCATGGTCACGGTTCCCATTACAACGGCCATCGATCGGGCAATCCAATTTAACATTGCTCCGGGGAAAATTCCTTCGAGAAAACTCAGAGATTCTGAAATGGGTGCCGCTGTTTGAATCGATTGAGCTGATGGACCTGCTGGCATCAGGTATCCTTCGTAACCGGTTTGTACAGCATATGGTGTTGGATAGCCGGGTGGCGGTTGATGAGGGTATCCAGGATAAGGTTGCGGATAACCAGCTGGGAAGGGATCTGGATAGCCTGGAATGCCATTGGGAATAATAACCGAATATATGCTTGGATCGTAAACCGAAGTTTCAGAGGATGGCTATAAAGGAATAAGATTTAGATAAGTAAAAGAAGTTCAAGAAATGTACAAGCTTACAGCTGAGTTTGAAGAATATTGGCCTTCATTATCTGTCGGAGGTGGTGGTGGCTTCAAATCCGAAGAACCATCATCTTTACCTGCGACAACACCAACAGCTGCCGAGGACACTTGTGGCACTTGATCCAATTCATCTGAAACAGGAACAGCTGACACACTTGCAGCAATCACCAAAATCACACTGAATATAGAAAAAACACTGTTCATATTTTATTTTATCCAAAACGATGACCTTTCACAACTAAGTCCTTTTTAGAAATGTCTAAAAGTTATGCCCGTTCTATTTATTTATATATCACTTTCCCCTCTGTCTCTGTAAGATGGCAAGAAGTTGAACAATAATATCAGTTTCCTACCCCTCCGCACAAGCACCACTTAAACCATTGTCCCACATTGAATTTTTAACAAGGGTCCTGAAACTGTATTCCAGGAATTTACGACGACGTCTCAATTGAGATTATAAATTTTTGGAAGTTATTGTGACAACAAGGAAAATACCCGAACTCGTCTGCATTCGATACGGCACATTATTGGAAGAGAAATTGAAATCCTAATTACTCAGGCAGACTGTCGTTGTCGTTGCTTACCAGGTAAAATCGATAATAAGATGCACCGATGACTTTGTAGCCAAGACTGATGACAGGTAAAAGATCTATTGATGACACACAGTGTGTGTCGGTGCCTGTTAAACAAAAGAATAACTTTTCCTATTTCCCATCAAAGTGATGGCGGAGGGAGCAGGTACGTTAAAGTTGAAGTTGGCAGATATCTGTTTCCTATACTAATTGCTATCCAATATCTTTTCTCTGAAGGCCGACGGACAAAAACTAAATAATTACACTCTTAATGGACAGATTCGAGGGTATCTATGTAGCAATGGCAAGGGTATGTTGTGTTTAGTTTACCCATTTGTAACACAGATAATGGCAGCGGAACTTGCATAGTAAACATTGTTCACGTACATGGCTACCTAAAGAGAAGTAAAGTCAGATGGAATGCAAGCAACCTGAAAGGAAAGAAGTATCGATTGCCCTTAATTCTGTTTCCATATAGGTAACTATGGTGCACTTGCTTGAAATAAAATCCAGCTAACCAGGTCGCATCCAACTGAATTTTAAGCAATTGGAGACCTGATTTCTTCATAATGTAGTTAGAAGCATTTGAGGTATACTGCATATTTTGCAATAACGCTGCATCTGTGCTATAGGATGCAGCATTTTTTTCTAAATTCCTTCTTAACTTCAAGAAGTTATACTCTAGTGATTTGGGGAATCAATAGATTAGGGCTGAAAAAGCGCATTTCTTGGAAAAGTTTTTGGGAGAAATTTTGGGAAATTGTCATAATCAGAATTTTTACATCGCTATCTCATATCTTTGTCCCTCAATCCACTGTTTTGAAAAAAAAAACCTTTTTCTTATATTTTGTTGTCTACGTAATCAAAAATTTTTTAAACTAGTTTTAGAATTTATAAAATTCATAAGTAAATTAATCCCTAAGAAATTTCCTTCATTTTATGCTTTACACTTGTATACATACATACATATACGATGAACACTGGACAGTTTGGACGTAAGAGCACCACCTCACATTTTTAAATATGAAAGCCACAGGATTTTGAAAAAAAGCTATAGTATGGTATTTCAAGTGTTACTAAGTAACTTTTTAGCCATTTTGTTAGAAAATTGCCCTCCGCATTAAATGACACCTTTTAAAACAATTATTTCCTGAGATCATGCCCAGACTCTGTTTTCCAAAATATGTTCTACGGATAGTGAAGCACATTGTATGTTAAAAATTTTTAGACCTCCAAGGACTATAATTTTCCTCAAAAATACGAATTTTTTGACATAAATTGTACTATTTATGAAATGTCTCATACATGCTTACTGTTTTTCACGTTAAATTAATAGGAAAAGATTTATTGGCAAAAAACTGTTTTCGGATGCCGTTTAAATGTCCATCGTACGAAAAACAGATAAGGCATAAAATGTTAAAACCTTTTCAAGTTCAATTTATATTCTGAGTTAATTTAATTTCAAAATTGAAAAAAAATTATTTTTGATCAGCAATTTTTTCTACCTATACAGAGTGCCATTGGCGATAAATACATCTGGAATAGGTACATACCCTAAAGTAGTTTCCAGTGTTACAACTTTTCTGTTCGGAGTTCTATAAAATTTACTGTTTGTTTCTAGTTTTCATTGAAGTAATGTAAACGAAATTTTAAGGCAATGAATTAATAAATGATGCAATGTTTTCAAACCACTGCACTGTCTTGAAGCACACTTTTGGTGTGGTGATATTTTTTCCGAATTTTATAAATGACCTATTTCGTTCTTCACGCCTAGACTCTAAATGCATTACTCAAAAAGATCATGAAATAATTATGAAAAAGGGATAGATCCTATATTTTGAAATAATTATAATTCTTGCCACTTTTCTTTCAGATAATTTTTGAATTAAACATTTTAGAATATTTAAAACGATTTATTTTTAGCTTAGATAAATAATACGTACGCTGCTGATGTGGCCAAAAAAAAAAAAACTACAAAAATGATCAACGTAATCTTAAAGAAAAGCCTAGACTAAGAATATATTTTTTTACTGATGGCGTATCAATCTACTACTAAAAAGTATGGTACAGTGACTCCAAGCTCCAATTTTTTAATACGGAGCAATAGAGAAAGTCTTGGATTTCGTATTTTGTAAAAATGTATGCTGACTGGAAAAGAAACTATCCATTTGATTTAATTTAATCTACTAGTTTATTTTCAGTTTTGCGTGTCTTTTCTAGCAACATAAAATAAATAATTTAATATATATTTTTTTTCCAAATCCATACCTTACCTTTAATCACTCTTCTATTTTACGTAAAAAAGCAAAAGGGATAGTATAGTGTGGCAGGCATCCAGCTAGAAATGTACCTGTACTTACATACCACGTTTTGTTACATTATTTTTATTTTTTATTTTTCGAAAACGTTCCGCGTTTTGTAATGAGATTTTATGGAAGGTACGTGTCCTCTATGGTACTACCAAAATAATAAATGTTTTTTTGTGAGGTCGTTTTGTATTTAAAATATTGTAAAAAGGGCTGAACTAATGATAGAAAATAAACCATTAAACATAGTAGACAGGTAAACTGGATTGTACCTGTGTATAAGCCTTTAAAATATTTAATTTAAAATTAGAATATTTCAATATTATCTATTTACCGGATAGACTCATAATGGAAACAAAAATTTTAATGATAACAAAGCCTAATATGCATGCAATTGCAAACACAAATTTATTTGTGTTTTGCAATTAGATTTAAATTGGTTTCTATAATAAATGCAATTTAATTTCTAAATTGATAGGAGCCTTAAAGGCAACAGACCAATTTAATTAATTTTTCTATACTTTTGATAATAATGACTTTCGAGAATTTATGGGGACAAGTAAATTTCTATCCTCACTTGCATTTTTGAATGGTGTTACAGTGGTTTCGTATTTGTCCTTGATAAGGATTAACCATTAGGCTCCACGCTCCATCTACCGGATTCACGGTAATGTTGGAACGTCAAATGGCTAAGGTTATACAGTGTTTTTTCCATGATGGCACTTTTGCTGTCATTGATAATTACATCTTGTACCTTGTCAAACTTTGTGAACCGTATATAAAAGCTGTACGAAAAACTGCCTTATTTTAACTTAAAGGATACTCGAGTACCTTCCAGGACTTATGGATGTGTGGCATCAGCTTGTCTGAACGGTTGCTTTCACAATTCGTTTATAACCCCTTACTCTTGCAGATTCACGAAATTTAACTTTACTTTTGGTCTCCGTAGAAAAGTTTGACGATGAGAAATATGAGCCATTTAGACCCAATGTTTTTTCGATTTTTTTTCTGAACCCAGAAGATGTTTCAACCAGCCAAATCGATTTCCGCACCACGAAATTATCATCTAAAAGTACCTTCTGATCCACAAAGACCTTTTACGAAAATCTATTTCAATGAAACGGTGCTTCCCAGGAACAAAAAGGCATAGATATCTTGGATCGGTGATCATCTAGCGTACGGTTCACAGTGTTGTAACTTGAATGAATAAAAAGCAAGAAAATCCACTAAAGCCTTCAAGTCAAAAATACCTATCACTCACACTATCGCGGAAGAAGGGCACCCAGACCAAAAGTGGAGACTTAAGGTAAAACGGTACAAACGGGGAGTTGTTGTGGTCCCACCTCAAATCATGACAATCGCTGGTTAATGAAGAAGAAGGCTAGAAAATTCTCAAGACGTTTCTTAGACATCTATATGCACGAAAGTGTAAAGCTTATTTTTGACAGCTCATGTCATTAAGCTTATAGATTTGTCTGTCCAAATTTTGGACAACAATGCTTTTCTGATTCAACTCTTTATGAAATACTCAATTGAGTTTTTCAAAATTGTTTGTCTGTAACCTTAAGAGAAAGGTGTACATAAATGCCAATAAAAAAAAATATAATTTTCCATCAGAGCAAAATTTTCAATTTTACCAAACTTTGTCCTTGAATATATTTATTTATTCGTGTTGCGAAAATCAATGTTTTGCATTGTGAAAATCAATATTGTTTTTAAATTTGTAATTCCAATGCATTTTTTGTCATGTCGTTGTGAAAAATAAAGTTTTCCATTTAAATAAAATTCTACGTATGCAAATTTTCCTTAAATGTCCTCTTATTTAATAATGCACATATCAAGGATGTCACTGCATATCTTGACTCTTTTCTTTACCTACATTATGTATGTATGTACCTGCAGAAATGGTTATACCTTCCTTCACAGACAAACTTAAAAACAAACAAAAAATAATTGCGTGTTTCCATTTCATTTATATTTCATCAACCAACTCGCTTAATTACATTTTAATGAGACAACCTAGCCTTTGTGTATTTTTTTTTAATTTTTCATGAATGGAAATATTCATGTCTTTGATAAAATAAAAGTCAAGGAATACTAAATTCAACATAGTTCTTATATGCAAAGAGTCCAAGATTTTTTTCATAAGTAATTCTTTTGACTTTGCGTGGATACATTTTGCACTTGAAGTTAGTAGTTTGCCAGTATGTTTTTTTTCGCACACTTAACATTTTATTATTCTCTCTTTTCTTTGGGAACAAAAAAATATATTGTTTGTAAGCATGATAGGCCTATAGCGGACTCCCCACTAAAGTCGTTTCTTTGTTACCCTTCCTGCTAATCTGGCCCATACAGTGTCCAAGCCCACAGATCGAAAGTTTCCCTTTTTTTTAGACAAAAAAAAAAAATATTAATTTGCGTCATTTAAGTTCACAGGTTATGAAGTCGCCGTAAGTGTTTGATGTGACAAACACTTTCACAGCTCACCAGCACATAGCACACAAAAAAAAGGTGAATAGGTTAGGAAGGTATCCACTTGCAAAAGTGTTCTATAGTTGCGTTGCCATATTGTTGTGTCCCTATTATTGGAAAGAGTATCCTAGCGACCAACTCGAACTCGACACGGTTTGGTGAGCCCCCAGCTCCCAATTACACTGTTCAATGCCATTTATGCAATAATCAACTACTACCAACAATTTCAGGCAAAACAAAGGACGACAAAAATTATTTATCAACGCTTCTTCCTGCATTTGGCCGAGATTCGATTCGAGTACGGTTGTGTTAGGAACGGTCTTCGGTCTTCGGGGCCAATCAATCAATATAGACTTCAGTTCTTCAGCATTGATTCGCGTACAGAGAGAGAGGGTGGTGAGCCCCAATCAAACTGGGTAACTGCATTGATACAATAGCTGTTGTGCAGCACAAATTAATCGTCCGAGCCAAGTGAGTAGTTAAAGTGAGTCCGCATTGATGGACGTAGTAGTCGACAAGCTTTAATTCCTTGTTTAACTACAACACTGTCCTCTTGCTGTGGGGGTTTTTCTTCTCTATATAGAACTTGTGAACTTATTGGCCACCCACGGGGGTAGTCATCAACTTAATTGTAATAGTTGTTGTTAAATTTTGATGATAACCTGTCGAGAAAATTTCCTTGAGAACAAAATACATTTTCCATCGAATTGATTGATTTATTTCCTTCCACTCAATTGACTGAGGGAGGTGAGTTTTATGCGGGGTTCAAGGCCTTCATATTGTTTGTTGTTGTTATTGTTGTTGTTGTTGTGTCGTTGATTATTAGAAAATTGAACTCGAAGTAATTGAGAGTTTGGTTTGGTATTATTATTATTTCTTGGAACGAATGAGTGGTGATTGGAATCATAGTTTGTCGAGTTGGTGAGCCGATAAGTTCACACAGCTAAATAAACTGTTGGCATCCATCAGAGAGAGAGAAGCCTTTATGGTCAACGAGACACGTGAAATTGTTAAGGAATTCGTTTATTGCCTTATTAGGGGTGGAAAGATGCCACCGATACTTTACTACCTGCCCCCAAGTCCGCCATGTCGGGCAATTTTGATGCTGGCCAAGATGCTGGACATGGAATTCGATATGAAAGTGGTGAACATCTTGGAGGGAGAGCAGTTGAAGCCGGAATTTGTGGAATTGAATCCTCAGCATTGTTTGCCAACAGTTGATGACGACGGATTGGTTTTATGGGAAAGGTATGTATAAGACTTAATGGCAATTCATTTGAAATTTATCGAAAAAATAATGAGTTTTATAATGCATTAATTTCTTTCTTTTTTTTTACTTTGTTCTCTTCAGTCGAGCTATACTCTCGTATCTGGTTTCAGCGTATGCCAAGGATGACAAATTGTATCCGAAGGATATACGCGTAAGGGCATTAGTTGACCAACGTTTGCAGTTTGATTTGGGCACATTGTATGCCCGGATGGGAGATTACTTTGTAAGTACCAAGAATAAAAATAAAACGGTGATTTTCACATTTGATTTAGGTTTATTATTCAATTTGAGTGTATCACATCATGCTTTAGGATTCATAAAGGTTATCGCTTGATGCTTTGTTATTCCTCATATCTAATATTACTGCTCGCAATTACTTAAATTGAAATAGCAAGTAAACTAATGGACTTAATCGTCATGCAAAACAATACAATGACGACATATTTCTGTATAGATTTACTCCATTTCAATTATTTTCATTCAATTGATTTATTATTTAAGTGACAAAAGTGATTTTGATACACAAATCTTATTCATAACAGCAAAAAAAAATTTGTAGCTTTTCAAAATATTTCTTAAGAGGAATCGAGTCCATTTCATTAAGAATGTACATAAATAATACGAAATAATTATTATTTAAAAAAAAAAATTACTTATTTAAACTCAATCCTTACAAATTAATGCAAATTTCAGGTATAAACAGAAAAAATTTTCTTTTATCTATTTTTAACTAAATTTTTATTTTTTAAATTTAAATTTTTTTGAATTTGAGACTGACGTTATTACAAAAATCTAAATTTTAAAAGTTTTCCCATTCTGAACATTGTTCTAAATTTTTGTACCTCTATGTTCAAAATATCAAAATTTATGCACAATACAAAAAAATCTTTTTTGACATTTGTGCAAGACACCATTTTTCAAAAGTTTTATATTCTTTATTTTTTCCAGTTCTAAAAACGGTGTGTTATGGCTTTGGAAACTGTTTAATTTTAATTAAAATAAATTACTTTTCAATAGTTTTTTTTTTTAATTTTTGATTTTAGAAAGGGTGCTCAGAATAAGAATGTTTTTTTTTTTGTAACATACTTTCTTTCATTATGGATTTGTTTAAAGACACTTTGGAACTCTGGCTGCATATCTATTATTAGAGCATAGTTTAAAAAGGTTGGGTGTCAAATCGCCCAAAACCGAATCGCCCAAAACTTAAAAATGTCACATCGCCCAAAAATTTTGGGCGATTTGACATTATGTTGAATCGCCCAAAAAAACAAAAAAGTCAAATCGCCCAAAAAGAGTGGGCGTTTTGTCATAATGCAAAAATAGCCATGTGTCAGATCGCCCAAAACCAAAACTCCCAAATTGCAAAAATGAAGAAAAATGCCAAATCGCCCAAAAATAATTTTTGGGCGATTTAACATTTTTCATTTTTGGGCGATTTAGCATAATGTCAAATCGCCCAAAAAATATAAATAATTTTAGGCGATTTAGCATTATTTTTGGGCGATTTGACACTTTCGTTAAATTGGGATAAAAATTATGTTCAAGAAGAATTGTAACAGTTACATTAACGGGCACATCGGAATGTTGGTTCTTCTCCACATGAATGAGTTATGATTGGAGAAATATTTGCCATTACCTGATAAGACAGTGTAAAAACACTACTCGAAGTGGTAACAAGTTTTTTTTGTATTTCCTCGAAATGGAATTTGAAAAGCCCCGCGAAGCGGGCCACCCAAGGTACTTTTGATCAAAAAAATTGTTGATATTGGCGCCTGCCTGGCGACTTTACATACCCTAAGCGGAGCGACGGAGTCGCGTGAGCGGGTGTGTCCCCGAAAGAGGGAGTTAAAATCCAGAAGCCCCGCGAAGCGGGCCACCCAAGGTACTTTTAATCAAAAAAACTGTTGATATTGGCGCCTGCCTGGCGACTTTACATACCCTAAGCGGAGCGACGGAGTCGCGTGAGCGGGTGTGTCCCCGAAAGAGGGAGTTAAAATCCAGAAGCCCCGCGAAGCGGGCCACCCAAGGTACTTTTAATCAAAAAAACTGTTGATATTGGCGCCTGCCTGGCGACTTTACATACCCTAAGCGGAGCGACGGAGTCGCGTGAGCGGGTGTGTCCCCGAAAGAGGGAGTTAAAATCCAGAAGCCCCGCGAAGCGGGCCACCTATGTAAAGTCGCCAGGCAGGCGCCAATATCAACAATTTTTTTGATTAAAAGTACCTTGGGTGGCCCGCTTCGCGGGGCTTCTGGATTTTAACTCCCTCTTTCGGGGACACACCCGCTCACGCGACTCCGTCGCTCCGCTTAGGGTATGTAAAGTCGCCAGGCAGGCGCCAATATCAACAATTTTTTTGATTAGCAACTATTTTTCTTGCTCAGAAAATAAAATATTGGGTAAACTGATGTATTTGTGTTTTATTGAGTTTTAACTGTTAAAAATACAAAAAAAAAATCGATATAGAGAGAAACAAAAATCTGTATGCAGACATATGTATAAAGAAAAAAATAAAATAGGAACTGACACAAATACTGAAAAATTTTTTTTTTTTTTATATTTTGGTCTAATTGCAATAAATATTTTGGGCGATTTGTTAAAAAGAACCCTAAATGTTAGTATTTTTGGATTGCGACAAAACGCCCATTTCTACTTTGGGCGATTTGACATTTTTCTTTTTTGGGCGATTTGTCATAGTGTCAAATCGCCAAAAAATTTTGGGCGATGCGACATTTTTCAGATTTGGGCGATTTGGTTTTGGGCGATTTGACACAGGGCCAACTAAAATTGCCGAAACACCAAATCGCCCAAAATTATTTTTTTGGGCATTTTGACATTATGTCAAATCGCCCAAAAAATTGAAATGTCAAATCGCCCAAAAATGTTTTTGGGTGATTTGACATTTGTTCGCTTTTTTGCATTTTGGGCGATTCGGTTTTGGGCGATTTGACACCCAACCGTTTAAAAAAGGCGGATTGGGAAAACATTTTTCAAATTTTTGGAAAATACATTCCAAAAGAAACGGAGTTTTTAATTTTCTTATAGTGATTAAATTTTCAAAAACAAAATTTTTGATTTGAATTGCACATAAGTTATAAATACCTGTACCATAAATTAAAAATTCAAAAAGAATTATTGAAGAGTTTTTTTTTTAAATTAAAAAAAAAATGTCCAAAGGCATATCCTCAACAGTAAGAACATGTACCTATTACTCAAATTCTAAATTCATTTTCTTACTAAAACGAAAGATTAAAAATTAAGACAGTATTAGGTAGATAAACGATATTTCGTAAACAAAAGGAGCAATTTAAAAGTATTACCATCTCTCATTTTGAATAAGAGAAGCCACTAGCGATTATTACTTTCACGATAGCCTTCAATCTATCAGAACAAAAATATCTGAATCCTTATTTAAGAAAAGATACTGTTGTAAAGCTTATGAAAAATGGAAAGGATTTAAAGTCAATATTATTAAAAATATTTATTAAGTGCCATTCAAACTAATGCTTCTATTTTTATTTTCTAAATCGATTTTCCACATGAAATATTTTTTTTTTTTTTAATACCAGTGAACACGCTCAAGTGTTTACAAATTTACGGGTTTGAGTAAGATTATTATGTATATACTAAAACATATATTCTTTTTCTGGGATTATTTGTTTGCGTAGGCGAATAAAGGGAACTAAAATTGTTCAGATTTATTTCACTTATATTTAAAATTTAATTTGAAGTTTTGATTAATTTAAAAAAAAAACTGACTTTATTAATATGTATTTCAAATCAGATAACAGACAAATGTAATTGGCATAAATCCTGATATTATTTTGACTTATTTACTCATCTTGCTTCAACAAATCTTTTTTTAAAATATTTCATCATTATATTCAATATTTTAAGACTTCTTAAAATAAATATCTTCATATACATATAATAGTCGTATATGTAGAAAAGTGGGAGATTTATGTATGTATTGTATGCATAATCCGTGTTCATCCAAAAATACAATAGATCCTGTAGTCCATACAAAATACCTGCTCCTCTGCAAAAGGTAGATAAACAATGAAGCTCATAATGCTTCGCCTCCTCATAAAACGATGCTTGACATCTGGAGCCAGGAAGCCTGTTCCTGTTGTTTAAAGTTCGTTGAAATTACACAAAAGTGATTCAAAAATCAATAAATCGAAAAAAGTTTCTGTTCTCTCAATATTCTTATTGTAGAATCGAAATATGTATATATGCGTACTAAGTATATGTACTTATTATTTATGCAAATCCTTCCAGGATCAAATTTACATTTATATATATAAATAGATTTTAAGTGAGTGGAACTAGTTGGAAAAAAGATATTCAATCATTATAAGTATGCCTAATAGGATTTGATGCTGGTTGCGTTGCCATCAGTTATTAAATGAAATTACGAAATTGAATGAGAGGAAAAGTTAGTAGTTTATTAATGGAAAGTCAAAGGGAAAAATAGGTGACATCATATATTCATTTGGGCGATTGAATCAATTTTTTAAGCGTGTCTTCAGTATGCTCTGCGATGGCTTTACATTATTTTTCAATGTTTTTCTTTGACATTTCAAATTTATTTCAATGTTTTTTTTTTTTTTTTTTTTTTCAAGTTCCCAACAATGTTTATGGGAGCCCCATTGGATGAAACAAAAAAAGCCAAATTACTAGAAGCCTTAAGATGGCTTGAGGCTATGTTCAAAAACAGAGAATTCTCAGCAGCTGCCCACTTTACTATTGCTGATTTATCGCTGACAATAACTATATCCCAGATGGAAGCATTCGGAATTGATTTGGCACCATATCCAAAAATTAGAGCTTGGTTAAAGAAATGCAAAGACGAATTGGAACCTTATGGTTATCAGGTAAAATATTTAAAAATGTTTATAACAAAATTATTTAAATAAATTTTAATAATTTTTGGTGTGATTTTGATTTTTAAGGAAATTAATCAGTCTGGAGCTGATGCATTGAAGGGAATGTTGCAGTCAAAAATGCAAAACAACTAATGAAACATTTTATTAAAAATTATGTTATGGAGATTATTTAGAAAACATTTGTTTGCGTAGTAAATTTGTTGTTAAATTATAAATTTCTTTTAAATAAATTTAAATCTTGTTTCAGTGTGCGGTTTTCTTATTCTACAGCATTTTTACAGGAACAAACTCAAGCGATTTTCGACCCCCAATGAAGCCAGAAACTTCAAATTCGGATTATTTGCTAAATTGAGTAAGTACAAGCTTCCTACCATTCTTAAACTTTTTAGCAATATTGTCTCCTAAGATATATGGCTTCGAAAATCATAAAAACTGTAACTGATTGAAAGACTGAGCATCAAAATTATAAAGCACTTCGTGACATATAGTATCGACAATTTTTACACAACTATAGGTCTTGTGGAGAAAAAAAATCGATAAGTTGACATTTTTCATTCAAGGGGTGTGGTTAGCGCCCACTTACTCAAATTTATTATCAATTAAAGCGTTTCCGATAGGTTTAGAATGACAAAATTTGGAAGCGTGATAGGGTTTAATGGAAAAAAAGAAAGTCAAGAATTCCTGGTTTTCCAGAATGGTATCAACGCACTTTCTCAGAATTGTCATCAATTATATATTATACTTGGCCAATCGGCAAATCGGCCGTCAAACGTGAATTTGAATAACGCAAAATCGTCCTTCTCAAATATTATATGATTGGTTCTTATGTAATTTAAAATAAAAATGGTGCGGCTGAAAGGGTTGTACGTTGGCCATTATTTTGAAAAGCTACTTTTTTTCTCCGACCAACATTCCGGGCTCAAGTCTAAAAGCTTTGCCCAGAAGAAATTCATCAGATTATTATAATGAAGGCGAAAAAAAATATTTGCTTAGATTCATTTACTCTCAAAAGAACTTGGACATTTACGAAAACTTAATAGCGTCGAGTTATAAGCCAAACTTGAATAATTCTTTTTTTTTTTGCATATTTTTCCATGTTGTTTCAAGAAATTTTTTGGAAAAACATACATAAGAAACATAAAGCAAATTAATTATAGGGTTAATGCTTTTTATATTGAAAAACATAGTACCACATATCATGGTGGCAGCCGAATGGGGCGACATCTAAAGTATGGGAGCAACCCTTCCTCAATTTTTATAGCGAAGAGCTTGTGGAGGTTTTAATTGATAATTATTGATAGTCTCCTCTTGCTCCTACTCCAGATTTCTGTGCTTCAAAGGTTCCCCAAGCTAAATTTAGAAATGCAGCGCCACCACAAGATTCGGGCAACATTAAAAAATATTCGCCATGATAGTACTATGGGCAAATTCTTAAACGCAAAACTTGCGCAAATTATGCTAAGCAAACAATTCCAAAATGCAAACGTAAACATCCCTGCTACGCAGATTGTCCCTAAATGTAGTAGATTTTGTTTTCATGCGCAAATGCAAATGTATTTCGGCAAATGTCAAAAATATCTTGCGCACTTCACTTGCCTTGCCTTTTCAACTGCATTCTGCATTTGCTTTGCATGTGGTTTGCTTTGCAAATGTTGCATTTAAGAATTTGCCCTATGTTTTTCATATACAACTGTTAATGGTATAAATTGTTAACATGTTTCATTTCTGTAACGCCTTAAAGTATGCTAAGAATTGACTTTGTCTGTATCAAAAAAATTTTTAAATATTTTTTTAAACATTTCTGTAAAGTGCGTACGCTAAACTCACTCAACGTACTCTTTGGTTTCAAAATGTGTTTTTCAAACCGATTTCCTTCAGAAGTTTATTTTGTTAGTTAGTGAGTTTTGCATTTAAATCGATGAAAACTAATGTAATCGTGTCTCTAAATCTATTTGCACTTGGCAAGCACCTAATATTTGGCTTAACCTCAGCGACTCTATCTTGGCCTATGGCACCGCTTTATCCTGATAATGATACAATCTTATTTTTGACGCATTAATTTTTTTTTTCAGTTTTGTTCTTCGTTTCTACACAAATAATGTTGCTGGCTACATAAATTTTTTTTTATTAAAAAAACATCAAAACTAATGTTTCAGTACATCAAAATACTTTTTGAATAACTCTGCTCCAGCTTTGTTAATCTCAATTCCCGGAATAACAGCCTGGCATTGTTTGTACCATTTAGCAACATTTGGGAACTTGCTGATGTCAAATCCACCAACTTCATAAGTTGAAACAGTTGCAACCAATGCAATATCGGCTATGGTCAGACTATCACCGGCCGCATATTGTTGACTGTTGAGGAAAATATCCAAAAACCCAAAAGCTTCTTCCATTTTCTTGAATTTCTCAGGGTCTAATGGCTCTTTGGAACCATAGAAGAGATTTGGATAATAGTAGTCGGAAAAACGCTGATACAGTGTTCCCATATCGAAATACAATCGTTGGTTGATGATAGCTTGTTTTTTGGGGCATTTGGGGTATAGTGTATCAGTCTTGCCGTACTTTTCCACCAAGTACACTAAGATGGCACGAGATTCCCAAAGCGCGAAACCATCGTCTACTAATGTGGGAATTGTGTGTTGTGGGTTGAGCTGTATATGATAGAGAAGAAAAGCTAAGTCAAAACATGGATTAAATGAAATTTAGAGAATTTTACCTTTACGAATTCTGGTTTCAGATGTTCATCGACCATTAAATCTAATAGCTTGAGGTTCAGTTCAACACCGAGAGCCTTAGCAGTCATAAGAATTGAACGGCAAGGAGGGGAATCAGGCATGTAGTAGAAATCCATGGTATTTAGTGATTAGTCTTTGGTAATTTCTGAAAATTAAAAAAAAAATGTACTAAATAATATAAACACTTTACCACTTAAGGTAGGTACCTAAAGAGTTCATTCCGATCACGTTTGCTCAAACATTTGTATGAAATATTGCTTGAAGTTTTATACGGACTTAAGAAAATGTATAAATCTAGAAAGCATATAACTTTAGGTAGAAACTTCCCCATAGAAGGTGACACCACAGGTTTCCTAATGGAATGTGTGTCAACATTTTTTTTAGTAGGATTCTCAAATTAACACTTCGTTAAAAAATGAAGCTTAATATAATTCTGTACATTAAGTCTAAAAGGGCCACTATCAAATTGTCGATTTTTTCGAACTTAAAAATTTAATTTTTTCATTTCAATTCAAAAAAAATTTCTATAATCTTCGGTATTTTTATAATGGAGAGTGGAGAGGTCTAGCGGAAGAACCTCGTCCTTTTTAACAATGGTATAATATCTTACATCAATCATCAATATCTTACATCACTGTACTGTGTACTTAAGTCAATTTAGTAGAAAATGGAACATGGAACTAATAGTGGCAATATAATAATAATAATAATTGTTAATAAGGAAGAGAATAATATCTGGATGCGTTATTTATTGTTTGAATAAAATTATTAAAACGTTAAAAAAACATTAAGTATATCTAATCTATTCTAAAAAAAAATAATTTCCGGCCAACAAAAAAAAGAAAACAGTTATGGGGCTTTTTATTGGCAAAAATAATCGATTATTTTTTTATTTTAATCTATCAAAAAGCTTATTTTGACAACTATAGCGTTTCATTGTTCAGAAATAATTGATTATTTTTTAAATTATAATCAAATTTGCAGATCTAAATTTTTCGAGAGAAAAAACACTTTCTATCTGTCAGTTTGATCAATGTGGTTTGTGATTTATTTATTCCAGTTTTTTGAAATGTCTAAAAGATTTCGTCAATGATGTAATAAATAATTACTCTGAAGAGTCAAAACTTACTTGTTCATTCATTTTTATTTCTTTTTTATTCTGCTTTAAATTGTTGTTAAACACTTTTTAAATAAAAACCAATTTGAATGCAGATTTGACAGCTTTACCGACAAGAAATAGCACCAACACAGTGACAACAAAAAATCAATTTTTATTAATGTCGATTTCCATCCAACAAAAAAAAGCGCTACTTTTTACAAAAAAGATAGCTCCTTTTTTCGTTGCATGGAACTTGTCAAAATGAAATCGATTTTTTTTTGTGATTGTGTGTGTGTATTCAGTCACTGAAGTTTTTTAGGAAAGAAGAAAAAGAAAAAAAATCATTTTGGCGCAAATTGTTCTTGGCTACAGACAAAATTAAAAATAATAAACAAACAATACGATTTAAAATGGAAAAAGAAGTATTTTCCAAACACTTTTTTTATTTATGTAGGGAAATGCGAAAATTTTATAATATATATTTTTGTTGAAAAAACTTCTTCCTCGATCCCGGCAAAATAAATTATTTTGCGTTCTGACTTTTAAGAAATGTCAAATAATCTTCATAGTATTTGTACAAGTCTGTGTAAATCGCTCTAATTTGAAAGATTTCATTTCGATTAAAAGAAGCGCTTTTTTCTTCTGAACAATTCTAAACAAATCGCTCCTTTTTTCAGAAGGAGCGCTTTTTTTGTAAAAAGTAGCGCTTTTTTTGTTGCATGGAAATCGACATAAGAAATCTTTATTTGCCAATGAAAAACCCCATTAATATGGAGTCAGAAAAAACGTCTAATTTTATTTAAAAAATTGGAAATATTATTCGAATTTATATTTTTATCAAGAAATATCCCTACATGTGTAAATACATACATATGTATTAAGTAAGATTAATATTTATATTTTTATATAAGATTAATATTAGATATGGAATTCAATACATCTTAGGTATATCGTTATAAGAAATAGTGAAAAAGTTATTTTAGCAGCGCACGAAAAGGCTACACACCCCAGAGCCCAAATCACTTTCAAGCATTTACCAAAAGTCATTTTTAGACCACTAAGTATTTGACAGAAAAAGAAATGGAAGAATTAAAAAAGTGTTTGTCCATCATCAAGAGAAACGCAGTGTATTTGTTGAGTTTGAATGAACCGAAAATTCTCATTTTATTAATAATGAAATTCTCTCTTGCAATGCATTGACACCTATATTCTTGCTTGATTCTTGAATGATTGTTTGTTATTTAACTTAATGAGGTCGATTTTAATCTACATACAAATTCACTTTATTTGCTGAACAATTGAATTTTACACAGTTATGAATTGTACTTTATAGAGCGTATTATTTCTTTACTTCCACCCACAGATATTTACCTTAAAAAATAGATTGTAGTGAAATAGGAACTTAATAATTCATCAGCTATACAAATTGAATTTCAACTGAGCGCTCAACGCCAATGCCGAATGCCGATCTGGACTAACAAGTTTTTCTTTTTAAACAAAAAAAAAGCTTTCCAATCTGGTGCTTTTGCGTCAGCGTTAATTCACAATAGTGTGCTTAATATATGATGGTGGGACGTGGGACAATCAGCAGAAAAGGGAGATTTCGTGATGAAAACAGAAAAAAAGTAACAGGAGAGAAGATGCCGAATACCGACTAACCGGCCGGTGGATTAAACATTCGCATCTGTTGAATTTGAATAATAAATAAAGCGGAATGGTGGATGGGGTGGAGAGGAAGACGTTTTGTGTGTCGTTGCTTATAGATACTGCTAAGATATTTGTTGTTTTTGTAATTGTTAGTATTCATGAATACTTTTTGCTATTTTTTTTTGCCAGAATGTGCCTCTTTTCTGGGCTTTGGCATTCGCATACATATTATGTGCTTATATTAAAATCAAAATGTGGATAGGTACATACATACCTATCATATTTATGAAAATGCATTGTACATTATTGCAATTTAGGTACATAATATTAATAAATAAATATTTTGAATAAAAATAGGTATAGGGAAAATACATGCATTTGATTAAGTTGGCGTGGAATTGAAATTAAATAATTTTTAGAGATTCACTTGTAGATTTTACAAGTACACACGAGAGTAAAAACAAGAAGTGGATGCTAGATGAATATATTAGATAGCTATTCTTTTAATGTTAGATAGGTAGGTATGCATCTTAATTGAATCACTATATATTTTACCAGTGATTTGCTGAATATGTAGCCCTGTTCATGTTTTCATAGACGAAATTACTTGTAGGTACCTACATTAGACCAATAGAAAACAAGTTAATGGCAAGACCGCATTAAGAAAAACCCTGTCTCTTTTGTAAAAAACTTACATACCTACGTGAAAGCGTCGTTTACCAAACTCAAAAAAAAAATGTCGTTTTTTTACACAGGCGGAAAACGCAAAGCTATTTTTGTTGTAGCGTTGAGTGACATGACGTCTAAACTTGAACCATAGGAATCGCCACGTGACGTGGCAAAAGCCGAAGTTTGAGTAGGAATATTTTCTACTTTTTTGTTGCTTTGGTCTTTTGGATGTTATTAGTTTTTTTTTTTTGTGCGCTTTGTTGATAGACGTCAGCCAAAGTACAATCAAAAGGATAGTAGCGTAACGGAGTCAGCACTAACACAAAAGTAATTTATATTGACATGGGGCTTGTTAAATTTACGGGAGAAAAGACTCTTGACAAAAATAAACCGATTAAGAAATTTATATGATTAACGTTGTGAGATTGTCACATATTTTGAAAATATTTGCTGTTGATTTGAAACAAAAAACATGTTATATTAACATGACCATAATGTTACTCATGTTCTAATTATGTTGCAGTTTTAATTAACATATAAGACTTATTTTTAAATATAAGCATGTCGCTTTTTTCATATTTTCCTAAAGTTCTTAGCAGAAATATTTTCCTTAAAACTTGTTTAAAACTCAAAATAAGTTATTGAAAGAACTAAGGGATCTTCTTAACAACATGTGAAAATTTATAACTGGCAAGCTCAGTGTCTATATAAGATTATTGTAATCATAACACCGTCTTTTATCAATAATTTAAAACAACAAACTATTTAAACAAACAAAAAACGAGTGAAATTAATTCTCAGACATACTCCGAAAATGCAGTCTTGAAATTATTTCTCACAAAAAAGTGTAATAAAATGCTCATGCAATTTTTCGGTATCATTTCTGAGAAAAAATTTTCGAAAAATTTAGAATATTTTTCTCCGATGAAAAAATAAATTTTCAACTCAATAAAGCTGAATTTTAAAGTATATCTCCAAAGGCAATCTATGAACTCATTAATAAGCAACAAGTGTAAATAAGTGTTTGACTTGTGTATCTACTTGTGTTGTACATAAATGTAGGTAGGTACTCATAGATAACAGCTGCTGCAGTGCAGTAACTAATAATTCCAGAAATATCTATTACTGGGTGCATTTGCAACAATATTATATTATTTGTAGGTATGTACCTATAAAATTATTGTCATTCTAACATTATTGCTGCTGAAATATATGGAGGTATATGTATGTGCATTGCATTCATTCAATAATAATTATTTGATCCTCTGGCAATGACTTGCGATTTCTCTGGCTTTAAATAGTTCTATCAATTTATTGTTGTTTGTCTTCATGACAGTGCTTCTTAGAAATACAACTGTGTACCTAGCTATTTAATAAACAAATAAAAATTAAAAGCAATAAACATAAAAAAAATAACTTGCAATATTATACATGTATATACCTACCTACGAATACTTTTTTTTCTTCCAAATTTTACGATGATAATTCAGTTTTGTTTTTTAGTTTATTATAATTTTTTAAAATTATATATGTATGTACAATGACAGGAAAAACAAGTTTGTTGATTATTTTGCTTTTCCTGCGGATGTGGTTTATCCGTTTTGTCTAGATAAAAAAAGACCTATTCAGCTTGATTGATTAGGGCATTATTTAAACTTTGCGTTTATCTTAAAATGACACTTTAAACGTCATATTCGTATAACTAAAAGGCTCTATATGCAACGTGTTTACAGGCTACGCGGGTAGTTTATTTCTTATTTATGAATCATCGTGATAGTGAACTAAATTTGGAGGTAAATTGTTTGTCTGATCCAACATCCAATATAAAATGAGAGTCATTATAGAAGAAGGCGTTTTGTTATGACACGAAAGGCCACGCAAGGTCACATCAATGTTTTTTTTCAAATTTTTTTGTTATGTCATCGTGGAATGTTTTTTTAAATATACCTACATTTTTTGGATGTTGTGCATGACTCTAGGTAGGTACACCAAATAAAAGAAATTTCATATTTAAGTGACTAATCAATCTTTTTTAATTAGGTATTCATAATACCAGCGAAGATAAAATAAATTACTAAACTAATAAACAAATTTGAGTTGTGTTGTGAATTAAGGGTTAGTTACAGAGGGATGAATAATATAGGAAAATTGTTTATTTTTAGTCGACACTCATTGCTGCGTGTCATGAAACGAAATCTAATTAATATTTTAATAGCTTGAGTGACCGCATGTCTGCTCTGACTATTATATTGTACTGATATTGTAATGGTGGCAAGTGGAACGGGAAGGTAGTTTTTAAGGTTCTCAGGCTAGACTTGGTTATATTACTTTACGTGTGTATCCAGACTATGAATATTTGCTGTTAAAGCTTTCAACCAAAATCACGATATGTTATAGCTGCACGATGCGTACTAGAGCAATTTACATGCAGATAACACTGTAAACATGCTAATCGAATCAATGGACATCACTTGGAAGTATTCATGAATGTGGTCACCTTCAAGTTTTGGCAATTCACTTACAGGTGAACTATATGGACGAGTTCAAGATTCCACATTTGCTTAGAAAAAATTGTGGTCGGAATCAAAAAATATTTGAATTTTCTATTTGCCATATTTTTAATAAGACCTTTGTGAAAAATTCTTAAAATGTATTATTACATTGTTCAAGTAAGGTAGGTAGGTATTCTTTACTTCTTTAGGTATTTGTTTGTTTTTTTTTTTGGTTTTACATTGTAAAATCGATCTGGCACGTCGTCGCTGACTTCTTTGAAATGGTCTTTTTCCTAACACTCCTTACTTAGGGAGTTTTGGTCTATCGATTGACTAATTAGTTCACCATTTTTTGTAATGAAACCAATCCGAAGCGTTCGCTGACGAGGACGAAATAACAGGGTGTTTTTTTCAATCTATTCGTCCTGGTCAGCTTATGTTTCGCATTGGTTTGAAAGTGCCATTTAGTCAACTTATTGGTCAGCAACGACTTTTTTGTCCCTTCATCATTTTATTGTTGATAACATTGTACAATTTAAAGTACCTACATTTGTCAAATTCCGGAGAAATATTCGATGTATTATGTTAATATTGTAATATTGAAATACAAAACTTCTGGAGAATAAAAAAAATTTCCATTTCCAGTTCCTATTATCTATTAAAAAAAATAACAAGTAAAGAATGAAAAAAAAAATCAAACTTATGTCGGTATATGTATCTCTTAACGAAATGCTCAATTAATAAATTTAAACATGTGCCGCGCTAATCAATAGATCACATTCATTGTGTGAGCAACGTTGAATTGAATAGAAAATGAGATGTCATTTGCATTATTGCATAAGAAATGTCAGACAAATGTGGTTATGTAATTTAAATTTAGATAAAATTTGCACATTCATTGTAGCTCGATGCCAACCATTAAAAACCACAAAACTGAATAGCGTCACTCTATAGAACTTTCATCCATCAATCATTTAAAATATTCAAATCCATTTACATTCTGATATTTACTCCTATATGTATGTACCTACCTATACATCTATTATACGATGTAGGTATGTATGTTAAAAAATGTAACAATAAAATTTCTAATAACCACCTCTGATGGTTTCTGGCACAATAGTTTGTTGACAATTAAATTTTTTCAGCACGATTAATTCATTTGTGAAATTGTATTTGAACTCGTTTTGGCATTTGGTTGTTCATAAAATAGAAATCTAAACATTTTTTTGTTATAAAATCAATGCAGTACACGGCTTTTGTTAAAAATTCCAATAAATAAAAGTTTACCAGACAAAAATGCATCGAGAGCATTACAAATTCAAAACCTGCATTCAATTGAACAAAAAAAAAACAGAAACTAGTTTAAATTGTATTTCTATCTAACGGCACCAGTTCTCTCGTCTATCTGTAACTAAACTATACACTATACAGATCTACATCCAATTTCCACCTACATTGGCATGCGGAATTCCTGTGCAAAGTAAATGGTTCAATAAAACGAGCTACATTTCACCTCCCTGAAATTTTGCAGTGCAATATAAAACAAATAAAATCTCCAATATTGAGTAGGTGAGAGATGAGTTTAGAAAATTAAAAAAACAAACACAAGATCTTAAAAATTTATTATTGCCCAGAAAACGTTAGTTTTAAAAAAAAATTAGGTAAAAACACTTTTTTTCTTGGACTATTATAGAAGAAAGTGGATACGATTGTATTCTTTTAAACAAATGAAATATTGATAGCAAAAAAGTTGCCAGTCATTGATTAATATATAATTTTTTTAATTAACTTTTGTGCTGATATCATCATCAGAAGAAGAAAAAGAGGAAGAAGACGAAGAAGAAGAAGAAGAGAAAGAAGAACGTTAAGTACGTTGGTTAGAAGTGGCGATGTAGGTACTTTTGAGTATAGATATTGATCAAATTGATAAGGTTGGTTTACAGGTTTGAGACGGAATTGTTGATCTATATATGTATGTAGGTACCTCATAAGGAGCTAGGGGTAAAGGAGAAAGGAAAACAAAATAGTACATTTATTTACGTTTTTCCATTCACTTCATTGTTGTTGAAAATATAATGGAACTAAAAAGTTCTTCAAAATGTAAGCAAAAACAATCTTACTCCAAAGAAAATATTTATTATGAATGATTTTGAAAAATGAAAAAATTTTAAAGCTTATTTTACAAAAACTAGTTTTAAGTTCGAAACAAAAATAGAATACAGTAAAAGTGATTTTCTTCGAATGTTAAATTCGACAATTGTGACCCCAAAAATATTTCAAGAGCTCTCCCCTCTTTTTTGTTTAGCCTTAATTTTTAACATACATATACCACGTTTACAAGCAGAATTGAGAGCTCGAGTTGGATTAAGGTCGAATTTTCGACCCAGGTTTTTCGTCATTTGAGTTGAGTACTCCAGTTAGAGTTTAGTTGAAAATATGTTGAGATGACAGCTGCTGGTGTCTCACTCACACAAACGTCAGACATTTTGCCAATGCCATACCAACTCCTCAACTCAGGTTTGTCAGCACAAATTACGGTTGAAGCTCATTTCAACTCAACACAGGTATACAAAGGGGCGAAGCGAGCTTGAAGCTCGCTTCAATACCTCTTGTAAACATGGTAATAATCGTATTTATTGGTTTTTATTTCTTAGAATTAAGTTACTTTCTAGCGTAGTTATAATGTTATGACGTGATTGTCAATAAACACAAATCAACTAGAAAACTTCTAGGATAAAGATGAGTTTTTCAATATGGGGGCGGCTCACAATACTTACAGACACGCCATTTTGTTTTCAAAGCTTAATTTCATTCATCTTTCCACTCCAATAAATTTCTGATGTAAAAATTAATCCTCTGTCGGCTGGTGAATTGGTAGAATTCCAGCGGAGTATTTTATATATCCATGTAGACTTCCAGAAGGACTCGTTGCCATAGGATAACCCAGTCAGATCTATTCTTGGTTGTCTGTCGATTGTTGTTTTCAAAATCAACCAATTTCCTGTGGAATCCCGATATTTGTCTGTTCTGTAGTTGATTTTTCCGAAACAAACCGTCAATGCTTACCACCGGCTAAGTGATCTTCATGACATGTGACATCAGCTTTATAGAATTTTAGCTATATCGTAATTTTAGGTATGAGTCTGTTTGATGATTATTTTTCTGTACTTATAGGCACTGTAAAAAAACGTGCTCTAAGGTGCCGGGTAAACTATAGAAGAAATAAATGAAATGAAACTTGCACCCTACGATGGAAATATATTGCAAAAGTCAATTTAAAATCAATTTTTATTTTTATTAATTTCCCTTTCTAATTAACCTTTCATATTTTTTTATTCACACTTTCACTTTTTTTTATTTTACGTTCGTTTATACAAAGATACATACCTACCTTCTGTAAGGGTCTAATGGTTTAATGAACAATTATAAATGTGTAATTATTGGTTTTTATTATTCATTTTCGAAACGCAACGCTATTTCTTTCCTAATAGATATTACTAATAAAATGGGACTGTAACAATCCAACAATGACAACGCACAAATTTTTATACAAACATCGACTTGGCTTTTTCCTCTTTCGTGGTCACAACACCTTCTCATTGCGGAGAACTACAAAAAACCCTAGAAATTAAGTTCACTGTCTCAATAAATGATTCATAAATACCTAATGAAATTTTCTCAAAATCCAAAACATTAATCGAACTGTGACGATAACTTTATGTTGTGGGAATCACGCGTGACTCAAAAAAGTCTGTTTCTATCTAGTCGTCAAACGTATATAGTAAGCCCCCTCCAGAGCAAGAGCTCTAACCACGTCATTATAACAATTAACATAAAAACTTGTTTTCTTTCTTTCAGAAACTAAGTAAAAAAAACGATTAAAGCTAACAATGGAAATAGCTAAATTATCCAACGTCAATTTTAACTTAAGTATCCAAAAATTTGAAGGTCATATTTGAGTCAAATTAAATTGTTAAGAACAACTCCACGTTAACAACGAAGTAGGTACCTATCTAGTTTGCTTTTGTTTCATTTTTTTTTCTTAAACATCTGAAACGGAGGTTCTTATCTTTCCTTTTATTGCATTGCCAGTTCGATTCTTTATTTAGATTTCATATCACTGGAAAAGACAAACAATAATAAAATTGATGGAGCTATCTAAGGTTAGAGAAATTGCAAGTCATATAGTCAGTTGCATGAAGAATATTGTTTCAATGAATGTAATTCATCAAGTGACCAATATAACACTTAAAGATTGACAACACAATATTATTTCATCTACAGTTCGATATATATATATGTATATGTTTACATGATATAGTTCTGGAATTGTTCGGATCTTTCTGTTTAATTTCTTCTATTTATGTCCAGAGTCAAACAACATTTTTGATGTGTAATGCTATTTTAATAAAATTAATTCAGAAAATCACTTTGCTGGAGATTCATCATAAAGTTGAATTTTATTTTAAGCGCAAATTTTTGAATTTTCAGTTTAATTGTATTGTTAAGTTTTACTATCAGACAATGTTGGCGCTTAGCGATTTTGACCATCAAATTACTAATGTCCGGATTTAAAAATATTAAACAAATGACGTTTTTTATATTATTTTTATAAAAAGTATTTATGTAGTTCTAAATTCACCTGTGAAAAAACGGATGCAAGCTCATAGCACAAAAATCAGGAAAAATGTATATCAATTCTTGGGTAACATATTATATTTAACACAAGGTTGATTTTATTAAATTTTTTATCAAAATACAAATATTTACAAATTTGTATTCCTAATGTGGTTACTTGATAAGATAATAGACAACAGAACAGCGACTAGTTGGCAAATAATAAAAAAAAATTGTGTAGTTAAATAAATATGAAATTAACAAGATATTATTAAAATAACACAATCTTCGCCAGTAAGCTAAGGGTAACACTACTGACATTCATAAATAACATGTTTCAAATTAATTATGCGTTTTATTGTTTCAAAGATTCTGCCTGGATAGTTCAACAATAAATAGCGATATCCTTTGTATATGTATATAAACTATAGCACTCTCATGATGGAAGTCGAATGGGGCGACATCTAAAGTGTGCCGGCAACCCTTACTCTTTTTTTTTGCGGAGAGCTTATAGAGGTTTTAATTGATATTTATTGATATTTTTTGGATGCAATAATCCAAAAAATCGTCTCTTCTTGCCCCTACCACCAATTTCCGACGCTTAAAGACTCCAAAAATCGAATTTTACACCTCACATTTTGCAGCGCCACCACAAGGGTCTGGGCAACATTAAAAAAAACTCGCCATGATAGTACTATAGTTTTCATATACAAAGCGATATTAAGATCAATATTACATTTGGGAATTTAAAACTTAACTGGTTGCTTGCAGTAAATTGTATCTAAATTGAATATGAAAAATAACAAATTTTTAATGCGATTTTTTAACCCCTCATTACCCTTTTTTAATGTCTTTCCAAATAGAAACCTACCTACATATCTCAACTTTTGAACTCCCAGGTTCCCAGGGTTCTTCTTGCATGACAGTACCAGCTAAGTTGGTCATGCTGTAAGGCGGAATAGAATTAGAAGTCTTAATCATTAAAAATTGGAAGTTGTTTTTGCCCTGGACTTGGCATTGTTTTTTTATGAATTTAATACTTGTTGGGGAAACTGCAGATATCAGGTGTTTAAGAGTCGTAAACAGTGAACTTGAAAAAAAAACTATATTGCAGATAATTTATTATTTATTGAAACACCTTTCATAAGCTTTTATTTATCTTTCAAATAGTACATACATAGGTAGGTACCTACACATTTTAAATTCTTTAAGTGACATGCTAAGAGTCTTACACTTGAAAGAAATCTTTAAAAAAATGTTATTTGGTTGAACAGTTGCTCAAAATAGTAACATTTCAAATATTTTACGATGACCTTGAAAAAAAAACTTGAACTTTACGTCAAAATATTTTTTTTCAAAAAGATACATTTTCTCGAAGGCCTTTGCAAAAATAAGAAGTGAATTTCTCATAACTAATTCAAATCCCACTTAATAATTATGCATATACCAAACCAACCAACAACACAAATATTTAAGATTTTTATAATATACATATGTATGTAGGTACTGCAATTTTTTCATTTCAATAAGTAAGTGAGTACCACTACCACAGGCCCAGAAAGGGGGCATGTACTATTGTACCAACAAAAAACAGCCATGTACTTGAAAGCAACGAATAGAAAAATAAAATACAAAAAAAATGTCTAAGCAACGATAAACGCCAAGCACACATCTCCACCTCCTCCCTGACCCCTTTACCAAACGAGCGACGTTTTTAATGTTTACCCACAATCACAATCGACATTATGCTAATGTTAAATCCACCGGCCGGTTTGTCGCGGGTTGCGGCATCTCCTATACTTGTTTTCATCATCAAAGCCCCCCTCTTATGACTCTACGGTTGATTCTACCAACAATACATCTTGGCACTACCATTGTGAATCATGCTGACGACGCTGCCAAAAGCCCCAACTTGGAAAGCTTTTTTGTTTAAAAGGCAAGACCAATCCAGATCGGCACTTAGTTGAAGTTGACCCTTCGTAGCTGAATTATTAAGTTCTAATTTTTTGAGGTAAGTGCTGTTTGTTTGTGGCAAGAAAAAATAAAAAGTTATAAACTGTACATACCTACATAATAAGTAGATATATAACTACTGTATTTAACTGTGCAAGAACTCCATTGAATAGCCGAACCCTAACTGTGTAATACAAAAAAGTGAAGTTATGCAATAAAGTGAATGGATTCAACAAAACAAAAAAAGATAGAAATCGACCTAGTTTGATGCAAAAAACCTATCTACTGTGAAAAGATAAAATTTTATTGTTAATAAAATTAAAATTTTCCATTGAAAGTGAACAGTTTTGATAAATAACTTACTCTCAAATGACATCATTGTGCCAACAGTTTTAATCTATTTCTGGAATTTAAAACAAATAAACAACAAAAAAATTTTGTTTTGTGCTAATTTATGTGATTTTTTTTATCTTTTAGAGATTTTAAACCAAAAACACCAGATAACATGGATTTTTACTACTTACCCGGATCCGCCCCATGCCGTTCAGTCCTTATGACTGCTAAGGCTGTTGGTGTTGAACTCAACCTCAAGGAATTGAATTTAATGGCCGGTGAACATCTAAAGCCAGAATTTATTAAGGTAGGTACCATTAAAAAAAAAAACATTCAATTTGAATTTGCCTAACGGTTATCTTAATTTGTTTTTTTATTTTTTTCGTTTTCGATAGATCAATCCACAACACACAATTCCCACATTGGTTGACAATGGCTTCGCTCTATGGGAGTCTCGCGCCATCATGGTCTACCTAACAGAGAAATACGCCAAGACCGATTCACTCTACCCCAAGTGCCCTAAGAAGCGCGCCGTTATCAACCAACGTTTGTACTTCGACATGGGAACACTGTACCAACGTTTCGCCGACTATTATTACCCACAAATCTTTGCCAAGGCACCCGCAGACCCAGAGAAATTCAAGAAAATGGAAGATGCTTTCGCCTTCTTGGAAATCTTCCTCGATGGTCAGCAGTATGCTGCTGGTGAAAGTCTAACCTTAGCCGATATTGCCTTGGTTGCCACCGTTTCCACCTACGAAGTTGCCAAGTTCGACATCAGCAAGTACCCAAATGTTGCCAAGTGGTACAAACAATGCAAGGCTGTCACTCCCGGAATTGATCTTAACCAATCCGGTGTTGAACAATTCAAAAAGTATTTTGAATAGATTCTTAGTTATAAGTAATTTATTGTTATAATAATTTAATATGTGTGTCAGCTTGATGTTGATTTTATTTTTTGTATTTAAATTTTAAAAGTTACAAATTTATAACTACATATTATATACCTACAGGTGCTCTTAGCTAAGTGTATTAATTTTTAAATCAATTTCATATGTATGTTTTTGTAAGCAAATAAAAAAGAAAAGAACACAGTACACCAAGAAAAATTATGATCTGATTTTCGTTTAAAAAAATTAGGGTGTTGACTTCTCATAAAACTGGAATTTTATGATACAATACAATCTTCGTGTTTAGATTTGTCAAGTAAATATGCTTACTTCACCAAGTTAAAAGCAGCTTACGGTGTTCAAATGGCAAAATAAATTTTTTTTGGTTGCTCGGTATTGTTTATATGTATTTCAAAAAAAATTGTTAACGACTTGAGAAATGAAAGCACGTACAAATCTTTTGTGTTGGTAGAAAAAAATTTGTTGATTCAAGTTTTTTTTTCAACTATGATTAAAGAATTGAAATATAAACTTAAAATAAATAAAAATGCACCTGATTGGGTCGCTTACGGAAAGGTTCGGGAGCAACATGTCCCATATCATAAACAATCGATGGATAAAAAAAAACCATCAAGCTATCGTATACTTTTATTTTCCTTACTTTACATTATTTTTGAATACCACATAATTATGTTTTTTTTTATTGTTCTCTAGTATTTTTTCCAAAACATAAGTTTTCGAAAATCTGAATATCCGTTGCATTTAAGAACTCAAAAAAAATGATCAAGTTATTTTTTTTTTATTGAAAATACATTTTTAACAATGAAAATTCTTATGAATGTTAAACTAATGAAAAACTGTAAAAGGACTTGGTAGGCAAATTCATTTTTTTTATTGATGATAAAACAATGGTTAACAATGAAATTTGTTGATTTCATTAATTTTTTGATTTGACCATTCATAACGCAAGAACGGTTTGATCGTTCAATTTGAACTTGATTTTAAATCTACAAAAGATTTACAAAATAATCTATTTTTGGTCAAAAAGGTCACTTGGGAAATGAGTGTTTTTTTTTAAATAGTAAGATTAAAAAGTAAGATTTTTTTCTGTAGGGCTACGCAAAAACCCGTCATTACGAAAATAATCCTCAATAAGTTGTATGTACATTTAAAAAAACGGAAATCTTTCACGCCTTTCAAATTGGGACCCTGTGTACGTTATCTGTCTTGTACTTGCGGTCTCGGGACCCTGACTAATGCTCACATTAATAATGACAGGCGTTTATTAAACGTCCTTGCGACTTGCTACACTATGCATCGTGCAAGTTTGAATAAATAGTCTTTAAAACCCTGTTTCCTTTTTCAAAATCTAAAATCTTCACTCTAAATATTTAATTATTTAATTATTATTATGTGTCACGCACAACGCATTGCACGAAATTGGAAACAAACACAATTATACCATGTCATCAGTGACGGAGCGAGGGGGGTGTGGGAGATTTTCAAGAGTTGGCAAATTTAGGAAGCTGGATTTATTAATACAAGCAATTAATAAAATCAACAATTTTAAAATGTTTTTCGGAAAAAAGTTAAAAAAAGAAGTAAGTTTGTATTTTAATTATATTTAGATACACATAGACATTTTTCCCGATTGCAGATTTTGAAAATATGCCTACTAATTCAAGAGTCGGAAAATCAAGAAAGCTTCATTTGAAAAAAAAAAAAAAAAATATGAATAATACTTTCATGAAAAATACATAAAATGTAGCAATTTTGATCATGTTTAAAAATACCTTTCACTTGATATCAATATCATTTTCCTATCTCCATTACATCCCAAAATATAAGCAATTATTTCCAATAAAACACCAAAACTTTTATGAATAGTTAGCTTTATTATTAAAAATTGTTTATCTTAAATAAATATACTGTTACTGCAATAAATACATAAATGTTCATGAATTTAATTCGTTATTCAAAATCTTGAATTTCGAAATCTAACAAGTGTATGCGGCGAAGTGAAGATTTGAACCGAAATCAATCAGCCCTATCTGGACGAGATTCGCCCGAATGTCATTCCACTTGGAAAAATCCCTTTTTTCTTTTTCCTTATATTGAGTTTCAACCGAAAAATGCTAAATGTATATAGTCGGCAAATTTATAAAATAAGTCCTAAAATAACTGGGCATTTCGAGCCCAACGGCTCGAACCCTAGCTACGCCACTGATCAGTGTAAACAATAAATTTAGAATTTGGGTAAAGCAAATGCCATAGATGATTGACCGAAATTGAACTTATTGGTTCAAATTTAGAAGTGTATAGAAAATCCTAGACCCGTGTGGATACCCCTCATGCCGCAAGATAAATATTTAATTCCTCCATAAGAATTAACTTTCATTTCCATCAACCCCTTAAATTATACTATCTAACGATAATTAAAGTGGTAGGTACAAAATTTAAAAATAACTTTCTTCCACTACACTCTGCCCAAAGTTCTATCTCTTAGGGTGGTTATTTAAAGTAATAATAATTTAAATGAACGTTTGCTTCTTTATACAGGGTGCCCCAGAGTTATAACGGTCCAAATGAAATGCGGTAATAAGTGCTCTCATATTTTAGTACAAAACAAAATAATTTTTTTTGAAAATTTAAGTATTGAGTACTTGAGTACTACAGGTACATCTGATGGAAAAAAATAAAAAATAAAAAAAAAGATTGTATAATGTGAGTCGACATAACTTCTCGAGTTCGAATTTTTTAACGAATTCATAACTTGCCTTTTAGTACCTATTGTCACAAGTTAAAATTCAAGAAAAAAAGTCGTAATTTTCTAAAGTCCAAAATATGTAAAAAGATTTTGGAAAATTGGATTTTTTCATAGACAGTTGAGAGCAACTTACCCAGTACCCACCCTATAACCATATTCAGTGTTGGGACACCCTGTACCAATTTATAATCTCCCTTCACTGGACTACTTATTCAAAGTAAAGAAATCGATTTTTATCTACATTATTAAAATCTTAAAATATATTTTAATCAAACATGATATAGCATGACATAGCATTATTTGTTGACGAAATACGTTATTGACGCCATCATAATTAAACGCCCAAATATTAAAGCTTTTTTTATTTAAAAGGCAAGGCCAGACCCATCAGCACTTAGTTCAAGTTGACTTTTTGTAGCCGAATTATCAAATTCTTAATCTTTGAGGTAATTGTTTTTGGGTAAATGAAATAAAAAATATAAAATTTGACTACCATAAGTATGCATAGATTTGCGTCTTCGGTGTCGACAAAAAGTAATTTTTTAAATTAATTAAGTGTTTCAAAAATTGTTATGTTATAGATTCCTTGGATCAAAAACATGGATTTATACTACTTTCCCCCATCAGCACCTTGCCGTTCAGTTCTTATGACCGCTAAGGCTGTCGGTGTTGATCTCAATATGAAAGAACTGAATTTATTGGCCGGTGAACATCGTACTCCAGAATACGCTAAGGTTTTTAATTTTTAATTTTAAAAATTTTATTTCATCGTGATTTGTTTAAACAGATCAACCCACAACGGACCATTCCCACATTGGTTGACAATGGCTTTGTCTTATGGGAATCTCGTGCCATCATGGTCTACCTGGCTGAGAAGTACGGCAAAGATGATTCTCTCTACCCTAAGTGCCCACAGACGCGTGCTGTCATCAACCAACGTTTGTACTTCGACATGGGAACACTGTACCAACGCTTCGCCGAGTATTACTATCCACAATTCTTCGCCAAGGCCCCCGCAGACCCTGAGAAGTATAAGAAAATGGTAGAAGCTTTTGGTTTCTTGGAAGTCTTCCTCGATGGTCAAGAATTTATGGCTGGGGAAAATTTAACTCTAGCCGATATTTCTTTGGTTGCCACCGTTTCCAACTTTGAAGTTTCCAAATTTGATATCAGCAAGTACCCCAAAGTTGCCAAGTGGTACAAAAAATGTCAAGAGGTCATTCCCGGAATTGAACTTAACCAATCGGGAGTTGAGAAATTCAAAAGCCATTTCGAATAAATTTAATTTATTGTAGATTTTTTTTTTTATTTTTAAGTACCTACTGTATTATTTAATTTGAATTATTTTTATTAATTTTTAAATATATTCAAACCCAATGTTAAATAAAAGTTTAAAACATTTTGTTTAGAGAAAATAAAAAGGTTCTATGTTCTTATCGATACAAAATTCAATTTAGTTTTATCACCGAAAACGACTTCATCTTTTCAACCCCATAGATAAGATGTAACATAGATAGATTTCAATTTGTTTTAAGCTTTGGTGCGTTCATGTGAAAAGTGTATCTAGGAAAAGTGTAGAGTAGGAAATTCTTACTTTAAAAATCAACACTAAAGTAATCCAGTGATTTTTTTTTTGTTTTCATCAAAACAAAAATTGCCATCAGGTTGATTGAAAATTTGATTGATTCTAGAGAGTAAGTGCAATTATTGTTAGTTTTTTTTGCATAAATTTTTGTTTCAGTATTTTGAAATCAAACATTGGAACTCATTGGGTAGATAGAAAGTTAAAATGATAAATTGATTTTTATTTAGTCATTTATTCGAGGAGAGGTACCACTTTTGGGTTAGGTGCTAATGAATTTAATATCCAATGGAAGGCGGTATTGAGAAATTTATGTGGGTCACATATTTCCCAAGCCTTTTGTGTTTAAGTTACCTGGAATTGAAATCTGTAATTTAAAGCACTTTGGAGAATTATTTGGGTATCAAATGAAAGATATCTTTTTAAATCTTTAATTAATCCGGTTCCATGGCAGGTACTTTTAATACCGGTTTTTCGAGAAATATTTTTCTTAACCAAAACTTTTAATTACCTGCAATACTTCAACGAAGAAATTTCATTAAAATTATTAGAGCCGTTTTTGGGATACATATTTATGCTTTCTCCTAATGGTTATATGTCAAGTACTGTTAATTTTCTTAATTTCTTAACCCCTTAAGTCCAAAATTTGAAAAACATAGTACGTCGAAGTAGAGGTACCAATACAGACAGAAATGTGGGACCCACTTTTTTTTTCAAAATAACGACTTTGATAAGTTTTTTTTAATAAGGTAATCCACATGCAAAAATCTCTTTACCTTTGCTTTAAAATTCCTAGCTACAAATAGAACAGATCAAATTTGTTTTCCTAGATTTACTTCTCTCGCTTTTGAGAGACAGTTTTGTGTTAATAGTGTTGGTTTTTGGAATGCTCTGCCCCGTGGAATAAAAAAATACGAATCAGCTTCACTTTGCACCTTATTCTCCTAGCCTAATAATGTCCTAATCAAAACCAAAAAAGAAAATTTCAAAACACTCAAACATTTCTTTTCTTCATTTTTATTTAAAAAAATGCATTCAACATCGTTTGTACAAAAAAAATTTGAAAACAATTACAGTTAACAAGGTGCGTTCTTAAATCCTAAAAAAAAATGTATTTCCTAATAATACCATAATTAAATTAATCCTACAAGTATACACTCACTGCGCATACACGCTAATAGATGGAGTCACTTTTGCGAAACGATTGTTCCAAATTATGCAACCGCTGTTCGAGATCTGTCATGGAATTTCTTAAATGATGGCCCCTAGGTCGTAGCGAGACTCTTGGCGAACTCTGCATTAAGTCGTCTTTAACTCCGGAAAATGAGTGCCGTATTCGGCCATGATGAAAATTTGTATTTTGATAACTATGAAGTTTGTGAAGTTCGCAGACTTGTTGTTGCTTTTTTTGCATTGAAGGTATGGAATGGAGACTGCAGGCTCGAGTCGATGTTACGTCTTCGTTTTTTAGGGAATCCTCGTAACTATCACTGAAAATACAATTAAGCAGGTATATTATAAACGATACAAAAATTAACTGATAATAACAAATATAGATTTTAAAATACACCACGATAAGTTATAATAAGATTATTTTTTTTATTTTATTTATTTTATATTAAAAAAAGGCAAATCAATGATTTTGTTCGAAATCTATAATCTAATTTAGTTTGAATCAAAAACATACTAACCTGCTATCATTGGCAGCAGCAAAGCACACGCCGGACTCAGTGTGTGGATATTTTCGAACATCCGAGACGCTCTGGCGCCTCTGTAAGACCTTGAGTATGTCAGAAGGAGTTTCACTGCGTTCACGGTGACTTATAAAATCAATGCCTGAATCACGACCACTTGAATGATGTGAATGTAACGATGTGTCGTAATGTTGTGTTCTATTAATAAAATCAAGTAAAAAAAAAAACAATAATATGTGAGTCCAACCAGGTGTGTTGTTATTTTAGTTGTCTTTGTTGATAAAAAAAAAGCATTTAGGGTTCAAGGTTCAATTACTTAAATTAATCTGGGAAAGAACTATGTAATTGTATACATAAATATATGTAGGTACATATATCGTAGGTAACTATTTGGGAGAAAAATTTAGATACTATTAAATACTCGTTAAGTTAATTTGTTTAGATACATGCACGTACATAACTTAGTGATGTCATGATATACATAATAATTAAATATGTAGATACATATAAACTCATGTGTAGGTAATTAGCTCTCTTAAAATAATTGGATGCCAAAAGTGTTTTTCGATAAAAAATTATTGGGATTGGTGTTTATGTATATCTTGAAAGTAATGCACAATCACTGTTCCTAGAAGTCGATTTATTTTTTAAATAGGTAACCAATAAATGTTTCTTTTGCGGTGATCCAATGCAAACTAAATAAAAATATTTTTATTTATAAATTTACTTTGAGGGGGTATTCACCGAACGCTTATAACATTATATAGGAACTCATAAAATTATATAGTTGGCAAACATATAGGTACGATAACTTTGGCGCCAAAAATTGATAACGGTTTTTTGTAGAGGCGTCGAAAATAAGCATTTTTTACTATAAAAGGGGGTCTATCTTGTCCCGTTAGGGCGGAAGAGACAATTTCATAAAAAAAGTTCTAAAAGTGGGAAAAAACATCATTCAAAAATCAAATAAAAAAAAAATTCAATTTTCTCGAAGAAAAAAAAAATAGTCTAGTTTTGAATTAATAAAAGCATCGAATTCTATAAGAAAAAACTATATTAAATCTTATATGGTTTTAAGAAATTACAATTTAAATTTTTTTTGTTTATTTTTTCTGAATTTCTTTTTTCAAAGACTTTTGCATAAATTTTGCCTGATTTATAAAGTGACTTATACTTCAAAGTATTAGCAGTAAAAAAAAGTATCAAACTTAATTGTAAGAATTACCCTTATTTTAAATGATTTTTTTCCACTTTTAGTGCTACAAGATAGACTCCCCTAACTCCCATAGTACAAAAAACCGTTATCAAATTTTGGCGCCATAGTTATTTATCGTGCTGGTGCCTAGAAAGCAAATTTAAGAATAAAATTGTGGCTTTAAGGTTTAAGGAAAGTTACACCATCAGATTAATGGGGTTTTCGTTGTTTTTAATTTTTTTCCGTTTCAATTACTTTTGCTTAGGAAATTTCCCCTCCTATTAAAACGGGAGGTAATAGGCCTGCCTTTTTTTTACACCTTATGTAAATCGGCCTGTATAGTAATGACAAACAATTCAACAGATGTTCAAAAAATTACCAATATAAGCAGAAAGACAAACAAAGTTTCATACTTGCTACAAATCTCCTTTCCATTTTCTGTTTGCAAATAAAAGTTAATCCTGGATCAAATTCAAATACCTTGATAAACATTTCAAAGTACTTTTACAAATCGAAAGTTACACATTAACACACATTCAGTCAACCCAAAAAACCGTTTGATGTCTAACAGCTCGACCCTTTTAACACCTCAAACCAAGGTTGTCATCATAACAAAAGAGAGCTCCACCTGAGTACTCAGCTAACAAAACATCTTAAAGAAACTTCATACTCACAAACTATTTGATGCCTGAAAGGTGCTATACTTGGTCACATATGACATGGGCTCGTGCTCCACTGCTGCAGCTGACCGGTTTGCTTTGATGATGGACTTTGGTAACGGGACATCAATATATTCCCTGGGACGCATGCTGCTCAATGATGCGAGAGCGGAAAGTGGAAGAAGAAAGAAAAAATAAAGTTTTAGAAAAAATTACCCAATTCTAAAAATCTACGGTTAGGAGACCAGAGTAAATATTGAAAGACAAAAAAAAATATACAAACTCGTTGTTAAGAATGGTTGGCGTTTTGTGAAAGATATCCGGTTTCTGCAGCGTGCTGGATGAGTGCGTGGAACACATTGACTCTGGACTGCTTATGGTCTTCCGCAATGCTTTGCCGCTGCTTCCACCACCAGCACCACTGCCGCCGCCGCTGGTAACATCGTTTAGTCTTGCTATCGTATAAGTTAGACCAGTTTCCGATGATGGAAACTCTTGTTCCGTCCATCTGACATGAGAATTAAAAAATAAATGAACCATCATGAAGAGTATATGTAATATGACTTATGTATATAGATATGAATAAATAGTTGTTTCTACATGTACACTAGGGCTAGAGTCTTTGCCTTTGGAGGAAATGAGAGTAGGTATCTATCTTAACAGAAAATGTTGTGTGCACTTCATGGCATTGTTATTGCATATCTCGACTCTACTTGGCCATTCCAGGAATCAAGTTAATAAGAGTTTACAGTTATTTTTCAATGTCCAGCATGCCCACCATGTTCGTTTTTTTTTTTATATGGAAGTACATGAAATGCAAGAACAAGAACAACTTGCTAGTACCCCAGACCTGGCTGGGTCTTTAAGTACCAAGTCAAGACCAAAGGTGGCAGTAGCAGAGCTTGGAGCAAATTGAAACAACACACATGTTTGTGGAATTATTATTATTTTTATTGTTCTTCACCGTGCAGCATAAATGAGTATACTTTTGTTGTATCTCAAAGATACCTACATACAATGATGGTGGTGACCAAAAACTCTAACACTATCAGTCTTAAAAGTTATGTGGGTATATGTGGTTAGCTTTTAAATGTGGTTACCGTTTCTGCTTGAAGCACACCAGGCAAAGGGCAGTAGTACATGCTCCGGCCAAAATGAGGACAGCCAAAACTAGAGAAATTATTTCAGTGCCACCCATAATGGAGACCGATTTACTTGACAACCGTGTTGTTCCGAAATCTGATACTTCAATTATTCGGGGTTCAGCAATAGACGAAGAGTTTTCAGTTAGCAGCAAACTTAGGGAACTGGAAAGAAAACGAAAACATTTAATAAATTGAGGATTAGGGGGCAACTAGGAATAGTATAGTTATACCTGTGAAGGGTTTCCATGTCGACAACAGCATTGGTCCGCAGGTCAACAGCGTAGACATAAGCATCAGTCCTAAAACCAAAATAAAACAATAAAAACATGACAGTTAGCTCATTAGAATGACAATAAAAAGCAATTAATATATTTTAAGTAGATTAGATAGGTAGATACCTAAAGATGCAAATGTAGATACATAGGTACACTGAAAAAAAAATTGGTTTAAGTTTGATGAGAAGGTTTTATTATCATGTCAATAAATTTACATGACTTTTGTAAATATTCTGCGCCTTGTTATGATCGAAACACATCTGTACCATATGTCCTCTTATTGAGAGGACGGATTAACCACCGTTATGAAAATTTTGATCATAATTCATCAAATTTTTCAGTAAGTACTTTCAAAACTCGTTAAAAAAAACTTCATCAGATTTATTACACCTGTTTTCGAGCTAAATGTGTTTTGTCTTAACGGTTATTTGCCAGGTACAGTTTAAATCTAGTTTTAGTTTTTCCATCAAAGGAATTAACTAAAAACCTTAAGTTACAAGGTTGAGGATAAATCTCTTCAATAATTTGAAGACAGAAGGATTAACTTAGAAATCGATAGACTGACGGACTGTATTACCGGCCCACTTTTAATAGTCGCAAGTTGAACTGACCAATCTAATACTCTGGTTATTATAAACATAGTAAAATCGACAATTGCTCATGTAAGGTTTAGAGTTAAGTAGATTTGTTGTTTTGCCAATCCATAGGTAAATAAAATGGAAATAACATAGGCAGTAGGCACATACAAAAGTTAGAGCGGATGAAATGCGGCAAGGGTACTTTATAATCCGTTGTTCTGAGGTGTACATACTTTTGACATTATCTATGGTTTTTTTTCCAATGAAAAAATGAATGAATGAATGAATGAAATGAAAAAAAAAAACATTTGAGGCGACTTCAACGATTCTCGTGTTATATAATACACATGATATAATGTCAGTAATATTAATATAATAATAATAAGTAAATAAGTATAAATAACAACATCCCATACCAAATAACATAAACCTATGCATATGCTAAACATACTACAAATCTATACATTAACTATCATGACACGGAATAATCTCAACAAAAACAAAAATCTAAATGACTTCAATGTTTCCCTAGCAATACCAAGAAAATGACGCTGTAGTATGTATACCTATTGTGAATACACCCCATTCTCTTTTAAATTTAAATTCGCAGCTATGTACAAACATCAACAACACAGTCATGCTCGTGTGTATCTACTTTTAACAAATTCAAATTGTTCACTTTTAAATTTAAAGCGTTCATGTTAATTTAAAATGCTCATAACTTTTGTTTTCTTTGTTAGTTGTGTATGTATATTTTAGTGTTAAGTTGAACGTTGTTCTGCAAAGACATAAGAACATGGTACATATCTTGACAAGAAAAGAGATTGTTTTTTGTGTGTGTTTTGTGAACGATTGGTGAAATTTGCATTCAATAAAAAAAATTATTCATATCTGCTTGTATATTCTTTCGGTTTTATCATGTATTGAATTCTGTATTATAAATATATTTATTTATACAAACAACCACTAAATTTATAAAAATGATTGAACCAATAGAAATTAAAGATGAAAATTCAGTGTTAGAAATTGGCGAAGAAGAAATTGCGGAAAACTATTCTGAAGTTTTTCAAAATCGCACTCAAAACATTTCTACGAATGACGATATCAAATTGAAAAAGTTACTTCGACTTTTCGAACTAGAAGAATTATTGCCTAGTTTAAAAAGTAAGTTAATAAAGAAAAATCATTCTTGAACAATTTTAATTTTGATGTATTTGGTTTTTTTTAGGTGCAAGAATTACTTTTAAAAATTTGAGGTATTTAGACGAGGAAGATATTAAGGAAGTTATCAAACCAGTGGGACTACGAGCTGAGTTTCGAGAGAAGCTGTTTTTATTTTTAAAATATGAGGTAAGTGTGTTTAAGTTGACCAATGACATATATCCCCGCAGAACAAAATCAAGAGTTCTTTAAAGGAGGAGGACTTCAGAAACTTATTGTTTTTTTTTGCGGCGCCGGTGTTTCTTCTGTAAATAAATCAAAGTATCAATATTTGAACTGTATGAATTTATTTCTGATAAACAGGAGTTCTGTAGGAGTTCCTAGTTCAAAAATGAATAATTCGTATTTTCAAAATTCTATGAATCAAAACACGTTTTGAAAGAGTGTGCAAAATTACGCATTATCAAAACTATTTTTATTTACAGAATTTTGGAGTAGATATGCACTTACTTAAATTTGCCAGTTTTGTTTATTGTTCAGAATGATTAACATTTTCACATTACATAATTATTGGAGTTAAATTAAACTTGTTTTTTTTCAGAAAGAGTTGACTTTGCTGCGTAGAAATTATCTTCTTGAATTCAACAATGAAAATACCAGATTAACAAAAAAGCAGTGTGAAGAATTGATTCGAACAGTTTTGGAGTAATTCTAACGAAAACAACATCCTCTATTTTTTTTTAGAAACTTATAAGTTATAACCAAATAAAAATAAGAACAAAAGAATGAAAATCAAAATTGAAGAAAAACAAAAAAGAATCCTGAAAGATAATATATTTTTTTTGAATATAATGTAAATGTACCTAACAGATTTTATTATCGAATAAAAAAGAAGGAAAATTTTTTTCAGTGCAACAAAAAAAAACATTCTTTATATCTTTTAGTTCATATAAAATTGTTATGTTTAATTCTAAGTTATTATTTTCACTCTAATAAGTAAATAAAAACACACTCTCGTACCTACGATCTCATGAAAAATAAACTATTAAAATTCCCTTCTAAAAAGAATTATAAATGACACTTCAAGAGGGACATAAGAATGATTTATAATATTGAATATTTAGAAGTAATGGATGGACACTTATACCTTTCTGCTATTTCAAATGGAATGGTTTTTGAGATTGAAGAGAAATTTTCATTATAATCTGATTTTTGTTAAGAGGGAAAGAAAGTGTTTGCTAGTAAAGCAACTATAATAAAAATTAATGAAGGTCACAGTTAGAGGAGCATTTAATATGGGAAAAGTATTAGATACACACGTTCGTATATTTTTTATGGCTAACTTCTTGTTGGGGGGAAATTATCTACCTACACTATAAGTTTTATAAAAGATACCAATGCCTTTGGGGCAGGAAAGGAAATTATATACGACCTACGAGTTTATTCAACAAAAGAGAACCCAAAAATTTCTACCTACATAAAGATAAGATTTGATGAATTGATTCAAATAGATTTGTTTTTATTACACTTTGAGATTATGAAAGGGCAAGTTGAATATTTTACATTAAATTGTGAATTATAAAATCAAGAAGTTTGACTCCGGACCTGTTGCAATGAAAGTGAGCTTTTGTTGAAGTAATCATTATAACTTTTTTTTGAATTGATTAAATAAAAGGTAATGTAGCTTTCCCAACTTTTTTTTTATGCTGACGCATATTCTTTTAGACAAATGTTGTTAAAACATTTATCTTACGTCATTTGAGTTTATTGACACAATTCTTGCACATAACACTCTCTTCTCATGTTCTTTGCAAACGAACATTTATAACATCCAGCAATAGATTCTTTAAATACAAAATTAATGTGCTAAACTTTTCAATGAATGTACTTGAAAAATTTTACAGCGTTTCCTTAAAAAAATGTTTGAAAACGAAATTGAAATTGGCTTGAACCATCAACAAACAAGTTGAGATAATCAATTTCCAGCTCTCAGTTTGGACAGTGGCGGAATATAAAAAAAGGGCAAATATTTTAGCACTTGTCGCTAGTCGCCATTGTAAGCTATCTGCCATATATTTTTCCCCAAAAACTTAAGTAATTTTATAGTTCGGGTTAGCCAAATTACCATACATTTTAAAAGTAAAATAATTTGTACAAAACTGAAAAAACAATAAATTTCGAATGCATAAGCGATCAAAAAATATTACTGAACATGTTCTCATTATTGAGCCAATAGCAACGCTTTTCAAATAAGACATAGACCTGAGATTTAAAGCTCACATTTTGTTTATGGATTTTTTATATGATAAAGAAAATAATCAACAATACTCACGCTATTTCTTCGCCTCCATCGTGTGGTTCCAACATTCTTATCTTCACATCCATTTGAGTTGCATCACTTAATCTGGCAGTCAATTCCTCGATTTGTTTCTCAACTTCCACCGGTCTCCCGGCTATCACCAAACGAACCTCTCTACTCTCATCGAGAACATAAACAAATACATTTGCAATGCTACTTCTTCCATCATCTGCTCCTTGTCGATCAGTTGCCTTTACATCAAATCCATAAACCCTTTGATCCATGCCAACTGAATTCAGAACTCGTATTTTCCCCGTCATTTCATCGATTCCAAACAGCCTGGACGGTTCATTGAGAAGCTTGTATCGAATCTCAGAGTTGATACCCTTATCGACATCTAGTGCTTCGACTCTTGTAACTGGATATCCAAAGCTAGCTGTGTTTGGTATAACTGCAACAATTGGCCGGCCACTTCCTCGAAACTTTGGTGTGTTATCATTCTCATCGGTGATCAATACCACAACTCTCACTTCGTTGTAATTTAGATCGAGGACTCTTTGGTCAGCAACGGGATATGTCATTTTTGCAAAGTTCCTAGCTTCTCTGGTAAACTTTTCTGCACGAATTTTAAGCCTGTAGACTTCTTTAATTTCCCTATCGAATGATTTACTAGCATAAACAGTCCCAACTGTTGGATCAATCTCGAAGAAGTGATGATCAGAGGATTCTGGATCGGGAATTAATGACCATCGATAGGACTCAGGTTTGTGTCTGGATGTTAAATTGATGCTGATAATTTCCATTGGAGCTGCATTGTTCTCCTCCAGACTGACTTCATAGTATCGGTGTGGAAATAAGTTGTCCATGGGATCTTCTTCCATTTCTACTTCTGGAACTATGATTTGCCCTTGAAGATTGACTAAAAGCAAAGCTGTCGAAGTCTGGGTGGGACTCCCAAGATCCGAAGCAATTATCGTCATATTCAGATGCTCGTAATCATTATATTTATTAAAATCTCCTATCGTTGTTACAACGCCATCTCTTGAATCAATCTGGAACAACGATGGCATCTCCTTGTGCACCAAAGAAAACAGAACCAAACCATTTCCATTGCCAGTGTAATCCTTATCAATTGCATTGATTTGCTTTACAAAAGTCCCTGGCAAACTATTTCGGCCCAGAAATGATCGATAGAGAGCTATCTGTGTGTTTCCTTCAAGGTTATAGAGTTTAGGATCAACAAGATCGTCGTAGCCAATAAATTCTGGGACGTTATCATTGACATCGAGGATATTAATCTCCACCTCTACCGAACTGGACATTCGCTGGGACTCTTCAGCATTGTCGGTAGCCATCACATGGAAATTGTAAATAGAAACTTGTTCCCGATCAAGATGTCCATCAATCTTCAACACTCCTGATATTGTCGAAATCGTAAATGGAATCTCTTCTTCGGCCTTAATACTGTACGATATGTTTGCATTCTGACCATAATCCATATCAGTAGCTTCAATTCTATCAACGGAATGTTGAACGTATGGTCCTTCGTGAATATCAAAGGAATACCAGGACTTCTTGAATACCGGTGCATGATTGTTTACGTCAACAATGGTGAATCGAATGCAGGTGTTATCGAATAGGTTACCAATATCTCGGGCTTTAAGGTTGAGGGTCACTTCGGACATAGCTTCTGGGGGAGAGTTCACCTTCAGTTCCCCGGTGAGTTTGTCAATGGCAAAGTTCTTAAACACTTTTCCAGTTGGTCTACCGACGAAATTCACCGATTCCGATTCGATTTCGTACATAATGCGTGCGTTTTTCCCGTAGTCCTCATCTGTTGCAGTGACTTGAAGAACCACCGTTCCCACTACGATGTCTTCCCTCATTGCGAATAGTGGACACTTTGGCATTCCACCAGCCCGTTTCTCCCTACTCAGCATATCATAATGCCTCTCGAGGGCTAGTCTTGGTGATCCAGGAAGGTTGTAGCTTGGTATTATTGATATTGGTTGCTGGGTGTGTTTTTCAATGAAGAAGATTTCCATGTCAGTAGTGTACTCTCGAATCTCTAAGTCTGATTCCTTGAAAACAGATATCTTGTCAAATATCGGTGGATTGTCATTTACATCGGCTATGAGAATGTTTAATTGAGCTACTGATGACAGACCTCCAGAATCAACTGCTATCAACTTTAACTTATAGAATTGCTCACGCTCCCTATCAAGACCTTTTCGCCCCGTGAATCGAATTCGGAAATGTGGTCCACTGCTGTAGGTCAAATTAGGACCCAAAATAAACGATTGCATATCAACAAATTCTTGCTCTTCGTTCCACTGCTCGGTGAGGTTGAACAAATTGAAGACGGTGTTCTGGGAACTATTGGCTAGCTCCACAGCAAACATCTCACTGCCATCACCTTGAAGGACAACCTTGAACTCAGCATTTTTACCAGCATCAGCATCCGAAACTTTAATGTATCGATTCAGGAACACCTCAGCCTTGAGCTCACAATTTTCATTTATCATTCCCACATAGACGGAGTCATCAAACATCGGTGCATTATCATTGACATCATCAACTAAAACATTCACTTGATATATTGCCGCTCCACTGATTTGACCCTTCGAATATTCCACTATGATGGTCAGTTCATAGTGATCTCGATCTTCACGATCAAGGCCGGTGATAGTCATCAATGTTCCGTCATCAGTGATTGTGATTTTATTCATCACTTCCTGACGATTAGCTATGATGTATCGCAAAGCAACAAATCCGCCATTCTCAAGACGTCGCATTGCCCGGGTTTTAGTATTGTTCTTGATGAAACTGCTATAATTTCTATAAGTTGATGGTTGAAGACGTTTGAAGGCATTCATCTGTGCGAAGATTTTGTGAGCTTCAAGAGCTTCGAGTTCTTTTTCGTTCTTATAAACCAGTTGACCGATGATTGCACCAATTTTGTTTTCTTCTACATGAAAGCCAATAGCTCGGACGTTAATTTCCCTAAAAAAAATTGAAGAAGGAAGATTTTAAAGAAATTGTAGATCAATACTAAAAGATAGAATACTCACTCAATAACAGGATGTTTGGTTAGCTCTTTTTGACTTACAACGTGAATTGTAACATTTGTTATGAGCACACCCTCTTTTTCTTCTTCCACCTGATGGAATGTATCAATGGGTTTTCGAAATGGTGATTTTCTAAAAGTTAGCTGGCGGCCTTGAGTGAGGTTTGTAAATTGCTGAAATGAAAGACGAAATAAAAATGAGTATTTAGTTCCTCAAGTGATTACAAAGAGCACAATAGCTTTAAGCTTATAAGGTTTGGAAAAACTCATTCTATAAAAAAGGCAATCTCTCGTGTAAGAAACAGCTCAAATATTCAAAATTAACTCACGAAATTGGCTACAGCTTCAAAGTAATAAATCAGTCTTTGGAAGTCCTTCAGTTCTCTAATGACAGTAATAATTCCAGATCGTTCTTCGATTGCAAATGGCACTCCATCTGAGTATGAATGCAAAAGATCGTACAAAATATCATCATCCCCTTCGTACATCAAAGTTGTTCGAACTTGACCGACAGAAGTTCCTAACGGGACATCAGAACCCACCCAGAATTCATACGGTGCTCCGAGAAAATCGACTTCCTCGTCTCCCATTGTGGCATATACCTCAATGGTAACAACTGCTAAAGAAAATCGTCTTTCAGATGGATTGGTAGGCTGGAAAAAATATAAATTTAGAGCATTGAACTTTAGTTTTGATATCAACAGAAACCTTACTTGATCAGTTGCTTCAATGAATACAGCAATCCTTCCAGGTCTTAATGGTCCCGCTACAAACAAGGCCCCAGTTTGAGGATCCAAACGAAACGGAATAAATCCACTTCCCTTAGGTCGTTGAAGTTCATACAATACAACACCATTCCGTCCCTCATCCGGATCAAAAGCCATAACTTTTCCAATCAGTGTCCCTACTGCGGCATTCGACTGAACCTTGAATTCATACAAGTTGCCTTTTTCAAACTTCGGTGTATTGTCATTTGAGTCGAGAAGTGTTATCTCCACTTGAACAGAACTTGGTCCTTCTTGATTGAGTTCATCGTATGAAGGATTTTTTTCGATGGCTTCCACAACTAGTCCAATGGATCTCCGTGCCTCCCTATCGAGTAGTCGATGCTCTCGAACTGTTATCCAACCTGATCGACTGTCGATGAGAAAGGCTCCAGCTGAAGAATTTTCTTCAACAAGATTATAGGCGAACTCGGCGTTTTCGCCTTGATCACGATCGATAGCGTTTACTTGAAGAACACTAAAGCCACTTGGTAAATTTTCAACAATTGAGATGTTGTAGAAATCCACTTCGAATTCGGGTTGGTTGTCATTGAGGTCAAGAATTTCAATTTCAATTCTGAAAATAGGGATAGAAATAATTTTGGAATAGTATAATATAATTCTAATTATAGAAGTGAAAAATTGGTAAAAGGTACCGTTCGAAAAAATAATTGTTTGTTCCCTACCAATAAGGGCCTAAGTAATTTTGTTGCTAAATATGTAAAATAGTAAAAATAATAGAAATTATTTTTATATGAATTTTATTTGATGATTTTCTGTAGCTGCAATTTTGGAACTGTGGAGTTAACGGTAAAAATGGTAAAAATGTCAAAAACATTTTTGTAGAAAGTTAAATTTTTTATACCAATAAACTATTTGGGTAGTTTGGAAACTAGTTTTTGGTAACATGTAGTTATCAAACTCTAAATTGAAGAGATGTTTTCTTAATAAAGTAAAACTTTTGAAACATATCAAAAAAAAATGAAAAATAAAAATATTGAAACAATCTAATATGTAAATATACAATAAACGAAATATGTCATTGTTTTAAGAAGAAAGTGATTTTTATCACTAAATTTTTTTCGCGGTGAAAAAATGAGATAATTCAACGTAAAAAAAAGTGGCCAATTTTACATGTTTTTTTTATTTATTTTGTGTTTTTGAACTGCAAAATAATAGCAGTCAATTAAAGAATCATTCTTAATTCGAAGTTGAAACATATTAATTAAAAAGCCGTAAAACAGTCAAATAGTACCGCCATATCTATATTCGATAGAAGAAGAAGTGACAAGCATATTAAAGAGGTTTGGATTTGCTACTCAGTTTCCTTCTACATAGGTACATACATAGAAATAGCATTTTTAATTAAATTACCTCAAACGCCTTTATTGACGGTTTATTAATTTTATTGGGCACTAACTTTTTTTTTCTTTTCAATTATTAATATTAATTGATCTGTCACTTCAATTATTTTTTAATTATGGTAGAATTTCTCTCTTTGAAATTTTCTTGAATAAAAATTTATTTAACTGTATGTACACTGGAAAAAAAATATTTTGTGTGGATATTGCAAAAAAGAAAAGAGCCGAAGAAACTAATATAAAAAAAAACTTTCTTAAACGTTATATTAGACACCCAAATGAATTTGAAAATTTGAAACTGTCATGCCGGAGGTATGGGTTCGATTCCCAGCCTTGTAAATAAATTTAAAAAAAAAAACGGAAATGCTGGCTCTTTCGAGAAATTGACTAACTCTTCAAGAGTGTCTTTGTCAAAAATAGAGTACCTCTCACTAGCTAGAACCAAGCCGTTTCAAGGCATGTCGCACGGAAAACAAATCTCGGGCCCTTTAAGAAATAATAGTCTTTCATTACTGACAGATTGCCAATTTTGAATCTTTAAATTCATGAAGAAAATTATCAATTACTGGCAATTTTAATTGTTATAGATTGCAAGAGATTTGAACGAAGGGTAAAAAGCTCCCATAGATTAAAATCAAGATAGCAGGTTAAACAGTTTATCAAAACTAAAGAATCCATTTGCGAGGAAATTTTGAATACCTTCTAACTGTATTCCAAATTCAAAGCAAATAGTTCCACACTTTAAGGATCTCTCCAAAGTACAGTCAAATGTAAAGTGAACATACCGACTTTAGGAGACTTGAAATATTTTATTTCTCTGTTGAAGATTGTTTATTCAATTTTGTTAAGTATATTTCAAAGACTCACCTTGCTACAGCTTTCTTCAACGGACTATCTCTCTGCCTCGACTCAATTTGCAGAACAAATGTATTTCCAGGAAGACTTTCCTCCTCCAAGTCAATTTCCTTCTGCAAAAATATTATTCCATTCGATGAATTCACATCGAACAGCTTGCGTTCATTGCCCGAAATAATTTCATAAACAAGTGTTGCATTAAGCGAGTCTTGATCGTATGCCATGATTGGTGGTGAAAAGTACAATGGCATTCGAATCACTCTTCCCTATAAAACATACAAAAACATTAATAAATGTTAATAGTTCAAAACCTCTTTCCTTACCGTCATTGGATAAAATTCATTAATTTTAGTCCTGTAAACACCTTCGGTGAACTTTGGAGGCATATCATCAACATCAATCACTCTAACTATCACCGTGGTGTTAGCTTGATTTGGAGGAGTTCCCCGATCAATGGCCAGCAATGGAATTCGAAATTCACGAATTCCATTATCGAAATCTAGTTCTCTCTTTAAAATCAACAATGGACGATGAGGACTCTCAAGGGCGAAATACGGTCCACTTTCCGGGCCGTGGACGAAGCTGGAAAGTGTCAAATGAACTTCAGAGTTTGGTGTGTTGGGCTTATCACGATCGAAAGCTTGAATATTTCGGAATATCACCGAACCTGGTGGTGTTGATTCTTCGACTTCCACAATATACGGTTCGTTAATGAACCTTGGCACTTGATCATTCACATCCTCAATATAAACAGTCACCGATATGAAACTTGTCTAAAATGTTTGAAAAAATCAAAGTAAAATAAATAAGCATAAATCAAATAACATACCTCTTCACTATTCCTTCCTTTTTTTCCGGTACAAAGAACCCGGAATTTCAATAAATTCTGTGGCTGATCGCGGTCCACCAAGTTCTCCAGCGATTTGGTCAAAATAATTTGCACTGATGTGGAATTTAATTCTTGCAGCGTGAAGTACGAATGATCGGTGAAACCATCGGCACTCTTCAGGTATATCGATGACCTTGGATGTGCATGGAGCGTCAATATCTCTTGATCGATGGGTGTATCTTCGCGGACGCGTATAAACCGCACCCCTTCGCTCTCCGATCCCAGGCCATCGGTAGTATGGAAAACACAACCTGTGATGGGACACGCAATACAGGTTAGTTCTATAAAGTCACGGTAATTAGATACTCTAAGCTTTAAGTAGGTTGACACTTGATGGTCTCTGACTTCCACCTTAAGGATAGGCCTTATATAAAAGTGTATCTTTTATAATGCACACTTCTGATGGTGTCTGTAATTCTAATGCAGATCGCGCGATGTGCATTTGATGACTTTCTTTGCTTACGGTATATTGTTATAGAAATGGACCCAGCAAAAAAAAAGAAGATACATCTACGGGTACGGGTAGTAGATACATCTTCCCGCATAGTTGTTGCTAATTTGTTGCGACACAAATTCTCACAGCAGTGAAACAATGAACCACATTCGACTGAAAGAAGTTTTTTTTTTTTTGCAGTCCTATAAATATCCCAAGATGAGAGCGATAGAATGTGCAAGTAGTTCCCACCCTCATGACATAATTAACTCATTTTTTGTTTAACCACATCTGGATCTGGTGGCATCAGTGCAATCTTTTGTGAGTTTCTTTATACCTAGACTTAGATAGCCTCTGCTAGACGATATTTCAAAAAGAAAGAATGATCTATAGGAATTTTTCCCCCGTATGCTCATTTTCCGCATGCATTTTTCACTTGTTGTTTTTTAATTTTCCCATAATGAATAATATTCTGTCGTGAATTTTAATGTATAAATATTTCTTTTTTTTCCATTTCGTGTCCATAAGTCTACTAAGCAAATAAAAGTGACAACGTCTTTGGCTACTGGGTTAGTTATGTGTGATACGATTTGAAATGTTAGGATTTTGTGTTTTTTTTTTCTGTAGTGCTGTAGCTTTTCATACAGATTTTAGGACCGTTCAATTTAACAAAGATGTTGATGATGTTTTTTCTTGCTAAGTCTGTGGATCGGTCATAAAAATGCAGCAGTGAAGTTTTTGTTTGTAGTCTAAATCCGAATAAAATAGGTTTATTGCATTTTTTAATAATTTCCATGGAAGTTTAATATGGAAATGGAAAAACAAATTTTTTATTGCCATCGTTTGAGCATCTTATAGGAAGCTTAATTTCATATTTTCGGCTATGAACCCCTTGCAGGATTGCCACTGTTATAATTTAAAGATTAAACTAGGGTTTTTTTAATTTCCTGAACGGGATACATTTTTCTTTATGTAATTGGTACATTCTGTTAATATACATATGAAAAAAACTAATAATACTAACATAAGATATTGAATTGTAAATTGCAAATATTTTTGGATTCATCTTTAAAGTAAAATTTATGGGTCCCTGGCAGCAAATGAAATATTCGAAAAAGACATTTTCACCACTTGTGTTTTATAAATAAAAAAAAATCAATTTATTTTTGATTTTCTAGAAGGAATATGCCAAAAATGAAAACTGATAAAAAATTTCCGACCTTGCATCTAATTTAGATAATCAAACACCTTGCGCAGAGTTTTATTTTGCTTTTTAAGGTGATAGAAGTGAATGGCGGATTGACGTTGAAATTTTTCCGAAATTGGAAAATAAGAGCACTCTTATATTTTCCAATTAACTTTTTTATTTATTTTTAAAATATTAAGACTAATAATGATAAAGACTGGTTAAAATATAGTAATAAAATATTATAATAATATTTTGAAACACAAATAATTAGAAAAAGTTTTATGCAAAACCTAAACTAATCTGAATTAGAAGCAAAATTGTAGTTGCCCGTGGCATAATGGTAAATGCGTTGGACTTTCATGCCAGAGTTCAGGGTTCAATCCTCACCCCCTTCCAACTACAGAAGGAAATGTTTTTTCACGTGCTGCAGCCTCTTGTCAGCATAAAATAGTAGGTCCCATTAATTTCTGGTATAACACTTGCACAGGACTGATTGAGAATTGTAAGCTTTGGATCTTCATGTCACTCATATTTTTTTAAAATTATTTATCTATACTGTTTTTTTTCATAAACATCCTTTTTGAAAGTTCTAAGCTCAAATCTTCAAAACAGAAAATTAAATTTTTTTTAAATTTACCCAGTCGTAAACAAATAAAATTTTTTATTTAATATGAAGCAAATAATAATTTTTTTTATATAAATTGATAGATTAAAAATGTTACAAAGCAAAATTCTGAAAACGCAACTAACGAAAATAAAACGGCAAACGTGCATAGTGCATTTTGAGAGAGAAAAGGAAACAACTGTCATATTTGTTAAAAATCCAAAGTAAAAACTGTTTCCTTCATACAAATAAGGGCCATGTAGGTACGAAGAAAATGTAACATTTCAAAAGGAGTGGATTATGGAAGATATGAGCTGAAAAGTGCAAGGGATTTTTATTTCTTCTAACTGATTTTTTTTTCAAAATGGCAATCTTTGTTTTAAAATTAAACATTTTCTGTGGTTAGATTATGCAAACTTGCCCACTGTATTAAACCCGCCGGTGTCAAAAAGTGAATACATACATATGTACATTGTTCATACATATTTAATATTTTTTTGTGCAAGTATAATTTTAAAGTCACATTAATATATCTTGAGCATAGGTAAAATTTTGAAGAAATTCGTTGGCTCCATTGGCCAATATAAGTTTGCAAAGCGAACTTGCAGTTGAAACCCCATTTATAATCATTTCTGACTCCGTTTCTGTTCCGACGTTCGTTTTCTTAAAAATCACGAGTACAGTTCAGAGTACAACTTAAAGTAACTTGGTTCTGACTTTTTTTGCATGGTTCTTCGAGGACTCGGTCTTCTACAGAAAATTTAAGGAAAAACGCACGTTAATCAATCCTCAATTTGTTTTTCCTTTCATTTCAATATTTTTACTTTCTATAAGAAAAGTCGTATTTTTGTTTATCTTTGAATGCATTTCAATGAACTTGAGTCAACCAACTCAACCACATAATATCATTGACAATTTTATGTTTTCCATACCAGCCCCTACTTGTTTCAACATTCAAACAACGATACGATAACTGATCAATTGAAACTAATATTCGGGTTCAACAGGATTCATAATTTATTAAACAAAATTTAAATAAATGTAAAATTGAATTTGTTTTTGTTTCTTGTTTCGTTTGCAATAACACATCCCACCTGAAATTAGTTTAATAGCAGTTTTTGAATCAAAAAACCGTTTGATTCGATTCGCTTTGCCGATAAATATAAAATGTAAAAGAAAGTATAACCGAACCGTTGAAATAAACAAGCTATCTTATACATTAAATGAACTTGCATTAGGAAAATGAGAAAAGTCAAATGAAAACGAAAAGATGTCCCATGTAAGGAATGGCACGATGGCAAAATGGCAGCGGCAGCCATGGCCGACGAGCAGTTGGTCGAAGAACCCAAACTTCTGGTTTTTATCACATAAATAACACTTAGTTGTGACTTTGAGTTTTTCTTTTAGTGAAATAATTTCTTCCATATCTAAACTAGTTTTTGTTTTTAATTGAAGAAGAATGAATAACAGTTACATTAATGTTTAGTTGTTGCATATTCTATGTTCAGTTAAGGCAGTCTGTGCCATGTGTAGTTTCTATAAAAAAGACACACTCTGGGCTAAATGTACTGTACATACAAATCAATTAATATCATAAAAATATATGACTATACACAGTGGACAAGGACTTGCTTATTACATTTAATTGTGTAACATTAACTTGATAGATATATTTTTTGTCAACTGTCACGGTTGTTGTCCGATTTCATTTTTAAAAGTTTATGAATCAAAAGCCGTTATTTTGAGATGATGGTGTATAGATATTTACTCACTTTGCAGTTATTTAGGAAAGTATACATGAATGGGTCTAATGAACTGATACTTTTTGTTCATAAAAAAATAAAGAATTGGAAATAATTACAGCAGCTGCTAAGGAAAAAATTTGTTATTCAAAATATCGTGGTTTTCAATGGACGGTTTTTAGATCCTGTTTAGAAAAAAAAATTAATTAAAAAAGTCTTAAAGCATTAATCTGCCGTTCCAAAAAAAATCATTTTCAATATTCGGTATATTTATGCAACTTTTAATTCAGAAAATTCAATTTGTCTTCTTTAAAAAAATGATACTTTTTCTGTTTTGGACCTCAAAAAATCCGAGAACACATTTATTTGACATGGTTGGTTTAACCATTAACACTAGATACACCAGAAGTTAGTTTGCAGTTTTGTTTATTAACGAGTACCAAAATATGAAATCAAAATTCGATAAAATCCAACAGTGGGAAGTGCCTTTAATTTCACATTCCATAAATGAATTAAGAATGCAGTAAAAGTTCACCAAAAGATTTTTTTTAATTTTAATATCTCTTCAGAAAACAGAGAAGAGAATTATTAAGTTTATAAAAAAAATATATTTAAACAATAAAAAGTACGTATACGCCCCAGTGCACATTTGTATCAAAAAGTCATATTTTTCATAAAACACAAAAAACATATATGTGCCAGTAAGACCAAGGGTCTTTTAAATTAGGCATTGTTAGAAAGAATAGAAGGATAGGACAGTTTTTTGTTGGCACAGTGTTCAGAAATTAGGTTTTCATTGTCTCATTAAATCCCAGAATAAATTACTGCCTAGACTGGGGATCGAACCCACACATCCAGCAGGTAGCAGTCAAGCAGGACAAATTGGACTAACTGATTTTAACTTTTGAATTAAAATAAATTTTCTGCAAGAAAGTGTTCTTTAATTTCAAATTACAAATCAGATATTTAATGAAAAATATGAATAAGAAAATTAATGCATAACAAATTTACTGTCAAAAATATGGTTTAAAATTTAAAAGCAAAAGTATTTTGTATTATTTAAGTTTTTATTAAATTCAAAATTTAAAATTTTTGTCAAAAATGCTTTTCCGCCATTCTTCTAAGACACAATCAGCCCCGTCGAGAGGGGGAAGGGGTGGGAAACCCCCCGGGCCCGTAATTTTCTAGGGGCCAGTAAAATTGAAAGCAATGAGGATAGTGTGACAAATTTCAAATACTTTTACTTCACTTTATTTTATTTTCCTCTATTTCAACTAAACTAGAAGATTCCGGTAAGATTGATTTGATGATAAACACTTTTTTTCGGTTCACTTTGCAAACAAAAAATTATTATTTTCGTTAATTCCAACCAATTTCATGCTATTCGTAATAAAAATTAGAACGTACCATATCAGTAGACATGAACTTTGAAAAAAATGGTAAATATGGGGGAGAGGGATTTTTCCGCCCTGGGCCCGGAATTCCTCTCAACGGACATAATCCATAGTAATTGAGAACAAACTTCGATTTGTGTTGTACTTATCTATCCACAGACATATTAAACATTTGGATGATATAGATAAACGATAGTAAAATAGCTCCAACTATTATGAATATAACTGCTTAAATATTTTGGAGCTGAAAACCAATTCACTAATTTACACACGAAAGTAAAATTCCTTGAAGGACATTTGTGCAATCCACATTGATTTTTGAAGTCAATTTCTTTTAATAGGAATTTATATAAATTTTAATTTAAATTAATTTAAATAAACCCCGATAACAAATCTCATAAATTCCGCTCTTTTCTTTAAGGCAAAATTAGAAAATATTTTAATTTCAATTAGGCATCCCAAAGGAAAATGTGGATTTGGGTTGCAGCCGAAATTCAATTTCCAAAATTCTGTATTGCACTTTTCAAAAATTTCGCCCCACAAAAATCCCAATACCCACCTATCTACCGACTTTCAATCAACAGATTTGCGGAAGAAAATTTACTATGCCATCGGCATAACATAAAATAAACATATCAGGTTAATCTGTTACGTTCCACTAAACGAGTTAATTTACACACTCCGCACACATTGTTTTAATTATTGGTTTTGTCAAAGTAATTTCTGTACTATTAAACAAAAGCAAATAAAGTGTACAGTATCGAAAACAGCTGTAGAACTGTAAAGATCAAAATAGATAATCACCATTCGTACCTAAATATCGTTTACTAATTACCTCATCGTTCTTCGCAGTATCAATCGAATAATAAACTGAAGTTTATCAATGTAAATTAATTCATATATAGAGATTATTTTAATATTTCTTCGTCTTCAGGCACAGGCAAGTCTAAAAAATTTGCCATCTCATTTAAATTTAAATAAGCCAGAGAGATGTCATTGCCCTTACATCACAAAACATATACACACTTTCATTCAAAACATAAGTTTTTCATTGTTTAATTTCAATAGATTTATCAAAAATCTAACGGTAATTTCTAAATCGATTAATTAATTCTCTTAATCACTTTACGTAACACTCAAATGATGAGCCTATACAAAAAGTATCTTTTGTTAGAAAAATTCAATGTTGAAAATTTCATAAACATTATGGAAAATTTATCATTTCTTGCGAAATGCAATTTTTTGGCTTAATCAAATCTAAAGTCTAAAATTAGATATCTGTCACAAAAAAGCATTTAATAGACACAAAGTTTCTCCTGGAAGTGTAGCGGACCAACAATTATTATTAGTTATCCAAGTTTGTAATCCAGTTAATTGGCCGAGAGCAGTAGCAGTAGCAGCAGGTGTAACGCCACCACTCCAGCACACTTCCTTATTGCGCGTACACTCCTTGTCGTTGTCGTCGCGTCGTTCAATAATAATTGGAGTTATAATAGAAGTTGAACCACCCAAATACTTGCCGTGACAACAGCTATCCATCCGCAATACGAAGATAATCCATAGTAATGCGGCAGTGGCAGCGGTGGGCGATATCCTTTGCCGATTCATTTTATTATAGCAATCACAAACATTCACTGAACCTAAGTAACTTTTTTGTTATTTGTATTTATTTTTTTAATCACTCATTGAACTAATTGTAAATGGGGGAATCTAGTGTAAACAACAAAACTGTTAAATGCCTTTAAATACAATTTTTTTTTTTATTTTCTTCTACACTTTTCTTCACAATCGTGTATCTCTTATTTGAAGAAGATACTTTATCCGCGACCGAAGTTGGAGCACTTCTTTCATCAAGCGAATATAAAATCCAACTGAAGAAGTGAAGACATATTGGTGGCATCGTCTGCTAGAGTGGATTTGGACTAGAGTTAGTTGCAGCTACTATAGACTCGGAATGTATGTCTTGTCTAACCTAACCACATCATAGAAGACTGCTTCTTCTGGTTTTTTGTATCTTTTGGATTGGGATATTGATGATGATGCTAGTAATTGTAACGGTGCTCGCACGACATTGTAAGTTTTTGTTATCATGAGTCGCGCTCAGCTTCAAGAAAGAGTCGATCAAAACAAAAACCAGGAAAATGCATCTTGGAGTTTGTGTCGCATCTATTTCGGCATATTATACATACTCTTGACCAAGTAAACTTACTTTGGCGATAATATGGGCGGCTGGAAAGTTGTTAGACTGGAAAATTCGAAACACTAGATGTGTGTAGAGAAGATGTAGGAGATGGACACAACGGTTTTTGCTCGTTTTAAAGTCTGACACAAATTATTGCTCCCCGGTTTTTATGTAGATGATTCTATTTTTTTTTTTTGTTATATTTTTATGAATCTGTTTTTTGTTTATTTTTTTTATTTTTGTTAAATGTCTTTAATGTGTTGATGAGGCTATTAGTTTTAATAAAAATGTTAAGACATTTAAACTATATAGCTATACAGGTAGGACGCCCGGTTCTCATAAGTAGTTTTTTTTCTGCGGCTAACGAATTATGTCAGAAAAGAATTTATAAGATACTCGTGGTGGTGGCTTATACCCACGTTAAGACTAAAGGAATTTTATTGGCTCTTAATGCAGTTGGTTTTGTATTAAAATTTTATTTTTATCTTATATTAATGTTATTTTTTTTTTCAATTATGACTTTTGAGATAAGAAGTGTTATAAAAAAAAAGAAAACTTTCTGGAATACTTTTAATTGTATTAAGGTATAATTTCAAAGAAAAAGTTGTTCTTCATAGTGAATTTGAACGGTTTTTATTAAGTATGTATTTTTAATCTTAATTTGTTCGTATGTTGAGGGTGTGGGATTAAAAAAATAAAAATAATTTATCGAAAAGTTTATTGCCGGTGTTTTCCAGAGGGTCGTGTACTTGTATTTCATGTGTTGACTGACGGCTTTTGTGTATGTTTTGTTTGTTTTATCATTTCAATTTTGTATAGATATTTTGTATTTGCAGCTACGGTGATGTTTATTATTTTAAAATCACCTTTGTTTTTATTATATTTTAAATAAGACCGAGTGCAGCAGGAAAAAGAATATGGATGTCATATGTCGGCGTGTGGTTATTACTGTACACATTATTCATGTACATAACTCTGTACGTATGTAAAAAAGGGAATATTACAAGATTCATTCATATATGTTTATTATTTACACGATTCTTCATAGTGAAAGAAGAGTAATGTTTTATATTTTTGGTGAATGCACAATTGCACATGAAACAAAAGAGTTGAGCTTCGAACAGCACAAATATAATAGAAAAACACTCTTATTTATTTTTAATTTACTGCATAGGAAATGTTTATAAACCAAATCTTAAGCAAATCAGCTCATTTGTCTATTCTACAATAAATAGGACTGTATTAATGGATAAAAAGCATGTTTATACCTACCAATCTTTTCGACGTCTAGGAGATGCTTTTACATACAATTTTTAAAACCCATTTTGGGTTGTCAGTCATATTTATTGATATGTGGAATATAGCATAAACTTATTAGCTTTTAAATTTGATTGAAAGTTAGTTTAATTTCCTAATGCTTTGATTTTAACTCTAAATTTCGCCTTTTTAAGTATTTCAAAATACAAAATTTTGAGGTAGAATAATGATAATGTTTTTGAACTTTAGATTTTTGAAAAAAAAAAATAAATATCAAAAAAAAATTGGTTTTGATTTTTTTTTGTTTACCTATTTAACAAAAAAATTTAATTTTTAAGGGTTAATTTTAAGAACTCAAAATTGTTTCAATATTATATAGAAAAATGTAACTTATTTATTTAATTTTTATAAACCTAAAATAACAAATTATTTTTTTGTTTTACTTTTGCATACAGTGCGAATATATGGAATTTTCAAAATTTTGAAAATTATTACAACATGACCACATCTAATAGTCCTTTTAAATACAAATATATCTCCTTATATATTTGTAACAGTTAAAATTTTGAGAGCACCCTGGAAAAACGATATAACCAATAACCATGCTGACTATGCCAAGAAAGTCCTGGATTGAGTGAACTAGTTCAAAACAGCTTCTAAGGTATTTCTTTGTATATGAAAACTATAGTACTCTCATGGTGGAAGTCGAATGGGGCGACATCTAATGTATGCCGGCAACCCTTACTCTTTTTTTTTGCGGAGAGCTAATGGAGGTTTTAAATGATATTTATTGATATTTTTTGGATGCAATTATCCAAAAAATAGTCTCCTCTTGCTCCTACCACCAATTTTCGACGCTTAAAGACTCACCATATCGAATTTTGCACCTCACATTTTGCAGCGCCACCACCAGGATCCGGGCAACCCTAAAAAAACTCGCCATGAGAGTACTATAGTTTTCATATACAAAGCATCATCGTATAGTGTCCAGAATTAAAAATAAGATTTTTTTCACCCGGAATTTAAATCAAAAAGAAATTTGAACTGACATCTGTCTTCGTGTAGAGTAATTCACTTATGAAATCAAGGTTATGGTTTGAAGAAAAAATAAAAACATAGAATAACGTAGAAGGTTTGTGCTTGGAATAATATTTATACTGACATCTGCTGGAAAATAATTAAACTAAAGGTTTAAGTCTTTGATATCATGTAAAAAGTGAGGTAGAAAGATTTAGGACACTGCCATATTAAAATTATACGCGCAACATTATGGTCGTACGTTTTAGTTTTAAAATAGGATTTCAAAAATGTTTAACAAGTTAAACGTCGTAACCATATCACCCTTTTAGACAATTTATCTGACCGAAGTTTTAAGTGACCGATACAAGATTGAAATTTTCCGGTCTTGATTAGAGTCAAATATCACTGATGTAAATCCAATAATGAGTTATTAATTGTTAATAATAGAATTATAATGAACAGTGTTTTGAAAATTATAAGTTTGGGTGATTTCAAAATCTCGTTTGACTATAAAATGTAAACATCTTAACCTTTAAGGATTTTTTTCTAACCTTGACAAACTGTTCAAATTCTCTAGAAAGGTTATAAAATTAAAATGGACTACTGGATCGCTCAAAGCTGAAGGTGACAATACAAAAAAAAAACATGAAAAATCGTTGACGAATAGTTATGACAGATCTAGCATAGACAAAATCGGTTGCATTCGCCGAACGCCCGTCAGTCAATTAGTGCCATGCCGTTTATGCCAACTATCATAGATAAGACGTAAATATGCATAGACCTTACTAATTAACCTTATAATTCCGACACATATACTCGACATGTTCTCGCTCCGATTGATGTTCAAAAACTGATATCGCTTCAATAAATATTAATTTCTTCTTCATAACGAGTAAACTGTCTTAATTAAGCTGAAGGTAAAATATTTCCAATTTACTTAGATGAAAATTATTGAATCCAGCATCAAATTCAAGTATTTCTTTAAAAACAAAATACACCATACTTAGAATTTTTTAACAAAGAAATCATCCGATCTATATTTTTGACCTTGACCCCATGGATTATAATTACCTCAACAAAAATTGGTTTCAAACTTAATCAATATAATACTCATCCATAAATAACGCTTTTGTAATAATGAACTGCAAAATAATTACAACAAAATTAATCGAGTACGAAATAAGAAACAAAATAAAATTATTATTCAGTGGAAACATTCCCAGAACATTGACTTCCAACACCTCTGGCCATATTTTGAATGCCAGTACATCGCTCTAAGAAAAAAAAAGAAGAGAAAACAATTATAAATTCAAAAGTTTGAAATTTCAAAGAAAAAAAAACCACCCACCCTCCATTCAGAATTCAAACTACCCCCACTCGCATCCAAATCCAAGAGGGTACTCCTCAAATGTTTTGAATTCCGTTTTACCCTTTCCGCCGCAAAAAGCACCATACAGATGTTCGTGAACAACATCACATTATACACCAAGTCCTTCTCTGTCAAATAACCTTCTTGAACAAAAAAATCCAGCAAAGCGTATAAATTCGTCAGCGTATTGGCAAAGGTATTCAACATCTGGACGAGAATAGAAACTTCTATGCATCTTGCAAATTCAAAAACCACCCGCTTCATTTGCGTATACAATCGAAACAGTCGAAGGAGTTTCTTTTTGTTGGCGCGAATTTGCATCTGAGTCAGCCCATCAGCCTGGATATCCAACTCTAGGGCCTTCAATATCTCATCCAGCAGATAAAAGTATCGCGCCAACAACAGCATACTGGCGAAAACAATGTCCGAGAAGACAGCCGCAATCTCGGCTATGTATAGATTCAAAAAGAACGCCACGAACCATTCCGCACCGATGGCGTCACCATACTCGATGATATATGGAAAGTTAATTAGCACTTCGTACATAGTGATGGAGAACTTTATCGCGATGAGCAGAATTATCTCAGGAGTGATGATGTTGCCGTTGAAATTGCCGCCACTATAACCAAAACTCATTTCGGCTGACAGCCTGTTGAGAACTTTTTGAAAGTTCTTTGCCATGCGACACACATTGTGCCGCTGCCATAGCTGGCACAGCAGCACCACCAAAGAAGTCGCAAAGCCGAAACAAAATTGTGCAACAGCTATCAAGGACATGTTATCGTCGATATGCGCTCCGGACACTAGATAAATTTCCGAATTTAATTTAACTACGATCGGGGATGTGACCGCAACGAACACACAAACGCCACATGACACAAGGGTAGCCCGGCGAGAGGTTTGGAAAACCTTGTTTTTAAAGTCGAATTCCAGAGCCGTCAAGCCGAGGAATTTGCTTAGGAAGTAAAAAAACTTAAAATAACCAGCTCCAACTTTATTGCACCACATTTTGGCGGCTTCTGCCGTACGAAAAAAAAACACACACACACATCTGCAACAGTTTGTTAGTTAAATTGAATTGCATAATTAGTCCTTTGTCGCATTAATAATTAATAGTCCTGCTGAGTTGTTATACGCCTCCCAGTGCATTGTGGCGAAAACAGAAATTTTAAAATAATGAAGTTTGAAAAAGAAATAAATTATGTGAAGGAAAAGTTGGTATTTAATTCTTAAAGTGAACAAATCTCTGATTATGAAGATTATCTTAAGCTGGCTATTTATCGCATATACAAAGTCTTCAAACTATACGTACAAGACCCAAGTTGGTAATGATGACGCATTACCTTAACTTTGTGGTAAGTTAATTAAATTGCGTGAAATTTTCGGTAAGCATACTCCTACACACCAGCTTCTTCTTTTTCTTCTTTGCTAACCAAAAATACAGTCCATTAGTTTGCTTAAGCCTTCAGATCAAAGATACTCGGGGGACGTATATTTGCACATTGCTTATTTAGCGAATGAGGCTTTTGTGTTAGCTTAGATGAATTTTGTTGGATAATTAGGTTTTTCCTTTTTCATGAGGATTATATTTGGGTAGGAGTTATGTGTTTAACAACATTCGTTATTTTTTTTTTTTTTGTTTAAAGAAAAATAAACTGGAAGAGTCATTAAAGAGTACAACTTCAGCAATCGTTATTTTTATTGAAATTTAAAAGGGTGGTTCATGATTCTATATTGAATAGTTAAATAGAAGAATGGCAGTAAACGAATTTGCATCATATTTGGTATAGCTAGTTCATTTATCTCATGGGAGCATTTTTATTTTACTATGCTATTTTTACTAGCGACTATATATACATACATACATACCGTGGTGGCCACATAAATAGCACACATTTTTTTAAATTTAAACAAAAGGAACCGTTGAAGTTTCAATTTTAACTAACTCTGTTTTAACCACTGAGTTAAATAAAGTTAGTTAAACCTGCAAATTAAATGTCTAATTGTCTAATTGTTCCTTATAATTGTTCCTTATATTCAAATTTAATAAAAGATACAAAATTACAAATAGGTGTGCTATTTCTATGGCCACCACTGTACGTATGTAGGTGCTATAGGGCGATTGTTGTATTCATGCAAAAAATCGAACTCGAGATATTACGATGAAAGAGAACGCGAAAAAAGTGGGTTTGTACCTTGACATTATAGCCTATTTTCTTCAAACTTGGATCTTAACGTTTTCAGGTAATTTTCTAGAGGTGTTTTTTAGTTCCAAAAATAACGGTATCTGTCATAGAGGCTATCAGTGCAATAGTGGCGTAATATTGGCGTTTATGGTTGAAGAAATGTACATTTTTAGTTAGTGGCCATTCCTTTTTTGTCCATGTTACCAAGATTTTGCTGTAATAAAAAAGAATACAAAATTTTATAAAGATATCTTCGTTCCAGATGATTGGGTTAACGCCATTTCCTCGGCCAGAAAGAGAAATCCATTTGAAATTGTGACAATGGCTTCATCTGATTATTTTTCCACAAAATCTTTCGAAGAAAATATCACAAATAGGAAAATGTCCATTTCAAATTCCAAGGTTGAATGGTTTAAAATTCAGTGGATACACTTCGAAAAAAGTAAAACATTTTCAATTTTTTATAAATATTCGAATGAAATTAGTGGCATAACCCACTTTTTTTCCAAAATGAAGTTGAATTCAAAAAAAAAGCCCTTGTCCTGCAATATTTGTCTTCAATATTTTTTTAGATTAATCAGAAATGTCAATGGAAAAATACAAAAAAAAGTTTAAATAAAACCTATTTCTTAAATTTCTCGTAACTCTTAAGTGATTTTTATGGGTTACGTCACTATTGCACTCACAGACTCATATAACACTTAAGACTAAATATATTTATTTCGAGAACGACTCTAACGATTTTGATATTTTTTTTTTTTTGTGAGGTTTTGCAAGTAATTATTTTGTAGAAAAAATTAAAAAGAAAAAACACTTCTACGTGGCCTAAAACCTGATATTTGGGTTTTCAATTTTATGATCGAAATTATTATGAAAAAGGTCCTGTATCTACATAATATTGAACATCAAATTTTTCAAAAATAAAATTGTTTTTGGTTTTGTGAAAAAAGAATCCATTTTTTTTAAACTCAATATTTGGACAGCGGATGTATATTTTTTTTCTGAAATTTTGGTTTAAGCTGTATGTTATTAAAACCAAAAACTTGCTTTCAATTTTTTTTTCCAAAACTATAAACATTTTATTTATAAATAAATATTTTTGGAAAAATGACTCGAACGATTTTTTTGTTTTTTTTTCAAAAATTCATATTTTTACGATACATCTTATGTTCTGAGCTCGAATATTTTTTTTGGGGCTATTTTAAAGATACAAGCAATGAATTTTATGTTTTTTCATATTTTTCCCCAATGAGATTCTTGATTTTTTTTCTAAAGTATTTGACTTATTTATTAGAAACTTCGTGCAACCCAGTCTTGCATTTTATTTAGTTGGCCATTGAGTTTAGAGTTATGACATTTTTTAAATTAATGGCTACGATAGATAGAAGAAAATTGTGAATGAAAATTAAACTTATCTGTTAGTCGGGGGCCTGAAAGAAGAGACACCTCAACCAAAAGTCATTGTGTAATAGCATAGTTCAAGTACAGTTATTGCGGGAATTTGGAATTAGTGGAAAAATTGGATATGTAATGAACTTGAAACAATTCGCAATTTTAAAATCAGATTGCAGAAAAAATGCTTTTCTTTAAATTTTGCAAGCAAACATTTTCAGATTCAGCACTCCCAAAAACATAGAGCAGGGAAAAAAATCTAAACTACATCCTACCACTATTTTCCGAAATCCTTATTTTTACGACAATTCCACTAGACTACAATAAAAGTTACCCAAAAGTTTTTTCAAACAATTAAGTTGGAAATGGCAAACAAATCCGCCAAACGATCCCTATTCTATCCCAAGTTTTGAAAGAAACAATTTATATATTATAAGAGTTGGCAGCGCTAACATAACCAACTAAATGTATCGCCACTGATATGCAAATGTAATAGGTTATGTTCACAGTTGTTGTTGTATTGTTAATTAGTAGGAAGATAACGATTTTTAATAATTAACACACACCTTAAAAGGCACATCAAAAATTATCTTCTAATCTGACCCAAAATAAAACACCTAAAACAAAAATAACAACAACAACAACAACAAAAATATAATAACAATAAAAAAATCAACAAGTTCGATAAAACAAATCCCATAATCCTCATCACAAAAATGTACGAGTATAAATGGCATCCATGCATTTTGTCTATGTTATACGGTTTACCTTTTGCCTTTGATAATAATTCTTCAATCTTAACCTTCAGTTGAGTTTAAAAAAAAAGGTTTTTAGATATGTATGGTATGGTAATGCCCTCTCAACAGGTAGAACGTTATATTTATTGGAATTTAAGTTTAGGAGGTTCTCATTTGAATAATTGTTGAAATGACAAATTTTATAACACCCCTTTTAATAGACCTTGGTAGAATTTAGGTATTTAATGAATTGAGAATTATGCTTAAATATCATCGCTTGTATCACATAAAATATAATTCATGTTAATGCTGCAAGAAGCACAGTTAAGACTTATTGTTTAGAAAAATAAACTAAAAAAAAAATGGTTCAAACTGATTTATTTTATGGCAGATGAGTATGTATCTCATAAAACATATTTTTGATAAGGTACATTTTGTTTTAAAAATGAAAAGTTTTTACTTGTGACTCCACATGTAGTTGTACTAAAGGGCAAGTTTTGGACACGTGAAAAAATTCGAACTCGGGGTTTTTATAAAACTTGACATTATACTAAGTTGAAGTCGAAAAAAGTGGATCTCGCAATTCTGTCTGTCTATCTGCCCTATGCTAAGGCCTAACGGTGTATTTTGTGCCTCGAGTACACACGTTTTTATATTTTGTTTTAAAGACCAAATATAACGGTACCTCCACCATATTTATTTCCTTGAAAACGACTCCGACGATAAGAGAAATCTAAACAGAAGTTTTGAAAAAGAAAATAAAGTTATATTTGTAAAATTAAATATTTCAAAAACGTCTCGATATATTTTTTTTTTTTTTAAATTTTGTACAAACAGTTATTTAACAATTTAACAAAAATGAATTTAGGATTTAAAAAAAAAACAGAACCTTCCATACATTCCATAAATGTAAAGAAAAACCGTTCTCAAAAATCTCAAACTTCTCGAAAACGGTTCCTGCAACTTTGATACCATAGTATCAGCACAGTATATTTTAAATAATTAAAAAACTGATATTGGTTTCGGAGGTAATTTTCCCTATCATTCCATCGAATACCACTTTTTCTACAACTATACAGGTTCGTGTTTAAATGTTAAATAATTTTTAATGTCTATTCGAACTATGAAAACGCTTTTGATGGTCATCACAAAGATTGTTGACGAAAACTATTCAGGACTATTTTTCTTAAGATACTGCAATTGCTCATTTTCGTTAAAAAATTGCTTGATTTATTTTTCTATGGAACAAGCAAATGTTTTTTTTTAGGTATAGACCAGAAGACTGTTTAGCAATTTAATTGGATTTAATTTGATACGAATGTTCTAAGCGCGCTGTCGAACCATTATTCCATGATACGTTCCACGCTCCTCCTGTCACTAAATCATCAAATATAACAGAAAGTACAAAACGAGCAAATTGCTCTAATCAACGAACCAAAACACTCCCACCCCACTATGAACTCCTGGTTTCTATAGAACCAGATATTTTTCAGACTTAAATCCTTCCAAAGTATCACAATAAAAGCTTGAATAGTAAACAAGTAATATTATTACAAATTTAATCAGTTAATGATAATTATAATTAATTGATTTAAATTAACAATCTCAACATAACACCAAAAATAATCGATGAGTAACGATATAGATAATAATTTATTTTGCCACAATTTTCTTTGCCCTTTATCTTAAGCTCTGCAGAAAAGATAAGCTCTTTGACATTAGATACAAAATAAAACATATATCGTAAAAAGTATATTTATTGCACAATTAATAGCAAAATAAACCACTGTGTTATGAAAAATTTCAAAATTTCTTTTCATACTCCTTCTATAACTCGATCTAACACTATTGACAACTTTAATTGCGCTTAACTTTGATATAAAACATTTTTGTTAAAGTTGACAAAAAATTTGGCATCTCCTTCATTTCGTTCGTCGCCTCTTGTCTGGTCATGGACTGGTATTCGTAGGCGACTTTTCGATTGATTGCTGTCAGAAGCTGAAAAAGTTCAATGCCTTCGTCTTCACTGCTATTTTTCGCAGCTTCTTCAAATGTTTGACAGAGAGCCTGGATAAACCACGATCCATTCTCAACATTTCGAAATGAATAGTAACCTGAGGATATTTGATTGTATAAGATTAAAGGAGGAAGTGGCTTTGTAGCTATGTAGCTTACCATCAAAAGTTGAATAAAATACCAAAAGATCGGCTGTGTTCGGAATAGCATAGGTGATTGTTTGTTTTTCGTCGGCAGCATTTGCAAATCGGGACATTGGTGTAATATCGGTTTCATATAACACTGGTCTTTCTAATTGATTTCCACGGCAGGCCTGGAAGTTTTCAAATCAAAATATTACCTAAGAAAGCTAACAATTGGCAGTTGCTACTTTACCTGGATGAAAAACAATTTAGGTTTGTTTATCAGTGACTTGCAGTTCTCCCCCAAAAATGGAGTCCACAAACGCTCCACTGGATATGTCATATCCTTGGCGTATATCTTGCCTTCCACTCCATGCGACATAACCACAACCACGAGACAGTCATTATCACTGTGATCCTCCCTGGCAACTATTTAAATATCACACAGATTATAGTTGATAGGAACACACTTCAAACCCAACAATCAACACTCACCATCTTTCAATTGAGCATTGAGTTTCTCAAACGTCAAATCATCAAATGGCCGCACGTCAAAGCCGTACTGCTTGAGCATGTTCTTCACCCGGTCACGATCACGTTCGGTTCCTTTTCTAGGTTCTTGATTTCGAATTTCTTTGTGATTGAAAATCAAGGCGATTCCAATGTTTCGATTGCTGGTATTGTATTTTACATCTTTTGTGGGAACTGACAAAACCGGTTTCTTAATTTCTGTTCCTATACCATCGATTTCGTCAAACTTTTTGTTTCCAGATTCACTATCTTCCCGTTCCTTGTGGTCTTTTTTCTTGCCAAATCTTAGCACAGATATATCAGTCTCATCCATTTTGCTTGAATTTTTCCCTCCAACTGACTTAAGTGCAGGTTCATTTTTGTTAGATTTCATCCATATCTAATCATTTTGATAACGAAGCGATAACGCAAATTCACCGTTAGATTTGTTATTGTTTAAAGACGCCAGTACACCAGGTAAACCACATCTTTATCTTATCGATTAACTGTTTTTTTTTATGTTATTGAAATAATAAACCTTTTTCAAGTTTGCATTTTTATTAATTTGTTGTTGTGAAATATGGCTCTATACCGATTTAAAATCGAAAAGTTTTGTGAGTCACTTAAATTGCATATTTGATTACCATTTTAGATTTACACTCCGTACCATTGGTGTGAGTAAAAATGTGTTTCAAAATTAAACAATTAATGTGAAAAAAAATTCAGGCGCCAAAATTTAATAATTTCGAAGTTTCTTGGAAAAATTATATACAATTATTATTATTTACTACTATCTTTGTATATGAAAACTGTAGTACTATCATGGCGAGTTTTTTTTAGAGTTGCCCGGACCCTTGTGGTGGCGCTGCAAAATGTGAGGGGTAAAAATTCGATTTTGGGAGTCTTTAAGCGTCGGAAATTGGTGGTGGTGGTGGCAAGAGGAGACTATTTTTTGGATTATTGCATCCAAAAAATATCAATAAATATCAATAAAAACCTCCATAAGCGCCCCGCAAAAAAAAAAAGAGTAAGGGTTGCCGGCATACTTTAGATGTCACCCCATTCGACTTCTACCATGAGAGTACTATAGTTTATATATACAAAGCTACTATTTGGTAGCAATGCAAGGCATCTAAGGTGTCCGTGTCTTTTTTACTCCCTTTTTTTGGCAATACATCGCTCACACACTCAACTCCGATTAGGGTATGTTCAGCCGTCACTCACCCGACAGTTGCCAACACAAAAAAAAATACCTACGAGAACATGAAATTTTCGAAAAAGATAGCATACTTTAAGGCGCTTATAAAAATGCTGTAACTCTAAATGCATTTGATGAACAAGTACCACATCTCGACACATAGCGTCAGTGGTCTAAAGTGGTGCAGTGCGTAAGTGCACATGACTGCTGAGACTGAGCAAATCTGATATGCGTGGGTTCGAATCCTACAAGTGTTCTTCAAAATAAAATTGGATTAAAAGCTCAGCACCACTAAGGAGTCTGATGATTGCCTGGCAAGCATGAAGTAGCTATAACTCCGGCCAAAATAAAATATAAATGAATTAATAAGAAAATTATTTCATAAAAAACAATTGGAGGTAGTGCCTTTAAGTTGTTGTTGTTGTTCACAAAAATTTCGAAAAAAAATGTTTTCAAATTTTGAATACTTAAAAAAATGTGTGGTGCTAAATAAAAAAGAAGTATTTGTCGCTCAAAATTCTCATCAACAAAAAGTTTGTGAAAAAAAACAAACAAAATTTTTCAGGAAAAAAGGTGGTCTTAGGAAACCAAGTGGAATTTTTTTGAACAACAAAAAACTAGTCAAAAAATAAATTGTGAAAAAAGTTTTTTCAAGGTTAAGAAATGTTCCACCTAAGAAAAAATATATTTGAACAAAAACAAAATATAAAATTCTGGACAGAACATAAATAATATGAAATCGGAAATCAAAATGGATCGCACAAACTTGCTCCTACATTAAAGTATTTTAGAGTAAACAAACAAAAATTACAAAAACTAAAATGTTTTAGATCAAAATAGAAGATGAGAAACTCGAAAAACTAAAATCCGAATCTATGGCAGGTACCGTTAATAACCTAACCTTAATAATATTAATTTCTTAGAAAAAAAAACAAAAATTTTATCAAAAAAGTTGGAGCCATTTTAAATTATAAATAAGTTTAGTCGTTGCAGCACATAAATAAATATTTTTGGAGCAAAAAAATCTATTGCCTCTAGCAATTCGTCAAAAACACCTATGTTCCAAGTTTGAAGAAAATCGCTTTAGTAGTTTAGATACAGACAGACAGAATTGCGGGATCCACTTTCTTCGTCCTTTCTATCATAAGGCCTGTTTAACATCTCGAGTTTCAATTTGAAATTGACTTATTAAGTATCCCATGCACGCATCTCTTTCTTCATTGTTTAAATACGAACTTCTTGGATGAAACCCATATTTTACGATTCGGAGCTATTTCTTATGATATTTATTTAGCCCACAAAACAACATTACGAACTTCTGATAAGGTCATCAATATTAATTGATTTTTATCAATGTTAGCTCTCAATTAGGACTCCATTTTTTTCAGACGAAATTAATACTTGATAGTATCATACATTTAGCTAAGACCCTCATAATGCGCATTGAAGTTTTAATGTATATGAATTATGTAATTAATGTTTGACGGCCCTCCTTTAGCAATTTTACATATTTCAAACAAAAAATGTGTGACAAGCTATTTAGATAATCGATATATTTGCTGGTTAGTTAGTGAAGTCATCAACAGTATCGAAGGTTATACTATCCATGATTATTATTAACTGGGTATTTATTGAATCGAAGATAGAATTGTACAAGCGCCAATTCAGCTAAAAATGGAAAAATGCAACGCTTCATCTATAACCTTAAAATCATCAAATATAATACTTCAGTCCAGAGCCGTATTCATGCAAAACTCGTATTTGGAAAACCAGAAATAATTTTTAGTATTTTTGCTACATATGTTAACAGGATGGCGTACAAAAATCAATTAAATAAACTACGAAAAACTCATTTTATTAATACACTTTTTGTATTGAGTATAAAAACAATAAATTTTACCTTTTTTCTTTCATGACTATTGTAAAGGTCCATACATCTTCACACCTACACTTTTTTGCAATAAAAATATAGGTTTTCTGTTAAACGATTTTTTTTCTCAAAACTAAGATTCTGTACTTGATGGACTGTTCTTACACTCACCGATTCAATTGAAAATATAGACTTCATAATATTTTTTAAATGGCGCCCAACAAAACTATAAACAATTTATTTACTCACAATTTGAGAATTTCGGGCCATTCTAGTCATGAATTAATACCACAAAAAGCCAAATTTAATGACCAAAAACTTTATTAAAATAAATACCTATAAAACAGAAAACTTATATTAGATATCCAAGATTTAAAGCAGAATACTAAAACTCTATCAAATCAATGACAAACATTCAGCATCCATAGATGAGTTTAAAGTTCTGATAAAAAGTCTTTAATCTTCAGTGAATATGATGACATTTTTGAAAGTCAAGTATACCTACTTATGTAGGTATAAAATTTTACATAGATGCGCATTTATGTAAATACATTAAAATAAACATCCCCTTTTTACATCTTCTACAAATATGATAAAAAATGCAACATATGGTGCATAGCATCACTAAAAAGAATCTAATAATCCAATATAATCGAAGAAGAAGAGTAGAAACCCTGGTCATGTGCGCAGTAACTTGCTTCTTTTATAAAAATTCTCAGAAAACCCACAAATCTCATATCCTTTCCAATCTTTTAGTTTTCTCATATCCTCAACTCGTAAACCTCACTTCAAACAAACACCAATTTCAATGTTACACATCTTCTAGAGCTGATGTTAAAATAATGTCCGCCCCATATTTTCATGTTACAACTAACAACCAATGCCAGAGCCAAACCTCCATAATTGGCAATATTCAAATTTGATTTATTTCAAACGGAAATTAACTTTCATTTCGTATATACGCAAAAGTTTTCTTCATTGGCTTTCTTATAGCAGATACATTTGTCAAAGCTAACAAAAAAGGCTTTACTGTTGCACCCACTAATGCCACCCATGGCTTCGCCAATAGCATCCTTTTCATAGAATTTCAGAGCCCAAGGATCTCAATTCCGAGCCAAGAAAAAAAAAACACACAGCCAGCATATTACACGGGATATGTCTCCAAAATATGTCCTCAGAAAAAACTTCTCCAATATAACACCACCTTTTCTTCCGAAAATCATGCCAATCAATTGATCTGTTAACAAAAACACAATTTGCTCCTTACAGGATGTTCCGGAAATTATTACTTCCCCTCCATTATCCGATTTACCGATTTACAAGTCATTTCGTTCTCTTTCACTGTCGATTAGATCTCCCCACTCGCCCTCCGCAAAATGGCAATCAGCCAGCGACAGTGACTGAGATCTGGGACAGCATGAGGCATGGCATGAGCTATATAAAGCCATAGCCAGCCAGTGCCGCGCCAGTGGCAGCTGGGGCGTTGAAAGGGTGTCACATTTAAGGGTGCAAAATCCCAGACTATGCAAATAGTGTGCAGTAATTTATTATCCACGCAACAAAGTTGTAAGAGCGCGTTGTTTTTGGACTTTTTTCTGCACACCCACCCCACTCCCAACACACTTGTACACCTCCAATTCTAACGCCAGCTAAGCTACAGTTTTCGGTTTTGAACACAATATGTAGGATGAAAGCGTTTTTTTTTTTTTGTTTGTTCCTTTACTTTATTTTCCTTCGCTGCTTAAACTGTTTTCTGTTAATCCTCATCCCCCAACTCCGGCCGGTGCGGTGCCTTCTGTGTTTTTTTCCATGAGAGTGCTTAACATTGAAAAATCCCCAAAGTCCAATGACTAATGCTGATGTGTACAGTACGTTGGGGGTTTTGTGCGCCCGTATTGTGTGAAACAACAGAGCAGAAAAAAAAAACAAATCCAACAAGTGCGCACGCTCAAAACTTTCCCGTTTGGGTTCGGTCCGTGATGGTACAATATTCTTTTCTTTTTTTTGCTTTTTTCCTAGTTTTATTGCAACGCAATTTGACCGAAAAAACGATTCCATTTTTTCCACTACATTTGGCAAATGCATATTCCCGAGGGGCAGTGTGGACATATTGACAAATAAATTAATCAAACTGCGTATTGGAAAACTTGGTTTGGGCGTTACTCTCGTTACGATGATGATGATGGCTCCCTTTCTGCAACCACCCACTATTTTTGCCGCCACCGCCATCGGCTATTACCGGACCGTGGAACGTGAACAGAAATACAGAGGCCATCGGCCAGAGACAGAGCCAAAGCCAAAGCCAGACCAGACAGACACACCAACTACAATAAAAAGTGCTGTATTGGCAACAGTTTGACAGTTGGCATTGGTATGCAATAAAGAGAGAAGCCATATCGCACACTCAATCCAGTTTCATATTCCAGAGATAAATGTTGAGTTTTATGATTCGATAAGGGTGCTGCATGCTACTCGAAGCTTCAAGGCATAATATAATAATGTGAATTGCTGTGTTAGTAAAAAAAGTATTATGAAGGTGTAGAACAAAATTTAAAAAACTATTTATTTCCGGGTACTTTTATTAAATATATATATTTGGCGCCCAATGCGAAGCCAATAAAAATGCGATTAAATGACATGATTGTTTAATGTGTGCCGAATACGAGATTTAAGCACGCAAATATTAAAACAGACAAGAAAATTTGTTCATGTTTGTAAAATTGATCCGTCTAAACATAAGTGAATCGAAAAAAAGTAAAAATACATCTTTTGGTTCCCAAGTTGAATCTTCGATATTTTTCCACGTTTTCATTTCATTTCAAATTTTCAAACCTGGAATTTTTCTAATGAAATATAATGGAATTTTCAAGACTTAACAAAGCATGACTGTTTGGCGCCCATCGTGGGGAAAAACTATTTTTTTCAAATACTGTCTAATATTTACATGCATTGAAATATTAAATTGTAAAGCAATAATATTCTTTGCTGGAAACACAAGCAAGGTTCTCTGTTAATCTTGGTACAAAAATTAAAGTCAAATCTTTGATGCCTTGTTGGGTTCACTTGACTGGCGAAAATGCAACTAAAACTAGCAGAGTTCCATCTATGTTGTTTGCAGGTGTTCTTCAAAGCTTTTGTTATTGTCGATAAAGTGTTACTATCTTATTATAGGTGATATTTAATTGAAAAACATTTTTGGCGCCCAACGTGGGTACTTAGCCTACTGATTTTAGCAGCCAACTCTTCTGTTTTAAATATTTAACTGCCAATCACAGCATATACATATGCATGTATTATGTATGTACTTATCTATATTTATTAACATTTGAACAGCTATTAAAAAGCGAAAAAAAAAAATATTTTTCAAACCCACTAAACCTACTGCAAGTATCAGAAATAGCGCAGTGATACTATTAAATGTATGCAAGGAAAGATTTTTCATTACCATTTTACACCTTTAGCACCTGACGATTATAAGTGAGTGATTTTTTTTATACCAAACACTCCTGTTTCGAAAAAATACCTTCTCGACAACACTCCAGTCACCCACCATAACCCATAGCTGTTCTATAAGCAAAAGAGGAAATTCACCCGCAACTGCATCCTCAAGCTCCCATATATACCTACATACATACCTACCTATAATAATTTCCGAAATCCCATCTAAATCTGCTGCATCATGAACATTTCTCTCAAACCTGCTGCTGCTTTTCCCGTTGGCTGTCATGCAATATATTTTTCACTCAACCTGTATCTTTTAAGTTTCTTCAACTTGACCAAAAGTAAATATATATGTAATATCTAATATTAAATCACTCAGAACTTCCACACTCTGACAACTCACAATTTGAGACCAAAAGATAAAACCCACACTCAATTATTGTTGTGTATACTATATTCGTTGTTCGCTCTTTAATTTGAGTGAAATCAAACAATAGCCAAGAACCAACCCGAAATTTAATGGAAAGAAGACAGAACAGCCCCTATGGCTATGGCTCTGGATGAGCATGAGCGATGAGCGATGAGAAATTATACCCAGCGAACCAGAGTGTACATGAAAACAGAACCACAAAACAGAGAAAATCCAACCATATCAAACCACTAAACAACAGAGACACTAGTTCTGGTATAGTACCAGCACAAACACCATATCTAAAGGAACCTGAGTCTGAGCCTGAGCCACCAGCACCACACCATCCACCAACAAAACAACACTCAAAATTGAAGTCAGAGCAGGGAGAGCACAGGAGCACCGAACACCGAAGACACAGAACTGAAATGAAGCTGTGACTGTGAGATATTTGATGTTCTACTGGAAATGTTGGCACGAACAAATGAAACTGAAATTCAGTTGCTCGTTGACTTGCATTGTATTCAAACGTCTGGACGGGTTTGTTCCGTGATATTGAATTAAGTAGAAAAGTAGAAGAAATATAATTTCAAAATCGTTCAGCACGCCGCCGCTGCTATAGTGCTGGCTATTTCTTCCTCTATAATAATAACAACACCAACTACTAGTACTACAACAACACATGACTTCAGCTCTATGTAATAACAATTCCAAATCCAATTTACCTACACGACTATAGGAGATAATATTATGTGCACCAGCAGTCAGTTTTAGTGGAAGCATATTAAGCATCATTCAGCAGCAGAAGTAGAAGTAGAAGCTGAAGCATCAACATCAGCATCCATGAGATTAATTCTGCCACAAAATTTTCTCTCGAATTGTATTTTTGTGATAAAGATAAAAGGGTGATAGATACGTCCGTCGTCGTCGTTTTATACTGGCTGTCGTCGGTCTTTGTCGTCGTAGTCATAGTCGAACATCACCCATTTCGTGTGTTCTATCTTCCCTCCTCAATTCTTCACCCAAAAACAACACAACATACTAGAAAAAAAGGGTGAAATAAGTGGAGTAGTAAAAATAAAATTCAAACACGGAAATAATAAAATAATAGTAGTTGTACTCTCGTACTCGTAGTTGCTCCTCCGACTCTGTGTGTAAAAATTAAGTGGCAACCGTTTCTTTTATTATAAAAATAAAAAAAAAAAAAACACAAATTGTACCTAGAGAACGCGCTCTAGAGTACCCCCGGGGCAGTTCATAGATTCAGATTCAGATTCAGACATTGCTCTTCGACAGACGGGAAGAGTCAAGTCATCATCTTCGTCGTCGTCATAGTTGAGACAACGAACGGGAAATAGTAGCAAGACAAAAAAAAAAAAATAAGGCGGAACACTGTTTTTTGGGGAAGAAGAAGGAAGACGATTGTTTCTTCAGATTTTCTCTCCATTCTTTTGTTTGTTCGTTGGAAGTTCCACTCTGTTCGTGTGTTTATATTTCTGTTTTGTTTTATTTTTATTGTTCTTCCGTTTACCTATATAGAGCTCCCGACCACCAACAACCCCCCATCAGAAACAAACGATCCAAGAGTGATTCCTAATGTGTTGTGTAAATAATAATGTTAATCCCCAAGTGGCCCTGTAGAACGTATAGCTAGTAGATAGTTGATCATAATAATAAAAAAAAAAAATAATAAAATCTATTTTTCGGTCTACGCCCACCCGCCCCTATACATTGTCTACAACAAACCCCAAACAACCCCCCAAAATAACAACAAATCTGTCTCTCACCCATATCTCGGATGAGATATAGCGACACGACAACGACTGACACGCTGAGATTTATACAAAGGAAGTGAAGAAGCATCGTATTTCGCATATCTATCTCCCCGTCAACCGTCGACCGTCTCCATCCTCTCTATCTTCATCATCGCCATCGTCGTTTTGTTGGATGTCCCATCCAATCCAACATCAACATCAACAACAACATCCCCCATCCCCATATAATCCCATTTCAAATCCCAGGCAATGAGTTGAGTTAAGTTGATGAGTTAATCCAAATGAAAGCGAGTTAAAAAGACTCACACTCACGACATTGCTTGTTCTATTTGTTAATCAAAATTAAGTGAAGTGACTAAGGCAACCCTAATTAGACCTGTTTTAGTTCTATTTATTTTTTTTTATTTTTGTTCTATCTCTCTTTCTCTCTGTGATTAACACGGAAGCGGTGGGAATAAAGTGAAGATAAAGCTAAAAAAAAAAATAACAATTAAGAGTGTTTTCGAAGTCCTTCTGCAAGAGGAAGAACAAGGAGAACATACAAGAAGACAAGAAAAAAAAACTCTAAAAACAATCATGGAAAATTGTAAAATTAATGAAAAGTGCTCAACTGGACAACGACTTCAGCATCATCACCACCAACAACAAGACGAAAAGGACAAGGACGAAGAAGATCGTCTATGTGCAGAAGCAGAAGCAGAAGCAAGCCTCATGCAGTATAAACAAAAACAACATCAACAACAACAACAACAACAAAAACAACAGGAAAATCAGCAGAAAAACAGTAGAAACATCATCAGTAGCGATACCAAAAAAAACCTTATGTCCTCATCAGCACAAAGTTCCATACTACGCCGACCCCCACCCCCACCCCCACTCACTGCGGTGGGTGGTGGAGGTAGCGACAAGAAGATAGTTGTTGTATCCACCCCGGTATCCTTGTTTAACTTTGTGTTCTACGTGATGTGTATCGGTTCGTTGGGATTCTCTGTGTACTCGAACATCCGGCAAACTTACACAGAAGAGCGGCTTAAACATCTACGACATCTCGACGATAGAATAACCCTTCTCGAGACAAAGCTAGACGACTTGCCCCAATTGATGGCATCTCTGTCGTCCTCATCGTCCTCATCATCAGGAGCATCGATTGCTGCAGCATCAGGATTGCAATCGACTGACAATCTCGCGGATACAGTGCGAAGGCTATCGTTAAAATTCGATGGGATTCACCGGCTGCGACGGGATGTGTCACAATTGCAATTAGTCAGACGACAGGAGCGGCAGACATCGATTCAGCAGCATATGCCGGAATGTCCATGCTCAGCAGGTGTGTATCTTTATGTATATATATTTAGCAGCAGAGTGTCAAATTTAACCGTGTAGTCTGGTTTCCCTGATTCTGATTCTGATTCTGATTCCAAGCCATACAGCTTGAACCCTCACTTTGCCATTCGGAGTCATCCATCCTACCTACGCTACGCTATGATGAGTGTGTGATGTGGTGTCTACTCAGTGGATCGCGCATTTTGACGTTTGTACTGCGATTTGCCAACCATAATAAATTACCTTACGTAGCGTGGTGTGGCATGGCATAGTCTGGCGTAGCGTAGCGTAGGAAGGTGCAGGCAGGTTGACGGTGGTGATGGGTAAAATGCGAAACGTATGGTGTATCACTTGTCCCACAGCCAGAGCTGGTTTATGTACTATATACCTATCCATATTTATAGGTAAGTAGGCAGGTTAAATTGCCTGGAAGCCCCCAGAGAGAGAGCGAATTGTGCACAGTGAAGCCAAATGATAGTGTGTGAGGTTTTTTTTTTTTTTTTCAACTCAGGATATTTCATGGAAATGGAAGGGTTTATGAGTATTTTTTTTTGTATTCTGCTCGTTGTTGCTGACGTATTTTTATTTTGATTTTATTTTTTATTTTTGTTGCCACTCAATCGGTCATTCTGTGGGCACTTTTAAGGTGGTTAACCACTTTGTACTTTTAATCAATGATGGGGAAATTTGTGTTGTTTAAGCTTTGTGGCCATGTAGGGTACTCGTTTTTTTGTCGTAACGTAACTAGTTGGGTCGTCGTCGTCTGTCGTTGTATAGGAACCTACCAGTTTTATTTTATTTTTTAAGTTTTTTTTTTTTGAGAATTTTCTTGTTTTGATGTTGATGAATATCTATCATGGGAGCGATGAAACTTTTTTGATGCTCGTTTTTTTTTTTAGCTTGGTGATGTTTTATGTGAGGGCTTATACGGGTTTTGGCAATTTATTTTACGCAAAAGGCCTAGGCAGATAGGATCGGAATTAGTTTTGGTGATGTTACAGCTGAATGGGAAAAGCTGAGTAATTATTGTTTTTTCGTATGGTGATGAAAGGTTGTATAAAATGTGTACATGGATGAATATGAGGGTATTAAGAGAAAATCTATTTGGGTTTTCAAGCGGGTTGTGTGCCACCTTTAACCCTTTAAATAGCTTTTTCGTTAGAAATTAAGTAGATACATACGAGTATTCCTATTTGCTTATTTGTGTGATTTCTTAAGGACTTTACAAAATTCCAGCATTTAAACAGAGTCATTATTTTTTTTAAGACCGTGTATGTTTTTTCGTCTTTTCTTTAAATGGACATTTTTTTTGTCTTGTTTTTGTTTTATGCTCAATAGGGATTTAAAACAATAAAAGGAGCTTTTAGAAGATCCTTTAATGTACATGTACATGTAGGTACATAACATACATTCTTACATATGTACATCAAATGTATTTTTACTTGCGAATGAGGTAGGAACTATTAGGGCAAGTTTTGGATTCGTAAAAAATCGAACTCTAGATAGGATTGGGAAAAATGGGTCCAACAGTTCTGTATGTTTTTTTATAAAATATATGGCGCATTGCGATAAGAACTATATGAAATAATATAATAGAATATTGCCTATTATTTATTTTTTTAAATTTTTTTTAAATGAATATTAATAAATATTAAAAACTTGAATACTATTTTTTCCCCTCATATACTGCACATATTTTTATATTTATGTATACATATGCTCTAGTGATTTTTAAAATCCTTTTTTTTTTGATACATCTAATGGAATCTTCAATTTTGAGCAAAAATTTCTTTTTTGGATTATTGAAATAATGAATTTCATGCCTTTTCATACATTTTTCAAGTGACATTTTTTTTAGTTTTTATTTTCATTATTAACAAAATCTCTTATGTTAGAAAAAAGGTTTAGTTCTTAAATGAAAAATTTAAGTAAATGAATTGAAATGAAATGATATGAAAAATCATTTTATCAAAATGTTGACTTTTCAAAAAAAAAATTTAATAAAACTAATTTTTTTGCGAAAATCGAAAACAAAAATATGGCTCTATGGCATGAATCTGGGTTAATCTATCAGTCAACGATCACAGCTATAATTTGAATTATTGTTAAAATTACTTATTAGTTACAAAAGTGCGTATACGCCCAAATGCACCATTGAATCGATAATACTGATTTAAATCATTTTGGTCCCTGGGTTTGATTTGTATGTGATTTTCACATTGTTTTAGTTGTTTTAGAAGCTAAAAGTTGGTTTTTATTTTAAACACCTGTACAGTGTGTCCGCCGGAAAGGTATAGGTACTACTTTCTTTTGCCGCCATTTTGGTAAACATTAATCTTGAGAGTTCATATTTGGCAATCGTGAAGTAGACACGTGGAAAAATATTCGATAAGTCAACTTGTTTTAATCGTTAAAACATTTTATCAAAATCAATCATCGATTACTGTGACGATGAGAAAGTTACATTAGTTTATCGAATATTGAACTGTCAAGACCAATGTGCACCAAGTTAGTTAGGTTTAAGTTTTAGTGATCCTTTTTAAATCAATTAACAATTAGTTTAATACACTAAATTTTAAGACATAGCTTGATGCTGTCTGCTCGAGTTTGACGAAGTCTATAGAAGTATTTAAAAAAGATTCTTCAATTATCGATTTTCCATATTTTAATGCTTTTTGGCAGTACTTATATTATACAAAATGTTTACCAAAATGGTGTCCTTCCCAGCGCGCGGTCAGCCTCTACTTTGTATTTTGATAAAACAATTTACCGCCAAATAAATTTTCATCAACAGAATCATTATGCACGATTATATGTTACTGTTAAAACCCGATACATAAATGTTTTAGAATTTTACAGAGTTTTGGTAAAAGAAGTTTTTCATTGTCGATTTCATGGATCTTTATTTGTTTCTTTGGGATGCTATTGCACTTACGCAGATGTCCAAGTGAAGAGGGTATGATGTCTATATGTCAGGCAGGTGCCAGTGTATTTTTTTTATTTTCATCAAATTACCTTTCTTGACACACTTTGTGGTTTGCAAATAGTTTTCTGGCAGCAGTATATGAAAATTACTAAACATATGATGGTAAAAGTTGAAATGAATTATTCAAACAAAATATTTAATCTCTTATCTGCAAACCATTTTATTCAATTTGTATGTACAATGTGTTGGGCATTAGTAAGGTATTAAAACAAGAAAAATAAGTATTTAAGTTTTGAGCCCGAGTTCTTCTTCTTTATTTGCCGAATTTATACTCGAATGCCCAGTTTTGTTCACTTGTGATACGAAAAATCCAATTGGTGAGCTTAGGAATTAATTATTACAATCATTAGGAGTACATACATAGGTAATAGGTATGTAGGTAAAAAAATATTTATAAATTAACCAAAGTATTACCTTCAATTGAAATTAGAATGACTCATAGATGACCTCCATTCTACAAAACCTAAACATAATTTTGTTGGTAATAAACCTATTTAAGATATGTATAGCATCTAAATTTGAAGTTTTTTTTTTCTAAAAATCAAATTAATATTAAACATTATAAAATTGAGTAAACAAAAAAAATCATTTAAAATATCTTTAACAGCATATTCATTTTTTTCACACCATTGAATAACCTGCCACCTTTAAATTCTCATGCCATCAAATTTATTTCTCACTTTGAAATTGAAATAAAAAATTTGATTTTTTAACAGTTAATTAAATGGAAAATGGAAGCATTACAAAACACTATCATAATACATAAAATCCAATGGTTTATTGGTTTATTCACCCTTGTAGTAGGTCTTCGATTATTTAATTTCTTTTATCTAATTGAACTAATTGAAGCCCTTTATTGTTACACATTCATTGTGTTTTTGAACGCCCACTTTATAAAATTATATCGATCTAAAAGAGAATGGGCATTTTGATCTATGTACATATTGCCCACGAATGAGATAGGTATATATCTTTGAAAAGCCTATCCACAGGACATCATTTTTTTGGATGAACACATAGCTGTAAACCATAGGGTTTATGGAGTTAGCATAAAAGGTTGAAATTAGCGCAAAATTTAATTTAATAATTAAAATTGGTCAATTTTGATGAACTGAATAGACTTCAAAATACAAGAACATACGTTGGTACACTTCACAGTACCTAATCATTTTTTTAGCAACATATACATATATGTAGCTTTACACTACAAATCAAATCAAATCAATCCGACCATTGGAAAAAATTTCTTACACGTTTTACAAAAACTCTACTTCAGCACATAAAAAATAAAAAAAAAAGAATAATAATTCTTATAAAACTTATGTGATTTTATGTGGAACTTAAAGTTCAAATTTCACAATCACAGAATGAAAGAAAATCAATGCTCTTGCCTTTCAAAAAGTCAGTACTCATGTGTCAAATAAAAATCAATGTCCAAACTTCCAGGGAACTCTTACCCAGTCACATAACTATAAACTAAGCACGTATCCATGTGAAGAATATTATATTATGTAGTTTGGTATAATACTTGCACTATTATGTGCGTTAACCTTTTTAAATAATTGCGATCCTCTCCTTTGAATAAGAAAAAAAATAAATACAATAATAAGGATGGAAGAATGTTAGATGTTGTGCATTTATATGTACGTCGTACATAATACATACTTTGAAGATAAGAGCGTTGATTTTAAAATACGTTGACTTATTACGTATTGACTGCTGGGACCTGTAGCACAATAAATAAAATGCTTCTTGAACAAGTAAAATTCAACAACTGGGGTTCGAACATACCCCAAATTTAGACCGTGGTTGTTAAAAAAAAAATAACACAAGAATTCAATAAAAAAATAAATTATTTTTTTCATAAAAGCCAAAAAAAGTACATGCGACTTTCTGGCATACTAAAATCTCCTTTAAATTAAAGTTTAAATTTCAATTTCATAATCTCGCGTTGGGCGCCATCTCGCAAAATCTTTGCAATTCACCTACAATATGATTCCATAAAAGTATTTTATTTTTATGAACACCACCTAGTGACACAATTAATTTAAAGTAAAAATACTTTAATTTGAGTGCACTCACAAATTTCTTAAGCTCGCATTGGGCGCCATTCAGAAAATCTTTTCTATCTAAGTGAATACATATATGAATTCCATAAATTTTCTGTTTTCTCGTGCACGTCATTGTAGGGGTGCTTTAATTTGAAGATATATTGCAAGTTTGCTATTTCGCGTTGGGCGCCATTCAAGAAGACTTTTTAAATTTTGCATTTCAATTCTCGTTTTCAAGTTATCATATAATAAGAATCTTACAGACTCAACACTTAACAGGAACAGTAGGTTACCAATTGCTCTCAGTTTGAGTCAAACCTCTTTTCGTCTTATTTTTAAACTACTACTTATTTTGTTTAATAATAGCACTGCTCGTAGGGAAACAACTGCTTCCATCACTAACAAATATATTTAAATTATTGAGAGAATATTTTAAGTCCTCAAACTATGGGAGAAGCTCTAGGTGTTCTTTTTCAATCAAGCATCCGATCAAATAATTTCCTGAAATATTTTCAAGGCTTTGCTTCAATTTAAATTGAAGTACCTAAGGGAATTATAAGAAACAAGTTTAATTAAGTTAATTTGTAAAAGGAATAACACACATTTAGGTATTATGTTTTTCCAAAAAAAAAAACGCGGAATGTTTCTTAAAATAACATAAGAATTTCTAAAGTTCACAAGTATCTACCTACCCTTTACGTGCGTATGCATTGAAGAGGACATTTTTATTTTATTAGACAACACATTACAATCTCTATACCTCAAGGTGTGCAAAAACCATCATGTTATGTCACAAGGAAAATTCCTTAAGTCTCTCTCTCACTTTACTTACTCGTGACATTCTTGAAGAAGATTTTCCTGGTAAAGAATTCTTCTGAGATTTTTTTTTCTCCCTACTAAACATATATATAAAATAAATACATAATATGGAAGAATACACGAATAATGTAATGAAAATTAATGTGTATGCCAATTAACGCGTGACAACAAATTTGTTCTAATTTTCCCTTTGAGGATATAAATGTATGTACGTATAGGTATGTGAAGCAATGATTACGTGATATGTTGTGTACTTAATGTCATATAATATGAATTCAAGATACACACACAAGTTGTCTGATAATAGAGTAACTAAGCTTCTTTACATCATTGAAGTTAATTTCCAGCTGCTAAGAGATTATTAGATAGGAAGAAAAGAAGTTTTATTTAACATTTAAGTGTACCTATACATACTCGTGTAATTAAGAATCTTTTAGATCAATAAATTAGCGATATTAAAAAAGACTTAATTTTGTTGTTGTGATCGTTTAGGTTGAATTAATAAGGCTTTTGATGTTTAATTGTAAATCAGCTACTTACTTAATAATTAAAAAATGTTGGATCTAAGGAAGAACGTAAAAAAAGGTTCCGCATTGGGCGCCATTTATATGAATATTTATGGGCCTATGGGTTTTGTTTTCAGTCATTTTTAATAAAATTCCGAAATTGAGTTCGACTTAAAAAGAAAAATGCCCAAGCGGAAAAAATAGGCAGAAGACCTACGAAACGCAATTTTTTTGAGGATGGTGGAGGGCATAATTGTGTACGTTTTTTTTAAATTCTATAATGTTTGATTTACAACAAATATAACAAAATGTAATGAAATTTAATTGATTTCCACCTAACTTTTCATTTATTTTTTCACTGTTAAACGTTGGGCGCCATTTAGATGAATATTTGGATCTTTTTAAAAACAATTTTTAAATTGGATCTTAAGAAGAGTCTTTTAAAAAATATTAAGGAATCTTGTGAAAACAAAAATGCGTTCTTCCTTAATTTTACGTTGGGCGCCATTTTGAAGAATGCTTTGTTTCTTAACCATTCTTCTTCTAGTGAATTTTAATTTATTTTTGATTTTCACAACGTACTTGAGATAGCCATATTCTTCCTCCAACAAAGATTTTCTTCTCCTCCTATCTCCGGTCTAAATGGTCTTGCGTAGATGCTCTAATTTTTCGCTTAAACTTGTTTGCATTTGCATCAAAACTAATAATCATTAAAATGTAAGAAAAAATTCTTAAAATATTTGTTCCTATAGACTTTATACAGACGCCGAAGAATACCTAGTTAATTATGTCAATAAATCACATTTCGATGCGAACGATAAAAATGAAAACATACAAAAATGCTAAGGAAATTGAGTCTTCCATAAAAAATAAATGCTCAACACTCCAGTCCACCTAAACGATTTCAAAACATTAACACAACAATAAACAAAAAGGAAAGTCTGTAACCCCATATTTTGTTAACAAAGCACATCATATTTTAAATACTGCCCTAACTATATACAATATACGAGTTCATCCAAAACAACATAACAAAATATCTGACGGATTAAGGATGAAGATTAGGCCGACCATTCACCAATCGCACAGACAGGAAAATACAAAAATAAATAAAAAATTGAACAATAGGTATCCACATTACAATACAAAAATTGTAACAATAAATGGTTTTGATCTGTGATCTCTTTCGTATTGTATATAAGTGACGGTGACCTATCCCCCAGGGAGAAGAACAACAAAAACAACGACAATAACTACGACGACGATCTCTGCTGTCCGATCATGATCTCTATCAACTCGATGGTTAGGTTACACTTTAGTCAGATTCGATTCCTCCGCACTAACAAACAAATGACAATCACTCCTGAATTACCATTTGAAAGTGAGGCAGCCCCTGAAGTGAATATATAGACTTTGTGTTATTGTTGTTGTTGTAGTTTTTGAACTACACAGATATACCTTCCCTTTATTAAAAAAAAAAAAAACAAAAAAAAAACATTCATAGTTAAACAAAAACGATGTGAGATCGGATGGGAATGCTGCTGTCAACTGAGCTTGAAAATTCTCACTCAATGTCAGTTTTGTTAATAAATTGTAAGGGATATATGCCATATATGCACACGTACACCCTATTGTTGTGATGGAATGTACAAATGGTTTGTTGTGTGTTTTTGTTGTTTCGACCTCAAAAGGCGTGATAATGTCTTTTTAAAAGAATATGAATTCCGAGTCTGCCTCCACTCAAAAATTCTATCCACCGCACCACCAAACCCATCACTATCACCGTCACCATCACCAACCGACCTGATACCCGGACGACTACGACAACGCTGCGCCGCGCCGCGCCGACCATCGAGGGATTGTGGAATACAATAGGACACACTGTATGTATGGCTCTAGTATATGGTGTCATTGAGCTCTTCTGGCTGACACCTTGAAGCTGTGTAACTGTGTAACGAACCAGAACTATACACAGCCATCCAAACTGCTTGCCTGCGCGCGTAAAACGATACTTTCCTCACTTCGTGGCCAGTTTTACAACTAAATTTCGTCAATGCTAATGATAATAAATTCCTTAAGTGGGCAATAACAAAATCGTTTATTATGGATAGGTAACTCCCAGTGTGACATCGACATGACAACACGGACAAAACGCTCGCGCATATGCATGCCACTGCTGCCTCAGCTCAGCTTCAGAGACAAGTTGTCACTTTTTTTGTTTTTTTGAAGAAAAACTGCTGCTAGCAGAGTGGTTGGTGCTTGGTGCTTGGTGCGTGGTGCTACAAAACAGTGAGTGCTATACGATGTGGTGTGGTTGGTTTGGTGTAGGTTCGTGTATTACGGAGACCCCTTTAGGGGTTTCTCATTCACTGAGCAAATGACGATGCATTATGCATTACCATCCAACACCATAAACTAACCAAAACGACACCGAAATCCACATACGAAACACAACGTACAGCGAACGGTTGTGCAGCAATACATCGTTGTCGTCGTTGGCAGTGGGACCTAAAGAGGTTTCCAAAATATGAGTAGGCAGAGTGAGAGAGAGAGAGAGATGTGCCTTAAAATGGTTATAATTTATTTTAAGGACTTTTAGTTACGAGAATGGTTTGCTGAAGCAGTTGCATGCTCCATTTTATTAATACATTGGTGCATTTTGACAGCCAAGTCAACCATGTCGCATATGCAGTTTTATTTAAATTAAATAAAAGGATTTGACTAACAAGCAAAAATATGCTCGCATTAAACTTATTCTCGCATAAAAGATATATTTATGGAATTGTTTTTAGCTCGGAGAAAAATATCAGTTTTAAATTTGAAACTGGCAGCTTTGTTGATTGTTGCAGTATTTTACATGTACGCCAGAAACTGAGGGACAGTTTGAAGAATTTATGTATGAATATTCGATTGGGGTCAACGGATGAGTAAATTAAGAGTATGTAGAGTATGCCCTTAAGATTTGGCTTTGAGATAAGTGAGTATAGATACGAGTTCTTCTTCTTTTTCTTTATTTACCGACAACTGTTATGATCTTGACTGGGACTAAAACTCAGCTACGACACTACTGCACACTATGGCTTCATTTGTGGATTGTTTCAAGGTTGAGGCCAAATAGATACAGGTGTTCTTGTATTTGTTTTTTTGTGTTTTCTCGCCACTTCATCCACCCTACGCTAAGGCGATGTTTGATGTTCATTTCAAGATCCTTCGTTATTAATTAATTGTTAATTGGAATCATAGATATTCTTTTTTTCGCTCTAATGCTCTAATTGCATGGATACAGGATCTTCACTTTTGATGGCTTCATCATCAGCAGAGAATAACTGATTCTCTGTTACCTACTCTAATTGGTATCCCTTCAGTGATTCCTGCAGATTATCTTAACTTTTTTTAACTTGCTCTTATGTTTATAGGTATCAATGATCATTCGCACTAAGACTTCCTGAACTCCTCGTTGCTTTATCAAATGCTTTTCAAAATCGCCATATTTTTTTCTTTCTGATTCTTCTTCATCTAAAACAAACTCGCACTAGTTGCCAGACAGCCATAATATTTTTCGAAGAAGGCCTTCCGATACCCACTCAACGATGTTTATGGTGTGTGACATCAACTTGATTGAATGATAGCTGTCAAGATTCCGTGTATCATCCTTCCTCCTGTAGATTGGAAGAAGATATCTTTCCCTTTACTAATTAGGTATTTGATCACCGCAGATAAATTTGGAGATCAGAATCTTGAGCCATTATAACCCAATGTCTCTCATCTTTTTCCAGAACTCAGAGAATATCTTGTCTGGCCCAGCCTCTTATCCTTTTTTTGATTTTTTTTTACCGCACAGAAACTTCTTGAACTGTGATTTTGGTGACTTTTTTGTATGACCAAATTTACAAGTATTACTAACAGCTCTAAAATAGGCACGTTGAAGCAAATCTTTGGAAAGATTCACAAATCTCAAGTCTTGACTCAAGACGCTCATCAGTATGATTTCATAAAGAGCTTTTTTTCTGATGAACAATCTCAACCTCATTTCGGTAAAGTTTACCAAACAATCCTGACTTATGAACTGTACTGCAGAGGCTTGGGTTTCGGTGAATGAATCTGAAAGTAGAAATTCTGTTTCTCAGAAAACCTACACTCTTCGCCGTGCACCATTTCTCAGGCATTAATTTTTGGTACGCACTTTAAAACAACCGATGTAAAATTTCCATACATCACAGATAGCTCTGGCCGTAAGACTTGACTTGCATGAACTTTTGTAAGGCTACGATTAGAAGACGCGAAAACGAAAATGGTCAGCACCTTTTTTTTCTGACGTTAAAATAACGTATAATCCTGGAACAAGGCCACAAGTAAGGTAACTGTCAACGCAATGACCGCAGGTCCTTCAACGCATTGACTGCAGCTTTGACAGGCTCTTCAAAGTCGTGTTTTCATTAACCGTATAATCACATATCAGACAAATTTGACATATTTTTTTCTAATTGTTCTTCAATGCGTTGACCCGGTACCTACTAACGTTAACACTTTAATTTTCAGCCATGTCAACGCAGATTCTTTTTTGTTAATTTTTTAATTTTGTTTAATAAAGTACCAAGTTTTTAGACAGTGCATAACAAAAAATTATATATGAGAAATTTTTTAAAAGCAAAAGCGCAAAACATCCTGCCATCCCTAACAGAATATTAAAATTTGTGGCTTAACAGATGGGCGACAAAGTATAGTTTTAGAATATTTCATTAAAAATGTCATTCCAAACCCTTACTACCGATCTTCCCACCAACAAGTGAAAGGGAAATATTCTAAAAAATATCTTCTATATAACCAGTGCCTAATTGTTTTTTCTTGGAACTTAAATAACTTTAATTAAATGAGTAAGTTCATGCGACACGTTTGTACATTTAATTTTACTTTCTGGTGTAGCATCCAAAATTAAGTCCCTCGTCGAAGCTCTACACTGCTCTATTCTCTCCCCGCCTCCTAGTATATTGGTGTTTTGCAATTAAAACTTTGGTGATAAAACGACAACAAACTATTTGGACATTCATAAAAACTGACAGTCTAGATAGATATTTGTATCCCCTGAGCCTGGACCTATAGATAGATAGATAGATAGATGCGATATCTAGGTGTGGCATTACTTCTATCTATATTCTATGCCGATAAGCATCTATAAAATGTTAACGTTACTACTTCCATATTAGATTAACACATCGGAAAAGCGTAGGCAGGTAGATTATAATACCTGTGATGGCTTTGATCCCGTGAAAAGAACCACAAAAAAAAACACATGAAAAAAATATCAAAACGTCAATGTTGATGATGATGAATGGTGGCAACTACATTGCTGAGCGCCACAATTTAAGGCATCTATTCTGATACTGATACTGATGCCCCATCCCCATTTCCATTTCCATCATCTCGACTTCTGTCACTATGCAGATGATGACGAAGTCTGACGACTATACGACGACGACTATGTGATAAACATCTCGACGTGGGTTGGCCGATCAACCGGGAATGAGAATGCGGGGACGGGAATGGTCGTCCCGTCCGACAAGTCTAATTAAATGAATAAAAGTATTTTTGTTCAGCTATGCCGGGGAATTTGGTTCTGAAATTCCTTCAAGTCGAGGCGGGCTTCTATAATCTTCTCGTGTTCTACGCTTATTGCGTGATGCTGCGTGATGGTTTTTTATAAGTGGCCACTTTATGAGACGCATTGTTCAAGTTCAAAAAAAAAAAAAAAAAAATTGTTTAAAAAAAAAGAAAAGACCAAAAGTCACATCCAAGTGATTGTTGATAATTTGGTCGTTAAAAATGCCTTTCGGTATCATTTGGCCACTTGAAATGTGAGGAAGGAGGTCAATAGCTAATCGAGTGTAATGTAAACATGGTGTAAAGTCGTTTCACTAGTCATACAATAAATTGTATTTTTTCGAGAGGTTCTTAATTTTTTTTTTATTTTTTTTTTTTTTTGGAGTAAGGGTCAGTATAACGTAGGGTATATCAACCTAATCAAGATGAGTTTTTTTTTTTTTTTGTTCTTAAGGAAGTTCTCAATTTATTTTGTTGCTTCGATTTACACAAAGTTAAAAAAAAAAAAAGAAGAATAAGAAAAGAATATTCGACTTTTGAAGAAAAAGTTTAAGCGACATGAGGTAGGTAAGGTAGCTTTGGAAGGTTTGATATACGAAAACTAGAGCTATATAACCTACTGGTGCTGTAGCAGCATGACTTGCTTACTTTTTCTTGCCACTTGCCAAGGAGAATAGGAAGTTTTGTAAAAATATATTCTCATGGGTAAAATCTACTCAAGCTGAATTTATAAACAGGTACCTAGGTACGTGTGATTTGGCCACTACGACGGGGAATACTCACTGGAAATTCGTTCCCTGATTGCTTTGCAAACTCATGCCTTCTGGTTTTATATGTATTTTTTTTTTTTCAATGGTTGCTGTCTTTTTTTTCTACCTACAATGTGGGTAGTTACATTAAAGGCGAGTACAAAATTCGCAAAAGAAAGTAAGTTTGATATTTTTTTCTTATCTAAAATATGCAAATGATTTTATTTTACCTATAAATAGGCAGCATAAATATATTAAATCTGTGAAGCAAATAGGTCTGGTTTACTTGTTTCTCCACTGCGGCTGCAAAGTTACAAACTGGTTTGTCCGGATTTGTTACGGATTCTTCCAATATTCAATATTCATATTCCAAATATCAAAGTTTGAACTCTATAGTTTCAATTTTTTCGCTGTTCTAAACATTAGATTCAAATATGTGTTCCTCTTTATGCAACATTTTGAATTTTTTTTTTGTTGATATTTTTAAACAATAGTTCCAAAATATTTTTGAACTACTATTTGTACAAATACATATAGTATACAATACCAGATAACATCAGCGGTGGCGTTGTTTGATATATCCCTGAAATGGCAGGATATTTTTGATATCTTAAGAAAGTAGCGTATACGCCTAAGTGAATCACACTTTATGCTTCTTGTCTACTTTTTAAACTTTCGAAATTATTGAAAGTTTGCAGGCAAAAATATCAGCTTAAAATAACATTCAGTTTTTTATGCGTGACCTTCTGTAGTTTTTGTCTAAGAAGAAAGAGCGTGAAAAAGTTCCCATGATTTTTTTTCATGTTAAACATATTTTTGTTCTTTAAACATTTTTTTACTGCGATCAACAGGAATCGAAATCAATCGATTTTAAAATAAACGGCGCAAAATCGGGGAGGGGTCAAATTCTGGGAAGGAAATACGATAGTTTAGTTTTTTTAATGCATTACACTTCGGGGAAGGGAAATTGCTAAATCCAGTAATTTTTTTCCTATGTCAAATCCTAGTTTGACTGAACTAATCTGTTTGATTCCTTTTTGAGACTTGATGAAATATGGCAGAGTTACACACTGGTGTCGATTTTTAATTTGCGATTTCTTGTTTGACGGCTTAATCAAGATTTAATGTTTCTGATTAAAAAATAACATAGACACTGTTAATAAATCAAATAAATAATGATAATAAATAAAAATAAATCGGAAAAAAAAAACAGATCTATAAACTTTATCCTTGAAAAAATATTTGTGGTCTTAATCAATCGAAACCCTTTATTAAATGGAAAAGAGTAATGAGGCGAAATATATTTTTTGTTTTAGAGCATACATTTATTGTGAAAATAAAATTACAATAAAGTTAAAAAAAGAGAAGCCATTGTCTCTCAATTCTATCTGTTGTGTACAGTGTTTTTTGGTATCTTAAAACGCTCTATAAATTTAGAGTCTCACTTTAAATTAAAAAAAAAAAATCCAGAATGTATGTAACCGTTAACCGCATAGAATCTTTTCTTTTTTTTTGATTTTCGATTTTTCAAAAATGGTTCATTTGATTGCCATCAAATTTTGTATGCAAAGGCATCTAAAATTTATAAAAATGTATTTATTACTTAAATTTTCAATACCAAAAATTTGAGTTTTGAAAAAAAATAAAATACTTTTCTCAAAATTGAATATTTCAAATAGGCTGTAAGATATTTTTTTTAAATTAGGTACAAAACGTTTTTTTAAATACTTTTTTTTTATAATTTGAACAAAAATCAAATTTATTTTGAAAAAAGTTGGGCATTTCAATTCAAAAATTTCATCCAGAAAATGTGAACAAATAGTTTTTTCGATATTTCATTCTCTATTTTCTATTTATTATTGAATTTCAACTGCTTTAAAAAACTAAGAAGCAATATTTGTTAAATAAGAGTTCAAAGAACAAGAACATGCGACCCAATTGTGTCTTTCATTCCAATTTTGTCGCTTCTTTTCAACGCTTGTGAGTCAATGTATTCCTTTCAGCTTATATAGCAGGGGGTTGCTTTCCTACATTGTAAAAGTATGGGATAGCAATGAGCTTATTATTACTGCAGTAAAAACTGTGTGAGATTTAAATTCATTATAAATATGGGGTAAACAGCAAAAGAAAGGCTCTTTGGCTTTTCATTTTTTTTTTCAACTTTATTTTGAAAAAAAGCTTTAAAATCAAATCCTAGATGAAGCGAAAATTCCCAAAGTGCGAGCTGCTTAATGAATCGGAACGTAATATAAGAAGGCTTGTACATATTTCGGAATATATTTGTTAGAATCCCTTAAGATTTTCAAATAGGGTTTCTTCGCTTCTGTATAAATACAAAACGCACGCGTCTATAAGGACGACAACGGACGTGCGTTTTTGTAACACCCTACCTAGCTACATTTTATAACCAAGGTTTTTGGGAATATTATATTTAGTGTTTCTTTTTGTTGTTGTTTTGTTTTGTTTTGCTTATGTATAAAATTGAATTTGTAATGATTTTTAAGGCTTAAATTGAATTTTAAAACTGAAGTTTGGGATTTTGTAAAATTTTGGGCAAAATAGGTGGGACTCTTGTAGGTTTACAAAAGCAATCATTGAAATTGCTTTTTCAAATCCCACCGCAAAATTTTATGAAAATGTGGGAAATTGTGTTGAAAATTTTTAGCTGTTACGTATAGATACTTTTCGTGAAGAACGTACATATATAAAAACAAATTGACAATTCAAAGCTTAAGCTGTGTGCAGGAAAAGGACCACCGACCGACGACATGTTGAAAATATGTTATACGTAGAGGTAGATACTTCAATACTGCTCTTTAAACAACACTCACTCCCAAACATATGGATAGCAGTAGCACGAATTTATATTCAGTTGCATTTATGACTTTTAGCTTTTAGGAAAGTTTTGGTGGCCTCTGACCGCAAGTTGTTTGAATGTTGCCGGGTAAACTAGAGCTCGTATATGTAGTTCAAAGTATTGTTGTGGGACATTTTACATTCTTTTGGTGTTGTTGTTGTTGGTGGACAATGTGCTCTAGATGTTAGCAACCATCAGTGGGTAATTCTTACATCAGGGCGAACTTTAAAGTTGCACAATTTTATGGTAGAATGCGTGCTGAGAATCAACTATTACCACAATAGATGTCGAGCATAAAGCCCAGTAGAATAAGTCGTTAGTTAGAAGTTAGCAGACATTAAGTGTGACAGGGAAGTAATATTTCATTCCTGAATCTTCATTTCTTTTTTTACGCAACGGTCGCCATCACGGATTTTATTTTTATTGAATTTGTGGAGTAGAAGCACATTCTGATTCAATAAAAAAATATCCAAAACCAAATCATAACTGAACATAAATTAAATTTCAGCTGTCAAATTAGCTTTTACAAGTAAAGGAATGATCAGAGTTCAAAAAGTGTATATACATAAGTTCTCAGTGAATCATTCCGAACTTACAATTTTTCTTCAGAATAACAAACTTAAGACGGCGAAAAATATGCTCCAATATAAAAAGGGTATGTGTATCAATCGGTTCTTGAAAATTGGAGGATGAGTATTTCATCAAATAAGACAACCATTATAGGATTAAATGCTGAAATAACATATTTTAAACATGGTTATTTAAGTAAACGCTGATATAACTCATTATTAAAATATTTATTGGGGCATTTGCTCCAATATAAAAGAAGCATGAACTTTAGCTTCGATGAAATTTTAAGTATTTATGACCCCAGTTTACATTTTTAGTTTATTTTGGCTCTGAGTATTCATTTTGCTGTCTAATTGCAATGACTTGCTTGATGTTATTCTAGTACATTTGTACAAATGGACAAATAATCCAAATATCTGCAAAACGTCATTAAAAATGCTAAAACTTACCAAAAAAACCAAAAAGAAATGTTATTATGAACCTTGCCAAATACACATAACATGAAAATGTGATCTGTACTGAAACTTTTTTTTCTCTACGAGTATTTTAAAACACTTGGCGTTGTGTTATAAAATACATAACGGTATCCTTCCTTAACATGGATTATTGTAATTTTGTTTAAAAGCGAGAAGAGAAAACGTGCTATTACCAGTGTTCCCATTTTAGCTCTATTATTGCACATTACTATTTGTTTCAAAAAAAAAAATATTATAGGACAAACATCCATTTTTTCGGAGATAGTGGCATACATAAAAGTGCTGTTCAAGAATAATTTATTTTTCTTGGTTATACTTTCACAAAGATATGAGACCATAACTCAAATATCGAAGTCGTAAAGTCTTGCACGTACAAAAACTTAACTTACAGTTTTCCAAAAAATGGACATAGCAATTTTGTCCTTTAAGATATCGATATGATTATTTTATTTCTAGTTAAGTGTTTTCCATAGCAACTTTATTTTCTTCTTGAAGGTGCAGTATGAGTTCAAAATTCACCTTTTAACTTTATGGAGCGTTATACAATACTTATAGTATTACAAGAAATATTAATGTGAAGCCTCTTTGGATAACTAAAGGAACAAAATTGTTAGAATATTTCTTGTATCACCTCTTCTCAACGAATCAATATATTGACACAAATCTATTTAAACAGTGATTCAGTGATTCCCTCGCCTAAACATCATTTTAACAACTCAGGCGTATTTGAATAATATAACTTGAGACAGCACTCAACCAAGGATTATCATTTCTTGAAGGATTACTTTAAATCTTAAAAGTATTTGAATATTTCAACCTTTCAACTCAAAAAAAAAAGAAGAAAATAAATAGAAAAAATAAGATTAATCGAAAATTCCAAACCTTTAAATCATGATTGATCCACTATACCCAAACAAAAAACAATAACAAACAAAAAAAAAAACATAAATAAGTAATTTGTCAACCACATCAATAAAAGTCCAGAATTCTTCTCATTATTCTGGCTCTTAAAAGCATAAAAACCTAACCGAAACGAACCGAACCGAAACCAATTCAAATTGGCCACAAATTTCATTCTTCTACTTCACCACCACCGCGCCACCGCCACCACTCAAAACAAAAATACGAGTTATAATGCCAGAAAACAGAGCGCTTTTATATTTTTACGAGAAAATTGTCTTCTTTGTCTATGTGAATAAATGATTATGGTATGAGTATTGGGTGGGGCGCTTCGAAAAGGCAGGAGGGGGGGGTGGAGTATGATGTGGTATGTATTTATTGTATATGTTGTGTCTTAAGCCAACCCTAGGGGCTGACATTAAAGAAATTACTTATGAAAATGCTTCTTCTTCTATTATAATGGTTTTGTCGATGTTGAATGTCGACGATGTTTTGTGGCGCGCGCTTTTTCTCAAGTCGACTTCGGCTTCTTTCTTACTCTTAATAGTGCCTTGAAGCCCTATCGTTTTTACATTCTTAGAATACATGGGCGCAGTTAGTCATATTAAGTACGCCTTAAATACTCAACTTGAGTTTAATTGGATTGAAAATAAAGCAAGCAAATGATTAAACAGGGAAGAAAAAGTAAACTGAGAATTAATAAATAATAAATCAAGAGATCTAGGATTTAAATAGTATTTTTTTTCCAGGAGAGCAATTTATGGTACATCTTATGAAAAGGTACTTGGCGTATAGTCGTAAAGAAAAATGATTTAATTTAAACAAAAAAAAGTTTTCTACTTAAAATACAATGCAAACAAAAATATGTCTATAATTTATTTATATAAATTACCTTTTAGAAGCAAATACTCCAATAAATATCTGAAGAAAGTTTCATATCAGCGTTTACTCCAATAAATTTTTTTTATTGTATCAAATTCTTCTTGCTTCCCTTTTATAGCAAAAATTACAGAAAAGATAGTTGGGTACTGGAAAAATGATTGACTCCAATATTATTTGTTTATATTTGACATTTATAAAAATTTTATGACACATGTGGATGTTGGTTAATTTCAAATTGTATTTTAATAGAAACAACTAAACTATGGTAATTAAGTAGTTGTACACCAGATCGTTTATTTACATTCTTATTTTATTTCCAAAAGAGTAACCAATATCTTGAGAACGATTCTACAACTAACTTGTATTATTAGATTTTAATTCTAAGTACCAATTGTACATACGATCTTGGTTGAACCTTGGTTCAGGATTTAAATTCACCGATTTCGACGGATTAGCTTTTCTTCAATGCTAGTCAAAGCATGTAATTGGCTGTCATCACAAACTAGAGCTTAACCTTAAGTAACCTGAAGAATGTGGATTATACAATTTTGGGAACCAAGGTGGCAAAGAACAAACTGGCTATCTCGGTGGCATCAGTGAGAAAAACAAGAATATTAAAAGGTAATATGACTTGCGACATTTCTGTTCACCAACAAATAATCATATTTGTTTTTCATAATCAATCGCCCCTTCAAATTTGGCCCGCACGCGACACAATCATCCCACACATTTTATCACCGAACCTGAATTAACCTCTTTGTGCCCTCCTTAACCTATTCCCATCGGAGCTATGTATATTGTATTATATCCTTCACCATATTTCATCTAATTCTTCGCTTCTTTTATTTATATATTTTCCAAACAATTTCCCGAAACAAATCTTCTCACTTGGTTCGGGATCTTGGTTCTGGTTGTGGAAATGATGATAATGATGATGATGGTTAATTTTTTTTTTTTTTTTTTTGGTATAAATAAATGTGTGGCTAATAACATTCATTCATCGCCATCGACGAGCGATGCGACGACGCCAAGATCCCGAACTCGTAGACGAGTTCACATCACAACAAATTGAAAAAAAAATCTTTCAATTTATTATTGACAAGCATGGATGTCCGATTGTCTGATATACGTATCTTTGTATACTCTATAGATACATATGTATCTACTTATTTATTTTATGGTTTCGAAAATTACGTTAGAAATCGAAACTATATCTACGATGGACTACAAAAGTTTTTTTTGCCAAATATTTATTTGTGTTCGTGGTGAGGCATTCAATTGAAAGTTTTCCATCCATCTAGATAATGTACGTAGACCATTTTGTTGTACAGGTTCTAATGTCATGTTTGGATGCTGCATCAAAACTCCTATAGTTATGTAGTGCCTCTTGATAGCAGAACCGCACGTTTGAACCATAGGAACAACCCAACCGAATAAGAATTAAATTTGTTTAGCTCGCCCGCGGCATTGATGTCAATACATGAGAATTAAATTATCCGCTTAATGTATAGAAAACTACATATAAATGTATATTAATGTTGCCGCCACCCTGCCGCTTTCCCACCGCCATCCATTGCCACCCATTCGACTCGGCACCGCCACCGCTGCCATTTCCATCATCATGCCACACCATCAGCCACTAGAGCGACCAGCACATCCACAATCCACATACGTTAGTTTATAGAGCTTTGGAGTTAGCCTTTATGGAAGAGGGTAATTCTTATGTACAATATACACCATAATTTGATCCCCATGGAGAGGAGGATGACTTTTGTAGCCCCTACGGCCAGAAATCCAGTTTACCACCAGCACCAGCATATCATAGAAACACATCCATATAGCCAGCGCAGCGCTCCAAATTGCTATACGCGCTGACTAAGGGTGCTTTGGGTGAAGCGGAGGAGGCAGACGAAGAGGGGGAGGGGAGTACAAAGATATGTTGTGTCTGATGTTTTCCTATTTCCCGGGTTCCAGGATGGCATCTCTACAGCACCATCATCATCATCAACACCATATATATCCAATCCAGTGATGCTGCTGCTGCTGCCGCCATCGCCACCCCCTGTGCACCAAACCACACCACACCACACCGATTCGGTAAGGTGTGCGGCAGCGGGTGTGTTGTATATGTTGTATGATGCTGTGGTGCGGCAGTAATTTAAAAAAATTAAATGTATAAAAAACATTGAAACATTGCCACGTTCACAATAGTGGCGCTTTCCGCTCTACGTGTTGATTGCATACAACACAGTGTTTATATTTGTTAATTTAACATGAAGGGAAGTATATAATAAATTATGGTTTAAGAAAAAAAAAATATTTTATAACAACAACTCTTGTAACTAAAATATCGCCATCAACAGGCGTGAGTCTGTTGACTGAAGTGTTATGGATTGTTGTATTTTTATGATGCGTACGGGTACCTACAACAGCGTTGTTAATCATATCAACCGAAAAGTCAGGAGAGAGGGAGACAGAAGTCACAGTCACAGATCGGGTTACAAAAACAAAACCGCAAAGCCGATGTGCCGATGCCGACACATGCCGCACTCTCTCACTCTGTGATATCGGATCACGGTTCATGGATCAACCTTAAATCTATAATGTGCTATGAATAGTATACTCGCACATCAAGCAAACTTATATCTGAATTCTTAATGGTATAGTTTTCCGAATTTTGTATAGAGATGTCACTCATTCTGGTTGTTTGTAGTGCTTCAGAGATTTCATTTCGGAAACATAATTAATTTTTGTTTCCCTATAATGTTAAACATTTTCTTCCTTATGCTGATGAATTTCAAAGGATAGGTATTGTTTTGTTTTGTGAACGAATCAAACGATAAATGGGGAAAACAGTGACGGCGTTGTGTATTTTGACGTATTGAGCAGTTCTAAGCTCAGGAAGTCTATTGAAGCTTTCGGAAGAAAACAAGCGAATTTAAGGATCGGTTTCTTGCCTTTCGTTGAGTTTCGTTAACTTTCGTATTCCGATATGAAGACTGATCCCAACCACGACTAAAGTCCACTTTCTAACAAGATCAATACCGATTTCAAGACGTGACTGATTTTAAACGGCTCGAGCTTCACTTGTTGTGTTGATCTCAAGCCGACGCCGCACAGTGGTTAAAATGCGGAAATAAATCAAAAAAATGAAAGTGTTAGTATGAAGTTAGTTTTTTTATTTTATTATAGTTATATAGTTGGTCTATGATTTTTGAAAATTTGAGCAATTTTTGTTCATAAGTATTGAAGATACAGGGCTCAGAATTTACCCATTTTTTCAATTTTGAAATTCCTATATTTTCTTGCACTAACTTCTTGGCACGAAAAATAGCGTTTATAAAACTTTAAGTCAGAATTTTTATTTTTATTTCAAAAACATGTACTTTAAGCTTAAAAAAAACATATGCATATATATATATATGTATATATGTATATTTTAGATAAGTCAGAGCAGAGAGCTCTAAAATTAAAATTTTATTGTTTTTTCCTTAGAGCTACAATTTTAGCTACACTTGCCTACACGCTCTGACTACATTCACTTGAAAGCTACAATACTCACCTACCTAGCCCAAAAAGAATGAAATCCGTCTGGATCCAACCCTGTGACTTATGTTCAATTTTGTTCACCTGAATCATGTCTTAAAAAACACGGTTTTGACGACGATATATCCCGAAAAATTACAATTTCTTCAAAAATACTTGTCACAGATAACTAGATAAGAGCTTAATTTTTAGAAAAAATATGTACCTTTCTTAAAAAAATAAAATAAAATTAATCCATTGACTAACCTGTGAGATATTCAATTTTTAGCGCAAAACTTTCTTTTTGCCTGACTTATTTTCCAATTGTTTTCTAACTTTTATTTAAAAATTACAATTGAAATAAAAAAATTATGATGTATTAAACTATATGTAAGTACCTAAATAAAATATGAACAGAAATCAGGTATAATCTTTAAATTTTGTATGACATTACGCAAAAAATAGGGACAGGTAAAATAAAAAAAAGGTGCTTTTTGTGGTTTTACCTGTATATAGATTTTTTGAAAATCCGCTTCTGACTGCAGAGATCACCAAAATAGATTCAAGGTTGATAACGAGACTTTCAGTCATATTGGAAGTAATTTGCTGCAATTTTTCAATTGATACAGAAAAATTTAAGGTTTATTCTGAAGAGACAGCTAAATTGGCGATTTCGTTATACCCTTGGTATCACATGCCTGCAACAGTTCATAAAATATTATTACACGGAGCAGAAGTAATACAAAGTGCATCTTTGCCAGTGGGATCACTTTCAGAGGAGGCCCAGGAAAGCAGAAATAAGGACTACAAATATTACAGAACCCACCACTCCAGGAAATGTTCTCGGCTATCTACAAATGAGGATGTTTTCCACATGATCATGATATCATCTGATCCCTTTATAACCCAATTGAGGCCGGAACCAAAAAAAAAACCTTCCATTGAGTGAAGAAGCTCTTGAATTAATTAATTAATATTTTTTAATGACTATGTAATTTATTTTTATGTATTTATACATTTATTTATTTGTTTATTTATTTAATTATTTATTTATGTAATTAGTATTTTGTAAGTATTTTTTGTAATGTTTACATATTAAAGCAAAAAGTGTTACAAAACATAAATTGTTATTTTTTTATATGAACAATAAACCCCAAAATTTAGAAAAATCTCAATAACTCATCTTCTAATTGTTATTTTTAATCCAAATTTTGGGGAAATGTGTGTTTCCCTAACCCACACATGTGTGCCAAATTTCATTTCTCTCCAATTTATATTTCAGGTTTTATCGATTTATTTCCGCGCTCCCATACAAACCAAACCACTGTGCGCCGACGCTCGTTAGGATTTCCAGTTTTAAATTGTTTCATATCTAAGGCCATCTCATTTAGGTTCCATTGCATTTGTTTGATCCTACCTTTCTTCAAAAGAAGTGTTGGAACATCTAAAACTATTGCCTTTTGCTCGCAAAGCATCTTCTTTGTTCATGGCAGTATTTGATGTGTGAAAGCGCATTTTAGAAACTGGAACATCTTGATTAAGTTGAAAAGGAGTTTCAAGAGTTCGTTTTCGTTCGGAGATTGCATAAGCTGCTTGCATATGCAATGCCTTAAATTTCTTCCAAAAACGGCAAACATTTCTGCAAAGTAGTGGAAAAGATCTAAGCTTTGCTAATAATTAGACCTCGGTTTGACTTTTGAAGACAGTTGGATACAAAGTTTTTGAAAATCCTGGACCGTATGCCTTAATCCATATTTTTAAAGCCCCTCTCCTAGGTTTGCTCTACCTGGAGCAAGCATAAGTTTTCGAATTTATTCTTAAAAGTGGCTAACACTTCTTGCGGCTTCATTTCGAAGTGAGAAAAGATTTACTGATTCTATGTACCTTTAAAGGGATCACAATATAATTACCTCGAAATTGGATTTTACAATTTAAAGAGAAGTTGATACCTTATAGAGTATTGAGTTGTTTCTTCATATTTCAGATAGTATCCCGAACGCAGACTTTGAGTTATAATTGCAAAGTCCATTGAATTGCTCTATTTCCAGTCCAGAAAGCAGCGTGCACATCACTAATCACCAATAGAAACAATACTGGTAAGATAGATAGATAGATAGATATTTTATTGTTTAAAAGAAAATTACATAGTTAACAATATTTTTAAGTCATTGCACAGCACAGAGATATGATAACAAATTGTATCTTACTACTGAAAATCAATATTGGGTTTCCGAAAAGCATATATTATAATTAAATAAATTTGAAGGAAAATAATTACAAAAAACCTTCATTCGAATTAGTAAAACTATATCACAGATAATGTATGTACATATATATAATAAATAGGAAAAAAAAGAACAAAAATACATAAGAAATAAATAAATCATTAAATGAATACATAAGTGAATTAATATTATATATATTTAAATAAAATAAATAACAGAGAAATGAAAAATTAAATTAACAGGTAAATAAATAAATAGATAAATAAATGAATAAATAAATAAATAAATAAATAAATAAATAAATAAATTAATAAATAAATAAATAAATAAATAAATAAATAAATAAATAAATAAATGAATAAATAGATAAATAACAAATAACAAATGAAATAAATAAGTAAACAAACAAGTGAATAATAATAAGTTTAACAACGAAGTACATAAATAAAATACTATAAATAATACAATTCATAAAAAAAAAAAAATATACATAAATTAATAACGCATAGTATTTACAAAAGTGATATATATGAAATTAATAACGAACATAATCAATTTTTTCATTATTTGACAGTTTTTAGTTTTCTTTTTTTTTTAAACAAGGCTTCTAATAAGAGAGTTTTCACTCAATTCACATTTCTTGAAAAAATTTTCATTGAGAACTTCAATTTTGCGGTTTATTTGCAATGCTCCTGCCCGTTGGTGTAAATCTTGTGTTGAAAAGTGCCAAGGGAGTTTAAGCATCATTTTTAAAATTTTATTTTGTAGTATCTGCAATTTTTTCTTATGCATTTCAGCACAATCTCCCCAAACAGGTGATCCGTATAATAGGATCGCTTGAAAAACGACTTTAAAAATTATTAGTTTGTTGTGTTTACTAAGTAAAGACTTCCGGTTAATAAGCGGGTATAACAATTTGATACCAATATTTATTTTATTTGTTGTCATTTTAGTGTGATCCTTGAAGGTCAATTTCTTGTCTAAGTGAACACCTAAGTACTTGACAGAATTGACCCATGGGATGTTACAATTATTTATATGTAAGTTACGGCTGGGTAAGAAACAATCCTTTCTTTTTCTTGTGAAAAAGATAGCTTGACTCTTTCCAGCATTTATTTTAATTCGCCAATGTTTGTAATATTCATAGATAACGATAAGGGCAGTTTGAATATTGCTTATTACATTGGTAGGATTTTCATCGGATGAGTATATCGCAAGGTCATCAGCGTACATACCAAATTCACAACTTTGCAAGACAGGGAAGTCAGCTGTAAAAATGTTAAATAAGGTAGGAGATAAAACTGATCCTTGGGGAACACCCGCAGGAATAATTTTAGAGACGGAACTGGTTCCGTTTAGTGTAACTATGAACTGTCTTTCGCTCAAATAACTTTGTATTATCCTAATTAAAAAACCTGGACATTCATTTATAATGAGTTTATGTACGAGTGCATTGTGCCACACCGTATCAAAGGCTTTTTCTACATCTAGTAGAACTAGTCCTGAAGATTTTTTTTCAGTAAATTTTTCCTTTACGTATCTACTGATTCTAAGAACCTGGTGTGAAGTGTTATGTTGTTTTCTGAAACCAAATTGCTGCAAGGGTATAATATTCTTATCATTTAAGAAAGTTTCTAATTTAACTCGAATTAACTTTTCAAAGATCTTGCTTATACTACTCAGTAGACTTATTGGCCTGTAACTCATTGGATCATTACGAGGTTTTCCCGGCTTCAATATTGGAACAACTTTCGCCATCTTCCATGTTCGTGGAAAATATTGAGTTTTAAAACATGCATTTAATAATTCAGTCAAATAAACAAATCCACTCATGGGTAGTTCTTTAAGGAATTGATTTTTTATCCCATCAATTCCAGGAGATTTTTGATTTTGCAGATTACATATCAAATATTCTATATCATCTAGAGTAATATGTTCATCATCGGGGAAAATTATTTGAGTCCTATTAAATTCACAGATAGAAGTATCTATGAGATTTGTCAAAACTGGGTTAATATTTACAGCAACAACATGATTATTTGAAAAAGTATTTGCAAGAGCATTTGTTTTAGCTTCATTCGTAGTAAAAACTACCCCTGAAGACTCGAGGGGTGGTATTTGCGTATTTTTCTTTTTAATAATTTTATAAATATTCCAGAATGGTTTCGAACTAGGATGTAAGGAACATAGTTTATTATTCCATTCTTTGTTTCTGAACACTAAAATTGATTCTGTTATTAATTTATTAAGATGATTCATTTCTTGAAAATCATATTGCTGTCTAAATCTTATCCATTTTCGTCTGAACATATTTCTCCTTTTAATAAGTTCTAAGATTGAACGAGGAAGGACAATCGCTCGTACATTAATTGATTTTTTAGGGACTGAAACATTGATACTATCTAAAATGGTTTTTTCAAAATACTCAACACAGACATCTACATCTTGACAACATGTAACAGTTTCAACACGATTCACATTTTGACGAATTTTTGAATTAAAGTGGGAACGATAAAGGTGCCAATTGGCATTCTTAAAATCTAAATATTGCAGGTTTAATAAATTTGGCCTCAGTGTAGAATCACAGCAGACAGGAAGATGATCCGAACTAAGTGCATTCGCAGTAATAGGGGTTGTAAAGCAATGAGGAATATTTGAAATGAAAAAATCTATTGTAGATGGTGAAGATCTACTTGAGGCAGGGATATACGTTGGACCGTTTGGGTACATAAGCGAAATGGGATATCTCATCGTAAAATCTAACAAATCATTACCCCACGAGTTTGCCCTAAGACAACCCCAATCCCGGTGTTTAGAATTAAAGTCTCCGCCTATTATAAATTGGTCTTTACTTATTAGTTTCTTTAAATCGTTCTTAAAATGTCGCTTTTTAATATTATTAGATCTACCGCCGGGAAAGTAAATGGAATAAATTTTCAGATTATTGGACCTTTCTAGTACCAATTCGATTCCAATTGCTTCAATAATATTAGTATTAATTTTTGGTAGTAGAACGTGTTTTATATCTTTTTTGAGGAGGATGGCTACACCGCCGCCCAAACTTTCTCTATCTAATCTATGACAGATATAGTTAATATTTGAAAAACTGACACCAGCATCCAGCCAAGTTTCACACACAAGACAAATATCAACATTAGTTTTTAAGAGAAAATTAAAGAACTCAGTACATTTATTACGAATGCCTCGGGCATTCCAACATACAATTTTTATATTATTTAAATTACTTTGCATTATGAGAGTATAGGTATTTAGTAGCTAGCTGTGCAATGACATGAAATTGATCAATCTTGGACTTACATTGACCAAGCTTTGTAATCATCTCCATCGTAAGAGAAGCAAGTTCTTCTTGAGAAAAGAGATCATTCTCTTGAGAAATATGTATATTCGTCGAAACCGGTTCTGCCAATCTCGTTGACTGTTGTTGTTGTTGAGGTAGCTGAGGCTGTGACAGCTGACGTTGTTGTGTAGAGCGTGGTGTCATCTTCCAATGATTCTTTGGTAGGGGAAGCGAGGGAAAGTCATGTATACTCCCAATCCCTATATTGACTTGCCTATTTGAGTTTAGCGCGTGCTGCAGTGGAGCAGGTAAATTGCGTTTAGTTGTTCTTGTAGTTCTCTCTTTCATCTGAATATACTTCAGTCTACTGTCACATGCTTGATCAGTAGATCGATGGTTTTGCTGGCAATTTGCACATTTGGGAGAAGAACTTTCATTCACAGTGCACTCAAAAGTCTTATGAGGGCCGGAACAATTTGCACAACTCGTTTTAATGTTGCAATGTCTCTCCCCGTGGCCAAACATTTGGCAATTATGACACTGCGTTATTTTATTTTTAAATCTTTTTTGGAATTCCCAACGAACGTGGGTGCGAAATATTGTCTTTATATTGTTTCTTAGTTGTGTGATTCGGGCCGAACCATTTTCTAAATAAACAATATAAAAAATATCTTCAAATGTTTCATGATTTTTAGTTATCTTTTTTATATCTTCGCACTTAAGACCCAGTGATATTAACTCAGATTTAAGAGTGTTAGTGTCAATTGAGTCCAGACCGAACAAAATAACTTTAAATGACCTTTCATTGCGAAGATCATGTGAGAAAAATTCACAGTTTTTATCTTTTAATGATTTTAACACCTTGTTGTATGTTTCTAATGAATCACAGAAAACTTTGATGCCAATTGAAATTTTTTGGATTGAATAATCTGTTAAGTTAAGTTCTTTCATCATCGAATGAATATAAACACTTGTTGTTTTTAGCACTTTTATAGGAGGGATCGATAGTTTTTTTTTTTGGGTTGGGTGCCTGAGTGATTATGGATGGATCGTCCATTTCATCATCGACTGAAAGACTTTCGAATGGATTAATGTTATCCATCATGGATATTTTTGGAGAATTAGATCTCCTGGATTTATTGAATGAGGATTTAGAATCCTCTTCGCTGCGTAAGCGCTTTCGTTGAATTTTGAGGGTTTTAATAACTATTCAATTATAAAGGTACTGAATCGCACGTCTGTCACGGACAATAGCACGATTGAGACTGAACACTGGTAAAAATCTAATCTAATCTAAGATTTCAAAACTATACAACATTCCTTTATACCTCAATACAGCTGATGGAAATTTTTTTTCTCATCTAAATTCCTGACCTGAGAATTTGATTTAAATTTTACTAATTACTTCATTTAACACAAAAACTATTTTCGACAGCACTGATTACATGAAAAACAATTTTCTGTATATGCTGGGATAGGGACCCACCGAACACCCATATGTATCTTGTACATATTCGCTATACCACAAGCAGCGTCAGCATCAGCATCAGCCAATCCCCAATAATATAAATGACGATGAAAGTACTTTCGTTTGCATTCTCAATCATTTAAGTCCATTAATCAATTTAATTTTATTGTGTGAATATACACAACGAGTGGAGCTGTGATATTGTATAGAGATAAAAAGCGAGGGACAACAAACAGAGACACAGCACAAGTAGTGTGTTCTGACAGATAAATATCTACAACAATACGTTTTATATAAAAGTTGCGTCCCAGAAGCAGTCAAGTCGAGGGCGATGCCAATGGCAGGGCGGTGTGGTATGTAGAATGAGAGTATATCTTTTATTTAGAAGCCGCCACATTTAATTTGGGTAACGCAATTATCCATCACACTTTCTCTCTAAATCCCAATATTATACAAAACCATTATTTCAAGACCGAAAGCCGAGATAAACGTGGCGCTATTTCTTTTATTTATCTTTTTTTTTTTTTTGTTTTATAATAAAAAGGATTAAAAACTTAAAAGGAAAATTCTGCTGAGTGCCAGTGAAAATCTTTTTCAAGTAGGTACGAGTATCCATCTCTATGTATCTATAGTCATTAAGTGCTTAACCCTCTCTATACTGTACTGGCATTTATCCGCTTCCTTATCTAACTGCTGCTGGTGCTGATGCTGATGCCGATGCCGATGCCGGTATAGGTATATATTAGGTACTGGTATACTGCTAGTCCATTCATTCAGTTCGTTCATTCATTCATTTGATGTTCAGTCATCAGATCTATTCCACATCTAGTACTCGTATATCCAATCCACCCATTTAATAGTCATAGTCGTCGTTGTCGTCGTTGTGTGTTTGTAACAACTCTCTGAAATTGTATCTTGTATCTCCTTTTCATTATTCTGTTGGCTACACAGAATAGGCTGTCCAGACAACCTTAAATAATATACTTTTGCATTAATCTGCATTAATCATTCTTATGATTCTAAGTGAGGAAAAAACTCGGTGACTTAGATACACGGAAAAGTGAGATTAGCAGTAGGAGTGATGAATTTGAAAATATCAAAATTTGGTCGAACCCAACTATTAAAAAAATTAAAACTTGAACCATTAAAGATCTAGAACCATTAATAAGAATCTCAGATCGGCCTAGCAGTCAGTCGTGAAATAGCCTTAACTCTAACCTGTAAAATCTTGGTCATATCTTACTCGAGTGTTGTTTTTCATTCAAAACCTACAAAATATATGCCTCTTTAAGGATGCCTAAAGAAAAATCTCAAATCGTTCGTTTACGTTGGCTGCGAGTTTTGAGTTAACCCTAGTTTTAAAAAAAAGTGTTGTTTCTTTAGCTAGCAAGGCCTTTAGGTCCTTCCGCATCACCCACCAATAGAAAATAGCTTGTGAATTAAATAACTCACTGGAAAACTGGATCTTAGAGATTAGCTTAATTGACGATTACTTAATCAAACTTTAAATTCTTTAAAAATATTTAAGGGAATAATCATGGATTCAAAATAATCAGTTGTGGAAAACGTAGTTCTTGATGAGTAACTGAAACAAACTCCAACCCTTTCCAATTTTCCATTGCCGCACAAAAGTCGTTAGAATCGTTTTCGAGATAAACATTTTTTTCCGGTTATATGACAGATAAGGTTATTTTTGGAGCTAAAAAAATTTCAATTCCACCTCCAGGGAATTATCTAAAAGCCTAAAGTTTGATGTTTGCGAAAATCCCTTCTGTAGTTGAGGATGTAGCTCGAGGTACAGTACAGACAGTTTTGCGAGACCCACTTTGTTCGTGTTCTCTGTCATCGTAGTGTTAGATTTGTGTGATAAGAACCGGAATGGAGGATATCGGGATTTCAAGAGATCTTCTAAAATATAATCAGTTGGTCTTTGCTGAAATCCTTGCAACGAGCTCTGGATGGTTGCCTCATTAGCATCAAAAAGTTGTAATATTTATGACACCAATTTTTCTGATCCACACCACCAATCTAATCCGAACATTTCCGGAATGCCAAACAAAAAAATTCAGATCTTCAATTTTTAGAAATCGGTAATTTCATCAAATCTGGTCACCCTATCTCTCTATGGGAAAATGTGTAAGGAATGTCTATGAAAGGGTAAAACTGACTAAAAGGTACTGAGACTCATTGACTGCATGGCTCGGGTAAATGGATAGCTCGCACAGCTAATAAAGAACGCACACACAACCCACGCACATTCACACATACTATCACATAAAACATGTTAAAATGTGAAAATGGAAAATTATCTAAATGTATTTACTTTGAAATTATGGCGTTTTGTCTAATGAATATTTTATACGAACTGTCGTCGTCGTCTGCGATGCCACTGAGAACGACGATGACGACGACAACTTAGACTGACTGTAAGAAGAGGCTTCGAAATGATGTACCCTTCCATAGTCATCTCGTGAAGTGAACAACTTTAAAGTACTTCAGGAAAATAAAGTGAATAAAATAAAAAAAAAAAAAATAGAAAGGTTGTCCCACTTATAGTGGCGGTGGTTGCGTTGCAGAGGCAACATAACCTACCATTCAGCATCCAAGCATCATCTAGCGAGTCATAGATAAAAAAAAAGTATTGAAATAGATACTTTTAGGTACTTAAAAGAGAGTAGTTGTGTATAATTACTCTTGAGAGAGGTGTAATGGAGACTCAATTGGCTGTTAAATGAGAATATAAATTATTTGTGCAGAGAAAATTACCCTAAGGGATTGGCTTTAATGTCACAGTCATTGGCACTGAGGGTAGCATTGGTATAGCTGGTAGCAGCCTCAAATGAGATTAGAGAGAAACCCACTTTATAGTTTAGTTTTAGAAAGATATAGAAGCAGATATTAATGAATCCATTAAATTTGTTGATGAAACGTTTCGTTTTCAAAGTCTCACAACCAGTGAATCTCTGGCACTTGTTGATGTTGAGGGTTGGATTTGGTAGTCTCTTTGGTCGGTTATCATCATCAGATTAGGGAGGAAGGTTAGATTGTTTTATGGAATAATTGAACTGGCAAAGAGCAAAAAGTATGAACCTATACTCCATCTCAGTTGTTTTATGTATTTCTTGGATACAAGTTGTTTCAACTAGATACCCTTCGAATTTATTAATAAATGAACATGGCTTGAAATTCAATATTTACTTGAGGGCAATTAAATCATTTATAAGCATCTATATCATCATCCCATGGGAACTACACCAAGCTGAGCAAGTTGGAATTGGTTGTTTTGGGGCAGAATATTTACTATGCATCAAATTGTTTGTTGTTTTGTGATGTATTGTGTAAGTTACATCCTACCTTTGTAGATATCGGTTAAAATAATAATGTTGGCTATTGATTTTTAGTTTAAAATTACAGCAAATGAAATATTTATTTCAGATTGTTTTTTTTTTTCACTTTGTTATGTTTGTTGGATTTCGCTGTCAGTTTCTTGCCGACATCTTCCCCAATTTCCGTGCTACCACTTTAAAGTTTTCTTTTTCAAACTTTAAGCGGAAATATTTTCTTCCGGATGAAGAATAAAAGAGCACAAACTACTATACAAGTATAACGAAGTTCGTTATAGAAAGGCGAAAGTTCAAAAGTTTTTCCTCGGCTCTTCTAGGTAGGTACATTTCTTTGGTAGTATAGGGCTTAATTGTGACGTTGTTGCGTAACGTATGTAGGTATAAGAAGGCAGGAAGTGATTTCAAGAATTAAAAGCGATAAGTCCATTCTAACAACTGAAACCATTCTGCCAGGAGGTTCATGTTTTTTTTTTAATATTTGAAATAACGACAGCGCCTTCAGAAAAGAATTTTATTTTACAAGTTTATTAGAAGAAGTGATCAAAATGGATTCAGAAGTCAGACTTCTTTTTTTTTTGACTGAAACATTGGAATCTTTGAAAAAACATTCTCTAACAGTCTTTCATTGATTGTTGCTCAGAGATTGCATTCATTCATATTATTTTTTTGAAGACACTTCTTACAACGGAATTAGCATTTTTACCACCTAAGAAAGTCTTTAACCGCCAAGAGTTTTCATCTGCATGCATTGTTTTTGAAGTCTTTGAATTGTGTGCATTCTTTTTCGTTCTTTTTTTGTAGTAGCCCGTGGCATAATGGGTAGTACAATCATACTGGGATGTCTGGGGTCGATTCCCAGCTCTGTCCATCTCAAAACAGAATGTCTTTTTTTCACGGCCACAATTTCTTGCGAGAAAGTTGTGTACTTTCAATTTTTCTGTCCTAAATTTTTTGAAAATCAATTTTTATCACATCATTACTTAAACATTTTTTTCAATTGATTAAAATATCTTTTTTTCTCTTTTCAGGTATGTTATCATCATGTTAAAAACTGGTAATATTAGTAACTTAATTATTAAGTACCTATTACTTTTGAAAAATACGAGCCTTTTTAGCAATATTTAAGTATACAGAACCGAGTACAAAAATCTTACCAGAGTCTGTGAATATAAATAATTTGTGAAGTCACTAAGTACTCAAAAGTAATAAACTAAAGGAACAACCGAAACCCAAGGACAGATACATACCTACATATACCTAAAAATTCAAAAAAATCGATAAAAGTATTAACTTCATAATTTTAAAGTTTTTTTTTTCCATAAATGTATCAAAACAACACTTCAACTTCCTTAAGCCTCCAGCTATCCGCAATCTGCATGTTGCCAATATATTCCTTTTTAATCTACCTACAGACTCCAATTAATGAGAAATTTAAACACTACTCCTGTTAAACATCCTACACAAAATATAAAACTTCACATATTATGTTGCTTGTTGCTGCAATAAAAACATGACAAGTTCGGAAACGAAGAAGAAGTGATGATGGAGAAGTATACATTATACTCGTATGTAATTAAAGCACTTTCCTTCGTTTTTTTTTTTTTTTTTTTTTTTGTAGCTCTAATTTATGTAGTAAGCGATATTAATATGCGAATTTAGTGTTGGGAATTAAGATCGAGATTATACATCGTATACGTGTACTCACTTATTTATTTTTAAATTATTGAGTCCAGTCCAAAGTTGTCATCGATTTACAACAAAATAAAGGTGAAGAGTCAGGATTCTTATTAATCCAATGCACCATACGCTCTGAAAATAAAAACAGAAGTAATAAGTCGTAAACTGTTGCTTTATCAACTAAAGATTTTTGTGTAAGCATGTTAATCTTGTACTATATTAGATTTTTGTCTACTTAGATACTGTATTCGTAATTTAATAAAATTAATATATGTACCATATTATTCACTTTTGAGACACACTACTCTTGTGTATAAGTTGAAATAAACAAGGTTTTTGAACACATTTTCTTTTTAGAAACTTTTGTTCTTTTTAAGAAATCTTTCTCTCAATATTCTTTATTAAAATGAATACAAAATTAAAATTAAAATAATTCTAATACTAACATCAATTCGTTTTGAAATAATATACAATAAAATAATACACAATGACGTCAGATATTCAAAAAACTAACATATTTCTATCTTTTCGAAATTAGTTTGAAAATACTAATTTACACTATTTTTAATGATTTTCTGTAATGGAAACACTACCGAGAAAAGCGGTTAGTCTCGGTCCAAAAATTAGACTCTTGTCTCGGTATCGTCTAGGATATACATAAAGGAAGGCTGTCTCTAAGTGTCGTCTCGTTTCTCGAAACGTCTCAGAAACTAGATCGAGAGTGATTTCGGTCTAGTACCCAGCCCTAAATAGTACAGCTAAGAAGGTCCTTCAAGTATTTGAGAATAGATGAGAAAGAAAATATGGAACATGTTCAGAAAAGTCTGCGAACATTTTTGAACATTTCGACCATCAATATCTCCATTTAAACCGGGTAATATTGATTATCATGATATAACTCGAAAATAACATTGTGGTTAATTTTTAGACAATTCATTCGAATATTAGATTTCCAAATATCTATTTTTTAGATTTGAAAAACACTTTTTGAATAATGTTGTATTTAATACTATTCCAATTGTGAAAAATTTAATCAAAACCGATCAAACGATTCCTAAGAAAAACTTTTTAATTCCAATATCGTTATCAAAAGGCTTCTTCAAAATCACTTTAGTTCACTAAGACCAAAATGCCCAATTTTTAATTAAAATTCTTATCAATTGTGTTCGAAAATAGCATTGTCATTTAAATTTCCTTTTCTGGAAAATTTATCTTCTAGAGTCTAGACCATTGAGACTCTGCCTAAATTTTTGACTCCAAAAAAAACCTTGTTCCAAATGAGTTAAGTCCTAGAACACATTAGTCTCACTAGAACTAGGTTTTATGACAAAAGCCCCATGTGATCCTCCTAGTCCCTATAACATTTACATCTAAAAAATTGTTTTAGTTCCAAAAAAAATTCCACCTACAACTTCAAAACTTGCAATAAATTAATCCTGATGACTAACCTTGAACCTTCATCGAAATGAACAATCTGTGAAATGCTTTAATGTAATTAAGTACGAATTCCCATATGCCATAGAAAAGCTTTATAATATCCTTGATACATTTTCATTTGCATTCAACCATAACAAAATTTCCACTAATTTATCATAACTTTGTTTAGAAAAGTTCATCAGAAACGCGCAGCAGCACTTGTTTTGTTCCAAGTAAATATTATAAATAGTGCAACTGAAAATATACAGAATAAAAGAAAATCAATAAACTTTCTGCAAAACTTTTTGCTACTGTAAAATAACATTTCTCTACTAACCCCTTTTTTTGTGAAATTGAATTAAATCTATAGACATATTTTCTAAAGGGATTGTAGTTGATGTTGTGGTTCTAAAAAGTTTTACATTTAGTATTAACGAACTTTTAAATTCAAAAAAAAAAATATATATATTTCAAAATATTTTTATATTTGTTGCATTTTGCGCTTATTAAAAATAATTCAAACTAATCTCTAAACAACAACATTTCATTAGTTTTTGATATGCTTCAATATCGCATAAATATAAAAATATAATTAATTTTTTAACATAAAATTACAAAGCAATATTTTGAGAGCTAAACTTCAGACACCAGGGAATTAAAACAAATTCTATTCAATTCGTATTTCAACTTAAATTAAAAAGAGAAAGTTAGAAAGTATAAAATTGATAGAAGTTTTACAGGATGTTCCAACTGAAATGTTGACTATTGCAAAAAAACAAAATTTTCTAAGATCCATTAAAATCATTTTAGTACTATAAAGTACATTGAAAAATTAAGAGTATTTATAGCACACAGGGGGACGTTCCGGTTGTTCAGTAGTGGTTTTGCGTGGACTGGTGGATACATAGAGAAGCTTCAGGTTTTAGGCCCAGGTTTATGCACGTGGCTGTTGAACGACTTGAGCGAATCATCTGCAAACAGCAGGTTTTCACAGCCAGTTGGGACGAATTGGTTTGATGTCATAATGTTGAACAGGAAGGGGCCAAGTATGGAACCTTGAGGGACTCCGGCCTTGATGTTCTTCACAGTTGATGAACAGTTTCCCATTTGCACAAAATAAAAAATTATTTTTATTGCTGGCGGAGGTTGTTCTTTTGACCAAAGTTTTTCAAAATCAATTTTCTCACAAACTATGGGTGGTCGAAAAACTTAAAGGGTGTTATCATATTTTAACTAAAAAAATTAAAACAGCGTCGATGATAATATTGGTTACTTATAAGTAACAGAAACTATTATATAAAAAAAAACATAAACTCTCTTAAAAAAATTCAAAGATATGACACATTAAAATATTATCTTGGCATCATAAGGTCAATTTAAATTATCCATCTGTCCCTATTAATAAGGGAAAAAAAATGGGTGTGTGAAACAAATGTAACACATTTATTGCTTCAATTTTATCACTTCACTCTCCATTCTTATACAGACTAAGAAAATTTATCTAGCATGATTTTCATTTTATATCTATCATCCGTTGCGCATAATGTATTCCTATTAACTCCTTTGGTCGTAAATCAAAAGTAAATAGGGTATATAGGAATAATACTATGTTGGGCTTCAGGTGGCGATTTAATAGAAGAAAAGTTTTTATTTCGTTTTTTTTTGTTATTTTTTGTTGAGATAAAAAAGAATTTTATTTTTTCTTAAAGAACGAACAGAAAAAAAAACATTTGTCGTCAATTTATTCTTTTAAACCAATTTATATGTTTTCCTCTGAAGAAATAAAAGAAACGAATTTTCTAGAGATTATTTATGCAGGCTTAAAAGATTTTCCTCACAAATTCAACTTCTTTCTTTCTTCTGTTGTTGATTTGTTTGTTTTTGTTTTTTTTTGTGTTTTTTTTTTTTTTTGTAAATGAAAATTTAAATTACCCAAAAATACGAAAGGACATTTTGTAGTTTTCAAGGTGACCAATTACAGGTAGCTTTCTTAGGTTTTATGGGTTTGCCTTCAAATTGAGTTAACTTGTCTTTGTTATTAAAAGCTCTTTGGCTTTTAAAATAAAATGATTATTTCACTATATTTTATTTTATATCGAGACATTTCTTGTTTTGAGTGTTATGATTTTATACTGAGCAAGAGTGGTTGGTACTTATAGAACCAGGCGATACAAGTGTACTTCTATGTTCAGAACAAATTATTTATGGAGATATCAGTTAAAGTTTTGATTGAAAGCGGTTTAGGTTCAAAATGGTTGGGTTATAAATGGTGTTTTTTTAGAGGTTTAGAACTTTAAGTTGGCAACACTTTTTTAATTGGAGGCCATTTTGTGTTTAGTTTAGTTTAACATTTCAACATGAATAGTCTGACGCCTGAACAACGGTCCCCACTTATTCACATTTATCCCGATCCCGGTTTTCATAAGGGAATTTTGTTGCGTCCTAAGCAAAACTGCCGCATTTGGAGTGAAGATAATCCTCTAATAAGTGTATATATTGAGACACCGTTACATCCAGAAAAACTGACTTTTTGGTGTGTTTTATGGGCTGGTGAAATCACGATACTAGCCAGAACATTACAGTCAATGTGAACCGGTATAGAACCATGATTACTGACCTTTTAGTTCCTCAATTGCACAATCATGTCAATAAGATGGCGCAACTTGTCACACAACTTATGCCACAGTTGATTTCTTGAAGGAAACGTTTGGTAACCGCATAGTTTTCAAGTTTCGAACCCCTGAATTGGCCCCCAAGATCGTGCGATTTAACGTCGTTTTCTATGGGGATATGTGAAGTCGCTAGTCTACGACAGTAAACCACAAAAATCGACCACGTTCGCCGTGTTATTGCCTCCTTTTCAAATATCTTTAATTTGTTCCAAGTTTATTTACTATGAATTGACCTGGAAATTTGTCTCTCGAAAAACTAGTCCGGGATTGAAGTGAAAATATTTATATTTTTTGGAAAAAGTTTTGAAAAAATTCTTATCAGCCCACCTTATTCAACTTATTTTTGAAACACAATTTCCAATCATACCCTCCGATAATGCAATCTCACTTCAACTAAGAAACCAATATTAAAAATCAATATTTTCCTCATTTGAAATATTTTTGCAAGCGTTGATGAAATCGAAATGTACACCTCAAGTACCTACTCCACTGAATCAACTTTTCTATATATAACAAAATCATACCCAACTCTTGTGCTGCATTTTAATGTATGTCAAGTAGATACCTAGTTGTGATGATGGTATAAAACGAACGTAAATCCTTTAAATTCTTTGATATCCTTGAAAATCCTCTGTTAAGTATAATAGTTTGTTTGTTATAGCATTTTCAGTGCAAATGAAAAACGAATTTTATCACGATAAAATATGCTTCAATTTTGAACAATTCTCTTATTTTTTTACTTCCTACTCAAGTAAATTACTTCCAATTTTGAGTTAAACAAAAAAAGAAATCATTTCCAAGGTAGGAAAGGTATTATCTATCTGATTATACCTTCAATCTAATTACACAAAAAAGAAATAAAACAGAATTTCTTTTTTAACTGTCTCTCTTCTACTGTCTCTTTATCTCTTTTATATCTCAACAATTTGACTTAATTTTCAGGTTCAGATAACTAAATAGAAGGAAATCCTTCAGAAAAGAACCTCCCAGTCCGAAAAACACTTTATTACCGTAACACCGTACCAATACCAGTACCAGTAACAGCAACAACACCAGCACTGGACACAGCAAAGTGAATGCCCTTTGTTAAATAGTTCCTTTCACCAGCACTCAAAATTTTAATTTAATTTCCTTGGTTTATCTCTTTGAACCCATCTCAAGCCACTTCCATGCAAATTTAGTCCTAATATTGCGGTTGGTTTAGTTGAAATGTAAAATTATAACATTTGTGGTGTGGTATATTGTGGTTTTATGAATTGTATACTCTTTTAGATAATCATTAAAGTTGCAAGACTATAATGTGTGTGGGCGAGTGGAAAGACGTTGGATTTTATCCACCAACTAATGCCATTACTACTTTTGGCAATTAAGGAGGCAGTAGTTTTATAAACACCTTTTCCCTTTATCCCATATCCCAAAAGAAGGGAAGCATGAATCCAACAACAATTTACAACTAAATTTATAAATTCTCTTCTTTAAAGAGTCTCTCTAATGAGGGTTGACCATCATTTAAGATTTTCTTAATAATTTATTTTTCCTTATATCTTTTGGCACTGTAGATTAAATTGAATTGAAATTGATTGTTTCATAATTAAATAACCATAAACATAAAGTACCAAAATTAATGGAAATTGAAATATTTTAAACCACAGATGACAGATGTTTTGAGAGAGAAATACATGAGAAGGTTTCTTAAATGCCTTGCTACGAGCTTGCTCTTAAAGTTTAAATTCCTGGTAGTTTTTAGACATTTTCGTAGTAATAAAATTAAATAATGCAAGTGTACGACTTTAAAACAAATATTTGTTCCTTTGTTAATGTAACTCAGGTTTTAAAAAATAGATGCTGCAAAAGAAAGATGTCTTTAGAGAGAAAGGTAAAAAAGCTGAACATAGAAATTATTTAATTTGTTAAAATAATCCAACAACGTGAAATTTAATAACTTTTATCTATTCGGGAACCTAATAATTATGTACTTTTTTCTACTTTATCTGACGGTTCATGGTCCAGAGTCTCGTGTTTGGGAGACTGGGACCACAAGTCTCCCACTCCAATGCTTTAACTCCCCTCACCGGTTCGACATCAGAAGACGTTGTCTCGGACCTTGACTGTAATGTTTGAGGCCAACTAAATGAAGGAGTCTCGTTGCATTTGTTTCATGCAGGAGTTTTTCCTCCTGATTTTCTTCCGCGATTTTAAAAACTGAATTAATTTTAGGGAAAGAAAAGTTTTTCAAAAATTATTATATTGGATTTTTTGACTTTTTATTTCACCAATTTTGAATCATTAAGATTTTAATGTATTTTTATTTTTTTTGAAAATTTAAAGAAATATTTTAAGCCATTTAAAATATTAAAAATAATGTCACAGAAATGTTTATTTTATTAAAAAAAAAAAGATGAAGCTGATGAGAAAAAATGACAAAGAAGATACGAACTGCATAGTGCATATACTAAAGGGTGAGCCTTGAATTTATATGACAACAATATTGGTCTTGTTTTTTTTTTCTTTTTATTATAATTTGTTGTTATGCAAATTAATGGCTTTAGAACATGAATTTAAAAAAAATAAAAAACATCGCCTTTAGAGTTGAAAAAATCTAATTTTTCTATGTACTTTTTTTTTTGGTACCGTTAGGTGATCCGAAGTTATAACGGTATAAAGTTTTGTGAGTTTTGTTTTTATGTTTCATGGTTAAAAACGCTTAGTAAAAAAAAAAAAAAAAAAAGTAAGGAACATCGCCTCTAGAGTAAAAGACGCTCTTCACGATACAATTTTTGTTTTTTTATTTTTACCGTTAGTTTCGTCTATCTGCACGTCTAAACAAAAAAATAATCTGAAAAGTTTAAAAACCCATTAAAAACAAATATAACGGGATAAAATTTTTAAAAAGTAGCGGACATCGCCCCTGGGAAATTTTGTGCCCAACATTTTGGTGTTTAAAATTTTCCAATATCATTGATACTTTTCGAGAGCTGCAACTCTAAAAGAAAAAAAAGAAAAAAAATGCAGCGATCTTCAGCTTCATAAAAAAAGAACAAACTCCAAAAGTTTCAATCTTGGTCTGTTAAAACTATAAATGCTTTCAAAGCAACAACAATTTCCAACTTCTAAGGTTCCTTCTTCTAATAGTTCCTCGTTACTAACACGGTTTGAAAAAAAAATGGAATAGAAATGTGTTTTGAAAGTATACCCCTCTTCTGTTCTTAAATATTTTTATATTTAAAAAATTCATCTCGCTTTTCGGTATCAGTTCTATCTCTATATGTAAATAATTATTTTTGGGAAATATTTTTTTTGCAAAAAAACAATGGCAGTGACATTTTGTTCAAAAACATTTATAATTTTTTTCTTAAACCACTCCCATAAGAAATACTTCTAATTTTTTCTGTTCAGGGACTTGAAGCGAGAGTATCTATCTGGTGGTCCAAATTCCTCGACTTTAGACCACCTCTTTATTTTTTTAAATACTTGAGATGTTTAAAATTTTGAAAGAATTAACAAATCTGACAAATCAGAACTTGTACAACAAATTCCTAAGCTAAATTCATTTTATTTAGAATTTTTTGTATTTCTAGCTTTCATTTCACAGTTAGCTTGCCCGAACACCACAGTTCACAAATTTGAAGTATTTTCAAATCTTTTTGTCCTCTCTTTCAACCAAATGAAAATATTGTCGTTAAGTAAAATGTACAGTTGAGGAAATTTTATAAAAGACTTTAAAATTGCTTACATGCAATTAAATAAAAACCGAAAACCCGAAAACACTTTAAATACCTAAATGTATTTATGTTCCTGCAATTTCAATCATTTTCAATTACTATGACTTTAAGTCGATCAAATAAGGAAAAGGGATGAGATACCTACTTAAATTAAATGAACTAATCACAAAATGTTGCTGAGTATGTCATTATTTTTACCACCACTGCGTTAAGTATGGTATTTTTTACACACATCATTAACCTAGCAATTCTCAAACCTACACTACAATTTGTGCATGTATTTTCTACCGATTCCTACCCTGGTTAACATATCACGTTTACATTGACAACATTCAAGTAATTAAGAAAGGCAATGCGATACTGACGTTAACTACGATATAAATTAAACCCACCCCTTCTATATGTGAACTATACTTTCTTAAAAGGTAGAAGGTAGTTTATACACTTAAAGAAAAATATTTTCCAAAAGAGATCGAAATTCAATCCTTCGTAATATTTCCAAGGTTTTGGAAATTCGTACAATTCATGATTGTACCGTCTCCGGAGTAGTCCTTCCTCACTAAGAGATCGGAGTGTCTTTTGCTAAGCACCCACGGATCACGGATCCATACGTGAGTATTGGCAGGACCATGGTTCTGTAAAGCAGCAATTTTGAAGTTATGGTGAGATTTCTGGATTTGAAGAGCTTTGACAGACTATAGTAGGGTCTGTTGGAATTTAGCAGCCGCCGCGTATTTCTTCTCCTATATTATTATCGGCTGCTACTATTGACCCAAGGTATTTAAAGGATTGCACTACTTCAAATTCGTGCTCCGCTTCTTGATTGTTTGACCAACTGTTTTTCTCGCATTCAACGCCACCATGTAAATTCATACTAAACCAAAAAAGTACACCTCCTTGGTAAACATCCTTGCAAGACATTGCAACATACAGCTATGCCTGCGGAACATGGCCAACACAGATATAATATTGTAATTAAAAACAGCCGTTATGTCGGCTTCTTAAGTTGATTTCAAAACACTATTATTTTTTCTTCAGTGTATGTATGTTGTTTAACTTTGTAATGGCTGATTTAATTTCTTCGAAAGAAAAAGGTGTTCAGAAATAAATGTCTCTGTTTCTTTTTTTAACTTTGAAACACCTTGCTTCAGCTAAATTAAGTTTAAGAGGATTGAACATTATTTTTTGTAAACATTTTGCTTTTTAAATTTAATTTTCCCTCAAAGAGTTAAGTTAACCTTTTAAACTATACCGAACAATTAATTTTGTATTTCATTTGCAGACACTCCGCCAAAAGATATACCTACCTACATCGTTTTATGTCGCTTCATTAAAACAAAACAAATAAACCACACCCTTTAATTTACTTCAAAAGAAACCAAAATCTTTAATCCCTTTATGAGCTACAACTGTTGTTTGTTTAGGTTACTAGCCACCACAAAATAATAAATTAAATGTTTTGTACATCATTATATATGTATAATTGACATTCGGTTTCCTCGAAAACTTAAAACCCCATTTCACCAACTACTTTTGCATTTTTGAAAATTAGAAATTTGAAAATCATACCCGAGCTCTTCTCTATATCACATTACTCTAGGCTGCAAATTTTTTTAAAATTTAAATTTCCTAAAAAATTATATTCCAAGAACTTTAGTTGACACTTAAGATTTTTGTTTATTTGAATTTTCTTTCAACTATTGAATTATCATGAATGATTTCCATTCAATTATCATAACACACATTTTCTGTTTTTTTTTCTTTTGAATCCAATGAATAGATTTTTTTTTGCCCAAAAAAAAAATAATTCTTCCATCAACGATTTTTCATTTCCATTTCCTTCAAGCTCATTAAACAACCAATATTGCATTGCAAAATGATTCGCTAGCACATATCCTTTCAACATATAAAAAAAAAGCTATCTCTAACAAAACCTTTACTCAGCAGGCGAATGTTGTTGCTTTTTTTTTTGGTTCTTTTTTTATGTTCGAACAAAATAAACAACGCGATATGGTTAAATTGTTTACATTGGCTGTTATGTCCTTTGTGTGGATCTATTGGTATCCTTCAGGCTTTATGTCGCTCCCTCTCTCTAGTTTAGTATATTTATAACAAGTTATATCCTTTATGGAAAAGAAAGAAGTTGAAAAAGGGATGAAATTAAATGAATGGGGATGTTGGTGTATTCTTCTTCTTTTTTTTTTTTTTCTTGTAAGATAAAGCTATTTAACATTATTTCATTGTGCTTGAAAAAATGTATCAAACAAAAAAAAAACAGTTTGTTAAATTGCCTCAATTTTTATTCCAACTTAATTTTTTTTTTCTGGGTTACTGTTTTTATCAAACAAAACAAAAAAAAAATAAATGATAATATTAAGGAAAACCATTGACAATCAATAAAATCAGAAAGGAAACTAGATAAAGGACATCTTGAATAAAGGGCACAAACAACTTGTGAACATGAGTGGGGAAGTAAGAAAAAAAGGTAAGCCAATCGAATTCACTGAAGCACTTATAATCCAGTAACTGGAATTCAAAAACATTTCGACTTCTTCGGATTGTTATGAAGATTTTCTTATTTTTGGTATTTACAATATGGAATAGCTAGTTTTTGATTTGTAAGAAAACACAGGAATAAGACTTTGACCTTGTTTTTAGGGAACTCCTTAAAGATTACTTTGAAATCACAGGTATTTTTTAAGACGAATTAGAATTTGGAGAAATATTTGGGAGCCGTATAAAATTAGACTCGACATAAATCAAAAAAATATCATCACCCTAATTTGTCAAACAAAAAAAAACACCTTGCAGCCCACTTATATTATCATCAAAGCAACAATCAGGAGCAATTATTTTTTCTTTTTTATCATAGCTTTCATTATAAATTCAACACTTATACGATTAAACGAAAAAAAAAAGAAAGCACAATAATGACCACAACCCCTTTTTACGAGTCATTAAATCTTTATAAATAATATCAACCCTAATTAATTTTAACAATCAGATTCTTTCAATTAACGATATAAAAATGCAGAACCGCTTAACTAAGCATTTCGCACTTAAAAAACATAAATTAATTATAATTTTCACATCGTGCGTCGCGTCGCCTTTATCGTCCGTCTGTCGTCCGTCGTCCGTCTGTTTCGTCGCTCGTCAGCGTCATCATCGTAATTATATTATTGCTTGTCCAATCACACGTAGGAGTGAACATTCGGTCATAAAATAAATAGGATATTTTCCGGGAAAAATCCTACAATGTATCACTTTTTATAGGTTTTTCTTTTCTTTTGTATGAGCAAGAATATATTTATTTTATGACGGAACGACGACGCAACGAAGACGGCGCGGCTGCGGCGGCGACAGGCGTAGGCAGAGCCAAGAATCTGTTAAGCACCCATTTGCAATTTGTTAATGACAAACTGATATTGCTGCCAAGTACTTCATCAAATTATTTCACAAAAACAAAAAATATGTATATGAGATACGCGCAATAAAAAGAAAATAATAATAAATAAAAATAATCACTCTCCCCCGGCACTGAGATGCATTAGTTTTAGTATCTTCATTATTTATATATCTTTCAGAATCAATCCCTTCGACGATAAATTAATTCCGAGCAATGTAGTAATGCCATGGTATTGATGGCACAAAGAACTGTGGAACATTTTGACAAAAGCGCTTGCAAAATTTTTTAAGTTTCTTGAAAGCTAAATTGAGGCTGTGAGTACAAAAGTGGGGTAACATTTTTTTGTTTTTTATTTGGAATATAAATTATATTTAATTTTGGATTCCAAGGGATAAAGTAACTGCTATGAAAAATCTTAGGAATTAAAGAATAGTGAAAGGAGTCAAAATGTAAATTTTTTGCTTTAATGTAAGTAACTATACCTTCTTCGTAACAAAAAATTCTGTGAAGGAATCAATGCATAAAATTTGTCTAAAATTAATTGTGAAAAAAAAATTATCGAAAATAAAGTTCATCAAAAACAAAATGCTTCAAAAAATTGCTAAGCGGAAATTTTTTTGAACCGCAGAAATTCACCAAAAAAAAAACAAATTGTGAATAAAAGTTTTGAAATGTTTGTCCACACAAACAACAACTATAGTTAAAAAAATGGCAAACAAATTTTCAAAAAAATTTTAAGAATTTGGTCTGAAAAAAAAAATCAAAAATGCTGCCAGGGAAAACCCCAAAAAAAACCAACCAGTGCACTACGGAAGTAAAAATTCCTCAAAAAAATTGTAATTTTTTTCAATTCTTTTTTTTTGTTATGCCAAAAATGGGTTGCTCCGCTTTTGCAACACACAGCTTCAATTTTTTGTTTCTCCCAGAAACGTCTGGTGATTTTCAACCTTTTTTGTAATGTACAATTCATAGATACTGATAGAACTGTGGCGTCTAGAATGTCTTGAGAGTCGAGTATTTTGCATTTTATGTAAGTGGATGAAGCTTCTTCAGCCTCTTGCATGTCTTACACAGCCTAAACTTCTTTGACCGAAACTCATAAAGCCCTGATGGGATACTTTTCTTAAAATTTACAAATTTTTCATTCAAAAAAAAAAAAATCAAAAGAACCCACTGTGAAACGACGCAGTATACAGTCGGTATTTAAAACGCATTATTTGCAGAAAACCAAAAATACGCGTAGGTGTTCCAACATCCCTGCTGCTGTTCATGTTCACATTTGTTTGTCCTCATCCTCATCCTCATATCTTCTTGGACGAATCACCAAGAATAAGCTATACGCGCGAGGTCAAGATGAAATTGAAATATACGTAATTAAAAAATATAAAGCTGCCCACCAAGGAGAATGCAAATAAAAAAATATTTGTATTTAATATCTTCGCTTTTGCAAGTAGGTCCCACATTCTATAAAAGAAGTCAAAGCACAATCGTGATGACTGGGCGCGGTATATCTCTGCCTCCAGATTGTGTAGTGACGTGACCACTTATCATCTTCCAGTCAGGGAATATGAGTTTATTGAGTGCTTGATATATTATTTCCCCCGAGACAAGTAGGAGGCTATAGCAGTTTAATGAAAAAAAAAAGAAAATGAAAAAAAAAAATGCTTTTTTTTCATCTTCCATCTCGCAGTGTTTACTTTGTGATTGAAAGAATTTGAAGTCCTTTTTTTTTTGGTTATTTGCTGAGGTGTCAACAGGCAATTTGAGGCCTTTTCAACAATATTCTGGATTGTAATTGTTGTCGTATGTATGGGCTATGGAGAACTTTTCCATCCAGTCCTATTTATAAACCGTTGGGATTTGGATTGTATGTGATTTGTGACATCAAGGTGTGAGAAAGATAACCGATGTTTGATTGGGGACAAGGCTTTCAATGAGACGCACAACAATAGAAATATGAGTTTGATTTTTTGACGTTTGTCATTTCTGCTGGTAACTGATGATGTATGTACATATGTACCTATGTTTATTTGTTTCGTATAAACACCTGTCACTTTCATAAAAATGTGAAATTCGTTGACAAGGACTATAGAACGGCACGCGGCAACAATGATGTTTGTTACGGATGCTTAATTGAAAATTTTTGAATGCAGAATTTTTCTTGCAAACTTACGGTCGAAAAGTTTTTTAATTTTCTCAAAAATACTTCTAGGTATGTACATACCTACGAGCACTTACATATATCTATATTTATACAAAGAAACATAAAAAAATATTAAAGAAATTCACCACATAGAATGAAATGTCTCCCTATACATATCCAGAGCTGTCGTTGCAGCAAAAATTCAAATTACGAAAAGTTTAAGAACTTGAAAAGGTAATTTTAGAACAAATCTATGATTGTTTCAGAGATTCATAGATTACTGAAACGGTTTTTATGATTTTTAGTCCAGTTTACTTAAACTGCCATTAATTTTTCCGTACTTCAACCCACTGAATTAAGTTTTTCCCTGCAGATAAAGGTTTCCCCGCCATTTTCTCACATTTAAGGCTATTTTTTGACTTTGGTATTATTTTATCGCAAAAACACATTTAGACAAAAAAAATATTACTGAGAACCAGATTCAAAACATTAAACTAAAAAAAAATGCTGTTTGATACTCAACAGCGTAAACCCCGTTATCTTGACTTCACAAAAATTTGAAAAATTGAAAAATTTTGATGAAAAATCATTCTCATGTGATATTCTATTCCCATCTTGAAAAAACAAGTAGATTCAAGAGTTTTACAAAAAATAAAAATAAAAGAATTATTCTTAGACCGCTTAACTTAATTTCTAAAAAATGATATATTGCTTAAAAGCTCTTTTTAAGATTCATATTAAAAAATGTAGCCCACCGAGTGACGCTCGTACGCCTAAACTTTTTACTGCACGAAAAAGAATATAGGAAATTATTTTCCAATATTAATTAATTACTATTTGATTGTGAAAATTATACCCATCTGGATTTCTTTATTTGATACGCATAAGATAATTCCCACAAAGTTTGAATAGTAATTTAAAATTGTCTCACAGAATTTTATCAAAAACTACTCTAATAAAAAAAAACAGACTAAAAGAAAATATTTATATCAAAATAGATTCATGTATTTATGTATGATTGTTAAAAATTTATTATTTAAGATTGTTTAGTGGGTATTTGACGCTTTGCCATAAAGACAGAGATTCTGCATTTGTATTACTAAAAAAAAAACCTCTTAAAACTCTTAATTATTATAAAAATCTATTTATTAAAACATTTAACTAATTATTCTGTTTTTAAAATCCTTCTTTTCAGACAGGAAGAATAGTTATTACAGTTATTTAACTGTAAATCAAAGTTTTGAAAACTTTTTTTTATTGTTTTATATAATTAAAATATCCGAAAATATTTTTTGAAACTTTGAAATAATTAAAACTTTAAGTTTTTTCTCTTTGGTTCTGGCTAAGAGTATTCTTTTGAAAGTTTACCAAATTACAGCAAAAATTTTCAAATTCGTGTAATTGAATTCTCACTGACTTAATCGCCATTAAACGAAGCTATGATATTTCTACCTAAACCGGCAGCCCTGTTCATACAATACCCACAACCTTGCCTACATCAGGACCAACGAAAATAAGTCTTTTTGATAAAATGAACAAAAAAATATTTTCCATAGCATCACAGAAATAGATAGACAGACTGGCAGAAAAATGGTTGACAGAATATTTCTTAGAATTTCGTTCACTCTCATGCTTGTAGAGTCGGTTTTGTTGAATGCTTGATGGAATTCATAATACGTACATATGTGTCTTATATTTATGTGATGTGGGGGCTTTCGTTTGATGCACAGCATCCATCTGATATATTGCAATGTCAATAGTTGCAGAAACTTGTAAAAATGCACCACAATGAAGAGTAGGTATAGCTGCTAGTTTTTAATATATTTTTGGTGGAAACGTAGATAGATATACATATGGATATGAATGTTCCTATACAGCCTTTATCATCATCTGTTTGCTATTACGCCAACGAAGGCATCAAAACCAAAAGAAATACAACAACAACAAAAAAAGTTCTGCACTCCACAAAATAGGAAGGTATGTAGACTTTAAGTTTCATAAGCGTGTTATGGTGTTATGTTATACAAAAAAAAAAAAAGAAAACAACCAAATACCCCCTTTATGAAACATTTTCAAAGAAAAATCAATTTATTTATGAACTACTTCTGAAAGTCCATTGTTCATTTCAAAAAAAAAAAAAAATATAGGGCAAATTTTACTTCTGGTGAAATTTCAACAAAAAAAAAAATAAAGAAAAAGAAAAGCAAATAAGATTCGCTTTGTAATTTACCTATCTTGTTTTAATTTGAAAAATGTTCTTTATGAACTCAGAACACGTAGACAAGCTACAGCTTTTTTTTTTGTTTATTTTAAGTTTTAAGGATCTTGTTAGGCATTATATTACGAGCTGAACTGACAAGAAGTTAAGTATTCTTTAGCGAAATTAGTTTTTTTTTTTTTACTCGAATACCTTTTGAGATACATATTTTGTATCTTATTTTGTTCTTGAAATCAGTATTAATATATTTAATAGATGGGTCTGTGAACTTTGAGAAATAAAAAGGTTTGAGTAGGTAACCCTTAGCTAGTCTGTTTGTTTTTTTGCAACGCATTTTTTATTCTGACCCTGATATTATATGATTATTAATAATTGTTAAAATATTCTTAAGTGACAAAAGCAAAACCTTTGCGAATGATTGATTTGCGCGGACATACTCGGGTAAGTTAAATGACGTTGTAAAGCATATTTTAAAAATAATGGAATCATTCATTTTTAATTTAATGCATTCCGATTTTCCGACGATTATATTTTAGATTTCAATTGAAAAGTAAGTCTATAACTAAAGTCTGAATGTCAATAGGGGTACCTAGACTTAAATAAAATAAAACTTGAATTTAATAATTTTAAACACTATCATTACTACTGATAGTTTAATATGATGCTTATTATTCTGAAAAATAAATAAAAATCCATGGAACACGAAATAAATATCTATGAGTTTTAGACGGCTACTACACGAAGTGAGATTTAATGGGTTCTGCCAGCTCTTTCTCTTAGTGCAAATTTTAAGAATCTTTTTTGAATTTTTTCAGTTCTTATTTTGTTCATACTGAATAATAGCGGTTTTTGAGTAATGGCTGTTTTTTTTTAATTTTTTTTAAATATTTACATTTAAATATTGGTTAATGGTTATACCATTTTTGTGCCTACAAATATTTTTCAATTCTTTCAGCATTTGGCTAAAATTTAGAAAACTCGAAGTTTTTTTTTTCTGCACTTTCCATAAAGATATAGATCTTGTCAAAGTAAACAGCAAATTAGAAGATTTAGGCAATAGAACACAATCGAGGATGATCATAAAACAAATAAAAATATTTCAAATATTCTTGTAAGATTAAAATTTTAATTAAAAAATAAATCGAAAATCTGAATTTTGGTAGGGAGCTTTCTTTTTATAACTCAATGTGTTTTTCGTAAAGTATCGTAAGTTTGTATTCGCATATTTCTAAATTCCTAAACACAGTAATTTTTACTTTTAAAAATTGTAGCTTATAATTTTATCCACAATCCACGCTTTCATAAAATTTTATGTGCAACATTGTTTTAATATTTTATATTGTAATTCAATATTTAAAACGGTTAATTTTTTAAAGAAAAAAGTTTTTTGAACAATAAGTACCTATAAATACTTCTTATAAGTAATTTTCAGTAGATTAAATAAATTGTTAATATCAACCATATGGGATATATTTCGTCTATACGAATCCTTTTAAAATAAATTATACTAAAATTGAATTTTAGAATTATATAAAGTACATACTTAGTTTAACTTTGAATTAAAAATATTATATCTGTTAAAAATTTCACTACTGTGAACTAAAAATTATTGGTATACATAAATTTCAAATTTCCCGCCCATCTGGCTATATTTTATTTAAAATTTAAAAATGAAAAAATAAAAAATCATTTCCTTCGAAGTAACCGCATTAACCGCAAGCATTTTTAATTAATATCGTTTTTTTTCGTAAAAAGTTAAATTTTCTAGGTTTTTTTGATTTTTTAACTTAAAGCTTAAAGTAGTAGCAACTTTATTTTGTAAAAACGATTACAAATTTTCAGGATGTTCCCGAATATTTTTTTTTTATTTTTACCAATAATAGTTGCATTTTGCCTTCTGAAAAAATCTAAAACAATTACTTTCGACCTTTTATTTCTTAAAAAAAATATCTCTTCTATTGATATGCACGTGAAGATACAACTATGACTGCCCTAACTTTAGATATCTATAAGAAAGTGGCTTAGTCCCTTTTCAACATATCTAACTCGTTTATTTATGGTGAGCCTTACAATCCCAAAGCAACGCAATTATCATTTTAATAAAAAAAAAAAAAACAATCCACTGCTTCTTTAAATAATCCTACAAAAGATATTCTCCTAAAATATCTCTGTCAGCTTAACACGTCACATTGATTTTAACCATTAAACACCCACATTAAACTTGAGCACGCTCAAAGATCGTAAAAATAAATAAAAGGTTGAACAACAACAAAAAAAAAGGTCTAAGATTAATAAGCGTACAATAATAAGTTCCCCGGGTAACCTTTGCGCTGTTAATCATACAAAATTATTCAAAGCACCATATTTTGTATTTAAGCTCTCCTCTGTCACTAACAGAAAGAAGGAAGGAAAACCCCTATTAGTCACCATAGCCCCCCAACAAAGAGTTCCTATAACTACTTCAATATGAATCATTCCGGTCAGTCCGTTGACTGGTTAACTCAAAACAATAACATTATCCAAATTACTGGTAATTGGTTGACGACCGGTAGAAATTTGCAATACAAAACTTACCTTCAAAGGACTTTTCCTCTCAATCAAAAAGAATAAAGAAAATCCAGTATTTTCTGCACCATTGTGTTTTCAGCATTGAAAATCATCAATCATGATACGATATACCATTCCACTGGTTGGTAGGTATTCAGAAATTCAAAAATTCAAAATAATAAAACAATAAAAACGACAAAACGACAAAACCACTTAACATTTCAAAAGAACTTGAAGAAAAGGTTCAATGAATGCTGCAGCAGCAGCAGTATTAATTTGGATCCAAGTCCATACGCCCCCAAAAACGAAAATAAAACACAACCGCCCATCCATATTCATTGAATTTCATTTTATGGGCTATGAATTCTGATTTGCCCCCATCATCACCCGCATACCCAACTGTGCCTGTCCCCTTTTTGAAAATTAAACAATTTATGTAAGTGAATCGCCGACTCCATTACTTATCTCTAATCACTTTCAACATCGCTAATGACAGCCTGAGTCGACCCCAGCATACCAAGTGCCGACCCAAACTCACCGTGCTGTACGCTATACTCCTCGTGAAGACCCCCAAACCTCGCAACAACCCTCAAGAACAACATTGAATGGGAAGTCCCATCGTCATTGAATTTAGGACGATGATGTTGGCGACATACGACGACCGACAACTACGACCCAACGATAGCGATACCGATAACGATGACGATAACTAAAACCTACGACGACGACAACGTTGTCGACAACGGACGACGACGCGACGTTCACTGTTCGGAGTCGAATAATTGCCTTACATCAAAAATTTTAATTAAAACCCCTCAATGAAGTGTCGCGGTGTTAATTCTGTTAAGTCCGACCTCTGCCAACCTACATAAGTACCTTATATTCCATACAAAACCCCGAAGTCCTCATAATCCTCTTCAACCATCCACTACCAGCATCAGTAAGTACTTATATATGTATACCTAGTACAGCAATAGCAACAGCATCCAGCAGTTAGTAGGTTGAACGTAAAAGTGGAAGCAGTAGTAGTAGCTGCTTTTAGTGTATACTCTACTCATAGTATAGTCTCCTCGTCCTCCTTTTTCGAAACACAGGATGTGGTTAATGAACCATTGGTTGTCGGTTTATTGGTTCCCAGTTCCCATAAAAGGCAGCAAGCCGACTATACTCTCTTCTCTAATGATTCCCGAAAGTGAACAAAACAAAAAAAAAAAGAAGAAAATAGAATTGCACAATATTCGCACGGTTAGCGAATTGCGCGAGTTCAAAAGGCGGCAAATAAACGACGGGCTTGATGATTATTCTTTGCTTTGGCACTCACTCTCGAATTTCTTTGTGGCATCAGGCAGGATTAATTTTTAACACCCAAGTGACCTAAATTAAATCCTTTTTACATGGAAACGAGAGATCTCTATATCAGATATTATATCGCTTTTTGTTGATTGACGCGTAGATAGTCTTGACGTAGGTCTTTTTACAGCATATGCTCTTCGGGAACGTAATAAGTACATACTGTCAGGCACCATAACCACAAGTAGTGATGGAAATGGAAATATGGAATCTCTATGCCACAGGTTTGGTTATTTATATTATTTTATCTTAATCTCATTCAGGTTCAGAGATACATTCACTGCAAGTGACAAAGTAGACATTCAGCAGAGAGGATGTACTGGTTTTGACATAAATGCAAAACATACAAGAGGATAATTTCTTCGTCTCGTACCATTGCCAGGGAAAAGCATCAGACAGAGTTGCCTCTGGGTTATTAAAATAAAATGCACAAAAAAAATTGTATTTTGTATTATAATTGCTTTGAGCCACTTGCAATCCGAAGAGCTCAAAGATTATGAATTTATTGATAAAAATGATGTAAGGAAATGTAAATAAAACTTTTGTGCCTTAAATGCTTTTTATATACATAGTTGATTCGTGTGTGAAATCATATTCTGCGTTTCAATTTATCCATAACAGAAATGACAAGACAAGTTTGTAGTTGTGCGAACCTTAAATTTTTAAGTCTATTGTCAACGGAGATATCTTAAAAAAAAAAAACCAAAAGCCCATCCGCACAAAAAGTAGGTATTTCAAATCTTAGGTCATTAATAAGTCATCAAAGATCCTCTAGTTTTAGTAATTGGGCAGCTTTTTTTTCTCAAATCATTTTTTAAAGTTTTTTCTTCAAGTTCAAAGCTTAAATTTTAGCAGCCCATTTCTGAAATTTAAAAACAAAAAATAAGTATGCCAGGTCCAAGCCCATATATTGGTTAAAAAAGATCAACTGGTTTCAGTAATTGACTGGTCATAGATTATTTTTTAGGAATTCTTAAATTCATTTAAAGTATAAAAAGAAAGAGAAGAAAGTATACCGTCTACAAATTCAGGTTCCTCAAACAAGTTGACCTTTTATGCGAACTTGCAAGCCAATTCAGGTGTTATACATTTTTTCGAATACTCGACCTTTTATAAACTTTCGAAATTCCTTAAAAAATCTATTGCTGACCAATTTCTGACGCTGACCTATTAGGTACTGTTCTAAGATATGGTATACATTTTACAGGAGCTACTCATTACAGATGATATAAATTTACAGTATCAGTCCCTCCTCAAAGAAACAGCGGATGATTCACTTAGATTTCCTCAACAAAATCTACATAATATCTCAAGGAACGAAAACATTTTAAGGAAACTGAATTTTAATGAAGATTAATATATACTGAGATAGTAGAAATCGAGTTGATAAGAATAGCACACTTTCTAATAAAAAGCACTTTTGGGGGCACGAGAACGAGCAGTGCAAATAATTAATGGAATTGGAATTAATGGGTGGGCTATCTCTCCAAGTTTAGGCAGCAGGCTTTAAAAACAATTGCTTGAATAAAACAAAAAAAAATGTAATCCAGTGGCAACACTTACTTAAGGTATTAAATTGGCTTTAATTATTCAAAGCAACTTATTTATTTTAAATTGAACTTTTGGAAATCTTCTGCACAAAAAAAATTATCCAAATTGGTATTGGTGAGATACAGAAAATTCAAACACACTGATCAAAAATTATTATTAATATTATTTTTAAATATTAATTATTTTTGTCCAAAAGATTTAAGATGATATTTAAAAATCATAAAAAAGATCTAAAACATTTTATATTTTTAGATGCTCTTGCATAAGAAAATTGTTTAAAATCAAATAAACCGTTTTTGATAAAAATTTAAAAAAAATGGTTAATTGGTGCTAACATTTCAGTTATTTAATATTAAATAGAGCGGTTTTTTATAAAAATTGAGATTTTCAAAAAAACGAAATAAATTTGTTATTTTTGGCCTTTAACAAAAAAAAAAACGATATAGTGCGTGATTTGCATAAGGTGTGATAAAAAGCTTGAGTGTTTATATTGAACTGAGAGAAATAATTTTCAAAAACGCTATAACTTATTTATAAACTCCATACACTTTTTAAATAAAGTTAATTTATTGAAATCTTAATAAAATTTAGAAAATTGTGTTTTCATTTAAGTGCATTTTCGATATAGCCTGGCATTGCAGGTGTTGCCGTTGATTTAAAATCGTACCACTTCAAACCTACGACAGTACTACTTTTTAAATTTATGAAAAGTCTTCATTCTATAAGTTCGAATAATTGTCTAAAAAAAAAACCACATCAATAAATAAAATCGCTTAGCGGCAATCACACCAGCAGCGGGCGGATCAGGTGAAGTGCAAAGAAGATTCCCATTCCGGGTGGCGTAACCGCTCTTTGACACGTTCTGTTTTATGATACAACGATGTAATGGCACTGGGATTATTTATTGTAATTGAGACTTCTTTTCTCGGATATTTTACTTTGCTGTTCTAATTTTTTTTTTTCGGTTTCTGTCTGCTGTCCTGTGTGTGTTCTGGTACTCTGTTCCATAATAAGGTTAAAGCGTAAATCAAGCACCAGGGAACGATTTATAGGTCGAAACCCCCGAGTTTGGTCGGTGTTGGTGGAGGTGGTGCGGTGGTGGTGAAAAGGATTGTTTTTCGGTATCGTGTCCCCTTTGTGTCTTTGTATACCTACGAGTATGTATATATATTTTCGGCCTATTCATCGAATTTTTCATTATTTGCACTTTGGTATTATAGTCGGGGTGGCGCACAATGGATAAAGAATAATTTGAAACCCAAAACCAAAATAAAGCTGATACCAACTTGGCCTTATCTAGAAAGTCATAAAAATGAAATTCAATCCAACTTTGATTAAAGAGTAGCAGCAAAGTGGTTCGTTTGGTTGTTGTTGGTCGAGGGGACATAAATAAATAAAAAAAATAACTGCTCGAGCTCTCAAACTGGATGATTATATGAGGAAGGAAATAAAAAATTGCAATTAATAATGCTAAATAATTGTATGGAATTGTGGAACGTTGTCAACGAATATACCTAAGTTTGTAGTTTTTGTTGTTGTTGTCATGGTCTCTTCATCGTCGTATAGTCTATAGTCATCGTCGTCATCGTCATCGTCGTTGTTGTTGTCGTTGTCGTTGTCATTGGCAGAGAGATGGGGGCTAATAAACCTACGACATTATGGTGTGCAAAGTGTGGAACGACAATGACGACGACATAAAATATACAATCCACACAGCGGAATAAATATATATGTACACTTAAGTTACCTACGTATCTCCAATTCACCATGAGTGGGAATCTCCATATTCATACCTTGGCTTATATATAGGGTTAAAGTAGATGTACAAGTTCAGGGTCGGATTCAAGACAATTGCATGGGTAACACTTGCTATTTAAAAAAGGGCCTTCACGTCTTTGTGTAGCTTCAAAAATGTTGGAATTAAATATGTCAGATTGAATTGAACCAGAGTGACAGCTGTCAATGTGTTATCAGATTTACAAGGAGTAAGGTAAAATTATTTAATAATTTATTTAATGAGTCCTCTATGTACATTCTGTATAGATTTGCAATTATTGTCCGTTTCCATAAAGTTGTCACTTTTGACGTTGGTAGATTAGCTATAAAGTGGCATTTTTAATTTGACAGCTGTCAATTTAACAGTAAGTATTTTTCTTTTAAGCTCCAAGCAGAGCCTCAGCGATCTGATCAAACTAACAGAATATAATCTGAGAGATCGAAAACTAATTAACGACTGATTTTCGGCAAATTTATTAGGCATCAACTCTCCATGAAAAAAATTAGAAAAAAAATTTAAACTCTTCTTACAAATTACAAAATTTCACAAATAATTAAAGTCAAATTGACAAACTAAGCAATTTAAAATTCTCTTTTAGAAATCTTGCTAGCAATCCCGCTGCAAGAAAAAAAATAATAGATAGGAATCGTCGAATTAAAAGCTTCCTAACTTAGGTTAGGTTAGGTTGAGTGGGCTGACAGTTGGTTTTGTTACCGTCACACTTAGATCAATGTAGATCCATTGTGATATTCTCCTAACTTACAACTAATTACCGACTAATTAAAGGTTGTATTTAAAATGTTTGCACTACAGTTAAAGTCTTCGGAATAAAATCGAGTTTGAATTAGTTGTTATTTCAGGCTCCTTAATAAGTTCAAGTACACCCCTGCCAAAAAGAAGTCCCTTTGTGAGGTTTCCTAGTTTGTTGGATGCTGGAGTTCAATGGGTGGTCGCCGCGTTCCATGGTCGTATTAATACACCCAAGCGCAAGTAGTATTGTTGCTGGCAGCCCATCGGCAAGGCAAGGTGGCAGTGACGTTGATGGTCTTGGAGGAGCGTATATAGTTCTGAATGAAAAGGCGAATAGATAGACTGTGTGGGCTGAGGCTAAATCTACTTGGGCTTGAATGGCTGGTATGGTATGATATGATGCGGTGCACAGCATCAGAACAAGTAATATACCAAGAAATACAACGGAACGCATTTATTGTTGAAATTACTTCCAGTGAAAATTGGGGAAGAATACCTTAAGAACAAACGACTACGACACGGCGCGGCGGCGGCAATACAGTAATGGCCATCTCTCACCTGATGGCATAGAGTTGCATCTGTATCTTTGTTCGGGTGTTATTCTGTTTGTTAGTTCAAAGAACACTCTTTTATATCTATTTCTATTTTTATGTAGGCAAGGTACGAGTACGTTTCTACGTTTCTCTGGAAATCTATATGGACAAAAGGGGGTGGTCATTTGTGTCTATTTAGAAGCAGCAATAGTCGTTTAATTGTGTTGTGGAGAACAAGTGAGTATAAGGGTAACATATTGCGGCATTATTTGTAAAGGATACAGTTGTGTCATTTCCTGAGAAAAATACCATACAATTGAATTTGCTAAAGAGGATGCATGAACAATATTTATAGCAATATGGCAACGGCAACGGTGGTGTTGAATAAAAGTTAGAAGACAGTTTGTTATGTTTTTTTTTTTTTTTTTTTGTATTTTTGTTATATTCAATTGCAAAGTGGTAACTTTTGCACATCATTTTACATATATATACATATAGTTTGAAAGTTTTAATCCTTTCAAGAGTTCAAGTGGATCAAAATGATGGGATATATATTTTATGGAAAAGTTTTAAATTCTTATTTGAAAAATCAATTATTTTATATTCAAACTTTGTTGGGGTTGGTTTTGTGATGATGATGATGATGACTGTTTTAAATTTCTCTTTTGGACTTAATTTGTGCAAAGAGTCAAAAATGCAATTGCAAAATATGCTTTTCAAATTATTGTGTTTTTATTATATTGGAATTGTAATGTCTAAAGTTACAGACAGTTGAACTTAAACATTTCAATATTTATTTATTGGTTAGGTAATAGATATTTCAATATGTCTAGAATATTGAATTCAAACTTGAAAATTAAAAACTAGTTTTTTGTTTTGTCAAAAACGAGTAATAATTTTTGTATTATTAATATGAGTAATGGCTTTTTGTTGAAAGAATAACTTTATATGAATGAAAATCAGTTTGTTAAGAAGTGTATAGTTTTAGATAATTGTTGTTTCAATGCTTCCATTAGAAAATTTTGCAATTCATAATACTCGAAACAACTTCTTTTTAGGATATCCAGTCTTCAAGACATTTCTCTTGACTTATGATTATGTTAAGTTTAAGTGTCGTCCTTTAATATAGAAGGTGTTTTTAATATTTTTCGACCCAGTGCAATAGTAGAAGTGAAGAGAAAATAGCATAATACATTAAAGTTGGCTGTCATTTTTGCACTACCACTGAAGTTTTTTATTTAATTGTTCTTATGGATTGTTAAACAAAATTAATTCCGAAATTGACAGCATTGTTCAACCACAAATTCACGACAGTTAATTGCATACCAGTTTTTTTATTGAGTTTGTTCTATTTTGGAGGGTAGTAGTGCAAAGTTGCCTACATTAATTTCCACCTATTGCCCGAATACACTTTGATAAAAATATACCAATTTTTATCGTCATCGTTAAAATTTATAATATTTCAAATTGTGTAAAATTATACATAGTAACCTTAAAGATTCAATTTTAAACGAAATTTTAAAATATGAAAACTATAGTGAAAGAAATAACCATACAAAATTTCCGCCCACTAGCAACCCCATTTAAATTAAATGTTTAGTTCTTAGAAATATATATTTTTGAGGAAATCCTTGGCAGCATGTATTCGTTAAGTTATTTAACGGCTTTTTTTAAATCTTTAGCATACAAAATAATGAAAATTGGCTTCTCCGGTAATGACAATATACAAAAGTAAATAAAATGCATTTTGTGCTTTAAATTATGTACTATTAATATTTATATTAACTCTCTTAAATTTGTTTTAAAATTAATTAGCAAAGATAGTACTTGGCAGTTTGTTGATACAAAACCTTAATATTTATGAATTTAAATAAAACTTAAATCGTATAAACTTTAATGACTAAAGAAACCTGAGCAATTTGAGATAATTCATAGAAATCTTAAGCCATCGGACCAATTGTGCACTATTTTCCCCTTGAAATAAAATTATAAAATTTATCAATTTCTTTGATCATAGATTTAATTTATCTCGAAAATTTAAATCCACTTTTCTTATATCTATAAGACATAAGCTAGTACGAGTATGTAATGAACTATGTAGTTTAAAAAATATTTGTATCTATAGACAAATATTTCTAAGAAAATGCAATTCTCTCTCTATTAGTTTTTCTAGGAATTTTTCTGAGCCGTTTGTTTTAAATCTTCTTTCTATCTGAATATTGTATCCTATAAGATAAAAGATTTCATAAATTGGAAATTACTTCATTTCTACGAAGATTTTTCAATTAGATACTCAAATAACAAATATACATAAATAACATTCTTTAATAACAAAATATTGGTTCCTCTCTATTTTTTCAATAAAACAAATACGAATGTATATGTTTTAAAGAAGAGTACCATCCCTTGTATATTTTTTTTTTTAATTTAAAATCAAATCAAATAATGCATATGTATGTACCAATTTGAATTGACATTCGTATAGAAAAAAAGAAAGTCCCTCAAGCTAAATAAGAACAAGCATATACTCTAATTGCGACCCATGATGAAAAATCATATTACAAATTTAGAGAATGAAATATGATAGCTATGAAATTGAGGATGGTATTTTATGCAACCATTGAAATTCGGGTTCACCTTCAAATAAAATAAAATACACGAATGGGTCGCACGAACTTGTTTTTTGTTAAAGTATTTTAAAATGAACCAAAAAAAACCAAAAAAAGAATGCCAGGAGAGGAAAATATGAACAAAATTAATTAATTGATTCACTTGGAATAAAAATACGAATTTTTGAGAATAAATAAATTCAATAATTTTTAGAGTCGTTGGTAAGCAAGTTCTTAGTATTTAATAAGAAACACTTAAAAACTAAATTTCAAACAAAAATGTTAACCTATTTCCAAAATATTGAAAAAAATTGATTTTTTTTTTTTCAAAAATCGAAAAAATATTATTTCTAAAATTTTTGATACCGTTTGTAATGGTTTTTTTTAATATTTGGTAACAAAAAATTATTTAGATAATATATTATTTTGGATGTAAAAAAAATAATTTTTCAATCTATAAAATCTCTAAAAGTTAAAATCCAAAGTTTTTTTACGAATCCAAAAACTGGCCTAAGTACCTATAGTGCGATCAATGAGTAATTTTATATATGCAGATTTTATTCATGTCATTCATTCATAATAAAAAAAAAGAATTATCGTTGGAAATAAATAAATACAACGAATGAAACAGATTTAAATTCATGTGTATTTTTTGTGTTTTGTGAAAATGTTATTAATTAGCCGTTAAAAACGAAACATTTTTGTTTTGTTTTTGGAGTATAAGTATGTATGTTATAAATAAATATGAACAGTATACATTAATGGTACATAAACATATGTTATTTCATTCAGTCATAAAAAGACAATTTTCAAATTAAAACAAAACAATCGTTAGTGAACAAAATATGTCTTTTTTTTTGATAATTAAATGAAATATGTATAGAATGTTAAATTTATAATTATGGCGTGCTAAAAGTTTTTTTTTTACATACAATTGTTGAACAATTGTCAGCCCATCCATCAGAAACTATACCGAAGCATAGAAAATTAAAACAATGTTTTATTTAATTCAATATCCATGGATTTTTTATGTTGTTATAATATTTGAATATTGGTCAAATAAAATAAATAAATTATGTTAATAGTTAATTTCATGGAAACCAAAAACTCATTGAAAGCAAATAAATTGACATATGTAGGTGCTTGTTTCCATTAATTAATTAGGAATTTGAAAAGACTTTTATGTTCTGAAAAAACAAAAAATGATTAAATTAGTTTTGGTAATTATCTACACTTCAAGAAAAAAAAACAGTGCAAATCTATATTACATGAAGGTTTGTTGTTCCACCCTATCATTTAATTTCTATGATTTGCTTCTTTTATTTAAACTTTTAATCAGACTTAAAATAAATGAAATTATTCATGTTCTCCCCTTTAGTACGATAGGTGTAATTTTCGAAAACATTAAACAAAATATTTAATTTGTTTCTCAAATCAAGTTCTTTCAGCAAATAGTTTTAGAAAAATTTAATTTAAAACTCTTGAGAAAAAGTTTGATCGTGAAAATTGTTTTTTGATTTTGTGCTTTAAAAAAAAGCCATGTGTTGAAAAACTTAGTCCCTATATCATAAACATGGCTTGTAAATAAATGATTTACAAAAAATTCTAAGAACCAAATTTGTCATTATCCACAAAAAAAAAATTTTAACTGCTTGTGTCATTTTACATTGTTTTTGTAACAAAAGACAAATTATAAATTAATTTCGCAGTTGTTTTCATTTCCCGGTAATTGTTCTACTATTTTTTTGAAATTGAAATTTCATTAAATCCTTCATAATATAAACATTGAAATATTATATTTATACACATAATTAATTTTAATTGAATATTAATACCATCAGTATTTTATTTTTTTTTTTCAATAAAATATTTATTTAAAATTCTATACATAAGGGTGGACCACAATTTTCACTTTTATAAATAAATAAATAAATGAAAAATGAAAACGAAATAATTTGTAAATGACAATTTTGTTTAGGGTTGAAAATATTTTTCATTTATTTTTTATTTCGTAACACAGAGAAAGAAAAACAATTATTTTTATAATAAGTAAGAACTTAGCTTTTTTAAAAATTTTAAATATATTTAAGGTTCTTAAAATATAAATATTGAACTTTTTTTCAATTCAGCTGTCAATTTTGCTGTAAAAATTATTAGATTGAAAAATAAACTAAAAATAAAAACCCATCTACTGAAACGAAAAAAAAAAAAATACTGATCCACCCTTATAGTACATGTCCATGATTGCAAATACATTTTCCCATACACTTTAGCTTATTTAAAACGGGAAATACCTATCAACTATAGCATGCAAAGTATCCCGCAGATGTGGTATTGATTGTTATTTCTATCAAAAAGCCATTTCGAATATTTTCTTTCCATCATCGCTTTTGCTAGTGTACCTAGTAGGTACATTTACTCCCAAAGAAATATAGTCAATACAGAATTGACAATGAATATTTATTTTTGCTCCGAAAAATAATTCATTCAATAAAATTTAAATTCCTGCAAAAAAAAAAACACCTGACATTCTTACCATCGAGCGCAGAAAAAAAAAAAAAAAACATTTAAAAATTTTAATCAATCGATTTAACAGTCTCATATATCCAATTCGCACATGATTGCATTTGCTATACTTTTGGGAGTCATTTATTCCGGAAAATTGCCGTACTCTGCCGTTAACTTTACCTCCCCCCATCCCCCCTCGCTACAGTTGGAAATCGAATTTATTTAGATTGGCTTATTGCCTGCCAAAGGGAGGCTTGCCTAGTGATGCGTAAACTGGGTTGACCCAATTTTCAAAATGATAACAACACAAAATGTAAACCTATATAATCTCTAACAAGGTTCAAGGTAAGCTGCTATGGCAGCATAAGGGCCAGTTATGATATAAATATATGTAGATAGAGATATTGATGTCCATCCGAGAAATAGTAAAGGAGATAGTGTTGCAAAATATTGGGTACATAAGGTTTTCTTGCTAAATGGATAGAAAGTTATAACAATTGATGTTCCAAAGGCGCCGATTCCTGGAATTCCTAGAAAACCAGGGCGCTTCTTATCAACAACAGCTTATCACTTAGCAACTTAAAATGAATTTTCATAATTTTCTGTTGCACCAACAAGGTATTCGATAAACATTTTTTGAAGTGTTTTTCAACTTTGTGTTGTATATGAAACAATAATGATTGAGCCGTTTTAAATTTCCAATTTGAAAAGTAATATCGAATTTGACCTAAATTAAATGTTTTTGGAACATTCTATTTCCTGAAATTAATGATGAAAAAAAAATGAGAAAAGTTGAAATTTAGGAATTGTTTTTCGGCGCGAATTCTTTGTGAAAGATGGATATATAAAAATATGCTTTAGCAGGCTTATAGGCTGTTACACAGTATCTGTTAATATATTTGGTAAATTGCTTATTGCAATAGAAACAAAAATTAACAGTTTGAAGAAGATAGAAGAAGATAGAAAGTCATTGTGTCTTAGGCAGAGATCCTTCATGGGTCGGGAGCCTGATAAGTAAGTAGTAAGTAAGTAACAGTTTGAATAATTTTTGACCAAATTGTTTTCCAAAAAGTTTCTTGAATTTTTCGACAGTTTTATTTGAGAATATTTTTTTACAAAGATCTGGAACTTATAAAGTGATCCGAAAAATTTTAATGGGTTTGCTTTGCTTGTTCATAATATCAAATGAATGGAGACATTTTAGTAAATGATCTCTGAAAATTGTTCAATGGAATCTTCATAAATCCCAATTTTTTTTAGCAGTTAATAGTCTTTTTGGGGACACTGCCTCAAATATGAAAATCCGTTGCTCCGCTTGAAACAGGCGTAGTAGGGTTGGCCACAGGGTAGTTGAAGTAGTGCTTGACTGCGAAGGTTCAACGCCACGTTCTTTTCTATATTCCCTTAACAGAATACCACTCCTGGGAACAGATTTTGAAAAAAACTAGAAACAGTTTTTTTGTTGCTTTTATAATTTTTATTCCACTCAATTAGTTCCACAAAATTAGTTCCGTGAAGTCTAATAAGCTGTAATTTTGTAAAAAGTAATATGCATTTCAGTTATCCTGATTTAATTCAACAAATTCATGATTAACGGATTTTTTTAGTAGCCTGTTATGCCAGAGGTATGAGCAACTACTTCTTACAAGGAAGTTACAAATCCTTTCACGAAGAAAATGTATCTCACTGAAGCCGTTCTTATTCAGCAGAAAATTGTAATGGAGATCACTCAAAGTGAAATAACATACTTATCTGCTAAGTGCTGGACAATTTTCAAAAATGTGGTTTTCGTTGTAAAATCTTAGCAGATTATTATAATTTGATGACTGATAATTCTGTGGAATGTTAAATGTTTTGTGCAACGCTTATTAGTTATCACTTACACTTATTAGAATTTTTTGAAACTGATCATTTGATAAGTGGCTGGTGCAATAGGGCCCAGTGACTTACAACTGTCAACCATTTTTAAATTCGATCTAAAAAATAGGAGGCAACCCAACCTTCCTGATTATACCGCTATATTGTTGGAAAAGTTGCATAAGTTCAATTATATTTCCCTTTTTCGTATTGAGAATATCAAATTTCAACTTATTCCTACCAAATATATGTATACATCGTAGAATATCTCATTTTAATTGGATTGTTTCGGTTGAGTTATGCATATAGATGGCACTGGCTTGGTTGGCGCTACTGCTTAAGTTGTCAATAATTCTTGTTTAATGCTCGATGTAACATAACAACATTCTGCTACTAGCGGCGCCAAACGCTAACTTTTCCCTGTTGCTAATGCCATCAGGCACAGCAGCAATCTAATTTGAACTTTTGGATTTGGATATTGTTTGGGATGTTGCTGCTGGATGGATTATTATGTGTGGCAGGATGATTTATTCGTATTTAATTATCGGCAGGCCTAAATACAATTTTGGCACACATACGAGTAACACATATCGAAACTTCATGAATATGAATATATTCGACGCTCTGGATAAAATCCAATTCCAAATGATAAATCGATTTATCATTAGACCGAGATTGTTCGTAAAAATAACTGAAGAAGTTTGAAAGTAACTTTTTTCATTTTTTCCATGGATTGAGTGAGGAGGGACCAACGAAAGAGAAAATGAAAGGAACATTGAACGGAAGTTAAGTTCAAGGTGGCCATTGAAATTTAAAATAATTTCTATACGAGTATTATGTACAAGAAGTTAAATTACTTTAATCCCAGAGCGGTGTCGTACAATTGAATTTTTTTACATCCTATTATATGTATGAAGTGTTTTGGTTAGTTATGTAAATACTTGTGCTTAAATTGAGTCCTCAGGACCTCAAGACTTATATTGTAATTGAGTTTTGAGGTTTGAATGAAGGGATTTATTCAATGATTTTTGAAGTGGGATTTTGTATTTATATAGAAACGTATGAAATTTTTGATTTACATTTATTCATATGTTCGTCTACAAAAAAGCAACAAACAATATTTCAGATTTGCAAAAAAAAAAACGACACACTAACTTGTTGAGATGAAATCGTTCGATCTGCATAAAACATCATTTCTATCTCTGAGATGTTTAAAATAATTCGTAATGTGGGGAGGGATAACACACTCACTTGAGGTAAGATTTGAAGACATAGCAGGTCACCTCATCTTACTCGGATTTAAGTGCTTTCCCGGATGTTGGAAGGAAATTTTAAGGATTCTGTTGTATGAAGATTTTCCTCCCTTAACCATCCCGAATTCTGAATGAATGAAGCAGAGACAAGAAGTTGCCTAGTTTCTGATCTTAACTAGGCATAAAGAAAGTAAGTTGGGGGGGCTCCGCCTCTTTCTTATGACATCTGAACTAATATTCCTCTTGTTCAAATGGCGGGTGCCCATTAAATTGTGACCAGTTAGGACTAAAAACAGGAATAACAATCTCTCCACCGACGTCATCCAGTTTCGCTTCGGGTGTCCTGCCAACGCCATCTCGCAAGCATGATCTACCACGATGTCATCTACGATAGAATGAACAACGAGGTCTTTCTGAGCCAGTTCCTCTTCGTCATGCGATCTAGGTGCCCTGCTTAGCGGAGTCTACCGGGCTTAATTTTTGTCACTATGTCTGCTTTAAGGTAGATTGCGTACAATTCATGATTGTACCGTCTCCGGCGTCGTCCTTCCTTACATATGGGGTAAACTATTCTCCTAAAGACTTTTATCTCGTACGCGGCTAACAGGTCGGGGTGTCTAAGTGCTTAGTGCTAAGCTCCCAAGTCTCGGATCTATACGTGAGTATTGGCAGGACTATGGTCCTATACAGCAGCAGTTTTAAAGTTATAGCCTCAGGCTTGATTAGCTTAAATAAAACATTTTTTGTCTTGGAAATATCTATCTAAAGGCCTCTTGAAAGGTGTCCGATGGTGACCACCTAGCGTTAGCGACCTTGAAGGACCTTTGATGTGTATTCTAGCACCAGCAGCATGTGTACCAAGGATTCAATTTGCTCAGATCAAGTGATGAATCGTTTTTTGCCAATTCGTTTGCCTTTCATTTTTATGTAATATAACGGTGTCCCGGGACATTAATATGAAGTAGACATGCTACAGTTATTGAAATGTAATTGAATGTTGAAGTTTCTTCTGATTGAATTGAATTAGCTGCAGAACTCTCCTGTATGTATCTAAATATCATCGTTTTAAAATGCAGGATCATCAATAATGAGTTTGGTGTTTGCTTCAACTTTTTCTTTTTCTCGGAATCAGTATGGCTGCTTTCCAATTATCCAGTTGATATTCCTAAAAAGTTCCTGATTGCTTTTAGTTTCCTCCGGAACTAGATGTTGTTGATGCATTCCAGTTCGCTCCAAATTGTAAGCAGTTGCTGCTGTTGACTATAAGTTGTCAATGATGGATCCCTTGGAATTATTGCCTCACGCACTGACCATAATTTACTGGTACCCATCTCTCATATAAAATTTAACTAAAAACATCCAGATAAAAACTTATAAGTCCATAAATGAAAATTAAAAATAACCTTTTTGTTTCATAGCAGTTAGTTTCAGAATCATAGACTCTACTAAGGCAAGTTCAAAACTCTGTTATTAACCATTGTCTGAATAGGAACATTCATGTGTGCTTTGCATTCTTAAACTATTTCACATAGCATTTCAATTAATTCCTCATTCTTCGGCAATATTTTTTGCTAAAAATATTCCTTTGTCTGCATAGCCCCCACTCAGCACTTACTCCTTATAAAAAACTAGAAAGCTTCCAAGAAATAAAAGAAAAAAGTTCAATCAATCAAATATTTTGACAATAGCCTACGTAAAATTGTACTGTCACCAGCATACCCATACAAATTAAAATGTTCAAAACGATCCTTTAATCACTTTTTCTTTCACTTTACGAGATAAGTCTCGTCGCGTCTCGACTCGGGAAAAGAATAAGGACAACAAAAAAATAAAGCCAACATAAAAAGGTATATCTTTAACATGCATGTTCTTTTGGATCATCTAAAGCTGGCTGGGTTCATTTTTTTTTTTCTTTCTCTTTTCACTTTGTAAACTCCTTTTTTTGCTTTAGGCAGTTTTTCTTTCCTATATATAACATTGTTTAACTCAGCAGTCAAAAGCACTGCTGTCCACCGGATTTATTCAGTTGGAGTATTTAAAGCCATCACATGTCCATCTATAGGAAAGACGTACTACATTCCTCACATACCTACAATCTACATATATGTATGTACATATAATACATCTTTGCACGCCTAGCATTCAAATAAACGCTCGAAGCACTACCATTTTTCCATTTCCTGCCATGGACGCCATGGTTCGTCTCCACCGCAACATCAACCCCAAATCACCCTAACATCCTATAACGTCTAACGACATAAAAAAAGGAAACAAAAAAAAAATATCACACACATAAAAAATAGTCCTAGAGAACAGAAGATAGAGAGGCAAACAAAAAAAAACTACCCACAAATAACATGAAAGAACGTTGTTCGATGCAACAAAGCAGAGGATACAACAAAAAAAAATTGAAAAAAAATAAGCTATAGCGACAGGACGAAGGATTTTCTTTTCAATAGCTCTCTGCTTTGACTGCTCCACTATATATACCTAACTCCATAGGTCCAACTTTGACTCCAGCAGCAGCAGCAACAGCAGCTATGGCTAAGTGTATCTCTTGTGTTCCATCTGCAATGCGTATTGTTACACCAACCAACCGATGCGATGGCGATGGCGATGGCGATGGGGGAAAATGTGTCACTTTATTACAAAATATTTGCCATTTATGAGCCCACAGTACAATGTGTCATTAAAGGTCCCATTGTCGTTGTCCAGCCGAGATGGATTCTTTGAGATATAGCTACGCACGGTGAACGTGAGGTTGTTCACAATTAGGCGAAATTGCTTCAATGGTCGTGGAAATGGAAGTGGAAGTGGAAGGTTCGTTGTCCGTCCTGCTGCTTGTGCCTGTGCCTGTCGTGTTCACCATTATTCAATCTCAGTGTGAAGTACCTACTCTCATATCGTATATCTGTTTTTGTGTATCTTGATAACTTGTTTTGTAAATTTGTTACTCTCTAAGGTTGCCAGGACTTTTTTTTTTTTTTTTGAGAGAGAGCCTCCCAGGTCAGGCTATTATATCAGTTATCAGAGAGCCCGCGGAAATGAAAATAACCTTAACAAAAAAAGAACCAGCACAATTATATTATTGCTCCTCTAGGCATATAAAGGTACCTACACACAGATACAGGAACTCGAACTTTTTTACCTACATTTTCGTGTTTGAAACACTTTTACGGGCTGTTGGTATTGTGGTTTTCAGTTTCCCACAACGCTAATTGCCTTGCCATTACTATGTTGTTACTCCTCTGGGCTATATATTCTTGGTTGTCAGTGGATTCGGTGACGAATCTATTTCTGTGTCACCTACCGGTTGCACTATAGGTTGTTTATGTTGTTCATTATGTTAGGTATAGAACGACAGCCTTTTCAGACTGATTTTACTATTCACCAACTATAGTTAATTAATGAAGTCTGTTAGTTTCCAGTGCGGTTAAGTTTAGATTTTTTGTTTACATGATTAGCCCACTGATTTGAATATCCCTAATGTAGTGTTGAAAATGTTACTTAAGGCTTTAAAGGCAAGTTTTGGACTCGTCAAAAAACATCGAACTCGACAGATTTTTAAGGGTTAAACTGTTTATCGGATTGCGATACTGATTTATTGATAGTGATTCTATATAATTGTATAGTAACATCCCTTTACAAAATTTTCAAATAAATAATTTTGGGTTTGTGCAAATAAATATTTTTTTTAAAAAACTTCAATACCAATTTTATTTGAAAAATCGGCTCTAACGGTTTTTAAAATATTCAAAATTAGTATTTCTATGATATTTAAAAATCATCACATTTCCTATTTATCACATAGTTAGGGATCAAAGATTGAATTTGATGCATCCTACGTTTTTGAAAAAAATTTTACAGTGTATTTATACATAATTTTTTAAATACAAATCTTTTTAATATGTACATATATTTAGAAAAAAAAATGATGTCACACTTAAGAATAAAATTTCAAAAAATATCTTAATAAATATTTTGTAAATTTTGTAAAGCAATAGGTATTATTAAGATTATAAAAAAAGATTCTGCTGTAAAATTGTTGATCACAACTTGTCAAATCGTTTAAAAGAAAATATCAAAAATGCAATTATATGGCAGGCAGGTGCCGTGTATAACTGTTTTTTTGAAAAATATTTAGCGACTAAATAATTTTAATATTTTACAAAACAACATTTACTCGTAAATAGAATTTTAATAAGGGGTGAACAATTCTTTGTGCAATTATATGAATTATTTATAGCAATTTATAACAACTTTTGAAATATTCATGATTCTGTTAAAATAAGACTTAAGTTATAAACATATATGTACATACATACATACCTTTGCTGTTGATTCAAAACTGAAGTTAAGTCTTATTTTTAACACGCTTTTATTAGTTTCACCTGTATGTTTGTTTGTTTGTTTGTATGTATGTAACTGACTCGTTGGGGCTCAATTTTGCCCCACTTTAAGCGATCAGATTTACTTCAAATGTTGTAGACTTATCAACGACCACCGACAATACAATATTTTGATAAGCTTATCTCATTATTCTGATTAGGACTGTCAGGATTAGTGATTTTAAGCATAAGATGAAATGGTTCGATTGCGAAATAATTCATAAGACTTGTTCGCAAATAAAGTTATACCACTATGTCTCGCTGTTTATGTTGGCAACATAAAAATTCTTGAATATGTTTTTCATCGAGATGCAACTGTTAACATATCCGTACATATTAAAGACGGTTTTATAGCAAATCGAACTAAAAAGTGAAAAATAAAATATAGTTTAAAAAAACTAAAAAAACACGCTTTAATAGCAAATCGAACTAAAAATCAGAAAATAAATTTTAATTTATATTTTATTCAACGGTTATAAGAAGTATACTAACTCATCAATATGTTTCAATAATTTTCAAAAACTCTAAAATAAAAATAAAGTCATGAAAAGACAATTAATTTCATTGTAAAAAAGCGTGGGGTGCTCGATATCGATTGTTGTAAATATATGATTAGTAGTTATTTGTAAACATAGAGTTAGTATAGAAATATGATATAAAAAGCACCCCACGCTTTTTTACAATGAAATTAATTGTCTTTTCATGACTTTATTTTTATTTTAGAGTTTTTGAAAATTATTGAAACATATTGATGAGTAAGTATACTTCTTATAACCGTTGAATAAAATATAAATTAAAATTTATTTTCTGATTTTTAGTTCGATTTGCTATTAAAGCGTGTTTTTTTAGTTTTTTTAAACTATATTTTTTAAATTATAATACAATTTTTAAACGTGAATTTCCAAACATTTGTATTACGGAGTGTTGATATGTTGAGTTTTGTAAATGCGTATTTTTATCATTTTACAATTCATAGCAATGAGCCCAATGAGGATAAAATTTTGTTAATGGCTGTTGCATTTTGTTGTCTTTGTTGCCTAATTGCTAATATTTTTGTTTCTCTTTTGGTCCTTTTCCTCCTAGAACCGTAATAAAGTAATTCACTTTCTGTCTCACCGACAAATTTTAAATTCATGGCACTGGTTCACAAAATAATCCAAATTTATGTTTGGCTAACAGCTCACATAATTTCCGAGATAATTTCGCGCAAGTTTGGATATTATCAGTGAAACTGCCTCATTTGGCCTAGTGGAAACAGGCTAGTAGACTCATTTTAAACAATTGCAAGAAAACATAAAAAAAAATTACGTATACGCCCCAGTGTACCAATGCGTTATCTTCTTTGTTTTTTGATAGAACAAGAAAATTTGAGTTATGTTTAACTTGGAATGAAGTAAGTATATATGACTTACCACCAAATCTGTGAGTCAGCCAAAAAGAACTTCCAAACTCTGTAAAAAAAATAAACTTTTATGTTCAGATTACCGATCGACTTTGACCACTGTCTTAAGATATAGGTATTTATATTATTCATTTTTAAGTTTAATCCTATTTTTAAAATGCCTAATTGAATAAACAATCGTTTTAAGCTCAATTAAAATTTTGTTTTGTTAAATGTTTTAAGAAATATTTAACCTATTTCAAAACATATATCATGATGCAGATGAACGGAATACTGTTAGTTTCAATCAAACAAAAAAACCACACCACCTGGCAACAATATTGCTCTATTCACAATCTTCCCTACATTATGTAGGCATAAAAATATTTTAATTTATTTTCTACTAAAATTAGAACTATTCACTCGGAACGTAGATGGATGGAGGATCTGCATCAATTTATACCCAAAACAAAACAACAACAATAACATCGCTGGCTAAACGCCTATCCTGTTGACACATTCATTAACTCGCAAGTAAATAAATTGGGGAAATTTCCGACCCGCCTAGCAAAGCAATAAATTAATTCCAGAGTGTAACAATTAATTGCACTCGACTGCGGACTAATTCATGAAAAAAAAAAAAAAAAACAATATCTCAACTTTTATGAATTATTATGAAATAGAGAACGTCATAGAGGGTTTTTCTATATAATTGCTGGCGTTGTGCAATGCACATAGAGGATATAAGGCCTAAAGATTTTCCGACGTGATAAGCCCTGCTGCCGATCGGGCTGGATTCTTCGATATGATGGAAATTACTGGAATTGGGAGATTGTCACGATGGAGCCGACCGATAAGCCCCCGCCCGCCATCGCCACTCGATGTGTGTATGGGACGATTAATTAATTTCATTGACAGTATTGTCCAAAATTATGGCAAGTGTCATGTCCGACATACGACGACGATTAAGAGCGCTCATAAAAACATTCGTTGTTCCTGTCAGCTCAGCCTACGTATGGATGGGGATGAAATGCAGAGGAGGGGCATATTCATTGCGAGGAATGTAGAACTTCGTGCCTAGCGAGTGATTTAGCGCCGCGCCGTCGTCGTTGTTGTTGTTTTTATTTCTGTTTTTTGTTCTTTTCAAATGAGTGGGGCAGAGAGGGAGGAGGAAGGCTGGTAATGGAACTTGGGAGGATTTCATTGCCTCGTCATAGGCTGCTAGCACCAACCTCCACAATCCATATCCTTTATTTCTTTTGCATGTTTTCCCCGACCCAACCACCGTCCGTTCCCTGCTCCGCATCAGCATCGACGAGGACTGTTGGTATAATTTCAATATTTAGATTGGCTCTATGTTTGGTTTGCCTATTTGTTTTGTTGTTCTTTTGTGTGTTAATAATGGAATTCCAAAAGAATTGTCACAAAGTGACGATTGATGGCAATGTCGTTCGTTGGTATTCGACGAGCATTTAGGATTTAACAAAAAAAAGAGAGAACAGAATTTTTTTTGTTTTGCTTTTCAGATGCACAGGCTCTTGAAATGTAATTGTTTAGATTTATATTGTTTTTTTTTTTTTGTTTCATTTTTTTGTTTTTTATTCAAATTGCGATATACGAATAAAAATCGAATATAGTAGGTGCACGTACATATGTATGTAGTTATACATACATTTATTTTCGTACATTTTTATGTAGAAAATCCATTATACAATATGTTCGGCTGTTTTAATTGAAAAAATACTGATAGCGTGAGAAGCAAGCTTGATGGTTTTCCTGTCACATAGGGATTATCTAAAAATTGTTGCCAATTTAGGGTGATGACTTGGCATAAAAAAAAAAATTCTTTTTAATTTTAAAATTTTTTTCATGCAGAAAATGTGATCGGAATATATAAAATATAAAAGCTGTTACATATATCAAAATGTTTAAAAAAATGTTTGAGGGGGTATATTTTTATTGTTTTTTGTTGCACATATTTTTTGTGGATAGGTTTAGCGTAAAAGTTATATCATTTAGAATTTTTATTTAATATTAGTTATTCAAATATTTAAACAAAGAATTCATTGTTTTAAATGATTTCATATAATTTCGTAAAAAAAAATAGGTTTTGTTTGAATGACTATTCATTTATTTGAACATGAGTTTTAGTTTTCTAAATGGAATTTAGAAATTTTAGAGTTTTTTTTGTTCCTTTAAACAATGTTTTTATTTAATTTTTATGAATGGAAAGGAAACTATATGGTTAATTAGTGTAGTTTTGATAAACTCATTGTTTATTAATTTTTTATAAAAATATCATTTATGTTATTCTCTATTTTGTTTTTTATCACGTATGGTTTAATGTACATTTTATCAATATTGGTTTTAGGTTGAATTATTTTTCTGAAAAATAACATAATATTTTTGTTACAATGAACAATATCTACTATTGTCATGGAATTTGTCATTTCCGGTTCCAGTCTTTCATATCCACATACATATGTATAACTGATGTATCAATTTTGTTTAAGTTCTATGTATTTTGCGAGTAACTATGTGATAAATAAAATAACTCTATTAAATTCTATTTAATTTGTATAAAACTAGACTCGTCACCATTTCAATTACTCAATATTCTGGATTTTTTTTTATAATTCGTAATATGTAATAAACACGGTGACCCCCAGTTGCAAATTTATTATTATAGTAAAATAGTATAAACATTAAATAGTATTGGGCAAGGTTCCATTTTCGGGTACAAAAAATTTATGTTTTGAAATATTCACCCGTATAAAAAAATCATTCATCATTTTTACCATAAGGCTTAATAAGAAGTGATCTTTGGAAATTTCATAAAAGAAAGTCTTCATTCTGCTGGAGACCAGTGCCATAGTACAATATAGTACTATAGGCTTTAGTATTGATTTTTGAGTTAATTTCCCATCCAGAAAAAATTGGAAGGACTGATGGAGTGAGGAATTGGTTTAACCATTTACTCTTAATCCTTAAATGTCGGTAGGTCTTTAATTAGCGGATTTAGCGAGTGTTTTTCAAGATTAATAAGGGCTTCATCATCCTCTAGATTGGTCCAACAATGTCAAGATGAACTTGCAAGTTGGAACAGTTACTTCAGTTTCACTCTTGTCTTTGTCTGGATCACAGTGAATGAACGGACTGCTCAGCAGGCCAGAAAAATATCAGCTTTCTATAACTCACTTGCGGCATGCATGAGTAAATGTTCCTCTTGGAGCTATGAAGGGCAACTATTTTCTTAATTTTTAACCAAAAATCCAATCAGAAGTGAAGCAGTCTTCACCAACAGTTTTGTGCGCCTATAATAAGTCCCGAGCAAATGACCTGATAGGTATGCAAATATAGACTATCGCTAAAAAGCAATAAAATAGTGATAAACATAGTGATCTCAATTTGATGAGCTCAATATATTGTGCCGTTACAGTACAACTTCAAATTAAAAATCAGTTTCTGCAATATAATAATACTCTTACAAGTGGACAATCTTAAAAAAAAACTTTCTTGATTTCTTTACTTTTCTTCAAAATCCATTTCAATTTTTTTTTTAATTTTTTCGAAAACTTTCGAAGTAAATTTTCTAACTTTATTTGTCAAAGATTACCAAGGTTCAGACCTTAAAAGTAAAACTTTCCTCAAGGAAACCGAAATTTTTCAGATTTTAATTTTTGCTCCCAAGGCAGCAAAATGTCGCATCACCGCCCGCACCGTAACAATTAACCCAAAAATGTTGTGAGGAAAAAAAAATCCTGTAGACACAAAGAAATTTGGTAAGTGGATCCTAAAGAGAACCTAAATAAAAGGGTCCTTGATTTGCTTGCTACCCATCCACCAAGTTATCGAGGTAATGCGGTACCAAAAATCACCGTTATTTTTGGAGTTATCAATCCCAAAATTACTTATCTTCTTCAAAAGTTAGTTTAAATAGAAAATTTTACACCATAGCGTTTGTCTGAGCTTTTTTGGTATTTTTACGAATAAAATATTGCCAGATTTTATGAAATTCAAGAATAATTCTGCATAAGAAATATTTTCTGTGAAGACTAAAGCCAGACAGATAATAAAAATAAATCCCTAAACTATACGAGTGAGTCTATACCTTTCATCCACCTATATAAATAAGTACTTAGATTTTAACTTAAAAAGGATCGGTGCCATGATGGGTGATACTTCTAAATCCACTTCATTTAATAACTTTTGAAAGTTCATTTGATTCACATTCAAGAATATATCAACATTGAAATATCTTCTTTAGATGACATCCAAAAAAAAACCCTCGCAGCTCATAATGCCAGTTCCATTCGATTTCAAAAGGAAAAGTCAACATTCGATTTAACACCTTTATCATTCAATTTAACACCATCGTTCTGATGATACAAAAGTATACATAAATATTTCAATGCTCCCATATAAACTTTGCTACGAGAGTTATGGCTGATATCTGTGCTGCTTCTTCCTTTTCTTTCCCTTATGTTGATGGTATGACACCTTCGCACACAAAATACAAAACACCGCGTTGCTTATATTCACTGATTTTATTTTCCATTCAAATTTTCTGAGGACTTAATCCTGTTTAGAAACGACAACGGCGACGTGATGGAGAAATATCTAAGTATGTACCAAGGTGTATCCCTACGTAAATGAAGCATCCACCTTAATTCTTATTCTCACTTTATAAAAGCACCATCTTTTTGATACATTTTATGGGAATATACCTTCTCTATACGACAAAGGCTTATGAATAAAAAAAAAAATAAGCATTCACTTCGCTTGCCCTGACTCGGAAAAAAATGAATCTTTTTAAAAATTCTAAGCCGCTTTGTGACAACCTAAACCTTGGGTTATTTTATGATTTTTTTTTTCTTTCTTTTTTTATGTAGTGTCATCCCATAACACAGGTTGTACTAGATACTGTGTACTCAACAATCCTTTCAGTAAAATAGAAAGCTAAAATATTTTCTAAAAGCTCTCATAACCAGCAACAAAAAAATGCAATAAATATATTTTATTTTTTTTTCCAGGACCACCCGGACCACCAGGACCTCCAGGAAAACGAGGGAAACGTGGTAAGAAAGGAGATCCTGGAGAAATAGGACCAGTGGTAAGTAATATACGAAGCTAAACAAACCACTAAACTAGTATGTTAGGTATTCAAACGAAGGGGGTTTAATCAATTTTTAAAAAAAATAATAAAGAACATAATAAATATTTCGTTTCGATATGTTGTTTTAGGGACCTGCCGGTGTTAATGGTGAAAAGGGTGAACCGGTAAGTAAAATTTATTTAACTTAGTTATGGTACCCAGCAGCAACAGTACAGTTAACTTGATTAGACGATTGACATTTTGATGAGTTGGAAAAACATTTAATCGAAAGCTTTTGGCATTATGTTAATTTTTCGGAGTAAGGTATTCTTTTATTTATAACATAGTAAATTATACTTCTTGACACCTCAATAACGTTTTTATATAAAGGTGAAACAAATTTTCAAAAACTGCAGAATTGGTTCATATTAATTTTTCGGAGTTCTTTTTGTTTCCTCATTATTTTACCTGACACTTTATTAACATTACTGTAATTGTTGTATATCTCTTTGTCCCTTCTTCGGAATTCTTTTTGTGGTCTTTTAATTATAAATGCCGTTTTGTAAACTTCATTTTACTTTAAAATAAATTCTCATAAAAGTAAGACAACGTTAAGCAATTATTTCAACGGCATTCTGCAATTTTATTTAAATTTTTTAAATTTATTTAAATTTTTCGGAGTAAATATAACAATTTCATTAAATGCTGCTGTATACTCCAAGCATTTTAATTCTTGAGTTTTTAAGTTGTCCCAATCTCAATTGTCACGTCTAAACTTAAAACTAAATAAATTGACACATTAGCCAGTTAAAAAAAAAATCAGAAAGAACTCCGAAAAACCAATGTAAAGTGTCTTAAATATTTTTGTTGGTACCTTGTTGTAAAAATTTATATATTTTTATATTCATATCTATAACACCAGTAAAATGCCATAAATCAAAGACAATACAACAATCTCTGCAAACCAATATTTCATTTTCGGAGTATTACTTTTTCATATTTCTGATGCTTTTGAAATTGACATCATTTTTATTTTGTCTTAAATTAAAAACAGTATTGTAAGGTCAAGATAAAATCCACATTGATGTTAAGGCAGTTTACAAAACAGATTCTAAAACAAGAAAGATAAAATCATAAAGACTCCGAAAATAACATGAGGCCATTAAAATCTTTAAAGTCCAAGGAGGTCTATTTGTTGATAGCGACTAATTTTGTTAAGTTGATAAATTCTACTTTCCATCAGCATTTTCAGCAGTTTCCGAAATTATTAAAATACTTAAAATGTTTTGTTTTTTTAAATTTACTTTTTCTAAGGTATCCCCTTGCAATTAAACAGATTTAAATCTACAACCCAATGGTTCCTATTCGATATTCGAATAATCCTAAATCTTAACTCTGAGCTGAATCACCCACTGTGGGGGGTATGACAACTATCAGAGCTTGTCTTTCATTTTACTTGACTCAAGTGTTGATTTTTAATTCCATTCCAAATCGCAAAAGCGTCTAATCAAATGAACTGAACTGTACTTACTATAAAAATAAAACAAAAAACAAATAAAAACCAAAGAAAATTAAACAAGTTAATTAATGCGAATTTTATTTTTTTAACATATACGCATGCAAACACACAATATAAATGGGACAACACAAAAACAAAAACACAGGGACGACCAGGGGATAAAGGATCACGAGGAGAGGTGGGTCATCCCGGCATTGATGTTTTCCAAACAGTAAAGGTAATTAGCATCGTTGTTATTTCAGGATACGAATATGTTATTCCAAAGAACAAGGGTGAAGTCCACATTAAATCTCTCTCTCTCTGTGAAGTACAGTAATTGGAATATCTACGACTTTGCTTGATACTCTTTTGCAGGGACTTAAACGGTCAGTGACAACGTTACACGGTGGTACGCTAGGTTACGCGGAAATTGTTGCCGTTAAGGTATTTCATTAAAAATCATGAACAAAAAAAAAAAAAAATTATTCCTAGAGTTTTTTTTTCTCCGCATCACGCCGGATGAAAAGCAAAAATAATATTTCTTTTTGGTTGTAGATACCTATTACCTAGCCTTTTTTTTTTTGATTAATTGATTCTCGGTGTTGTATCTTCTTTATATATATATTTTTTTTTTGTCAATAGATTGATGGTTTGATGGTTTATTTTGTAGTTTTATACGTATAAATATTATATACTAGATGCTAGAATAGATGTTGTTAATTTATCTTGTAACGATTTATTTTTTGTTGTTGTTATTGTTGGTTTATTTTTATGAGGGTTATTTGTTTTCTTTTGATTTTAATATGAATCAGTAAACATTTTCCAAAATAAAAAAAAACATTCTTTTTGTACGATGAAATAAGCCTTAGGTACATTTTCGTCATTGAATGAAAAATAAAATAAATATGAAATCTCAGTTAGTACCTATCTGTAGTGTAGTATAAACAATACCGATTGATTGAATATTTTTAAGATAAAACCAATATTAAAACGATAACCATTTTCATGCTTTGACAGTGTCTTAGGTACGAACATTCATAAAAAATACGTATTGAACAATATTAATAAAATATGGTGTTTTCAGAGGTATAGAAATTTAAAAAAGAATAAAACAAAGATGATTTTTTTAAATTGACATGAAATTGAATTTATTCGAAAGCTTATCGTTTCTCATTATAATTTTAATATTCTGGTTCAGGCGTTGGCGTTGTTTAATCTGAAGATCCAATTTTCGATCACTTTTCCCAACATTTGTGGCCGTATACAAGTGGTCGATTGTTTCGGGCTTATCGGCGTGGACAAGCGGCCAATTCACGTGTTCGAAACGTGAAACTATGCGTTTACCAAAAGTTTCCTTCAATAAATCAACTGTGGCATGAGCTGTGTGGCATGTAGCGCCCAGCCAGCGCATAAAACGCAGCAGTCAGTTTTTCTAGATGTAACGCTGTTTCAACATACACTTGAGGACCATCTTCTCTCCAAATACGGTAGTTTTATTTATTGACGTAGCTTCATCGCTAAAAAAAATTCTCTTATAAAATTATAAATAAATTTGAAGGAGTTGCTCAGGCGTCAGTGTATTCACGTTGAAATGCCAAATTTGACTAACTAAACACAAATCACTTAACAGCTGTTGAAATGGCCGCCAGTTAAAAAAGTGTTGTCAACTTAAAGTTATATATCTGTGAGTTCTTATGTTAGGTAATTTAAGTGATGAAGAAAGGTTTCGAACTCGACCTTAACAAGAACCTTATCGACCACCATAGCGAAAATTAACTATTTTTCAAAAATGGTGGTCATATGAAATTCTGTCCAAGTAAACGAGTAAAACCACATTAACAGTGATCCACTGGGATGTATACTCAATTTTCGAATTTAATTTTTTTGTTTCTTTTTGTTTTTTCAAAAATATATAATTTTACAGTTGGTTACTTCCGCTATTTTATTTTTTCTCATACTCATAACGCACTTAGATAATTCTATCAGGAAACATCCCCTTAAAAGCGTGTTTTGGAAACTTATACGATATAGTGACAAGTCCACAGTTTGATATTGGTGGTGATAAAATTATCATCATATATGCGAAAATCTTTCAATTCTTCAGCGAGCACATTATACAACGTATGGTTGAAAGTTTTCAACTAACATAGCGATTATGCGATGATTGATGTCGTCAATTATCACGCAGCAGCTTGCATGAGAAGTACATAATATATGATGACAAAGTTTTCACATAGAAAACAGAAATACTTTTGAATCGATATACAAATGTATAATGTGGGTCTCGAAATTCTGACTATACCTCGACCTACAGCCTGAACTGCTGGAGGAATTTTTTTTTTAAATTTTGCATTAACTAGAGGGGATATGGTTTTTGTTAAGCTCCAATATTTTTAAATACTAAAAACTTACATAGCAGTTCTTCTCCGGATTATTTTAATTTTTCAAATAATGAATTTTATACTTTTCCATACTTTGCCTCAAATGACATTTTTGTTTTTAATTTTTTTTGTTTATTATACTTTAACATACTTACCAGTCTTGTATTTAATGTTTTCGAAAATGATGTTCAAATAACTCTGAACGTTAAGGACCTAGCTATTTTAATTAAACTGTATAAATATACACACCCATGTTAATGTTTTCACTTCTTTAACCTTTGAAAAATAATTTTTGAATCACGATCTTTTGAACAAATTTGATGCTATTTTTGTTTTTCTTATTATTTTCAAACCCAAATGATCATACAAAATACGAAACAAGCTCTAACTTAAATTCACTAAATTAGTATTAAAGTAAGTTTTGAGTTCCATGGTTCCATGGAAACTGGTTCTATTACCCAAAATATTTAATTCTCTATCAGAACCCAATTTAAAATCCTTAAAGTAGTCCTATATATTGCTACAAATGTCCCCAAAAATAAATACATAAATCTTACATCACTCAAAAACTAATTTCATATCAAATTCTACCTAATATAGGTATCTAGGACAAAAAAAAACTAAAATAGATACGTTCTCAAAGTACCAGGGAGCAAGTAAATCATTCCCTTTCAGGAATTTCATTTCACATAATTTAGTAACATTCTTTGTGAACCAACAACCTCTTTTTAAGGTTTAAAACTTTTCTTCCATATCAAGGGACGGACACAACAACAAATATCTTCACATGAAAATCTAGGATTACATATTTGAGAGTTCATATTGTTTTGTTAATAATGAACATTTCTCTGTTTTATACATAAATTATTTCTTTCGCAAAAAGGTATAATAAGCCTAAAATCTAGAAGAAAGGCAGAAACCTTTCCTCGTCGCATCTTCAGAATTTGTCTTGCTCAGACTCTCTAGTTTCTCTACCTTGGATTAGTTTTGTAGGAATTCCTGACATTCACTTTGTATTGCAAAATTCCTTGCATATATTTTCATACCTTATTTTCAACCATCTTTACACCATAATAATAATAATTATACATAGAACGAAAGGATTCTAGAAACAAAATTCTATCTACCAGTACATACATATACTCGTATAAGTAATGCGGTAGAAGTTATGATTTTGAAGTAATTTTCCCTAAAGGATCCATCCAACTGACTCAACTGAAGGAACCACATGAGAGAATTCTATTCTATAGAAACGAGAACATAAATAATAATGAGGAAACACCGTACTGTATAGTAACGTTAATGTGTCATCTTCTCCCACAATCTCTAATTACCAAGGATACATTTTATGTATTGAAAAAAAAAATAATAACTTATCTTCCCACAAATAGTTGGCAAATGAGTATAGCTTGCCTTAAAGATTGAAGATAATAGCTCTGCATGTACACTCCTTGTCGTTTGATTGAAGTCAAAATTTAATTTCATTTTCGTTTGTGAATTTGTAGTAACTATTTTTTGATTTCTGTTGTTCGAAAAGGCGTAGATTTGATGTTCTAAACAATGTTTTTCGGAGTGATTTTCTATTTAATTGATTATTTGTCAAAAGTGCAAATTGCTTGAAGAGGTTAATTTTTAAAATTCATTAGGGTGTATGTAAACTTTGGAAAATATTAGAAAATAAAGTAGAATCAATATCCAGTCGAGAACATAAAAATAGAAACCGACAGATTTTTTGCCCTGAAGCCTAAACTACTAAAAAGATTTTATTCAAATTGATCGCTTAGTTAAGATGAAATTGAAATTTTGTTGTCTAACATATAACCGTTACGAAAAAAACTTATTTATCTCCAAAGATTTGATTGATTTTTTTTCCTCAGAGTTTTTATCAGAAATTAATATTATTTGGTAAAAGTATGTTTTCAAGAAACCATTTTTACCGAATTTTTAGCTTTTGATTTTCTCATAAACTGTCTGACAGATAGATTTCAAAATTTTTAAAAGTGGGCAAATAATTTTTTTTAACCACTTTTTTTTTTAATTTTCAAGCGATATGTTAACAAAAATGGCTGGCTTACCAATTTTTTGTAATTTTTTTTATTAAAAGTTATAAATAAATCAATTTTGTAATGCTACGACTTAGTGACTTACAACTCTCAACTCTCCTGTGTGCGCGTTATTTGAAATGGAGGGGATCTACAATTTCATGCCGAAGCGGCTAGGGTGAGAGGCACTTTATTAGCTATAGCCGTTAGTCCATGAGGCTAAAGCTATTATTATTAAGAAATTAATTTGTCATTTAACCTTACACTTTAATTAATAAAAAATAAAATAAAAAATCTTGGAGAGTTTGTCAAATTCTCGTAAGAAGCAATTGAAGAGGCCCTGAAAAAAACAAATTTCTATTTTTAGATGGATGAGGCTGGGTACCGAACCCACCCCTTTGGTCCGACATGACAGTCCTACGCCCTAACAATTACTCCACGGGCTACTACTAATGTTAAACGTTATAGCGCGAAACGTAACAATCAAGTGATCCAGTGTGTAAGGTATCTTTAAATATCCTAAATAAAAAGGACAATGTGAAACACGAGAGGACTCTTTAAGTGATTAATTTTATACTATATTATGTACATAGGTATAATATTCGATGAATATCTTATGAATGTCTTCAATTACAAACAAAAATGACAAAATATGTAGGTTAGGGATGAAGGACAAGCATTTTATAACACACACAATAATAATAAAGGAATGCTTGTTCGTTAAGTGAGTGATTTTGAAGAGAATAACCAAAGTGGTGATGAACGCTATAAAAGGGATTAAATTTTCAATGAAAGGATATTAATGGCAAGCCAAGTAGCATAAAATACCCTTTTATTTTGATAATCTCAACAACTACACTCTAAATAAATAATATCCAAATTCGGAACCTTTTAAATCTTTCACAAAATGACAAACATCCAGAAGAATGTGGATTATTGTACATTTTTTTTTTTTTTCATTTCTCTTTTGAAACACAAGTCTTTAGGGTAAGGTAAATGATTTGGATACCAAAAAGGACTTAACAAACAAAACTGTGAAAGACACAATTTTAATTGAAAGTATCAAATGTTATATGGAGTTATGTTATATATTATACACACGCTCTCTGACTTAAGATGCTTGCTCAACTGTGAATCAGTTTATTGGAGAGTGATTAAATTGCTTAAATTGTGGAAGAATGGTAAAATATACTATGCGTGCATATATCTTGCTTATGTTTGGATGGTATATGATATATAGACATTACAGAAGCGTATGATACCTAAAGCATTTTAAATTAAATGGAAAATTTGGTTAGCTACAAGTAGTCAGGCCAAATAAATTAATTTCAAATTCCATTTACATTGCGTTGAGGTTATCTTTATGGAAATCAGGAAATTTTCAACAAGCACCTACCTATCTTTCTACCTACCTACCTATACCTACCTATATCTGCTATCAAACCACACAGAAATCAGGTCAGAGATAATGCGATACAAATCAATGTTATTGTTAAATGAAAAGTTCTCACAGTTTGTTTACCTATAGCAAATTAACCCTACCTGGATTAAGAATTTAATATGAATTAAAACAAATTCATATGAAAATGAAAAACTTTTTTTGTGGTATTAATTTTATTAAAAAGGTTCTCAAATGGTGAAAATTAAAAACAATTTTCGAAAAAGTTTTTTTTTTATTAAAAAGGCGCATTTACGTATTTATATTTATGGAGGTGAGATTATCAATTATGAGTAAATTTTTTTTTGGAATGCAGTAGTACTTTTTACACCTACATTTATTAACAAAGTTAAAAGAATTTCAATTTCACAGAAAAAATATATGTTAACCGGGTAACAGAATTTAACGAATGAATTTATGCTGTATTGGTTCAATACGGCTTTTATGTGTTTTGTAGAAAGGGGACTTGTGAGGCATATTCAAGATGAGGACGTACATAACAATTGTACAAAGACAGAGTAACGTATGGATCGTTAAATTCCTTTGCCCAACGTTTAATAAATCCAAGCATAGAGCTGGCTTTTAATAAAATTTATATGTTCCGTAAACTCTTAATTAGATTTAAAATGAACACCCAAGTCCTTAAAGCTTGAGATACGACCTAGTTTATGATGCGAAATAGAATAATCAAAAGAATTTGGAAAACGTTTGCTTCAGAAAGTAATTGTTTGGCATTTAGCAGGGTTTAAAGTAAGGCCATTTTTATTACACCAATATTACACCAAACAGTAAAACTATCAATATCGGCCTGAAGAAGATGGTAGTCATGTTTATCTTTAATTGTCTTGAAAATTTTCATATCATCTGCAAATATGAGAATCTCACTCGACTGTAGACATGACAAGACATCATTTATAGCAAGAATGAACAGAAAAGGGCCAAGGTGGCTTCCCTGAGGTACGCCGGAATGGGCAATGAATGGACTAGAAAGACTATAGCGAAATTTCACTTGATAGGACATATTTTCAAGATAAGATTTAATCCATGTTAAAAAAAGTGTGGGATTGTGATTAAATACTAGCTTAAAGCGAGTCAATATCAGGGTATAAGTAAAATATATCTGTTTTCAAAATAGGAACTGAATTTGAAAATACATAATTATTTTTTTTTCAAAATTAAAAAAAAATATTATATAAATCAATAATATTGAGATTATTGTAAAGACATCTTCCAATAAAATTTTAATGCAATGCGTCAAACTGGTTCTACAGCAGGTACTGTAAATAACTGTGTTTTGGAAAATATTTGTTGACCAATTATTAAAAATTGTAAAATTTTAGTTCCTTACAAAAATTCACTGAAAAAAAATTCATCAAAATCAGTACAGTGGTTTTCGAGGTAAGTAAGTTTTATCGTATAATAAATTCGGCACAAAACCAAAGAAAGTTACTTTCGTTTCCTCTTTATTCAGGGAACGCATGACATGTTTTGAAAATACGTGATTCAGTTATGGAGTGAGGAAGCACAGTTTTGTAAGCCTAAAATCACTTTAAGTGTCGTTTTCGACAAGGTTTCATAATTTATTTATTTATACATAAATGTAAATTTAATTAATATGAATTGAGGCCTGTATTGCTTTTTATCGATGTTAGAAGTTCCTTTCCAACAATCATGAGTTGAACTATCTAACAAAATAAGTCAACAAGTTATAACAAATTGTGTACTTTGACCCAACCAGACGTACTTACAATAGACAATGTATAAACATTGGTCAGCTAAATTGTTTACACCGTTGTAATATGAGACATTATAGATATTTATTATTATTTTTTATTGTATTGGCCCCGCTCGACATTATTATTTTAATTTTACCTCAATGTTTGCTTATGAGATAATATTCGGGAAACAACAAAGAATAGATGAACACATGTCCACCTTTAGTTTAGCCCAAAGCTAAAAGTTATTATCACAGAAAAGTCTTAAAATAATAAAATGTTGTACGATATATGAACGTTGACCCAAACCATTAAGAGTCAATTTCTAAATTTAATACTTGTGTTTAATGTAAGGATACATTTTATGATGAGGCATCAAATAGGTTTAAAACAAATTGAAATCAATCAAAATTAATTTTATGCAAGAAAATAATAAATTAGATTTTATCAAAACAAATCCTTTAAACCAATGTGGATAATATCTTATTAAAACATTGTGGATATTAATGCTTTATATTTTCATAAGAAAAAGCATTTGTAAAGTATGTGTCTTCTCGCAAGTCTTTTAATTTTAACTCAACAAATGTTTACGAACTGTCACTTCCACATCTGATAGATTTCTTTTGTGAAATAAAATCAACATGACATACATATATGTACGAGTATAAGAGTCGAAACAAAGCACTGACTGACTGACTGACTGACCTTGATGGTTCTTTTCAGTTTCTCACTTATTCTCAATGATGTACATAAGTACTTACAAAAGAATGAAATGGCACGTCAAACATTTTATAAATCCGTATTGAATCATTTGTCATTGTCAGAGATTTAAATGGAACATTGGAATAAAAAACAAAAATACTTCTTGACTTACTTATTCTTTTAACTTTGCAAAATTCGTTACCATAGAAATATTCGTGAAATGTTAAATATGTTTCGGTGAAATTTTTAAATCTTCTTAAGCGACTTTCAAACAAAATAAACTTTTTTTTCCATTGTTGAGTTGGTTAGTCGAAAAAGTAACTTCAAAAATATAAGAATATACTAAGGAATTTTTAAAAAATTTGTAATAATACTTATACTCAGTATAAAAATAAAATTGACTTATTAAAAGCAAATACACTAGTCGAAATGAATTAAGGAATATTTTTTTTCCGACTTTTTTCAGTGTTTATTTTAAGACATTTAGGTTGGTATTCATCGAGCGGTCCTAAGTTTACGAGCTTCTTAACTCAAAATATCATCCGTCAATTTTGCATTTTTAACAATGTCTCATTTTAAAAAATTGAAAAAGAAACAACAATTTTTAAATTTATTTAATCACAGAAAATTTTTTCGTATAGAAAATTTTTTTTTACAAATTGTTTTTGACAACTTTTTCAACAATATCTTTCTGTATATTTTTTTTTGAACAAATTTTTTGGCGACAAAACTTTTCTTTCCAGAATACATTTTTTAACGTGTTTTAACATTCGAAAACAGAACTTTTCGATTTGTTGTTACTTTACAAAATTTAGTTTTGCGAATTTTTGGCAGTTTTTTACCACTTTTCTTGACAATGATTTATTTTTTATCAAATTTTTCTTTGGTAAATATTTTGACAAAATTTTATTTCAGAAACACAATTTTTTTTAGGTGAAAATTTGTATCGACAAAATATTTTGTGCCTATTTTTTAATTGCTTCTATTATAGGTAGGTTTTGTATTCGAAAAAAAATTATGAGGAAGACGAAAAAAGTTTGTCTCGCAATTCGCAGTAAGTAAATATATTGGACATAACCTCCTTTTTTTTAGACAAAAAGTTACAGTAAGTACCTGCCATACAAATTTTTTGGGTCCTTTGGAAAATCTTAATATTCTCAAAATATTGTATTTATTTTTTGTTCCAAATTTTTGATTTACTCAAAAACGGTTTATTTGGTTTCTATCAATATAAAGCAATATTAAAGCTTTTAAAAATTATAGTTAATATTGAGTAAAAAAATTTGAAACATTTTTTTTTTTTGAAAATTTAATATTTCCAAACCTTATTCATAGATTTTTTTTCGATATTTGGCACCTAACGTTGTTTTAATACTATCATATAAATGTTAAAAAACCGTTTAAAAAAAATTTAAGAATTTCTCGAAAACGCCTTCAAGTTTATATTAGAACTATAATAGTCTATAATTCAACATAAAATAACGGTTTTTTTTCTTACTTGATCCTTGACAGTTTTGCTAAAATTCAAGTTGACAAAAACTTTGGAAAACTTTGAAGCATTTGTATCAGTAAATTAATAGGAAGAATTCATTTAATTTTTTCAAGGAAGGTATACATGTGTGAACAATATTACTTTGCGAAGTGTGTGCTTGTTGTTTTTTAGACAGATTGTTTGAAACAAATTTTAAAAAATTAACCCACCTACACTCAACCGTTTACAGGAAATGGAAATAAAATCCATTAATATTTTTGTATGTTTTATTCAAATTCATTCTTAAAATTAAAAAAAAAAAAAAAAAAAAACATAAAACCCTTAAACCTGACTGCTGGATATGGTAATTTCTTTGTTTCTTTTCTTTTTGTGTCTGTGCAGTTTCCGTTAAAAGAGGTAAACTCTTCTAGCTATAACGTGCAAAAACAATAAACTCTTAAAGAGCTACGTGACCTAGTTTGTTTAATTCCACCAGCACATTGGTATATTAATCCGCTTAAATTCAAAACACACAAATTCAAAAAAATCAATAGGTGAATTTTTTTTTTTTTTTTTTGAAATGCTCAAGGATATTGTTGAATGAACAAAAATGGTAAACCGCGCAATCATTTTAAGAAAGCATTTTGCCTTCCTCAACTTTAAAGATTATTCTTGATTTGTCATTTCCGTTTCTCAAGTTTTAATGAGTTTATAGACTTGGCTCAATCAGAAAATCAACCCCTTCGCACCGTACACCACACCGCACCCCAACAAATCCTGAAATTCTCTTGGAAAATTCTGCTTTGCTGATGATGGTTTCCTTATCGGAAATGTTAAATTTTAGTGCGATAAGTACACTTTAAAAAGTCATTGTTGTTTTAATTGCTTATACGTGATTACGTTTTCCATCCTTGAAACTGTAATTGGATATTAGATACACGACAAATGATGACGACGACGACGCTCTATGAATGTGCGAACAAAACAAAAACATATCCAACAGATATATATTATATATTTTGTTAGAAGTTCAGAGTCTTCGAAGCTATACTACGATAGAAAGGTTAAGTGTCTTGGCAAATGTGATTAGGAATTTTATTATTTTCCTCATTTTTCTATTCGAGTGTTAATATTGTGTGCGATGTTTTTTTTGTTTTTAACAAGCTTCGACTTTCATCATCAAAAAGTCCAAGTGGAATTCTTTTTTTTTTATTGTTGTCAGTTTTTTCTTGTTTAGCAACAGTTACGCAGGCTGAATTAGGAGCAATGATATAGAAACAACAAAAACAACTTAATTTCTGATACTTATGTACCAGAAAAAAGGACCTTGACGTGAGGGTTTTAAAAGGTTTGGGGGTTTCGGCCCGATGGGCAGCATTCCATTGCAAAATTAAACAGAAAAGCTCAGCACCAAATATAGAAAGAATAATAAATAAGTGAACATAAATAATAATTGTCTATCCTCTTTATATGAAGGACCTTCGGAAATCCTTCTTTGGGGTTGGGTTGGTTCGGGTAAAGGAAAAGGTAGTGTGTATATTTTTTTTTTTGTTGTTGTTGTTTTTGGTTGGGCATATTTGATTTCTTTGGGGGTGCAAAATATGAATTTTATGAGTTCTTATAGGAAAATAATATTTAGATTGGTTTCAACCCTTTTGGGAAGCCTTTTAGTGGTGATAGAAAAATAAACGGGGCGAAGAAGAGTTTTCCGCTACACTAAAAACGCTTCTTTTTTGATCCCGATTCCGGTCCCGATCCCGATCCCAACGGGAAACGGAAGAATTATAGAGATACAATCATCAGAATGAAGGCAAGTTTGTGCAAGCTCTTGTCAGGTTGAATGACTTATTGAATTTCCTGCTACAAGCTATACAACTTGAGCATATTAGGAGATGAAGTAGTTATATGTGTATCCCTTATTTTTTTTTTTGTACTTTTTTTTCATAGACAAAAAAAAAGGAAGATTGTTGAGTAAGCTGGGTTCGAGTTGTGCGAAGAAAGTTATTTCGTATATAGGATGGATAAATGGTTTCAGGCCAACAACGACCAACGGTAAAGGGGGCAACAAAATGATAACCTTATGGGAGATATCTTTATGATATAATGGAAAAGCTCGATGGAATTCTAGACGATTACTTGGGGCTTGGAGGTATACCTAACGTATAAAGTGGAAGTTTGTGTATACTTAGATCTGGGCGTGTTGTCGAGATGATAATAATTTAAACGGTCAGTTTGCAATGGAAGAAAAATATGTAGTATAGAGAGGATATCAAAAGTGGGAGTAGATATTTTAGGTTTGCTTTGTTGTTATTTTTGAGGTCAGCGCAGATGGGTTTTTATTTAGATAATAAAGTTTGTATGGGGAATTTAAAATATATATGTGTTTAGAGTTTTTGTCGACTATTTTTTATTTGTCTTCCTATAAATAATGGTATTATTTATACTTAACACTGATATTAAAAGTATAAAAAAAAATTCAGTCCCATCAGATATATAGCTTATGATATTAAGGTCTAATAAATGGGGTGTCATGAAATTCTTTTGGAACTAACATACAGGTAAAACTTGTCTTTTTATTTCAAAATTAAAGTCCAGAGTTTTTGCAACAACAATTTATTTAGATATAATTTAGAGCCTGGGGTTAAGAATTTAATCACGAGGTGTGATAAAAAAAGTAAGGTGTACACTAGCGCTCAGTTGATTTTTTAAATGATTTTTTTAAGATAAAAAAATAATATAAAGGTATCTACTATTTTTTGATTTATTTCAATATTTTAAGTACTCCCCAAATTTCTATCGGAAAATCTTCCGGTAAATATTGGGTTCAAAGAAAAAGCGTTCCACACAAGTATTTCAGCAACTTTTGTAAGATATTTTTTTTTTTCATAATTAAAAATAGATATTTAAAAAGATTTGAAATTTTAAATATTTTGGTTGACTAATTTTTTTTTTTAATTTTGTAAGTACATATATTTTTAATCAAACGTGAAAGATTTATTTAACAAATCCAAAACTTGCCTATACTACCTATATATAGACGTAAGTAAAAATAATATTTTAATCGATATAAACAAAAAAGCTAATGTGCTAAATCAAAAAAAAATGCGTATACGCCCAAGTGTATTGATGTTGTATATATCTTCCCTTTGCACTGTAAATCATCTTTATTCCTTTTTGGGCAAGTGTATCGCTAAAAAAAAAACTGTACAAAATTACAAAGGTATTTAGAATTTTTTTAAATAATGTAGTAAGATGTAGTTGAAATGTACCTCAAAAGTGAAAACATTACACTTTAAAAAATATTGTCTAGCATAGTGCTACTTAAGTGCACTCTAGAGGTACCTCATGTAGGCACTAAAATTCTTCTCTCTTTCCTTCCTTGAGTGGAAAGATAATTAAAACTCAAGAATGTTTCTATGAAAGATATAAAATCTTTAATTCTGCTAATAGCAATACAAAAGGAAGTTTTGGAGGATGTGAATATTTTTCCATCGTTTAGAGGTAGAACCATCAAGGAAAAACAAAAATTACTAAGTTTTTTATTTAGCAAAAATGGCTTCAAATTTAATATAAAACGTTTTGTTGGAAACGCATGTTGCCTGTATAAATGTAACCTATTTTTTTCACGATTCAAATTTAATTATTTTTTTGAAACTTGAAACTTGCAAAAATAGTATAGGGAATTAATCTAAAAAAGATGAAGGTTTTTTTCAAAAATATTTGATGACCAAATAAATTTAGTTTCTTACGTTTTTTGAGATAAATCAGTTTCGTCAAAACTGTCTTTTGACAGAAACGATTGGAGCTAAAATGGAGATTACAAAATTTCTTAAGTTCTAAGTTTGAAGAAAATCTTTTCAGTAGGCTGTAGGTCAATTACAAGCAGAGGGAGTGACAGGTCAACAGGACAATTATTCAATTATTTTTAGGAATCCAGACATTAATTTTTTTCAGAGTCCAAAACATTGAGTTTTCGAACTACTGCCTTTCAAAGATGTCTGTTAACATTATAAAAATGATATCGCAAAGTTGTGGTAACAGAATCCTCTTAAGGGCAATATTTCCAAAAGTATAATAGATTTCAAAAAAGTTTGTTGGTCAAAAAAATGGCCAAATAGAATACATTTCAACACTGAAAGTTTGATTCATTGCAAGAATTTCTCAGTACCGGTATAAATTGTACCCAACATAAATGCACTCTTTAGCTTTTGGATAACTGTCACACTCTCAATCAAAATATTCTGTATATTCAATAGACTTATTTTTGTAACAAATTTCATTATGATTTTGCTTACTTTTCAAATTCTATCTCTTTTTTTTGTTAATTGGCTTTCAATTTCAATACGTTTACCTACAATGTTATGTAGCTTCATTTTATATTTTACCCACATGTATTTTGTTCTTCAAATTAAGACATCATATTATATTTATGTACTCAGGGCACTCTATAGGTATTTGTTTTAAAATTGATTGTGTATAAAACTCACATGAAAACAGTCGGTTTCAAAAATTTATTTTACCAACCGGAAATCCAAATCCCTTAATTGAAAGAAAAATAACAAAATTGATACCTATGTACATCTGTATACACTTTGTTGTAAGAACATAAATAAATTTCTAAATAAATTCAATGTTTTATTCGAGGAAGGAGATTGTTAGATTTATTCTATTTCTGTTGAGCGTTGATAAAGAGAATTCTTGTGTTCCTGGTTATGATTTCTTGGCATTACTTGTTTTATTTTTTTTTAACCTATACTTCCTTGCTACCTACACATATCTTTATCTAAAAGAAAAGGAAAACAAAATAATATATTAAGAGACCTCTCAGAAATCAGATACCGTTTAAAATGTCAAGAAATTTCTTAATAAAAAGCACTTAAATAAAAACAGGAGTAGGTATACATATTTATTTCGATAATAAATTTATTACCTATACTATAATTCACCAAACGTGAAATTGAGTACTTATACACGTTCCGCACAATATTATCCACGCTATAAATATTTTTAAAAAACTCTTTTATGGTCGCTTACAAAGAAACAAAAAAAAAAGCTGAAGAGTCCTTAGAAAGTTAAACATTCGTCAGTGAATAGGATTTTCAATTTCAATTTTTTTTTTTGTCATGAACAAGAATCTTTCATCTCATCAATCTTAAATTCTAAGAAAATCTTTTATTTAATTTTTGCTATAACTCAAATAAAAAGGTTTATTGCTTAGTCTGTCAAAGCATGTAGGTATAGGTCCTTATAATCCTAATGAAAAGTACACTGGATGTAAAAAAGTAAACAAAATAGGAATTTCTTCATCATGAGCTTCAGTTTGAGTTTTTTTTTTATTTTTGTGTTTCGCGAAAAGACTTTGTTTTCATAAAGTTTTATCTAACAACCAAAACGCACGTAAAGCAGGATCCTCAAATATTTACACAATCTTTACTTAAAAATTTAAATTAAATTACCAAACATCACCCATATATTCGCGTAAATATATTGCCAACACCATCACCGCCAAACGACCATACGCCCACCCGCCCTGCTAAGAATAACCATCCGCATCCTTTTTTACATTCCGGTTTTTCTTTTTTTTTTAATTATTATCCTTTTTTATGTTGATTTTCTGATTTGTTTTTTGTTTTTTTTCTTCTGTTTTTGTTTATCTTTTGAAAAGGGATTACAAGAAGCGGGCGTTAACGTATCCGCCTCGACAGTAATTCAATTGAAGGTGAGTTGGCAACCTTCGGAACCAGCACAGAATTATAATCAAACTTTCTAACAATGTTAAAAAAAAAGTCACTTTTCACTAACAAAGTATAAACTGCTTCAATGGAATCCAAAAAAAAAAGATGGGTCTCCGAAATGTCAAAAACTGAGTTCTTTGCATGCAACAACTTCTTCTTTCTTCCGTTTCTACTAACAGTATCCATTCTGCATGCGTGTGCAACCTCTTTGCGTAGTTTTCTTAAGCCACTTATTATTTGAAAACGCATGTAATGTATATCTGCATCCGTGAGATACCTGTCAAAGTGTAGATTAAACAGATATTTCCCATAACTATCGCAGGGCGAACCTGGTGAACCAGGTCCACCAGGACCTCCAGGACCACCAGGAGCAACAGGCACACCAGGACATGACGGAGAAAGAGGACCGCCTGGAGAAACAGGACCGCTAGGACCACCAGGTCCTCGTGGCGAACCAGGACCAATAGGACCGCCTGGTGCGACGGGACCACCTGGATTAAGGGTAAGTGTTAGTTCGTGCGTGTTTGTTGTGACACCGTAATATCAATTTAACTCAATTCCAAAGAGAGATTGAGTTGTTCATTTGTTGTCAATGATGATGATTGTTTGTTTGTTTGTTTGTTTTGTATTTCTTTTTGTTAATATAGGGCGAAAAAGGCGACCGAGGGGACAGAGGTTTAACCACAACGATAAAGGGCGACGAATTTCCCACAGGCATCATCGAGGGACCACCAGGTCCACCTGGCCCTCCAGGTAATTCAAATACTGAGACAAACAAAAAAAAAACCTTCAATCCCTTTTTTTTTGTACTTTATCAGAACTGTGTCGTCGGATAAGACCTTCACAAAAAATCCTTAGTCGTATAATGGGATATTAATCATGAGATCGACTTGATTAATTTATAAAAGGTATAGGTTATACTAGGTACACATCAGGGACAAAACACAAGAACTTGATCATCATCAGACCTCTATATGTACATATTCCCAAAGTTTGCCCAGTATGTCGTTAGGAAAATAATAATAATCAAAAAAAAAAAGGAAAAAAATCGAAAATAGCTGTGGAAAATCCTTGAATCTCTTTTCTTTCTCTCTCGACATAAAAACAAATATTGAATGATATCATCCCATCATCAGCAGTTCTATACTAGAGTACCTATACCTACCTTTGTAGTTAAAGCATCAGCTACTCTGGAGCTGGAGCATCAGTGTTATGTATATCTAGAAGTGCTTCAACGCCAGCATCATCCAAAAAGCTCTTTGGATCTGGTTCCCCATTTTTTCATATTTTTTTTTTTTGCAGAATATTGTTCCATTGAGTGTGCGAATGCGGTTGACAGAGAGAATGTGTACACGAGAGGGTGTTTTATTTATACACCGCACCACCTCAACCATTCCCACAGTGGCGCCAAATGACTCGTTTTTGTTCGTTGTTCAAATCATTTTTTTTAAATCGTCAATATTTTTTTTTTTTTTTTTGGAAATATTTTTGATCATAAAAAATATAAAATTGATTATGAAGGAACCCAACGTTGAATTGAATTCGTATGCAAAAAAAAAAACGATTATACAGATTATGGAAAAAAGTAGATTTTGAAATATGCAACGTGTTGGGCTGTTTCACATCGATCGATGAATAGTTTTAATGGATTAATATGAAATTGGGCGTATAATATTTTTGAAGAATATTGCAATTTGATTTTTTTTATCGAAACGATGCCAGTAAATGTTCCGGTATTCAGCACCAGAAATTCTTCATAAATTTGTGTACTTTGAGATGATGATTATAAAAAACTGGGCAGCATTTACAAGAAATGTTGCAATCTTTAATTATTATTATTTTAATATTCAAAACCAAATAAATGAAAAAATTTGTTTGCTGTGATTAAGCATCGAATAATATCGTTTTGTGTGAAGTTGGTTTAAAGATTATGTCTGGGCGTTAGGCAATATCGATAAATGCAAATTTTCCGAAATTTTAAGATGTAAATATCAACAAAATATTTTCAATGTAAATTATTTTTTTTTTTTGTAAAATTTAGGCGTTCAAGAATCCTCAAATTTTCTTCCGTTATCCTCTCAGATTTTCCAAGTTTTCAATTTTCCATATTGTCCCTATGTGCATAGATATCTATTATATTTCGAAATTCAATACTATCAAAATTAATATCATTATAAAGAAATTTTTAAAAATCTTAGTCAAAATTATCAATGACAATATCGGTTTCTAAATTTTTTTCAAAACTTTCACAATTCCATATTGTGAATATTTCAATAACACCTATTTATAAACATTCTTAAATGACTTAAAATATTGGCAATATGGGTTTTTAAAAAATCGAGAAATAATGGTTTAAAAAAATCTTACCAGATTTTTCAAAATGATCAAAAATCTTAAACATCAAGTCTAGTATGACAATTTTTTTAATGCGTCAAATATTGACTTTATGGGTTTTCGAAAATAACATTCTTCAAAATTTTTAAAATCTCGAACTGTCAATATTCGGATCATTCAAAAAATAATTTAAAAGATTTTTATTTGGGTGTTACATTCTTTTTTGGGGCAGTTATTCCATTTTGGGCGTAACATATTGTTTCAAATTTTGTTGGCCGATATTTCTCCAAATTTCTTGGGACATTATTGCCAACGACTTACGTCTTACAAGCTGGTTGTAGTCTGCTCATATTCTTCGCAGAAACAAGCTGCAATCACCTGGCAACAAGTCAATTAGCGAGAAGACTTATGGTTTTAGAATTTATTGGGTATGAAATGAAAGATAAAATAATGACAAATGGTTTTAATTGATTGGAAAACTTCAGTATTTTGAACAGACACAAAGAAGACATACCTCTCATGTTTAATATGAGTTTCAAAATTGAAGAACTTTGGCTGCCTTTAATTATTATTTAAGAATTTGCTAATTTTCACCTTGAGAATCCCTTCCAACAAAAATCCCCATAATTTTTTTGATAAACTATATTTTTCAAATTTTTCTGTTTGCCCGAATTTTAATATTTGGTCCCACTGTGCGCCATCGTCGTTGCCGTCATCATTCTCATTCATCTACATTTCCATCATCAACCCCATCTCCTTTTCTATCAGCATCATCCAACTCTAGAACCCACAAGACACACGAAGACGAAGACGAAACGAATATGCTGGTTCTGTTTGGTTTCAGGATGAGGGAGGTTTATAGATTTCAGAAAACGCAACGACCGACGAAAAACAGATACCTACGATGACGATGGCTAGGCGATGCTATGTTATGGTTTCAATTTCCCAAAGACTAAACAGATCCTCTGACAGCACCATAAGACGATAGACACACGAAATACTATAATATATGTATGTAGGTAGTAGGAGTCAAGATATTAGGAAAATCTATTTGCAACTATACGCAACAATCGTTCTCCACCTCGCCGCCATGCCATCCTACGACACACCAAGACGACGGACGCCAACGGCTTCGTGGCGGCAACGATGACTGCAAGGATCAAGGAGAAGGAAATAGATTATGCCTAGTTGTTTATACAAGAAGCTGAGCATCGTTTTCTTCGTTTGCCAGGGCATATGGATTTATGTGTTATTGAAGGAATGTGAGGTTTGGTCACGCCATGCCATTTCAAGAGTATCTCGTCTAAGTTTTTCTTGACCCAATTGCTTTGAAGACGGAAAATATTATTACCTAAACATGGTATAAAGTTGAACAAAACTGTCATCATATTTATACCAAGAAAACTATTTCAACCGAGTTTATCACATTGAGCTAAGTTTCTTTTTTTTTTTTGTTATTTGTAGGTTATCTTGACTTCCAGCTGGTTTGAACTAAATTCAAAATATTTGCAAAAACTTGCAGTGAAATAAGAAGTACTGAATAGTCTTCCATTTATTTTTGTTGGGTGACTTTCTTTGGAATAAGTTTTTTTTTTATTTACATTTTTTTCGAAGCAAAGTAAACTTTTTTTTTAGTTTCTTTTGCATCATAGTTGTGCTCTGTATCTCTTTACTATAGCTATTTGTATATTGTAGAAGTTATTGTGCTGGGAATGCAGTTTTACTTACTGGAGGTTAACTGCTGTATGTGGATGTGAATTTTCAGAGAATGGTTGTCAAATTTTATTTTAATAATTTGCAAAATCCTTGTAAGCTTTCGTGAACATAGTGGATTATGTGTATTTGTTATTTTTATAACTAAGTGAAATGTGAACTAAAAGTAGGTCAAAAATTTTGAATGTCTTCAACATTATGAATGAAAAATACTTTTAAGATAGAAACCATTATAATATTTTTGTCATGTTTGAAATTATATAAATGAGTTATATATAGTGAAAGTGAGTTCGTGCAAGTTATTTTGAAAAAAAGAAATAGGTTATTCCATTTGGGTTCACAACATAAAATATTAATGCCCGAAAAATTGTGGATAGATGTGCTTATAAATTTATCTCAAAAAATATCAGACGAAAAAGATGTGTTTTGTACATGCTAAGGCATTTCTAGTACGACAAGAGCTCAGGCATAGTGTTTCAATTGATTTCATGTTTTTTTTTTAAGCTAAAAACATCAAAAGTCTCGATTTGTCCACTTGACGATTTTAGAGAAATGCTTTTAAACTAAAACTGTGCATCAATACTTTTTCATAAAATCAGAAAAAATATTGCATTTTATCAAAATTCTGTATCTGGATGAAAAATTCTGCATAAGTATTTCATTACTTTGCATTTCAATTATTCTTTATTCCAAAATTCAGAATTCCGTATTTTTAAGTTCTGCAATTACAAATTTCTGCATTTCAAAATTCTGTAAATCTTAAATTCTGTTTTCGAAAATTAAAAAAAAATTCTTAGGTATTCCAAAATTCAATAAATTTAAAATTTTGTATTTTAAAATTCTTAAAATATAAAATTTACCAAGTTCATAATTCTGTATTCAAAGCTTTGAATTTAAAATGCTGTATTCAACTATGCTGTATTTGAATTTCAATCGATCAAAGCCTTAGACTAATTCACTTTTAATGAAATAGATTTTGTATTGGCGCCTGCCCTGCCTGTCGACTGGATCATCAGAAAGAATTTTGGTTTTTTAACTCAAACTTCTTTTTTTGGCTCGTTTTTGATTTTAACAATTTTAAACATTAGTATTCTTTTTTTTAATTTTCCAATTCAATTTCAAGTTCCTACATGGAAAAACTATTTCAATAGAAAAATCCCATAATTTTTTTAGATTTTTATTTAGACGCTAAAGGGCGGAACACTGTGGGCGGTTAAATTTTCTTACGAGAAAAATTTGAAAAAAAACTGTGCGTTTTTTCTTAGAAAAATTTAAAAAAAAAAAAACAGATTTAGATGAAATTCTTAAGTAAATTATTAAGTAAAAATATTTGTCAATAAAATATCAAAAAAATATTTATAAAATAAAAATTTGTCAAAAAAAAATTCGTCAAAAAATATTTCTCAAAAATGCTGTCAAAAAAACATTGTCAGGGAACAACCAAGTGAACACATTTTTGAACGGCCTACAGAATCAGTCAGTCCATCAGCCTTTCAGTTCCCTAGTATTGATGACAAAATATAATAAATAAAAACGTAAAAGAAACGCAACCTCTGCAAACAGAAAAATGATAACATTTACGCGTTACGCCTCGATGTATGATTTTATTACTTTTATAAATTTGAGGTAAAAAAATGGCCAACATTTTTGAAAAATAGTGAGATTGCAACAAATTTTGCCTTTAAAGTATACAATATGATTCAAGCACTGCCCCTTTTGTATTAGATCTTTAAACTGTCAAAGATTTTACAAATCATCTGGTCACCATTTCACATCTATCTACGAAGCTATTATTAGACAAGTACTTAGATAGGTAATTTAATGAAGTATTGACTTCCAGATTAAAATAGTGCTCTGACGTTTTATTAACTGCCCTAAAGTAATAATTTCTTCTTCTCAATTTGTTTTCATAATTTCAAAAAGTATTTACTGTTATTCCCCAGGATTATCCATTATCAAACTCTTTTAATCTTAAAATTATTCTACTTTCAATAACTTTTAAAATACTTAAGCAAAACACATTCACCTTCAGAATTTATATGCAACAAACCATTTTACCTCTAAAAAAAACAGTACACAAAAAAAATTAAACAATAAGCCTAGCTTAATTACAACAATAAAACAATTTCTAAAGGCCATGCTCTTCTTAAAATCATAAACTTTCCCTAACGAGCCTTAAGCCTTAAAAAACTAGTTGAAGTCCCTTATTCCTAAAAACTTATTAATGCCAACTTATACGAGTATATGCACACTCTTACAACAAAATTGCGCACATAACAATATGATGATGTGTACTTGTACCATGTACCTTCATAGTTCCGAAATCAGTGTTCCTTGACGAACACATGCTTTGTACCATTGATATCTACCTACCCCTGAAAGCATATTATAATTAATAACAAAATAAAACCGACTATGTATGCTATAAGAGAGGGTTGGCTAGCTGGCGTTATGTTATGCATCAGCAACAGTAGGTTTTATACCTTAGGTCGGTAAGTAGGTAGTATAAGTTGGAATCTGCACATTTTGTGTGCAGTGCTATGGCCATACCTCAATTACATTTTTGCCACAAGTAGAGAGTCCTCCCCAATTGCGCAATATTAACTACTGTGGTGGCAATGGCATGGCAAGCCCCTATGTACGATGATTATGATGATGATGAAGATGATGTGGAAGGAGATTGAGGTGCTGGCTGAAATGGAATTACAAAACGAAAGGGTGCCATTGCCATTACCTATCCATAAGGGTTTTTCTTTTCCTGTACAACATTAATTTATGAGCACACAAGGATAATTGTAATTATTATTATTATATGAATAAAAATGTATTTATGTTTGTAATTTTTGTATACTTGGTAATATTATAAATATACGCATAACTTATACCATACTATATAGGGGAGAATAAGGATAATAGTGCAACTTTCAAGTACCTACAATAAATTATTACAAATAACTATAGTTAAGTAGAAAGTAATTACACTGCCACCGTCTCCGACAACTGGGAGCAAACTTTAGTTTTTTTAACTAACATAAACTTTGTTCATCGACTTTGTTCATTTGTGCATTAATATGCACAAAGCAAATATCATGCATCCTTAATAGACGGTCCCTCTGACACAGCAACATTTAAAGTCCTTTTTAAAAATTATTTTTCAAACTGGTTTTTTTCAGATTTTATAATAAAAAAAACAGTCTTATTTCGAGCCCATTATCCCCTAACTATAAAAATAAATATGCATAAGTACGAGTTATTATGCATTAACAATAAATACATCCAGCAATATAATGAGGGCAGCTCATTGTTTCACTTTTGATGTTTTGTTGATTTATTTTATTATTTTTTTTATACTTACAGGACCCCAAGGCATTCCGGGTGAAAGAGGCGAAATTGGTCCACCAGGACCGGCGGGACCACCAGGCGAAAAAGGACCTCGTGGTAAACGTGGTAAACGAGTAAGATCCTTTAAACAAATTTTCTCTTTTTAAGTACTTTACGATTTAATACGACCTAATGGATAGTACCTACTATAGTTCTAACATTGTACATTGTGTTAATATTTGTAAATAATATGGGTGTTATGTATTATATAGGAATATTATTGAAATTTACTGTAGAAACAAACATGTAAATGATAATCATGATTGCATGTGTAAATATGCATGTGTAAAATATGTAATTTATATGTAAATAAATTTGAACATTTTTGACGCGCTCAACGGTTACAAAATTTAAACGCAAATCGGGATAAGGACTTTGTAAAATTGAGTTCACACTCTCTGTTCGGGTTAAGAAGTTTTTGTTAAATTCAGTTTATGCAAAAGTAAATGTATACTATGGACATAAGGATGGACGGATGCTCAGATACTCATTTAACTTTGTATTTCCATCTTTTGGAATCTAAATTTTGAATTCCAAATTTTTTCCCTTTGCAGACATTTGATAATAGAAGCGTTAGTATTTCCCTCATAAGAAGTCTACATATTGTTTAAGAAAATATTTAAACCAAAAATAGAATCATTGAACTCCCTAAGAGATATAAATAGGTATAAGCGTGAAGTTTTTACAATTTAAGATTTGAAAATTAATTTTCACGATTTCTTGTAACAACATGGTTTAAAATGTAGCCTCTGATACCTTTAGAAAAAAAAATTACTTCTTGACTAAATTTAAACTATTACGACTGATTAAAATCGTTTTACCATCAAATTATTAAGCAATAAACATTTTTATAAAAGAAAACTTTAAACTATTTGAAGGAATGCTTTGTCTTTTTTAAGATTTTAAAAAATAAAGCACAACGAAAATTAAACTGTAACAACTAATTCACAGCTTATGCTTAATCTAAGAAACAAAGATAGAAAACGATATACGTCAATATTGAAATTATTAGGACTAATTCACGAACAGCTAACGGCTTATTCTAGAGACATATCTATAATCTGTAAAAGCTTATACCTAACCTATCTTCAGATAATTCTTCAAAAACCATAAAATTTAAACTGCAAAAGTTTATGTCTAAAGTTTTATTTTGTTACAAAATTAATTAAAAATACTTTTTTTTATTTTGGAAAAGTAGAATTTTTGGTCAATTGCTTATGACCTTTCGTGCATACAAACAAAAATAGTAAAATCCACAACTTTATTTATGAATGTTTGAAAGTCGAAACCTGAAAATAAAAAATAAAAAAATGACCTGTATTTGCCAACTACAAAAACAAGTACTATGTGCAACGGACGAATTAACTTTAAAAAAGTGTAAAAAAGGAGTTTACTCTTTTAAACATGCAGAATGTATCGCAAAGATTTTGATTTTTTGCTTGTGGTTGTTTCCCTGGTTTATGAACAGCAAACATTTTACAAGTAAGTCTCACTTTTAGAAAAATGAAAACTCCCAGTTCAGTCATTCCGGTCCAAAAAGGGTCTACAAAACTTTTCCTTAACATCATAATATTTCATTCTATGAAAATCCTTACAAAATTAGTGGAAACATTTTTGGTTGCGAACTCTCTGATATATTCTTCATTTCCATGGAACCTCGTTCTTCTTTCACTGCCTCACCTTAAATCCCAATCGAAACATGTTGTTCTTCAAAGCAAAACACTTAAAATTAAATTCTAAATCGTTTATTCAAATAAATTTAAATGGTTATAATCAAATCACTTTAGATCAACCCAAATATTCAAAACAGAAAAAAAAAATAACGAAAAAAAGGTTAAAGTGGATAAAATCTAAGTAGGTAACAGCTCATTCAAAATGAACCAATTTGCCGAATTGCTTACCCAAACCCACACCAAAATATATTCAAAGGCAAAAACTTTTCAATAAACTTTAATAGAATTTTTCCAAAAGAAAAAAAAATCAGTATTCGGTCACATCTTCGGGGACAAGTTAAGTTTAAAAAGAATTGCCCTAATCAGACATCCACCCAAAAGATTGACATAATATAAACAGCACTATAAGCAAAATACCTGTTCAATCTACCTATGAGAATTTACAGGAAAAAAAAAATAAAAAATAAATAATGTATGTAAAACTGAACCGATTTATTTCGCCAGATAAGCCATCATAGGTTCCTTTTTTTTCAAGGAAAGGTTACATAATAATGTTTTGCTATTCACAGGGAAATTGATTTTTCTACCTCAACCTATGTAAACACCTTCGAAAACGGTTTTACTTTGCAAAAAAAAAAAATTCCTAGAAACGTGTACTCATTAATCACCGCCAGTATTTTTTTTTTTTTCATTTTCAAGTTAGCTAGCTATAGCAAGAAGTAGCAAATAGCAAGTAGCTAAAGAAAATATGTACATTCATCCATTTTAAGTGGAACCATGAATGTCAAAGTGTTTTTGTAAACATAACTTAAATGGGTTCAAGTGAAAGTCTAAAATTTCTCCGCTGGGACGATTTTCAATTTATGTATACTCAGGCAAAACTGAAATGAAGTTTTTGTTGTTGGTTTTTTTTTTTTTTTTCTTTAACTTGCCTTCGTATTTTTTGAGCAAATGGTCTGTTGGTATAAGGACGATGACCGACCACCTAGCGAACGGTAGAAACTTTTTGTATGACCTGGTCAATGGTTTGTGGATCTTTAGAAGATGACATTGTGTGTGTTGAATTTTAAACTTTTCTAACTCGAAATGCAATCGAGCTGAAATGGAATGTGTTTTGAATGTTTTTTTTTTTTTTTTAAATAGTCGTTTTGAAGCTAGTTTTGGTTTTGTTGGCGTTGTTTTTCTTTTGATGTTTTGTACGACAAAATGTGTGGACTCAGACAAATACTGCGTTGATATTGGGGTTGTTTAAAGTGAAGTTAATTGAGTACATTTACCTGAAATCGTTCTGCAATTTATTAGCCCGATAAAACTGTATACTTTGTTTAAAATTTAAGATTTCTTCTCTTAAATTCAACATTTTCTTATGTAGGAGCATTTAAATTTCAAAGTGGATGGCGCCCAACAAAAGGCTGCGATTCTTCCAACCATAAATAAACTAAACGAAATGAATAATTGTTAAATTTAGTTTCCAAAGTATTGTGTAAGGGAATCTATTCGCCATCTTAGAGCGTCGCCGTGTGCTTAAATAAAAAAAAAAGTGGCGCCCAAAAAAAGGCCAAAAGACTATAAAATAGAAATTAATTAAATAAATTGTTAAAACTAGTTTCCAAACTAATTTAGGCGTTTATACCTAACATTCATTGTTTCGCTATACCTACGATGGGTTCCTGTGCAGCTATATATTTATATACACTAGCCTTTAGATCCATCTAGACATCAAATTATGTGGTGGTGTTGTTAGCGGCTTGTTGGAAGAGAGCGATGTATTCATTCTCATCCTGCACAAGCGGGCGAGTTTTGCAGAGCTACGGAGATTATTTATGTCTGTGAATATAATTATTATCTATTCTTATAGAGTGGTCATTTATTTTCAAAATCTTTTTGGAAACTCGGATTTCTCGGATGGTTGATCAGATCGTTAAAAAATGGTATATTGAGCAAGTTTTTATCTGTGATGTTTTAGACCAATTTCATCGTGAACACACAGGGGAAAAGAGAGCCACACAAAATAGAAGAAAAACAACCACAGTTTGGTATGGTTTTCATCCAAAAAGAACGTCGTTTTAAAACAACGCAGACAATCTAATTAAACTTTCTATAAAAAATGAGTGCAACTTGTTCTGATTTCTTAGCCGAGAGAAAATTCCAATGCTTAAAGAAAATCACGTAAAACTAGAAACATTTCTCTAACTGTGTTGAACTTTGCATTTGTAAGGATTGTATTTTAATAATTGAGCTCTTTAAAACAATAGCTTTGTCGTTTTATTGATGTAAGAAAATATCAAAATCTTATCATAATTTGTTTTATTTAAATCAATCCGATTTCTCTATAGAAATATTTGAAGAACTATTTGTTTTGATTCATTTCAGAAATCAAACAGCAGCGTTGTAAAAGATTACAATCTTTGGTAATGGATTCGTCAACTTCAAAGAATGCAATGAATTGCAATCAGTTGATTGTCTCTAAAGATTGCATTCCCAAAAAATTCCCAAGCAATTCCGAAACTTAAAATCATTTACGAGTATTAATTAGAAAATTAAAACAAGGTTACATATTTGTTCATCAATTTTGGACCCCCATGCTCAAATCGTGGCTCTTCCACCGCCACGCTTTCTAAAAATTCTTTTCTCAGTCCTTCACTGACCAGAAAACTAAAATCAAAAATCAGCTGCCAAGCAAGCATTATTTGTTAACATTTACATTGTTCTTAAACAATGATACAATGTGCTTCTTTTTATTTCAACTGTGAACAAATGGTTGACAAGAAGTCGTATTCGACTGTGAAAAAAAAAAACATTAATTTCACTCACCACTCAATGAGGGTAAGGTCATTCTAATTTTTCCCAAACACGAAAGAACCAAAATCAGCTAATAAAGTCAATTAATTCTATTGATCTACAGCGGTGAAAAATTCAACAATTTGGGCAATAACCTCGATAGATGAATACTTAATTTTTCAAGAGAACATTCTCTTAGCAGAAAACATCTTTTTAAAGACTTTGAACACGCCATTAGAATAATTGTTATCTTATTTTTCAAAAGAAAAAAATAAAAACGCTAAGCTTTTGTTCAATACAATAAGATTACATCTTTACATCATTTTTCATTTTGTGGGGCTTTGCCACCACCTGCTATAGAAAAGCAAAGTTCAAATCGTCCCGACATCTATGCCAGATAAATATATATAAATTTTTTTCTGTCCCTACCCTAATGGGCGATTCGCACGCACAGATCCGACAAAAAAAAAAGGTGAAATAATTTCTCACTGTGACTATAGAAATATACAAGCTTAAATGTAAATTATTACACTCGCTGGGTTTTTGTATCCTGTCATCCAGTCTAGTCTATTTATGGACGAGTTTGGTATGTGTATGGCATGGAGTTCCACGCAATCACCAACTGTCATAAATCAATATATGGTTATTTCATTTATGAATGAGTCTGGTAAATTCCAATTTTCACAATAAATGCAACAAAACCAAGAGACAGAGACAGTGCAGTATGTGCCGCGTAGCACGATAACTCTACGATAACGCCAAGGGTTGGAGGTAATTAGTTTCAATTGTTGCAAACGTACGCGGTTACTATTTACATATTTGTATATTTGTATTCGTCACGTTTCATGGGCTATTATAAATTTATAATTGAAATTCATAGTCTGGCAATTCGAGAAGGAAGAAATCGATATGTTTGTTTTAAATGACAATGTTGACATGCTTGTTTATTTGCATCCCTTGTGGGTTGATTTTATTTGCTTTAATTCTCAAAAGTCACATTGAACTTACAATCATTTCTCTGATGATGATGGTGATGATTCGTGGGCCTTGCCTTTATATGATAGACTTCCGACGAAGTATATTTACATTACGTTGGAAGAAGGACATCGTTTCATATTGTGTGCTTGATACTGTCTGGCTTTGTATTTTCATTAAATATGGTTTGGGGTCATAATTCTGTAAGCGCCAAAAATTAAGTTTCCAAAATTCTGTGAAACTAAAATTTTGTTTAGTTTTATGCGCACTTTTTTCATCATAAAAAACAATTTTTCTTTTATCATTTCCAGAATTTTGAAATACAGATTTTAGAATGCAGAACTAAATTTTTTTGTAGCATTAACGGAATTGAGAAGTATACTTTCAAGTACTGCATATAGAAGTTGGACTTACGGAATTTTGAATAGCAGAAATATAGACTCACAGGATTTTAAAATACAAAATACATATTAGATTAACAGCATTTTGAAATACAAAAAAAATTGAAATGCAGAAAGTTTGCATTTAGAGAATTTTGGAAAACAGAATAATGGAAATGAATATTGCGTTCTGCAGCAATCACGCAAATTCATCTCCAATTTGCACACTGCATTAGATAACCTTATTTTGGGAGTTCGACAATCATTCGTTTCTTACGCTCTTCAGGAAAACTTTCTGTTACCCATGATCTCTTAATTAATTGGTACAGTAGCTTCATTCGGTGTTATTGTTTGTTAGAACTCTGCGGAGATACCATCAAGGCAAACCGCCTTGTTCTTAAGAACTTGGGTTGACTTAAAAATGTGTTCATTAAAAAATGAAAAATACGCACTTTACTTAAACTTAGAAAACTTGAATTTTGTTTAAAATTATATTCATGGAAATAAAACCTCAAATCGAACACCGAAAGAAGAATAATGGAATACAAAGTTGTGTTCATGTTCATACAGAATTATTGATCCTGTACAGAATTTGGTCATACCGACTTTCGGAATATCTTTTACTTTGGAGTTCCATTAAAATTACTGCAATTTATTTATTCCTATCACTAGAGGCCGATTCTTCTTCTGGTAGATAGACTTCATTATTTTTTTAGTTTTCCCTTCATGCATGTGCTGATTCTTTGACAGATTCTTCTCCTCGTGTGTGAATGTGTGTCTCTTGCCTGCTAATTCTGAATAAACTATGACCAATCTAAGTATATTCTGCGAATCGTTCGTTGATGTTGGTGTCATCGTTAGCCCACAATGATATCATCTTCAATGATTTGTAATCATTAATGAGATACATATCTAAGTTACTTTGTTCATTGAATACTAATCTAAACCACAAACCATCAAATCAATCGATAATCATTCCCAAAACGATTCGCAAACCCAACGATAAATTAAAAAATAAAATAAACTGTTATTACAAAATCATGATTTCAAATACATACATGTAATTGCGTCCCTTTTCCCAATAATATTTCGACAATCAAAAGAACACCATATGTTTGTTACCATATACATTTTCCGTTTTATTTGAAATAAATAAAAAAAAAAGTACGCTCGATTCTAAGTTGCGCCATCTTTTGTATCCTTAAAACACAAATATGCCATCAGTTATCCCTCATTGCACTCAAAAATCAAGGACAACGACGACGACAACACAATGAAGACAATGAAAGGCATCAAGAGTCACAACGAAGACCCATGGCTATACGACGAACGACATCGCCATGAAAAATCATCGATTGTTGGAAAATCTTATATATTATTAAATTCGCAATAAAAACGTCTTGATTCGCAAAATTAAACTTCTTTCTCATAGTGTTAGTCGAGAGTCTAATAAATACGAAGAACAAAGCTCGAAAAGGCTATAAAAGTTTTTTTTTTGTTATCGTTTTCGTTTTTCCCTTCGTTTTTGGCCAACGCGCTTGGAATATATTTTCATTCAGCGACAGCTGTCGTTTGCAGCTTCCATCTATCGTCATAGTCGACAATGACGACGACGGCCAGGCCGCATCGCGTACAAGTAATACATTACATTACCCACTTGCTGTGTCCCGTAGTCCTATAGAGCTATATGTACGAGTATGTAGTAGTTCGAAGTCTCTGGGCTCTGTTGGCTTGCAAGGACTCAACTTCATCTTCTTAACAGGGACACACAGCGATTTTTTGGCGATAAAGGGAGTTATTTTTCGTCAGTGAAAAGTGAATAGGCGGAGAGGGTATGAGCTGATTGGGAGTTAGGCAGAAAAGACCACCCAGGGGTGCCGCGTTTAATGTTTGCCGTAGATTTGGTGATTTATATTCCCCACCGACCGATTACAACTTCGACGTTTTCTGATTCTTAAGCAGAGTCCTAATCCTATACCGCACAGCTCAGCTACTACATATACACTCTCATATAATTTACCATCAGTTGCTGTTATATCGTTCGCCGTCATTGTTAAAATGTGTTCTCCTATGAGTTTTAGCTTTCAGCGACAATTAGCTAAAGCTTTTGGCGAAGAATTGTTTTTATTGCTGTTTTTTTTGTTTTTTTTTTTGACTTAGAACCTCGTCAATCTTTGAATAAACCCCCATAGGATATTATTTTTCCAGGTAATAAAGAAGGTATAGGTAAGAATATAAATATAATGTAGGTACATTCTGCGTACATGACTCTTAGACTCACACACAGCTCAGGGGCTTACTCTTTATATACACTGAGGGTGTTGGCAAACAGTACTTAACCTTATTCGATCAGCAGCATCAGTCAAGTGAAAATGCATGGACAGAACAAGGAGCTGCTGAGTATCCTTCAGCGTGCAAATTCTCAAATATTTGCACTTTTCTCCATCATCGTCAGTATAATGTCGTTGGCCAAGACAAGGGACATAGATCCAAGGCCGGATTATTCATAACGCGAAGTTTTTAATGCCCTATGCGCCCCGAGTTTCTTCCGAGAACCATTATATTTTTTAGTCGTAAAATTTTTTTTTTTTTTTTGCTTACTTTGATATTCACAACACGGATAGGAAAAAATTGTAAAGGCTGAAACGGGAAATTAGGTTAGATCACAATAACACCATAGCTTAACTTTAATCAACGCAACGGATAAATAAATAATCTTGAAAAATTAAAGTAGATAATTTTTCCGTTAATTATACTTTGTGTTGCAACCTCCCGAGGTTCAAAATTATAAGTTATAATGTTCATTGTACATACATACATACATATATATAATGAACAAATAAAAATTGCTGAATATGTCGCCGCCGTTAATAATTCAGTAAAAAGTTTTGACTATTCTGTATGTATCGTTCAATGTTTTTTTTTTTTTTGTACATTTTAAAACATTCCACAAAGAGACCAAACTTGTATGTTATCCAATTGACTAATATTTCGCCTACACGCAATGTTTTCTATGTTTTTTTTTTTTTTTTGCTTCAAATTAAAGCATATCCCAAAAAGGAGTAGGATTATCATATTATATGTACCTACAAACATTTTATAAATAAAACGTTCAGTTTTTTTTATTTGTGACAGTTGCTATGTTTTCTCAAAAACTGACATAAAATGAAGTTAATACCTCGAAAGTGTCTTAATAAATTGACTTTATTTAATAATTACGATTGCAATTTACCTTGACCAATATCAAATTTAGAATCGATAATAATTCTTGTATTGAATATGTCGGTGAAACTATTTCTATTTAGTAGTGCAATGTTTTCTATGTTTTTTATTTTAGCTATCCCTCACTGTATTAAAACCTAATAAAATTTATATTTCAATGCTTATAGTAATCTGTAGTTTATTGGTTTAGTCCATTTTAATGTTGTGCATTTTTTTCTATGTTTTAAGGGTTTTTTACACACCAGTATAGAATAAATTAAGTATTCCATCCAAACGGACTTTTAACTACTTTGTTTATTGCTTAATAATTTGACGTTAATTTGTTCTGACAGTTTCAGATTTATTGTAATGTTTTCTATGTTTTTTTGTTATTCCTCAATTCATATCATGTTAGTAAAACCACAACACTAAAGTTAGCCAAAACTTAGCAAATTGAAGTTTTTATTGGTGAATAACTGCACGATAGTTTTCTATGTTTTGTTTGGATTTTTTAGCAAAATATTTCAAGATAGCAAATCACAAATTTTGATTTCTAATTGTTGATTAGTGGGAGGGTTTTCTTTAATTGAAGTAAATTTTCGCAAAATAATATAAATTTAGTAATATACTGCCTCTAAAGGGAGCTAAACATTCGTGTTTGAAATAGTGCTTATTAAATAAAAATAAAGTGACTAGGTAAATTAGTTGTGATTTTTGCTATTTTTCTATGTTTTTCGAGTGTTTGCAACTGTATGCGATATTTTCAATGTTTTTTTTTTTTGGTGTTTCCCTAAATTTTCAACCTCTAATATTAGTTAATTTTTTAATTGTTTAATACAATACTTTATAACAACTATGTACTATTTCGTTGCAAATGTTTTCTATGTTTTCTGTTTTTAATTAAACTTCAAAAGCAAAATTTCAATGCAATTTAGGTATTTCGTATAAATTTAATTCAGCCCTGCACACTCAAATATCTACCCCAATGCACTTTGGTGACCCTTCTCTAATGTACATAGGTATGTGTTTTTGTGAAACAGAGAGGCACAGGACCAAATTTTATATTTGTTTTGGACTTAATTTTAATCAAAGCATTACAGGAAGTAACAGGAGGAAGTGAATCTGAGTGAATGTGTGAAGAAATATGTGTGTGCGTTCATGTGTCGATATGTTTATTTTGCAAATCCGGTGACAGATGGTGTGTCCTTTCTGTCGTCCTTGCGCTTATTCTTCGTTCGCTACGCCAACATCGATTTGAGTAAAGTCTTTTGTATGTATTACTTATTATAACACTATACACTTTATAGAGCGCCTAATTTTTTAAGTTTACAATGTTTTTTTATTTTTTTTTTTTTGTTGTAAGTCCCTCTGTTTTTTGTTTATTTTTTTTTTTTTGTTCCTGGATGTGCTTCCATATTTTTTGTATCCTTTTTAAATATACATATTATTTTGTTTCCGGACTGAAGTATTACTTAACACATTTTCTGAGTCACGCTGTAAGTACACTTATGCTTAGATTTTTTTTTTTATTTCTTGTACTTTGTTTGTATCCTGGTGTTGCAATTTTTTGTTCTTTTTATGTTCGGGGGTTTTGAGAGTTGAGCACTCCACCTAGAGCTTTGATGTTTAGTAGAGCACACACACTCAATCTTACTTACACAAATACACACACACAGCCGTACACGTACACAATAGCAAGCAAAGCACCCTCTGCAGCACAACAACAACAACATGAGAGCGCACATATATAGGCTTTGGGGTTTTTGTGGATGCTGCAGCTAAACAATCCCGACATAACTTGATCTGCTTGGCACCGTAGAGATATATGGGGTTTGATTTTGTTGATGGTAGTTGTTGATGGTGTGGATTATATGAGGAGGGTAGTTTTCTTATGTGTGTTATTTGCTTTGTTAACAAAGAGGGTATACTGATGGTTGAAGAGGGGGGGAACTGAATGCACTGAATTCTGATTGCACATTGTCTTACAGATATTTGGGCCAGGAGGTAAGGATGAGGATTACGATGACCCACCAGTGACATTGTTACGTGGTCCACCTGGGCCACCTGGTAATCCCGGCAAAGACGGACGAGAAGGACGCGACGGCTTAAAGGGTGATCCTGGTGAGCCTGGTGAACCGGGATCGTTGGGGCCTCGCGGTCTAGATGGTTTACCCGGAGAACCAGGTATTGAGGGTCCTCCTGGATTGCCTGGCTATCAAGGGCCACCTGGTGAAAAGGGTGATCGAGGTGACATTGGTCCACCTGGTTTGATGGGTCCTCCTGGACTGCCCGGACCACCCGGTTATCCAGGTGTAAAAGGTGACAAAGGAGATCGGGGCGATTCAGTGAGTATAGATTAGGCTATTTCAATATTTTGTGAAAACTTAACTGCCTCTTATCTTAGAAGTACAGAAAAATGCGAAGACGACAAGATGACGGTATGGCTGATGCACCACATACACCAACAATTGAATATGTAAGTATATAAATTTATAATTATTTCTACCTTCATTTATGGTAAGCGAATATTTAAAATTAATTAAGAATAAACACTTTTGGCGAGTTCCAATCACAAGGTATTTCTATCATGTAACAGGATAAGGTAATACATTTTTAACCTATAATTTCAATGTTATTCTCTGTGTACCTCGAACATAGCTTAAATGGGATATTTATGTGATTTATATTTTTTAAACGTCTCAATTTTTAGCAATGGAAATGCATTTTTTTACACAAACTTGAACATGAATTACACTACTACCATTTTGTTTACGTCTCTAAAAACTAGTCGATTTTTTTTGGTCTAAATCCCATTTTTACATTTATTCGTCATTCGTTGGTCACAATTCTGCTACAACAAATAACTTTACTTTACTAAGCTTTAAGGCTTTTGCCAAAACAAAGCGAAACATTCGCTGACAAATAACAAACAAACTGTGACGTTTGTTAGTCGAAGCAACGTGTTGAAATTGTTTTTTTTACTAAAATTTTTACACCCAAACAAAAACAGCAAATATTCAAAAATAACGATTCATCAAAACTAAAATAAATTCTGAAGGTCTAATAACATTAATAAATCAAATAAAAAAGATGTAAAGCCGAAAAAAATGTGCATTGAAATCTGCAACCATTTTTTGAAAAAAAGCTTTACAAATTTAAATCTGCTTCTTGTGTGCGGCCATAAATAACTTTTAACAATTTGAATTCCAATTAATTTAATACAATATTTTTACTTATGATTCTTAAGTGTTCGAACTTTTAAGATACGATTTTTTCATCAATTTTGTAAATCACCAATTTATGAACAATATTTTTTTTTAATTTCTCATAAAAATTCACTCATTAACATAATCAAAAAAATATTTTTCCTCCAAAAAAAAAAAGCTGTATGGACCCCCTGGACCTCCCGGTCCGATAGGCCCTCCAGGTCATCCAGGCCCCTCAGGAGAACGTGGTTTAGATGGACGCAAAGGAGATCAGGTAATAATCATTTTATAAGCACTCCCATCATATACATACATAAATAAAACACAAGCTGGAAACAAGTATTTAATTCTGACAAACAAATTCATCCATCATTTTAACGCTTTAGGGCGAGAAAGGACTGAAAGGCGATCAAGGTCCAATGGGTCTACCTGTAAGTTAATTATATGTATATTAATTTTTTTTTTTTTTGACGAACAATTATGGACATTGATGATTATTTATATCGATTGATGAATTTAATTAGGGCCCAATGGGAATGCGTGGTGATTCTGGATCGTTTGGTCCTGCAGGAAAACCTGGGCATCCGGTAAGTGGTTACATTTTGTTAAATTCTTTTTTTGTATTTTGCTTTATGGTTAAGGGTATGTTTATCTACAGATACCAACTGGCTTAGTCTACTTAACTCAACATTTTCACTGTCGTGTTCGTAACTAATCAGTATAATTTTTATTTCTAACAGGTGTGGGCTTATTAACCAAACACTTCTTTACGCTGACAAAAATAAAAACAAAACAAAAAAAAAATTATCCGGCAAAAATGTTAATGGGCTGCTACTATATACTCTACTACCACTCTACTGCACACACAAGTTATTTGTTGTTGCTATGAAAAAAAATCAAAAAAAAAAGCAAAAAAAATCTCAGCAAAGTTTCCCGCCAAAAATCAATTATTTACTTTTTTGTATTTTCCAAATAAAATCTTTTCAGTTTGAAAATTTTAGTTTTCCATAATGTGTAAATATTCCATTCAATGCACGCTTTCCCCCTATTATATCTATATTATAATAACTATAAATAAAAATAATTGTTGTAAATTTGAAATATAAATATTAAAAAAAAAAAACGCTGAAATTGTAAAAAAAAAATTAAAATTAAATAAATTTCTATTTAATAAACAAAAAATTAAAAATTAAATACATTTCGTCCATTGCAAATAGTTATTCATATACATTTTTTAAATTAACACATTCATTCATTATTATATCCCATATTTTTTATAAAGACAAAATACTTACATACATACATATATGATCGCTTTCTCTTTAAATCTTATTCCTATATAAATATTTACATTTCTAACACCTACCTTACCTACTCAACAAAATGTTTAAATATCTTAAACCAATCCGAATTCATGTTCAACAACAACCAACCATATCGCATTACAGAATTTACAATTGAATAGTATAGTTTAAGGCGCATTGTTTTTGTTTCCCTTTCCGTATATTTCACCAACGCTAGCCGCCATCATTTATTTTTCTTTCTGTCATTTTGCCTGTCCAAGTATTTTTGTTTTTATTTTTTTCCCGTAATGGATTCAGTATTTTAAAGACATAAATTAAAAACAAAATAAAATTAAAGTAGCATTTGTTTCATGGAAGCAGTTTTTGTACCGTCCATACGCTTTGTATATGTAATTGATTATACAAAAGCTTTTAAACAAAAAAAAAATAATAAATAAATTAATGTAGTACAATTTTTCTACAAATTGGAATAAACTCTTCCATTGATCATTGCATAATTAGCTAGGTTAAAAAAAACAACAAATAAACAAAACAAAAACTATAACAAAGACATATTTACATGCGTATGAAATATAAATATATACTTCTTATTGGTTTCATATGATATAATACACTAAATTTTAAAATCCCCTTATAAAAATAACTGACTTTTTCCATTTCCATTCAATTATGTATCTTTAAAACAAAATAAAATGTCCTATTTCAATTGACTATAATATGTGTTACTTTTGAAAATCTATATATAAATAAAATTTTTAAAATTTTTACTTATATTTTTATCGTTTAGATAACATAAATATACTAAATTCAATTACTAACCTTAAACATTAAATTCCACTTGAGATCAATTAAACACAAAATATTTCCAATGTATAAGTGAACTAACAAAAAAAAATAAAACAAAATTAAAAGTATTTTTGTAACATAAAATTGTAAAATTGAAAATTAAATTTACTAACTCTTTTTATCATTACAAATAAAAAAATATATATAAATTTTGCATTTCCGCAGAGTGTATTGAATATTAAAATAATTTTTTTTTTTACAATATAAACTTATAAACAAAAATTAAATAATAGGTTTAATTGTTTGTTTTAATTTTATTTATCAAACAGTTTGTATATAATAAAAATAAAATTAAATATTAGTGAAGTTATTAAAAAATATTAATATGTACGAGTATATGAAATCATAATTTCATTTTTTTATAAACAAAAACAAAAAAAAAACATAAAAACGAAATTCATTTGTTTAAAAAATGTGTTTTCATATTTTGGGAGAATTACAAGTATTATAAAGCGTATCATGAAGCTAATGTGTGTTTGTGAATTAAAAGAATGTACTCTATGAGCTGAAAATAAATCAAGCTATCCATTTATTGAAAAAATAAAAAAAAATAAAATCCAAACCTTATTCAAAAGTTCTAGAGCATAAGAAATAAGAATGTTTTATAAATTGGTAAAGAAGAGAATTCAAGAATAAATGTGCCGATATCAGGAGAAGTTATTGAATTTTAATTATTATGATTTTTTTTTTAGCAAAAATAAATTTTCATTATTAAAATGCTATTGTAAAAAATTATATCATTATTATTTCCCCACAATCTGAAATTTTAATAATGGGTTACAATATAGGAATTATTTAACGTCCGAAAGGTTCTAGACAGGAGAACTAATTATTTGTATTTTTAAAACTGCAATATAGATTTTGATGAACAAAAATATTGTTTTTTAACAATACTGGTTGCCTTGTGGGGTAACATGGCAAAAACATGATGTGCAGAGATATTGGCATTAAAGTGTAGGGGACTATTTCCCAAGTACTATACAGAAAGATGGATTTTCCTTCAAAATGGAAAAAAAAAATATATCAAAACAAAGGAAAGCTTTGCAATACTGGATTGAATATTCTGTATTCCATTATTCTGCTTATTCCGTAATCCGAAATTCTGTAAATGATGTATATTTCAAAATTCTGTAAACCCAAACTTTGACACTAACAACAAATACAACAAATGTTCACCGTTTTGAACACTAGCTTCGTATACTGGCGTTTTTGACCAAATCAAATCTTATAAACTCCGGCTTTACTTCTATCTACTAAGACCCTTAGGCTTTTGTTCCAAAACTCGAAACGATTTTGAGGAAAGGTTTCTTTTATACTCAATGGGTTGATGGGTTATCATAAACCGACCAAAAAATTCAGTCGAAAAATTGGATTAATAATGAAAAAAATAATAATTTTTTTCAATATCAGAATCAGAACAGAGTTTTGCTTTTTAAGAATTACAAGAACAAAGAATTTTTGAGAACAAAATTTTGGAAACTGAATTTCGGCAGTTACAGAATTTTTTGTTTTCTAAATTTTTAAATAATAATTATTTTGACGTTACCCTTTCAAAGCGTATAATGCCTCTTGCGACTTGGTATGATAGGTCCCTGACCTGTTCTCGTATGAACTTCATGGTTGGAGATACGCAGATAATCGAACGCAGCCTATGCTATCGTAAGTGTTCGGATGAAAATGAGGTAATACAAAAAAATTAAATGATAGATAGATAAATAACATCACTTTCTTGCCCATCCTTGGGTTTCGATAACTTTTTCTTTCGGGAGTAAAGAGCCCCACTCCACAAAGTAAAACTGACATTTGGTGAAGTAAGAACGAAAAAAAGAGAAAGACGATTTATTTTACATGTGCACAATATAGCTGACTTTTCCAATTGACTGCCTCGGAAGCTAATTTTCTTTGGTTTTTGACATTAACTTCCGACACTGTCCCTCTATAATGATCAGTAGAGACAGAAGAACAACCGAAAGTTTTCAACGTATTGATTTAAACATTTAAAGAAACTTCAAATATTACGGCAGCAAAGCAGCGCTATTTGATCTATTGATTTTATAGTCATAGTTACGAAATGTACCATTATTTTAACGGCTTTAATATTTTTCTAGATGTACGTAAGTACCTATACTTAGTAAGATAAAACGCCGGCTTTGGCAATTATCAAAAATTGTCACTTAATGTTTGTTATGTGTAAAGTATTTAAACTCGAACGTTAAACAGTTTGGGTAATATAATAATATTCCATATTTTATAATTGGTTAGGTACGAGTACCTATAATTTGTTTAGACATATCAAGTGAATCATTTAAAGCATAACATTAAATCCTAGCATCATTTAAATGGCGCCCAATAAAATGCATTTGAAATATTTCATAATACTTAGTCAATCAATTAAAGCATTTATCAATTTTGTTCTATTATATATTTATGTATGTACAACATGTAAAAAATATGTATGATACTAACAAGTAAGGCTAAAAATGTAAGAAGTACGCAAATAATATTGCTTTCACTGAATAATTTCTTGCACTTACTAAAACTTTTTCTAATATTACAGGGCCCACCTGGTCTAGATGGAATGAAGGTACTAAAAAAAAACTTTATTTTAAATGAGTTTATACAATATTTTATTTTTACTCAATCCGATATTTAATGTTGTTTTTTCACACTGTAGGGTGCACAGGGTGAAACCGGTACAAAAGGCGAACGAGGAGACCCTGGGCTTCCAGTAAATATAATAATATCCCTAGCAATCTTATCTTCCCAAATTAAATTTTGTTCAATTTAAGGGAACCGATGGCATACCCGGACAGGAGGGACCAAGAGGTGAGAAGGGATCGAGAGGTGATCCCGGTCCACCAGGGAAACGAGGAAGAAAGGGTGATCGCGGTGACAAAGGGGAACAGGGTGTTCCCGGCCTAGATGCACCTTGTCCGCTGGGATCAGATGGTTTACCACTACCAGGTTGCGGTTGGAGGCCGCCAAAGGTAAACAGTAATATTTTTTTACTAAACGGTGTTGAGTGGAGTATCTATTTATTTTTTGGTTTAACAAACAAACTATTTTGACGGCTTATCTCTAAAATTTTTATGACAATTTAAAAAGATAAACCGTTGAAATACATAGTATTTTGAAAAGGCTTTGCATGCTAAACAAACATACAGCTTAATCTAGTTGCACTAACAAACATATTGTTAACCCCTCACACACAATATAACAAAAACAAAAAAAACAGGAGCCAGCCGTATCTACCCCCATCCACAAAGACTACCTGCCGGATGTGACAGCGCCGGAGAACAATGCCAGCGATTATGAACAAGAAGAAGATGAAGAAGAAACTGGCGAAGGGGAAGAGGAGTATGACGATTATCAAGACAATATGCACAACTCCGATTAAAAAAAAACACAATAATTTAACCCGCTTCTATCTAAAATAATTCTGTAGATTTCTTTTGCTTAATAATACGACATTTCGAGTAACTATTGTCACAAATTAAAGGGATACAGATAGTCGAGAAATACTTATTCTTACAGTTTTAACTTGATTTGTTATCTTAAAGTCAGTTTTAAATAGTATGTCCAGTTGTGGCCAGTTTTTTGTCAATTTAATTAATTTACAAGTAGGTATTATTAAAATTCCAACCGTAATTTTAATGAATCTAGGCTTTTAACAAACGATTTTTGCTAAGCGTTTACCGACTATTTGTGTCCTCTTTATTTTAGTATTTTCTTTTTTCCGTTTAAATAAGAAGTATTTCCTGCTTAAAACCTAAACAAAACAAAACAAAAAACGACAATATAACTTAAATAATTTAATTCTAATAAATAGGTACTAAGTGCTGATTAACAATAATAAAAATTTGAAAAAATTGCGGTAGCTGGGTATTTTGTATGACTTTCTGGAAATTCATTTAACAAAACGAAAATCTAACAAAAAAATAATACTAATCAAATATTTAAAAAATAATACAAAAATTTCAGGGAAACTTACAAGACTGGCTAATCGAGGAACTCAATTTATTAAAAAAATCAAAAAATACAAATTAGACAACAAAAAACAATAATAATAAATAAAAACAAATTTTTTCTACACATAAATTAGAAAAGGAAATAGATATTTTACAAGTACCTACCTATATTGAACAAAGTGCAGGACAGCTTTCTTCCAATCGAGTCATGTAGTTTACATAATTAATATTTTTTTTTGTTTATTTAATAATTTTTTGTTTTAATTAAATTTTACAAGTCAAATGTATTTCATGTCGTTTTGTAAAAGATTTTAGTGATTAAAACGGGCTATGCCAATGAAATAAATGTTAACATTCTAAAATATTATATTATGTTGAGAAAAAAAAAAGAGAAACATGTACGTACCGTTTAAGTTTATAAGTATTTTGTATTTATAGAAATAAAAATAATAACGAAACAAGTTTAATAAAAATACCTTTTTAAATAATAAATGTATAATGTATGTATGTATGTATTTTGCATTTTCTTGGAACAAAAGAAATAGGTAAGTAAAACAAGAACGTTGGCTTTACATTTGAAAGGGTTACTTGAGTTCATCCTAGTTCAATGGAATTTTTCCCTGTATAACAATTTTGCTAAATAAATTGAACTTTTTTTACTTAGATAAATTAGAATTAAATTGTATCTACAAAACATGTTTGTGTTTCGTCAATAACGGATTAAGAGATATAGTTTGAAAAAGGTTTTCGAATTTCTTTAAAATTCATCAAATAAATGGTTTCTTTCCTGTGAAATGCCGAATTGAAATGTTGGCTTTGGACAAATAAAATATGATATTAAGGAATGTACATACATATTATATGTATATTCGATATTTTTCGAGCGGATTGGAGCTGGTGCGTTACTTTGCCTAACAAAAAGAAATCATTTTTTCAACTTGTACTTAATAATAATGCAAGCCTACACAAAGTGTACAAATTACTGATGAAAGTACTAAAACTATTCAAATTAATTTACTAGCAGCAAGGCTTCTTATAGTGCCATATATTAGAAAAAGTACATAACAGAAAGATACTTTTTGCATTTTTTGATTCGCTAAGTAACTTCATACAACTGCATTCAAAAAATTAGTTTTATAATATATAGTTTACATTAGTTATTCTCAATGTTAACTTCAATTTTGTTTTTAGCGTTTAAAGAATTTTAAAACATAACATGTTGCATTGCAGAATTTAAGTAATTGAATTTTGGCATATAGAAAATTACGACATCCGTAAATTTTCTTCCTATGACAGACAAAGCCCATTTTTGCAATAAACATTTTTGTTTCCCTACTCTTGTGTGGTTAAAATGAAATTCAGTCGATCGATTGATTAGCACCTAAAGCGCTAACCACTTCTATTTTTTATCCTATGATCCTTGAAACCTACTCATGGTTTTAGACATGATAGACGATAGAAATAGTTTTAAGAATATTTTATGATTATGTATTTACTTATTTTTTATTAAAAGCATCTTTCAGTATTTCAGTTTTTATCAGAATAATTAAGTAGAGATTGAGATAATTATTTCATAAGTTTCAGTCCTTTTAAATATTTGTGTACATTTTCCTTTGGATAAGGCTTAACAGCTATACACGTAGGAATATTCTCTGGTTGTTCAATCCAGAGCTTATGGTTGATGTCGTTTTCTTTTAATTTTTCACTTAACGCTTTAATACTTTCTTCGTCTTTGATCTGTAATTTTTAAAAGAAATAATGTTATAAAACATAAATAAACAGTTCATTAATTTTCTATACTTCGAGGACAACTTTATGCATATTGTCTAAATCGTTCAGGTATTTTATAGTGTCGGAATCTTCTTTATTCAAATGCATTACAGCTGCCGTGGCATGACAACATTGAGCTATAACCGCTCCTAATGGCCAATTGAGAACTGTTCTTAAATCACTGCGCACAATTATGTATTGTACTATAGTGGACATTTTATTTAGGTTTTATTTTGTTATTTTATGAAAAATGTTAACACAGTTTTTTTATATGTAGCAAGCGAAAATAAATATTGTCCGGTATCTTTGAACTAAAATGTAAAATTGTAAATACGGAATGACAGATGACACCTGACACCACTGAAAATTTGACAGTTGGTGTTCCATTTCCATTTGACAATCAAAAACTGAAATTGGACTGTATACAAAATTGTATTTCCTTTCCGTTCCAAAAGGTCTGTTCGAGAGCTTGAAATTCTGTAGACACATTTCGTTTTACACACAAATGTTCAAAAATATTTTAAGGTCCAATGTCACATTTCATGAAAGTCCCTCTGGCAATGCACAATCTTGGTTTAAGCATTGTATATAAATTTGCATAGTACTCTCATGAACACGTTCCACACGTCGGCCACCTAGCGATCACATCACTTACTATTTTTTTGGTTGCTGTTTCTGTGTATATACAAGTGCGCGCTCAAACGACCACACCACACAACACAAAAACCATCGTGATGATAGTACTATAGGTTCTATATACAATGGTTTAAGCTTAAGAGCCTCTTAACCTTCATCAGTTCATCAAAATTTCCCTTTCAAGGGCTAATGAGGAAGGATATTTTTAGTTAAGAGACTTTAAACAGCCTTAATACGGTTCAAGCATGGAATTGGTTGTACAAACATACTCTAACCTTGATTTATAGTTAAACCCGAGACCAAAATCACAATAGTCTGACAAGAACATTTACATAATATGTCAAGTAAAAAATATGTTTGAATTTTGGACTTACTTAGCACCCACATTTTTTATCGATAGCGATTTTAAGGAAATGCTGAACCCTTTTACTGTGCTAGGAAGTTTGCTTGTAGCGATTGCTTTCTTTTATAAATACATTTTTGTACATTTTTTTACCTTTGTATATGAAAACCATAGTACTATCATGTTGCCCCGACCCTTGTTGTGGAGTTGCTGTCAGATCATTTTTTAGGTATAAAATTTGATTTGAAGAATCTTTAAAGCAAAAACTGCCAATAAATATATAAATTAAAACCTCTTCAAGCTCTCCGCCATAAAATTTGAGAAAGGGTTGCCCCCATACTTTAGATGTCGCTTAATTCGACTGCCACCATGTACTATGTTTTATATATACAAAGAGTAGACTACAGCGTCTACAGATGTGCAAAACCAACAAAAGCCTCACAAGATTTTTCATTTCTTTGCTCACCAGCCTATTTGTTCGCATTCATCCCCATTATTTGTTCGCTATTTATTTTATTTCAATAAAATTTCACTTATGCAGCAAAGATGGCATCACTCAAACTACCCAACCAAGTGTCAACATTTCATTCCTCAAATGTCATCTCGACCACGATAAATTCAGTTTTTCCCAGACTAGTCACGTAACAGCCGCAGTCTTTTTGAGCTCCTTTTTATAACAAAATATAAAATTTATTTAAAATTTTTAATTTCTTATTTATTTTATACACATATACTGACTTTTATTTTTTCGATATTACTCATTCAATTACCTAACTATATGCATAAAGTGAACCAATACAGTAACATTAATTAAATCAACAATTTCCCCGTCACTGTTGTCTGTCGTCGTCGTCGTCGGTGCTCCTCGTCGATTTTTATGTGCGTTGCCAAATAATTTCCTTATTTTCTTTAATATTTATACGACTTCCAATTAAAAGCAAAAATATAATGGCAAACTCAGATAATAACGTGGATGACATGAAGCATTGCTTTGAAAATTTAATTGTGATCGATGCTGGTGCTAATCTGACTAACAAAAAATATAGCCGTGACTTGGACTCAGTCATTCAGAGGGCAAAAGACGCAGGTAAGAAGTCAAGTCGAACTATACTAAAGTCGTCTTCTATTGTGTGTTATCTTTACTTTTTTACTTTATTGTGTGTGAGCTTGTGAATAAAACAAAAAAAAAATTATAAAAGAAATATTGTTTTATTTGAATGTTTTGTGCTTCGTTCTTCATCATCAATTTATTTTTGAATCCATACTCACTTCCCCCCAGCTCCCTCCTTTATAGATTTTGCTGCCCATTCATTCGTCGTCGTTGTTTTCTGCGTCTTCTTCGATGGAAGGAAGGCCAAGTGTGTGCCACAAATCTTTGCATGTTCTATGCCAAATTAAATAGGCGCTAGCGCTAGAGTTCTAGTTGTTTATAGATCTAAATAGCTCGTGCGAATTGCAAATTGCCAACTAGAAACAGTAGAAACAACCCTCAGTGTTTCTTCTTTTTTTCCTTTGGCATTACGTTCCTATTTATTCTTGCTTATATGTTGATATGGGATTGCAATCAATATCAAGAATGACAAGATTCTCTCTGTTGGTTGGATTTAATGTTAGGTGTTGATGGTTTTGGATCATCAAATACAAGAAAATAAAAGTATTTCCAAACCTTGCACTTCGTTGGAGCGAAGATATAATGCGTTTGTTATACTGCCTACGCTTTTTGGTTGCGTCTCTTGCATTGGCAATATCTATCTATGACAATCATGCGTGAGTGGAAAATTTTACAAATTTATTTTATCTTGTATCTTGTTGGGTATTTTCAATCTCAAAATCTAATTGGAAATATTTTTTGTTTTTGAAAAGTTAGACGAAGGTGTAGCAATTAATATCTGTGTAAGGATTTAGGAATAATGAATGATGATGCGAATTGCAGTCCACTTGGTAAATGCATCTAATATTCATAAATAATTTACTCAAAAAAGTTGTTTGTGATTGACGATGATTTACTATTTAGGCATTACATGCCACTATCATAAATATTAAAATACAAAAAACTTAAACAACTACTTTAATTATGTAAATTTATTAAAAGTCAGAAAACTTGAATAGCTAATTACAATCACTTTAAACAATGGGAATCTGATGATAATTCTTACAACCGATTTTAAGAAAACTATAAACAATTAGAAATGAATATGCAAGTTCCGGAAACGCTTAATCCATCGCATACAAACAGTCTGTTCCAAATTTGAAGTAAATAAGTTCTCCATTATTTATTTATTTCATCAATTGATTTGAAAATCTGCTGATTACAAAAACAAAAATAATAATAAAGGTACATGATATATATTTTTAAAATATTTTAATAAATTAAATTTATAAATTACAATGTATTTGAAGAATTTTTTTCTTAAAAGAATATCTCTATTCATGCAGAGATCAATTTAATTGTAAACCATATTAAATAGATTAAGGGAACACGTTATTGATTCATTAAGACCACAATTGGTTCCATGAAGAGGAGGATAAAATAACACATTTTTATTGGGAAAAAATCGTGATGGAACATAGAATGGATGAAAGCAGTTCCAGAGCGGTTATACTATTGTCAATAATATCTTAAATGAATAAAATACATTTGACTTGCCTGCGACATTTAAGTGCTTTTAAGTCAATAAAAGAACACCTTGATTTATAAAACTGGTTGATGATTCTTTATAAATTATTCTTATTCTTCTATTATTTCATAAAAAAATTTAAGAAATTGTATAGCAGCCGATAATAATATAGAAGAAGAAATACGCAGGCGGCTGCTCAATTCCAACAGATCCTACTATAGTCTGTCAAAGCTCTTCAAATCCAGAAATTTCACCATAACTTAAAAACTGCTGCTGTACAGGACCATGGTGCTTAGCAAAAGACACTCCAACCTCTAAGTCGCGTTCGAGAATTGTTGGCCCCATATGTGAGGAAGGACGATTCCGGAGACGATACAATCATGAATTGTACGCAATCTACCTTGAAGCAGACATAGTGCCAAAAATTAAGCTCGAAAGACTCCGGTGGGCAGGGCACCTAGCTCGCATGAGCGAAGAGGAACCGGCTCGTAAAGTCCTTTGTGGTACATTCTATGGTAGACGGCAGCGTGGTAGCCGTGCGCTGGAGAGATGTCGTAAACCAGGACTTAAGTATGAGTAGTTTTTCTTTATAAGTGTACTCCAATGCAACCTATCGTATCAGTTGATAACCTTCTGCATTCAAAAATAGATTTACTCAATAACTTTCAAGTTGATCGGCCAAGCGATTGAGGAGTCTATACCTATAGTATTGTTCGTACAAACAAAGATAACGATTTTTGACAAATTTGATTTTTTTTTTCGATACATTTAGTATTATTTTAAATTAGAATTTTATTTAGTACTTTAACATTATGTAGGAGCAAGCCCGTGAGATTCAGACTTGCATTTTATTTTTTACTACATTACATACATACATACATACATATATTATTTTTAATTATAATTTTAAAGTCTGACAAAAAATTCATATTAATTTAAAAGTCAAAATCATTTACTTTTTTAGTATAATGATACCCAAGCAAGCGAAAAAAGGTCTCATTTGTTTAAACAAAATTTACTAATTGACTGTTTTCATTCACTCCAGTCTTAAAAACTTCTGCGCACATTTAATTCAAAAGAATGCAAACAAATTCTGAATTTATGACCCAATAGTGCATTAAAAACACAATTTAAAAAAGAAAACATAAACCATTTCCTTTGGATTTTTTGTTTTACTTTTGTTTAAACCACAAGTAAACATACATATTCAAAAAATCATTTTCTTCTTATGTTAAACACCGTTTTCAGTAACAGTCGATGGGCGTTGTTTTAATTAACATGAAAAATCATTCAATTATTTGTATTTTCTTTAAAGAAATACATACATATGTATGTATTTATTATGTACAATTATATGAGCTCTTATGTGATACGATCGTATTACAAAGAAGTAGCAGCGGCATCATCTATCTATTATTATTGTAAGTGGAACATTTTACAAAACGACTCTGGTTTTAATAAACTTAAAAGAAAAATATTTACTGTTCGATCAATGAGTAACTGATGATAACACATTTGTCTTTTTTTTCTCTCTTCGTTGCCTGGTAAATATGGAAATTTTTTCAACAGATTTAATATAAAAATAAATATTTGGTTTTCTCATTTGAATATGCCTTGCCTCAAGAATTAGTACCTAAATAATGCGGGCATAAATCAAAAATTGTTTTTTTTCTTTAATTTGAAACGGCTCTTTGTGGTTCTTGATTCTTTGCGACTGACAAAGAGGATACGCGTAGGTGGTTTGTTTTGGCTTCACAACAAAATATTTAACGCCACAAGTAAAATATAAAGATTTTTGTTTATAAAAATAAATACATGTACCTAACCTATCTACACCTATATAACAACATCCAGACATTTATTATTTAAATAAATACATGACACGCACGCACCTTATTTATTCCGCGTATACTTTTCATTATTATCCTTTAGTGGAATAAGGAGTGTAGTTTTATAGCTTCGTTTGATGCTTGAATGATAGTGATAATATGAAACAATCAAATAAACGATGTCCATTAAAAGTGAGTTCTGAAATATAACTCCATACAATTTTCGTAGTACGAATTATTATGTATTCAACACGCAAGTTAAGCACATTTTTATAAAGAATTATCTCAGTCATAATTTATAAACCATAAATAAAACCGGAGACAGACAGTAAACAAAGTTCGTATATTATAACAATTACAGACTATTTGTACGTATACATTATGCTCCATACGTTTTTTTTTTTTTTTCATTTAACCTGAGTTTTTTTTTTTAATCGATTTGATGTAATGCAAATTTAATTCTACAATTCTGTCTTTCTGTACGCACATTGACACCTTGGAGTGAAAACCGGCACTTTCAGTTTTCTTTCTGAGCTGAATAAAAAAAAATAAACATGGTAGGCCATTTTGAGCGCAACACGCAAAAAAACTACAAAAGAAATAAATTTTTTTTGTACCTGTTTCCTTTATAGAATTTCCGTATGATGATGGATTGAAAGGCATTGTTCATTGGTGTACTACATTAACTTTAAAAGGCAAGAGTACGATAACTCAGGCGACAAAGTTTAATGACGGATTTGTATAGAACTGTCAAAAATAAGCATTTTTTACTATGAGAGGGGGGGTCTATCTCCCCCCGTTTAGGCGGTAGGGGCAATTTAAAAAATATATGCGTTAAATGGAAAAAAAATAATTTAAAAATAACGGTAATACTTACAATTAAGTATTGTACGTTTTTTTAAAGCCTACATTCTATTCTATTAGCCAGTTTTTAAATCAAGTCAAAACTATGCATAGTTTTTGAAAAATTTAATTTTAAACTCAAAATTTGAGTAAAAAAAAGTTAAAAAATAATTTTAAATTTCAATATTTCAAAACTATAAGTTTATAAATAACTTTTTTTTTAATAGTTTGTTGCTCTTATTAATATTTAATCAAAAACAGAAAACTAAATCATTTTATGTCTTTTAGTTTTTGAGAAAATTGAAAATAACCACAACTACTATTTCAATTTTTTATGTTTTTTTTTGCTTCAGCGGTCTTATTTTCATAGTAATAATGGTAGGTGCGAGTTTGGGTATATGCAACTGTGGGGTGTGTGCGAGTTTGGGTATATACAACAGTGGGCTGCGTATGGGGGGGCATGCTGCCCCCCTGCAACCCCCCTGCTTGGGCCCACTGTAGGATTTGGGGTAGGTGCGAGTTTGGGTGTAGGCCACACCGAGGTGTGTATGAGTGGTGAAACCCCCCTGCTTGGACTCACTATAGGATTTGGGGGGGTGCAAAGTGGGGTGAGTGCAAGTTGGGGAGCATGCAAAGTTTCTTTTGCGTTTAAATAAGCTGAATTTAATAAAAATTCATCTATCCCAGGTATATCTTAATCCATATTCAATTATTACTATCAAAATAAGACTACGTAAATACTCAAGCAACGAAAAAATAATTTAATTAAAATTTAATTTTCTCGAGAACTAGAAGACATAAAATCATCTAGTTTTCAGGTTTTGATAAGGAATTAATAAGAGCATCAAATTCTATAAAAAAAAATTATATTAAATTTTATGGTTTTGAGAAATTACACTTTAAACTTTTTTTTTGTGTTTTTTTTTCTCGAATTTTAAGTTTGAAACTAATTTTTTCGAAAACTGTGCATACATTTTGCCTGATTTAAAAATTGGCTTAAAGTACAAAATACTGGCTGTAAAAAACAGTATTAAATTCAATTGTAAGTATCACCGTTATTTTTTAATTATTTTTTTTCCATTTAACGTACTTATTTTTTAAATTGCCCCTACCGCCTAAACGGGGGGAGATAGACCCCCCCCCTCCCATAGTAAAAAATGCTTATTTTTGACCGTTCTATACAAATCCGTCGTTAAACTTTGTCGCCTGAGTTATCGTACTCTCCCCCTTTAAAATATTTTCATCAACCTGCAGAAATGAAATGCATCAGCACTTTTGAAAATAGTTGTTTTTCGAAAAATCAAAGTTCAATAACTTCTTAAGCTTTAGAGATAATAAGATATGTGGTCGTTCATGTTAACCAATAAGTATTGATATTTTACTGGTTAACGTTGGTACATTGGTATTAATACAAAACAAAAACAAACTTTCACATCTTGCAATATATTAAAAATAATGCAGTTGCATTTTAAAATAGGTAGTTTATATTAATATGAACTAAATAATCAAAACCATTATAACTTAATTGGCACCTAACTCACTAACTCCTTTTGTTATACAGATAGATTGAAGGAGGTATTTTTGGTCGAGATTACTGGCCAGGTCTTTTATGTCCATCTAATACTAATAATGTTGAAGAGCTTCGAGAAGAAAAGAAAAAAAAACATTGTTAAAATAAGTTAAGTGCACAGGCAAAAACTGGTGATTATTAACAGAGCAAGGCAATTATTTTAAAACAGACCGTTGGCAAAAAAGTACGTGCGAGAAGTGAACAAAAACAAGTAGTTAACATGACTGCAAAGAATGTACAAAAAAAAATTAAGTGTCATTTTTAATTTGGAACGATTTTAACTGAAGACATTTTTCGAAATATCACATATTCGAAAATTCGTTTTTGGCAATTATCTAACTTATCTACAAAAGGGGGTTTTAAAAATCTCAAAATTTAATAATTCCAAAATATCGCTTAGTTTTTATTACTTTTAAGTATTTAGCATTATAAATCGAGGTTCTGAAAGAAGTTAAACTTTTAATGAGGTAATTAAAAATAATTATACTTTTGGTACCTACTTAACATATTTGCCAAAAATTTAAAGATTTGCTAACATCATTTCCTTTTTTGCCGATTGTAAATACTAATCGTGTTGTGATAGACAGAGGCTTGAAGCTTAACGAATGTTCTTTTATTTGTGCTGATGCTCTTCAACTCTTCCACCATTTTTTTCCCCCTTCGACCGTTTTTAGCCAGTTGATTCTAGGTCGGCCCACTCTTCTGCCTGCTTGATGTGCAATGCATTCGTTACCTTTTCGAGCAAATCCACTACCACTTTCGTGTTTGAATGATTTATGGCGTGTTCTAGCCTGAAGTTCATCATTTGAGATACGGTTGGCTCAGACATTTTTATAAAAGTTTGCAGATTTATCTTTGCACCGGATGTGCGTTTCTAAAATCTACACCCATAAAGAAGCACGAAAAAAAATATAGGTACATATATAAAAATATATACAGGTCGACTGAACAATACCCTAAGCGCACCAACAGAGTAACTGCCTCCAAAACGGTAGTTTGAATTTTTAAAACCCGTGAAGCGATGCTAGTCAAATAAATGTTGCCAAAATTGCTGAAAAATTTTAGATCTCATCGATGAATTCTTGAGTTTCCATATTTTTAGGTTTTACAGTTACATATGTACATATATGCAAAATTATTTAATAATTCAAATGAATTATTTGGAATTTGCGCTCCACTTCATTACAATTGAATTTCAGAAATAGGCCATACTCTTAGCTATGTACTTGCAATTTTAATGTAAATCAATTATTCGATTTCTAAATAAACTTCTCTCCAAGATGGTATGTGTGTTTGAAAATAAACAACTTATTTCAATTTTTTGAAAAATCATTAGTAGATTATTTGTTTAATTTATTCTTTTATATTTGTATACATATTAAATTGAGCATTATTTTGTAATCTAATTAATTATATTTTATTTTATGTTGACTCTTTTAAGGTGTCCAAAAAATTATGGTTCCAGGCACATCAGTCAAATCGAGCAAAGAAGCACTACGACTATCTCGCATCTATCCAGACATAATCTATTCAACTGCTGGCATACATCCACATGATTCAAAGTCAATCATAGAAGAACCAACTAGTTGGTTTGAATTTGAACACATTGCTGAGGCACAAGAATGCGTTGCCATTGGGCCCTGTGGCCTTGACTATCAAAGAGACTTTTCCGAGCCAGATGTACAAAAGGAGATTTTCGAGAAACAAATACTGCTGGCGTGTAGTCTGGGAAAATCTGTATTAATACATGAGCGTTCAGCTCAAGACGATGTCTTACAAATACTAGACAAGTAAGTACTAGAATACAGAGATAATATTATTTGAATGTCGCTGTATTTTGTTATCACTCTATCCAGACAATTAATTCAATTCTTTCGAGAGCAAAATGATGTCAGAATGGGTTGTGGCTTTCTTTCTTTTTTTAAATCGAAATCATGACTGTAATTAAATTAAATGCATTTTGTTTGTGTAAATGTGTCTCAAGATCAATTAAATGATAATTTTGCTGAGGAATACAAGGACGTCTTTTTGTTTCGACTCTAGATGAGCATTTTTTGTTGATTGCTAAATTGAAAAAGAAAAATCGTATTATTAAGCTCAAACTTTTGTAATGAATTACTATTGATCAAGCAAATATTTGATTTTTGTATGATCGATTTACAATGCAACATTTAAAATGCTATCTGCAAATATGACAGTTTTAAAAATCATTCCGGCAGGCGGCAGCGCCACAACCAAAAGCATAAACAAAAACGTTGTCTTAATATATTACGTTTAAAAAAAATTAAATGAACTGTACGAGTATGTTTCACATCCATAAAAATCTATAAAAGTATTTTAATTTTGTGTGACAAGAAGTCCTACAATGCGTAGGGCTTTCAAATTCGAATTTGATCTAAATCTTGTCATGAAAAATTCATTTATTTTATCCATAATAGACATACTTTAATGAACTCAAAGAAGTTGTACATAAGTCAAAATCTATAAACAATAAATATTTAAATGAAAATATAGATTTGGGGACTTTCCACTGAACGCCGACGGTATTATGCCTAAACAAAAAAAAAATATTTCAACTTATTTGCATTCATTTTCATTTTACAAGTATTCGTAGCGCATTTTTACAAAAAACTGTTGATGACTAATTGGGTCAATGATCTAAACTGCTTGATACCACCATTTCTATCTATTAATCGCAAAATTACAACAATCGAGAGTGGGAAATTATTTAAATATTTTCAAATTATTTGCTTTTAATTTAACCTGTTTGACAGCATACCTAAATTAATTTGATTCTGTGAAATTAAATACATTAATAAAAGCTGAAAACCAAACCTCATAAATCAGTGACAAAACATCTTATAAAGAAAGTACGAGTAGATATTCGATATCATTTTTTTTATTGTATAACATTGAATGATTTCAAGGAATGCAAAGTATTAAATTTCATACGCATCGCATAATACACAACAATGTTTGTTTACTTCACTATCAGTGAATTACCGACAAATTACCTATGCGTGTCGATTGTTTTTTCTTAAAGTTTGCTTGATCAATTAGTGCATTAAAATTGGCTCAAATATCAAAATATGTATATGTACAGTTATGCATTATATATCTTCAAAGCATACATAAATATAATAGAGTTCCCATTTTTGCAATGTCATTCATAATTCCAACTTATGTATTACTATTTTTATTTGTAGACTTAGAGTAGTACAGTATACAATTTATACAATGATTGTCATAAGATTTTGCGCACTTTATTCATTTTTATTATATTTATGATGAATAAAATAAGCGTCATAAGATGCAAGCTTCCAATTAATATATTAATTCGAATTAAAAAGAAATTCTTGTCAAAAATGATTTTATCATTGAAATATTCCACAAAAATATTTTATGAGATTTCTCACCACCTAAACTTTCATATTCATTTATTGATGCCTCCATTCGGAGTGAATTTGCAGTTTTGGGTCGTTGCATGCTAGTTTTCCAATTCTCATGACCCAGAGATCAGAGAGTTTGGATTGGTTTAGCAAATGAAAATTTTTATAGACATGCATCAATATGAACGGTTTTCCAGTTTTATTGACTCATCATCTTAATTTAAGCCGAATTACAAGACTGAATATGCAAAAATATACTCTTGGGAATGAATATAAAAAAATCAACTTATGAAATTTTTCGCACTGAGATCATTGATTTATTATATATATTGTTTAAATAAATATCAAAACTTACACTTAATGGCTGCTTTTGCTCAATTAGTGTTGCTTGTTATCATCACAAGAAGAGCCAATGAGAATTTGGCTCCAATCAACCCCAATGACTGAGATATTCGATGTGTAATTAAAACCTGAGCAACCCTGAAAACCCCATTTTGGAGCCTTAAACGTTTTTCAAATCGATGGGGACTTTTAACAATTTATTAGAAACACCGTCGGAAGGCTATATACCGAAAGCCGTCTCTTTGACAATTTTAACAAAATATATTGAATTTTTATATTTTTATTCTACAATCCGAAACAAGTAAAGTACGTAATTCTTCATTTTTTTCTCCAATTTCAGATATCCGAACATACCACAAGTGATAATTAGAGGTTTTATGGGTACAACAGAAGAGGCAGTTAAATATTTAGATAGACGATTTTACTTAAGCTTAACTGGTTATTTATGCAAGGTAAATGCTTTATTCTGATACATAATCATCATAATCTGAACACTTATTTTCTGTTTTGTAGGACAAATCAGATACTGGAGTAAGAAAACTTTTAGAAGACGGTACACTGCCGTTGGATAGACTACTTGTCGAGACAGATTCGCCATTTATGTACCCAAACACAAGAGCTTCCAAGCTACCACAACATGTTAAGACTGGAATAACAGAGAGATCTCTGTTATATTTACATAGGTAATGTAAAAACTTAACTGTTACCTAAATTAAAAAAAAAAAAAAAAAACGAACTATTATTTCTTTCAAGATATTGTACTTTTCAACGAAACGAACCATGTAGCTTACCGGCTATAGTAGAGATGATAGCAGCTTTTATGAAGAAGACGCCTGACGAGGTTGCCCTGGCAACAGCTTTCAATGCTCTCAAATTATTTGGGTTATCGTGAGCTGTTATGCCTTTATTACTTCTTCTTCTTATGCAGCCTGCTGTTAACTATATATGACGACTTTTTAGTTTTACTGTTTTTTTTTATGATTAAAAATCTGCAGATTTTTATGTATTTTTAAGTAAACCGCTTAGATATTGTTTATATTTAATATGTTTGTAAGGATTTATATTGACTATTCGTAACACTAAGTGCCTTAATGCCTAATCCGGATTACGGCAGAAAAAAAAATGTAATTGTAGGTAATCGAATATCCCTGGACAAAAGGAAAACTATTTTTTAATGCATCCTCATCCCCATCTTAGCCAAGATTCACCGCATTTCCCATTTAACTAATATTGTTGTATTTTTTATACATTAGAAATTATATACACAGACAAAAAATAAATTTTGAGTATCATAAAATGATTCCATATAAGCGTTAATGGCGTAAATGTGCCATAACTTTATATTATCATAAAGCCTATGACTGTTTAGTTTATGCGTTTTGATTTTATTTAAAATTTTCTAAGCTTACAAATATTATATATTTTTATACACATATTTATTCAAAACTGTTATGAATATGTTTATATTCAAAAAAAAAAAAATAATAATAATTAAAGGTCCTTATTCTTAAGAGCTGATTAGAGGAAGCTTGTGAATTGTTTTTTATTTTGTGTTTTCAATATTAAGAACAACACTTTATTATGTTATATATATTTAATTATTTGATGGAAATGATTGTGATCATAAACGTGCATACAATATTATTATACTATATAAAATGTTTTATACAACAAATTAATCGTGTAGCTAGGAAACAATTTAAATAAATAAAAAAAAACAATGAGCAATATAACTAGCAACTTGCTTCTAGGTATTTTTAACCGTAACGGAATTTTATACCATTTATTTTTTTTTTCCAATTAGCTGACACCTTTGAAATTGAAGAATCATCCACGTGATTAAATATGTAGCTGTTTGGAGACATTTTAAAAAGGAGGATGAGTACGACGATGAGTGGCAACTTCCCTTTGGTGCCCTTGAAAATCATACATCCGATGTTATTATGCCTATGCCTTGATAAAATCGCTAATTCAGAAACTCTGGTGTCTCAGGTATGCAATGCAATCTGTTTAAGACCAAATTCGAACCGCACATACAGAAATCTTTCTTAAAACACCGATTCTGATGATAAGAGATCTCAAAAAGTTGAGACAATAGCATTATCTAACTGTCATTACATTGAGTCTTTCTTCAATGTAATTTATTTCGAGGAGGTTTTACCATAGCAAAACCATTCTCCTTGAGGTCATAATTACTTACGTTCTGCACATATTTTTCAACCTATTTGGAAAATGGATGAAACTTTGGTACAAAAATGAAAAGCTTCCGTTGGAAGGCTATGTTCTTGGGGCTTAGGTTATTAATCGAACGAACCTGAGTGGAAAACTGTTGTTTTTGGGTTTGTAATGACCAAAATTTCATCCCTATGAAGGAAGGCAATTTTTACATTTTAGAAATTTTTTTTTAAATTTCATTTCTCTCACTAAATTCTGATTTTTTTCAAATAATCTTTGGACATTCATAATCATTAAAATTGGAAGTTGTTTTGCTGGGCATCGCTTCTATATGAAGTTTTGTTTTTATAATACAAATTCCATATGCTACTGAAATAAATCAGAGAAGTAGAAGACTTAGAACTATTCAATTTGATTTTTATTTCTCCAAATATAATTTAAAGAAGAAAAACTCTTCCGTTATAAAAAAAATATTTGTGTATTAACTATTTTTCGTTTATTATGGAGCTGATCAAAAGGCAAAATCCTTGACCAAATTCTGCTCTTGTATCAATTTTTCACTAGCCAACCAACAAAGGAGAGATTAGAATTGGTAGATCATTCTAATGCAGGCATATAGTTTTTTGGCTTATATATAATTCAATTCTACGACCAGGAAACTCAATTTAAATGGAATACTTGTTATCTTCTAATACTAACAGCTATGTGGATGTAGTAATGACTTGCAGATTTAAAATTTATTTACTTATTTTCAAATGGCAAATTATGGAGCTTGACAAATCTTTAATTCAAGATATTTGTCATTCGTTCCGCAGATGTTGGCCAACGGCTTCCAGGAAATAACGCCACATTTTTTTTGGTGAAATTTTTTTTTTAAATTATGCCGCCACAATTGGCTTATTCTATGTTTCTGAAAAAATACTCTTCAACAAAGCTTCTCAATTTTAATAATCAGACGAATACGATATCTTTTTGAACACACCAACAACTTCAGGAAAAGTTAACCTAAAGCATAACTTTGAAAGTTAATAATAATAACAAGTTCATACGACCAAGTCGTACACTTTACTCATTTTTGAACACCGCGTTCCTTCAATGCAATTTGTGAATCATCTTCCATTAATTATTTTGGAATTTTTAACTAGATAATGTATATGTATAATGTATATCCAAACCTGTTGCGTATACACTGTTTAGCAACTGCATCAAATAAAAACTTGAACATTGAACTTGAAACTTTTGCTTGTATAAATACATAATATTATATTTCCATTGTTACCTAAACAATAAGGTAAGTCTTCTTATGAGAGGTGCCTCGACCTTATTCGACTTGAGATGAACAAAACAAAAAAATATAACAAACATTTTTCTTTATTATTTCTTTTTAACAAAACAAAGGAAAAAAAACTAGCTTTGGTTACTTTTATCTGCATGGCTATTTTCTCACTACAAATTTTTCGAATTCATACCCACTGACTAAATATGAGATAACAATTATTATGACAATGCCCATCTATGATTTGTGCTAAGTTACTCTAGATAAACCTATTGATTGTTGTATGATCTTCGAACTTTTTCAGCTGATGCAAATTATCCCACCACAACTTAAGACGGTGGCGTAAGATTAGCTCGAACCAAGGTGTCAGTGGAGCATTCAGCTGTGATACTGTGCTGTCGAGTGATGTGCGCGAGATATACCTCACTTCGCTGACTTCGTTTAAATTTGGATTGAGGTCGACGTCTTTCTGCAGAAAGAGTATGTAATCGATTTCATGTTCGCCCCAGGTCCCATCTCCGGTATTTGAATAATGAATGCGAGTCAGATAGTGGAAGTTTTCAGGTCTTATCTAAATGAACAATGTGGATTGTGAAAAAGGAAGACACAAATGAATATAGTATATTAACCTGACTTGTGGGAATGCCTAGCTCATAATTAAGTCTCCTTTGAGCGGCACGACGAATACCCAATTCATTCAGCTCCTCGCGTTCGTTTTCGATTTCATGTAATGGATGGCTGCAGCAAGCGTTTGTATAAGTGTCAGGAAAGGTTATCTATCAAAGCAAAGATTGATGCTGGTGGTCTAAATAAAAGGAAATTGTTACACTACTTACTTTATGAACAGATCTTCTCTGCACTAGCATCTCTCCTTTTTTATTAAATAAGAAAACACTAAATGCACGATGCAGTTTAACGTGTCCACTGGCAGGATCCACTCTATGGCAATCTTTTTTTGATGCCGATCCAATAACGATATCATTATCGTTGACTAAAATGCATTCTTCTTTAAGTGCAAGCTCTTGAAGTTCGTCTAGCTTTTGTCCAGATTGCAGAAGAGATGAAGAAGAACGAAGGAGTTTTGATGGTGATGTCCTTAGACACAAGCGCTTTGCAGTTGATAAAATCATTTTATTTTCTATTAACACTCTTTCTAATTAGATATATGATTGTTTGGCGCCTCTTGTTGATAGACTATTTCAACTTCTGTACACAAACACAATTCTACTTTGGCTGCTAGCTCAAAAATAAAATAAATGAAAATTAAAAGAAATCACAGAATTTGTATGCATTTGCATATTTTTGATGGGAATTGTCGTGCGATAGAAATTGACAGTTCGTTGTTTCACATTTCTCTCATGCGAATTTAAGGTTGACGTTACAGCTTGAGAAGGCTACTAGATTTACACCACAGTAGGTCTGATTGGTTACTCAAACTTCATACAACGTCGTACGACGTCGCACAACGTTTCACAAATTCCTGTTTGTTAACTCAAGAAAGTTGCAACAAGAGAGCACAATAAGAGAGTAAAAAATTTCCTCTCCATGAAAAAACTTGCAACTTTCTGCTACAAGAATTTCCGAGTGTAAGGAGTTTAATAACTGTCAAAATTAGCAACTGCCATTTGTGTCATTGTCACTTGTTTCTTTTGTGCCTTTGTGGATTTTTGCGATTTGAAATTTAAAAATGGAAAGGGAAGGTAGTTTTGATGCAATTTCTTTCTGCACTGCTTCCTTGCATTGCCTCGTCTATTATAAATGAATCCACGGCTGAATTATCCATCATTTTCAAAATTTACTCGGTTATTATTTCACAAAAAAGATTCATACTGAGATATCATACTGACGTTCATGCACAAAGTGAAACAAAAGCGTTTGGTTACTTTGCGACAAGTTGTACTCTCTCTGAGAGAATTTTCCCCTCTTTTCAAGAATTTGACAGATTAAACACTTCGTGCTACAAAAGTAACCAAACAGACCTAATTATCTTTCTTCTTGTCACTCAACAAGATATTTAATTTCATATACTGCAAAAGACGTTGTTTAGCCAGATGAATTCCAAGTCGGCAAATTGCTATAAACTAGTATAATAATCATGTATGAAAATAAATTTGTGTTGGAAAAGGAAAATCTCAATAAAAACTACTATTACCACCACTACGTTTTCAAAATCATGGTCGTATCCATACATATAATCACACGTTTCGAATTTGCTTTCGAAACTAGGAAAAGAAAACAATTTTGCGGCACTAATTCCTATGTATATAGCGAAACACCCATTTGAAGGTGAGATAAAGAGCATTTTAGCTCTCAATATAGATATACATATTACAACCAGAGCTTGCAATAAAGGGAAGTTTTTCCAGTCCCGGTATTCTAAAATTTGAATCCCGGACTATACCGGGTAGGTTTAAAAATATTTTAATAAAAAGAACCACAATACATACATATTCTTTCATATTTTTTGTTTTTCAAAATGAAGCGCATTTCCTAGAATGCAAAGATTTTGCATATAAATGTACTTCTGCTTTGTTACTTTATAAGTATTAACGAAATGGGAAAATTCAAAAATTTAACGGTAATACTTAGATTTTTTTCACAACGTGGTTGAAAGTTTTTCTATCTTTTTGTTTTTAAATTTAATTCCTTCTGCACTTTAAATTTATTTTATTTTTAAAACTGCGAAGCGACTTGGCAAACTACACATTGGCACAATGTCTGGCGACAAAGCATACCCTAAGCAGAGCAACGGAGTTGCGTTAGGAACTTAAAATCCATGGAACCCGCGGAGCTCTCAAGGCAAGTTATTTTTAATAAAAAAAAATTAAAAAACACAGTTAGGTATAAAGCAAAATTGTTTTGCTAAAGTTTTATTATAATTTAAATTTTTGGCATTTTTTCGGTTTGAAGGCGTTTTACTAAGCAATTAATTAAATTTTTATTTTAATAATTTTTAAAGAATGTATTCTATCCATAGAAAGAAAACTTGATCGATACAATTATTTGCAAAGTACATGCTTCACAATATTATATCAATAATCGCCATTTCATTTCACTCCGGAACGCTGTTAAAAAATTTATTTTAGCCTTATCAAAACTGAAAAATTGTATTTTGGATTAAAATCGAATTAAAACATACATACATGCACATCAATATTTCTATAAGATCTATTACAGATCCGTCTCCATTGTTTCCAGTCAGTTACAAGTAAAGATACATAGTGGTAAAGTACATAGTGGCCGATGTATTTCAGCTCTCTCCAACCGATGATTTTAAAATGAACTGATGATATTAAAATCATAAATCAGTTTCGATTATGTTGGATATAATTTCACCAAACTAAAAAAATTTATATTTCTTTCAAAAATTTACAAAAATGAAAAAAAATTTCAAAGTTTGGTAAACTCATTTAAAACTTTCTGATTTTTTTCGCATTTTTAATTTAATATAAAAAAAAATCAATATTTCAAACAATACAAAAATAAACTGAAAGTAAAACGTTGACTAAAATAAACGGAAAATAAGGCCAGCAATGTTATTTATATTGAAATATCCAAAAAAAACAATGAATTTGTAATTGATACGTGCTCCGAGGAAAGTATTTTTCTTTATAATAAAACAATAAATATTTAAAAATTTCATTCAGTATAAATAATTACTTGTTTTATTTATTTAATTCATAAATAAAAATGCAACAACATTTTCTTGTTTTACTTCATAGTTCGTATTTTAAAAACCCGGCATATATAATAAAAATTTTGTAAATTAAAAACAATCTGGATTTTAAGTGTGTATGTGTGCTAAATCCGTTTTAATTAATTAATTAATAATTCTATATAACACTCTTAGGTGGTAAAAATAATTTCGAAATTCCAGTTTCTTCACTTGTCTCAATGATATTCGTATGCAGGGATTGGCGGTTGCTTGATGGCATGGTTGGCAAATTTGCTATTTGAATTTCTTGGCGAAATAGTTCGTTTATACTTTTGCCAATTAACTGAGCCGTTATCTTCCGGAATAAATCTTTTTTGACTTTTTCCACTTTATTGCCTTTGGTGGGTGCAACTGATATTTTCTCATCCAATTTCTGCAAATCTGCAGCATTTACGTTTGGAATTTGGTGCATTACTTCTAAAACTGTAGGAAACTTAGGACGCAAATTTTCAAAGACTTGCACACCAAGGGTAATTAAACTGGACTGATTGGCTTCGTGCTGTCCATGCACTTGTAGACCCTGAAGAACAGAAGTAAGGATCGATGACGCCAGTTGGGAATTAAGTAAGTTTTCACTATCTAGGAAGCGTATGACAGGTCCAGAAAGATGTACAGCTTTCAAGCTTCCTGAACCATCATTCCAAGAAATCGCACTGAGAATTGTTAGAAGTATATGACTGGATGTTGTCTGATTGCGCAGCAACTTTATTCCTAGATCACTAATTACCTCAGAAGTTAGAGCTGCATGTGTGGCACGACTAGGGGCGTGCGAAGAGCCATCCATAGAGAGTTCGTCATTATCCATGGCAACGTCAACATTGCCTCCAGATTGGTCTGTTACAATTTGACCACCTACAAGAGCAATTTTCAGTACGTCCAAGTACTCACGGGTCAGTGTTCGATTAAGCATGTCTTCCAACACCTCTTGGGTATCATTTACTTCTCCATTGAGTTCTCCCGACTCGTAAAGGGATGTGATATAACGCCAGCGCGCTGTCAGCCTATATAGCATGAATGGCGTCAAATGTGCTAGTACCGGCAATAATACCTGATCGTAGCACACCGGTGGACACGAGTATACGAATGGCTTTAGAAAAACCCTTATAATTGTCCGCAGGCGATAGTCTGGCACATTTTCCAAGCACGCAAAAGTACTATTTATAAGGGCATCTGCTATGCCCGACAGTTGATAGAGGTCTCTGCCTAGAGAAGGTCCAGCAGATCCCATCATATGATAGCATCCTTCAAAGATATTTGTCAGGAACTGCTGCATCTTGTCAAAGGCTGTGGGAATTTTCTTCACAGTCGGATCCATGGGATCAATTAGAACCGGCGAAACACCCATTAGCATTTTCTTCTCATGCTCTAGCATTGTGTGCACAAATTTATAACCTTCTGATAGTAAATTCAAAGCTTCTGGTTTAAACAGTTCGTTGAGTACACGCAGCAAAGCCAGAACATGTGGCAGAATAGGTACTACATGTTTAGTAGCTGGATTACGGCAAATAGGATTACCAGATTCTGTAAAACCAATGACAAAACCTCCACGCGATGCGCGGTCTGGGTCATCTGGCCAGGAACACCGTTTTATAACTCCGAGTATAGAATTAAGAGCGTCTAGGACTTTGCTACGATTTGGTGCACATGGGTCTGATTCTATATTCTGCACTGGAGTCTTATCCAATCCAATAAAGTGCGTAAAATCAATGACGGACTTATAAATTGGACTAAGGGCAAGCCAATTGCATTGCGCCTCTTGTGTTATTTCAGCAATAAACGCTGTCTGCCGCTCATAGTCACAAAAATGATTTGATATCAGCAGGAGCGCCTCATGCAAAGTGTGCTGTTCGTTTTTGCTAATTTGTTGTGGTTGCCGAATTAGACTGTTGACATGCGAACAGATTTGCTCAAACACTGGCAGCAGGAGCAGTGGATACTTGTGTCCCAATTTCACCATTAAAGATGCTGCATGCCGTCGTAGGTTTTTTGCTGACTGTGATTGTGCATCTTTTAACATAGTTCCTGGTGCAACATTGGGAATCTTGAAAACGAGTGCAGAGAATATTTTATCTAGTACTCTTGGCAGCAGCGAAACTCCACTCATGGCCACACAATTGCCCGAGATGATCTGGCACGAGGACATGCTGAGGAATACAAATAGGGCCGAAATGCAGGACAACAAAACAGAAAGTATTAAAGGGTCGTTACTCTCTGCCTTAAGACAGTCTTCAAGAAGCCGTAGACCAGATTGAACCGATGGACGTTCAGTGACAAGCAAAATTCGACTCAAAACCCCATCTAAGACGGCCACCAGAGCTTCCCATTCCATGTAAATAGGGTCATGAATGCTGCAGTTCGTCAAGTTTTCGGATCGCGACTTAGACAGCCTAATATTGAGCCAATTTTCGCAATAAGCAAATGTTCGAAGTGGAGCAATAAGAGTAGCTTGTCGAAAAATCTCCAGAAAGTCAGCACGGCAGCGATGATAGAACACAGTAAACTCTTCCTCCGAATCGTAATCCATGCACAGGTAAGTTTCAGTGGAGACGTTGAATATTGTTGGCCTCTCAGCGGGATAGCAAATTTTGATAACCCTCGGACCGACAACTTCAATTACTTTTGGAATGTATTCGATAAACAGTGGATCCTTGGATATTTGGTCGTGTTTCAACAACACATTCCATATAAGTGTAGCTCCATGTGCTACAGTCAGACTGGGATGTTTGTTTAACAAATAAATTGTCTCTAGGAATACCCCGAAATGCACGGGACGCTGAAATGTAGCCTCTTTGTTCCACAAAGCAGCAAGTTGTTGAGCTAATCCAGTGAGGACGTTAATTAGTTTCTTAAGGAATAAGTGGTTTTGCTCTATGTTCGTCTCTGGAGATACTTCCTGACTTGCACGGTACAAATAGTTGACTGTTTCTTCACTGAACAGTAGTAATAGTGGTTTTCGCTCCTTTGCCTGTCCTTTTCGTTGAACGATTTGAGACAGACATTCAGCTGCATTTACCTGGAAAGCGGGATCAGTCAAAAGTACACAAAGTATGTACAATAGTTTGCCATCCTGACAGAAGATGTGATTGATTGAAACCCATTCAACGAAGCCGGTTAGGGTTAGCAGAACCATTTCTACCACACGACTGTGTGCACTCGCTTTCTGGATGTTGTTCACTGCTGTTGTTTCCCTAAATGAAGTCACATGAAGTTCAATGAGCCGCAGAAAGAATTCAAATATTTCATTCATTTTTACTGTCAGTGCCTGGTAGATGTCTTTTTTCCTCTGATTCGATTCAATTGTCTGCAACAAGGCGACATCCTCGACAAGTCGAAGAAATATCATGAGCACCAATTCTGTTTGAGGTTCTCCTTTGGAACATGCATCCGAGAGTTCAGACAGTAGTGTCGTCCACTGCTGTGGCCATTCTCGTTTGATCATTTCCACAATAATTCGAGAAAGAGCATCTTTCAAATGGGTCAGACTTTTATCCTCAGCCGGTCCGATTCCTGACAAAAGTAACTTCATTGCATTCTCCTTGATGAACAATTTCTCTTGCTGTGAAATGCCATTCCACTTGAATTTGATTGTATATTCAATCAACTGCAGACCAAAGTGCTTGACATTGTTGCTGTATTGCCCGCCTGCCAAATAGAGTCCAGCTTGTGCGCAAAGAGGTGAAGCTTCTTTGAACCGTTCGCAAGCCACATATGCTTCCATGCGGGATTGGTGTCTTGTATTTGGATCCATGATTATTTCGATGGCTTGTGCCAATTCGTTAACCAAGGCCGATACTTCTGGATTACATTCCATTTTTTGTACAATTTAATGCTGGCTTGTTGAAATTTACAGGCCCACTGGGGAAATACCTTTGAAAAATTGAATTTTGTTGAAAGTAACTGTTGATTTGGATGATGAGTACAATTTATGATTTCACAATAATTTACCTTTATTTCAATTGAATTTATTATTCTAAATAAAAATAAGTTTAATTTCAATGAAGATTAAAATTTTTAATAATAGTGGAGACCACGGACACACAAAAATGTGTACAGGATGTTGGCAGCAGTGAAAGTCATTTTGTCTGTCATATGGTTTTTTTCTATGCAGTTGTCAAAATTTCGGCATGCTTGATGCATGGCCTGCATGGCAAAAAAAAGCTAAAAAGGGAAGAGTACACGCTAGAAGAAAAGGATTCGTTATTATTATTTTTTTTATCAAATGATGATGCAATTATTTGAGATTATTATGAGACTTTTTTTGTATTCTTTGTTGACAGTACTGTTTTTTGATAGCCGTAAACAAATGAATAATTTGCATAAAAATAAACAACAAATAAACAAATTCAATGGAAAAAGTCAAAATGTGTTGAGTGGAATGCAAATGGAATAGTTCAGTGCTTTTGAACTCTCACAGAACATTTTTCTTTTCAAATTATGTCTTAATCCTAGAATACAGTTCTTTTGAGGAGACAAATTAATATATATCATGAAAAAAAAACATTTGCTAAAACAAAATTTTTCCACAAAACAATGGCTGTAAAGTTGTTTCCGCAGAAACAAGTCGTGATAAATATTTTTTTTAACAGTTCAACAAAAGAATTTTTTGTCGAGGAACTGTAATCTAGGCTTTAGTAGAAATATAGAAGGTAATATCTTCAGACCCAAATTGCAAAATTTATTCAATCACATTATGGGGCATATTCATATTCACTATTTAAGTTGTTTCTAATTTACATTGGATTAACCCCAGGCTAAGATAAACTGAAGTCTAAAAACGACTATAAATATGCACCATTATCTTTAATATGTGTACTGTGATGCATTATGTCCATATGGATATAGCTAGTTTGACAAATAGCAATACAATTTAAAACCGATTTCTCACTTTTTGTATTTTTAAGGCTTATCCAAACCATTTAAGGCTTAATAGATGTGTTGTTTTTGGAAATCTATACTTCATCCAAGAAAATGGCCAACTGAGATATTGAAAAATTCAGAGGAAAGAAAAGTCAATAGTATCTCTACCCTACCACTCCAATGCCACCATTTTCAGTAGTTTTTTTTTTTTATATTGCTTGAAACTTTTCCGTTCTGCTTTCGAATGTATTTAAATGCAGACCACTGTAAATTTTTGTTTCGCATCAGCAGCGGCGTACTGGCCTTCAATACGTCAGCAAAGAGTATTTAAAATGTTTAACTAAAGTATTATCTATTACTCGTTAAATTAAGTCCGAACTCTGCTTGCGTACTGTTTGGAAATCTCGTACCTTTTTTTCTCCTTTTCCCACTCATCGAGCTTACAAGTAAAAATAGAGACTACCCATTTTCCATGTCAACAAATAAACAAAAAAAATCAAACCAAAATCCAACCCCCAGCCCCCACTAATACAACTTTTAATAAATAATTTTTTTCATAGGAATTTTTGGGTACAACTTCGGAAAAGTTTATCAGAAAACAGATGATTATTCGCAAGTACAAATAGTAGTGTTGATAAAATCAAGACGGCAAGTAAAAACTAAATCGCAACAGGGCTAACCTTACATAAAATTAAATATTAATTTACTAACGTGAATAATACTTGATAGTTACTTGATCAAATTTGCTGTAGTTTGTGGTTGACGTAACTTAATATTCAATATTAACGTATGTATATTTATTTTACGCTTAGCATTCAAAAAGTTGAAGAGTTTATTTACCTTCTAAAAACATTAACTAACATGGTATAGAAAGAACAATTTTCCATTCATATCTATCTAAGTAAAATTATTAAGCTCTGAAGTATTAAAGTTATTTATCGCAATCGACTGCCTTATCTTTTTTGTAAAGAGATTAAAGTTTTAACATTTTTTCATTAAAAGTTAAAAGTTCAAAATGACATCGTCTGTTGAAAACAATATCATCTTTGGAGGAGAAGTCACCTCCAAAATTACAAGCACTTTCAGGTCATTGGGTCACTTTGTACTGGAACAATTTAAGAAAAACGGAAATGGCGTGATTATGGTTGGTATGCGCAATGTCTACAATGATCAAAATCTTATTATACTTTGTACTTGCATTTACAGATAGATGCCTCAACTGGTCGTGAATACACCCGCAAAGAGGTCTACGATAGAATAACTCGATTATCATACGTTCTTCAAAAGCTTGGAGTTAAGGATGGCGATGTAATTGCGATTTGTGGTGAGAACTCTATAGAATATGCAGTAGCATTGTACGCAGCAATTGTTCTTGGTGCTACGGCAGCACCTTTAAATGCGACCTATAGTGAACGTAAGTTAGGTGCTTTTTTTTAGAAATAAATATTCAATGTTAAACTCTATCTAGGTGAGCTCGATCACGCCATCAATCTTTCTAAGCCAAAAGTATTTTTCAGTTCAATAAGTCCTCTGAATAAAGTTCTAAGTGTTGCTAAAAAGAACAAATATATCGAACATGTTATTGTGTTTGGTGATGTTAGTCCGAGTAAAGAGGCGACTGCATTAGATGAATTATTGAGGAGCAAAAAGTTTGTGTCATATCCAGACTTTGAAGCACCTAGTGTAAATAAGAATGATAATGTAGCACTTATTGTTTGTTCTTCTGGAACAACTGGTATGCCAAAAGGAGTTCAACTAACGCAAGGGAATATTATATCTACACTTGATGCACAATTGTGAGTACATTATTTTCGAAACGCTAGAATTAAACAACAATCTAATTTTTTTTTGTCAATTGAAAGACTACCCAAATCAATGCTAAACACTCCGAAACAACGATGGAACAACATGTAGCTATGATTGAAAACAACACGTTGTTGTTGTTGTTATTGTTTCTTTGTTGTGACGACTGTTTCACATTGGTTTAAAGAATCCTAAAAACGTTCAAATATGTACATAGATTGATCGTCGTTAAATTCATGCTCCCATCCAGTTAGAGTCAACAAAAAAAATTTATGAGAACAATAATGTCATCAGAAAAAAACCTTAAAAACAAACAAACGTATTTTTGAGTATTAAATTAATTTTTGTCCAAAATATTGTTGATTTTTGTCTTGAAAACTCTGAAGCTGTTTTCGAAACATTTTTTTTTAATTTTTGTATTAATACTGTTTATAATTATTAAAGACTTTTGCATAATCAAAATCAAACAAAATTTTTCTATGGTAGGTCATGGCACCCATAATTTTTCGCATAAAGAATAAAACATTAAATACAAATTACATCGTAGTTTTGTTTTTGTTTTTTGTTAAAATTCATAAAATTTTACATGCTTTTATGAAATTTCTTTTTTTTGCTCATTTTATAATTTAATATTACTCTGATCTTTTCAGTGAACCAGATTCAATATCACTGTCTGATATTGCTGTGTTGAGTGTTATTCCTTGGTTTCATGCTTTCGGCTGCATTACGTTAATAATAAGTAGTTGCATGGATACAACCATGGTTTTTCTGCCAAGATTTGAGGAAAAAGTTTTTCTAGGTGCTATACAGGTAAGCAGAATTTTGATTAAATATAATATAATACAATCTTTAAAAAACGTAATTATTTTTCTTTGGTACTTATTGTTGTCTATCTGAAATCTCAACGGGAATTTTGTATTGCTCTGAAATTTTTGTAGCTATTTTTTTTTTTATGAATTTAATTTTGTTTGTTAACTATAAGTGGAAACTACCTTTTGCAAAAATTTATATGACTTTTTATCTAAAACGTCTGCCATATTTTTTTTTTTTAGAAATACAAGGTTGTGTTGGCGTTTATGGTACCACCATTAATGGTTTTCTTGGCTAAACATCCAATGGTAGATCAATACGATTTGTCATCGCTTTTAGTGTTAGTTTGTGGTGCTGCGCCATTGAGCAAAGAAACAGTAGATACTATTAAGGAAAGGTAAAAAATCATCTTTAGTTATTCGCTTAAAGAAGCCGTCCTATATTTTTTCTTATCCAGAATTGGCGTTCCTATTATAAGGCAAGGATATGGGTTAAGCGAGAGTACACTGGCTTTACTAGTACAAAATGATACACATTGTAAAGCGGGCAGTGTTGGTGTTCTCAAACGTGGTACATATGCCAAGGTCTTAGATACTGAAACTGGTGCTACTTTGGGACCAAATCAGCGTGGTGAGCTCTGTTTCAAAGGTGACTGCATAATGAAAGGATACGTTGGGGATAAGAAATCAACAGACACAATTATCAAAGACGGCTGGCTACATACTGGTGACATAGGATATTTTGATGACAATTTGGAGTTCTTTATTGTTGATCGTATAAAAGAGCTTATTAAATACAAAGCATTCCAAGTGCCACCAGCTGAAATTGAAGCATTACTTTTAACGCATCCAAAAATTAAGGATGCAGCTGTTATTGGCATACCGGATGAGGAATGCGGTGAGCTACCATTTGCTTTTGTTGTGAAGCAACCAGGTGCTCAGCTTACAGATAAAGAGGTAATAAAATTTGTTACTGAAAATGCGTCGCCAGCAAAAAGACTGCGAGGTGGTGTACGTATTATCGATGAAATTCCAAAGAATCCCAGTGGGAAAATTTTGCGTCGTGTTTTACGCGATCAGATTGTAAAACCAAAGTCTAAATTGTAAGATTTTAATATGAACGTAGTTCGGTAATTTTTTGTTTGTTTAAGTTTTATTTTGAGTTTATAGAAGAACTTGCATTTGTAAAAGCTCAGTGATTTTGTAACCGATTTTGTATTAATACCAATTAATGCTATTGTCTACTAAGAAAAATGCTTACTTTGTTTATTTTATTTGAAAATCGTTTGTAATCACAAATAATAAAACATTCAATAAAAGTACAAGCATACGAAACCAATTTTTTTTTTCTATTGTACAATAATTCAAATCATTAGATACATAAAAAAGTTAATATTAAAAAATGAATATTGAATATATATTGCCGGCGCGGCGAGTTATCGAAAATTCAGTAACTAAAATAAAAATATATCGTCAACATACACAACAAATAACCATGGATCAAAGAATACAAGGTTGTGCCAATTTTTTTCGCTTTGTTGTTGTAATTTGGACTCGTGCGTGGGCAGAGCCCAAAGAGAATCTTATTTATTTTTTGGTATGAAAAATTGTGAATCTATATTTTAAAGGCATTTTAAAATGTTTTTGTTAATATTTTTCTACTACTCTTGTTGAATATTAAAATAATAGGATTGATGTAGGCGTGGCGTAATCTTGTATTCTTTCCCATGACATATAACATCTTTATCAAAGAACTTGATAAATAAACAGTCCTGTATTCAGTAGTTATTGATTTTAACTTTGTTGGCAAAAGTCAAAAATAAAATCGTATATTTCATGTCTTTTTAATTTATTTATTGAGTTAGTCAAAGAGACTTTTAAAAACTTCAACTTGTGTTTTTTGACTACAATTTCGAGGAACTGTCAAGGGTATTTGATTTTCAATCATAGCTGCTATCAACACCGATGATGTTACTATAGGACCACCTACTAAATGTAAGAATTTTGTGTCTTTCTTTTCTTTCGTATTAAATAGCATCCTTTGTGAAACAAAGTCGAGGTAATGACTTACACTTCCTACTTCCACATACCGCGAATAAGCTGGTGAATATACTTGAATAGAGGCTTTTAGGGATTCACTACGAGTTAGTTTGGATGGTTTAACAAAAACTACTCTAAAATGAAGACCTATTCCTTTGTAGAAGTCCACGGCTAAATTCAGAATATCATCCATTTGACGATCAGCTTCTTCAAGAGTACTGCTGGCGACGAGAGTCTGCACACAATTGCATTGTGTTGCTGCATAGAGTCCCATTGCGGAAGGAAATTCTTCTTTCAATTTATACTGCCTGCCGGTACTTAACATTTTTAGTGGGAGGACTGATGGATAAACGAAAAGCTTCGCCAAGTGTCCGAGAAAACTTTCAAAAGAACCACCACCGGTGAGAAATGCTGTGTTCAGATGATGTCGCTGGTCTTCTTCGTGGACTCCGTGATACTGATTCGCAGGTGTGAGATTGGCTTCAATTAGAACTTTCCTTGAAAAATCTGGATTTGTCATCGATACAAAGTCATTGCGGACAAAAAGATCACGACAAAGATGTGTGCAGTCTAGTTCGAATTGAGCGGCTTCATCAAGTAAGTAATAACAATCCCTATCCATGTAGTGAATTAAATCTGTGTGATTTAAATGTGATGATTCTGTTGAAGTGCCTTTAGGTGGCAGACCATTTCTATAAATAAGTGCTTCCTCATTGCCTTGAGGACATCTTATGTGGAGTTCGTTGGGAAGGCAAAGAAACTCCCGAACGAATTCATCTTCTACCGGGTAAATACTCTCTTTGAGAGATTTCAGATCGTTTCGGAGGGTAATGGCATTTCCTTTTAGCTCATCAATTGATACACTATCTAAATCCTTAGCGGAGAAATTTACAAATATTAAAAACCAATAATATTACAATCGATCATTGTTAGAAAGAACTCACCTTATCTAATCCATTAATTTTCTTCCTTAAATCTTCTCTAGCTTGTTCCAAATCAGCCTTTTTCTTTTGCAAGTCCAAGAAAAGTTTGTATTTAGTTTTAAGAGATTCCAGGTCTATATTTAAGCCACGACGCGAGATGTTCTCTTTTAAAGCAGACAAATCTTCAAGTCGTTTTTGGAAGTCTAAGTATGGAGCAAGTGGGGCATAGTTTTCCTTTGCTTTGTCACCCGTAAGATAGAGTACCGAAATATATCTGCGAATATTATGTGCTTGCGTATTATTTCGCGCCGCAAGTTTGTACAGACAAAACATGATGAATAGTAATAACAATATTTACAAAAAGGAGAAAGTTAATTAATTATATTTCTGAGCGGGGTATAGAAAAACACAACCAAACAAGCTATTATGGCAACAGTTACAGTAACATCAGCTGATATTTTGACAGCTGACTTTTGACAATTAATTTTTTTCCGTTGATTTTTTCAATTGAGTGCATTCAGTCAGAAGCTATATTTTGCCAAAATTTATTTTTTTGTCCTTGTCGTTTCTTTGTCTAGTTTTGACAGTTACTGAAGAACAAGACAAACGGTAAACCTTTTTGGAAGAGTAATCAAAATCAAATGCAATAAAAGAATACCTACATTTTTTTCTGTGAAAACCAGCAATGAAATTAAAAGTTATATAAACGATTGAGTCGCAATTTGACAAAAAGCATTTTTTTCTTTTTATTCCACACATTAAATTTTATTTTATTTGGTTTTGTAATAAATATTCTAATTTTATTATTTTTCTTGGGGGGGTTGGATTAGTTCAATTTTAACTATCTTTTTTCATTTTTTTTGATCAAAAGTGTTTAAATTGAATCTAATTTAATTTTGAATTACGTACATTTCTTTATTTTAATTTTTTGTTTTAAAAGAGTAAAAAGTTTATTATTGTATTGCAGAATAAAATAAATATATTCAAACATTTTAATAAGGGATGCGCCAAAAAACAGTCCAGCTATTCCACCAACTGAAACTAAGAAGGCATTAAACGATTCAAAAAGGTTTGTAAATTGTAATGTTTTGTTTGAATTCTTACTGATCAAATCCAAATTATTTTTCGAAACTATCCGCACATAACGTTGCGATGGGAGATCCATCATTCTGATTAAGATTTTACTCATCACAAGGTCGTCATCGATTGCTCTTTGAAAAAATTATGATTGGAAATAAATCAGTATTAATCACGGTCTCGCTAGGCAATATTCAAAAACTTTGGCTTTATAAATATCTCACCCATCTCCGGCATTGTAAACGATATCATACTCGGGCTCCTCACAAGAATTTATGCACTTGCAATCTTTTCTCTGTTCCAGTATCATATTGTAACTCTCCGTTAGACAGGCAAGGCCAAAATCGTTGCAAACCTGACCGTCTTTAAATGCAATGTACATCTAGATTAAAAGTGAACAACAATAAAAAAATATTCAGGGTATAACTTACCATTTTCATCAGCAACTAAAAAATGATTTGTACAGTTACATATGTATATGCTAAGATCACGCATACATTCGACAACGCATGTTGAAAAGCTATAAAACTTATATAATTTAAAATCTGAAAGTATTCAATAAAATAATATTATTTTTTGATAAGCTTTCATATAAAATTTTAAAGCATAAATTGGAACACAGTCGACCGTTTTCTGGTTTGCGCTTGGGAAAGCAATAGGTATTTCAGGTCTAAAAGTGAGGTGTTGTTCGAGACTTTTCATATAGTTTCGTTTCAATTCAGAATTTTAATGTGTGAATGTTTTCACTTTCGTTCAGATTTAAATTTGTTTTCGAACTCGATTGTAGTTAGGATTTGAAAACGGTATTCTAAATTTCATATTTCATTTTCTCCACTTGAAAATAAAGATATTCCTATTTTTCTTTATATTTTGTTTGATTTATTTATGACTTAACTATCATCTTTTTTAAAATAATTTTTTTTATTAATGATAATGATAAATAGTCTCACATGTAATATTTAGATCATTGAATGGAAAACTGACATCTGGAACAAGATAAAAAATCAAAATAAATCAGTGGAACGATTGTGTTCCACTTTGTTGAATTGAAACAAAACTCAAATGATTATAGAAAGAGTCAAGTACCTATCATTAGAAAAAAATTAAATTAATTTAAAGAATAGGATAGTGCAGATGGAAATTTTTTCATGCAAAAAGATTAAAATAAAACACTCTGCCTTTAAAAAATGTTTTATCTTCATCTTAGGGCCAGTTGTATAAACGTAGTTAGTTGGCAAATTTTCGGACCAAGACCCAGCTTATTTTAATGGATCACCTGAACTTTAACAACTATTAATACATTTTTGATGCGAAAAATGCTTTTTTGCGAAAATGTTTCCTTTTTTTCATTGGATGATTGGGTCTCAAATCTGTACAGAGAAGATGTACCACGTTTGTACAACTAACCCTTAAAGATAATCACCTTCCTGCATCTCATTGCTGAAACGACAATGCCTTTTCTCTGGATTCAAAGTAAGCACACTAGCATCGTTGTGTATCTCCATAACATTGAATAATATTTCTTGTGATGTTCCCCAAAGTATTGTCTCTCTAAAAACGCCATCGGAAAAGAAATAGGGAATCTCCATGGGTGGATGAATATGAACTTGTACATCTCTAGATACAAAAAATTGCAAATTTCCAGGTCCGGTTATTCTATTCGCAGAATATTTGAATTTTGTAGATTTTCTAATACAAAAAAGGATATTATAATGTGTTCAATATGAAATGTTGCTAGAAGTGTTTTTTACAATCGCGAATTGATTTGGACAAAAAAAAACGATGTAGAGGAACATACCCAACATTGGGAGAGGTCCAACACTGAGACATTCTGAATAACCCCGAATAAACTTGTAAAACCACTTCGTGCTATCTATTATAAAGACTAATACGCAGATCGCTCTAAAATTTATCTTTCATAAATATTAAGGGTATTCATGCAACGGTGGAAAACTCGGATAAACCTCAGAAACCAGATAATTTTATCTCATTAGGTCATACATCATTATTCATTAGTCACGCAAATTTCCATTTCATGAGCTAATGAGGGAAGATATTTTCCGTTAAGAGGCTCTCGAAATAATTTATAAAACATTTTTTTCACAGGAATTCTATGTAATTTTTAAACAAAAGCGTGTCTCACTGTTGGTGATTTTTGTTTTGTGTTATATTCGTTTTATTGTTTTTATTATAGTCCCTTGGGAAGAAGTGTCTCACTGTTGGGTACCTTCCCCTACCTATAGGTAAACAATTTTTGGAATAGGTAAAATATTTTTAGAACTTAGTTCTTAGTGCCTACTGCGAAATGTTGTTATTTATTTATAATCAATTTTTAATTATCGTTATTTTTGCCCAATTCTATTCAAGCTTTAAAAAATGGCCGAATACAAACGAGTGTAATCAAAATATGCTAACCTTGCATGATGGGAGTTGAATGAATAGCACAATCCATATTCCGTGTTTATAGGCAGGAATTCGGAGCAGCAATCGAAATCATTAGTGTGCCATGAACATTCATCAAACAGTTCTGAGCAATTTGTACGGAACTGTAACATACAAAAAATGTTTGTTGATGATTGAAAATATTTTGAAAAATAGATAATGTATAGGTATATTAAGTGTTTTTTTTTTCTCAAGCAACATAGTCTTATAGTAGTAGACCGTGGTTAGTGCGTAGGACTATCATGTCTGAAGTGTGGGTCCGATTCCAACCTCGTCCATCTAAAAAATCAGACATGTTTTTTTTTTAACGGACTGCTGCCTCTAGTGTATCTATTTGCCAATATTAGAGTCATTTTCAACACACGATTTCATTGGGACTAGCAATTAAAAAACTCAATAATTATAAAATAATATAGAAATTCTCAAATATTGGTATCCAAGTTATCATCATCTTGAATAAATTTTTTATTCCAAATTGGGGAAATAGAAAGAAAAGACCACCTAATAACGTTCAGACTAACGATACACTATACAGCTTGGTGGTGCTATGTTATTTGGTATTGAATAAAATAAATTGTGCAGAAATGAATTTGATTACAAATTTTGTTTTAATCTTATTAAATATTATTGTTAATTCTATATTTTTAGAGAAATTTAGAAATAACAAATAAGCAAACTTACAATTTCTAAAAGTCTATGAAAATCCGTTGGGCAATCTATAAATTCACATTCGCTACAAGATGCGCAAGTTCCACGAAAAAATAATACTTCAGCTAAATAGTCATCGATTTGTGAACTTCTATTTGTACCGAAATGCCTTTCGCTAATATCCCAAATTCTTTCTCCATTGTAAAGCTCACACACTGTTACAGCTGGAAATGAGGTGTTCCAATCTAAGCTATTGTAATAAATAAAAATTGTTGTCTTAATAAAAAGTAATTGAAGTTCGAATATTTTAAATAACCGTGTTTTACTATCTATAAGAATGGGTTCTGGGTTTATTTTTCTTAACCATGCTTTCTATCTGATGGATTTAAATTACGAACGCACATTGCCATACGTAGATGGTTTCTTTGCATTTTTTAATACTTCTTTTTTCACATTGTTCTTTATATAACCCAGATAATATAATTATATCATTGGTGAACCATATGGATTCATTGGCGATAATAAAACGCGGCTTTTACTTAAAAACACACAAACTTACTACAATGTATCCATGTTGAAGGTCACTGAAGATGTAAGGAAACCTTTATAAAATCCATTGGAAATTTTCAAAAAGTTTGGAATTACATAAAGTCCCGCAATCGCAAAAATAACGCTAAAAGTTCAGTTATAATAAATAATAGTCTGCGTAGATTCATAGCTATCTATGGTGTTTGATATAAACATGATAACCCAACTAATACCGAAATTTAGTTACATATGAATTGAATTAAAAGTATTTGAATTCATAACTTTTAAAGTTTTTTTTTAAATGCCTTTAATATATATGTATGTAGAAATTGAGTTATTATATTTAATCGAAACACCACATATAATATGTATGTCGTCATTGTAAATTTACTTACATTGTTAAAAAATTTTTGAAACTAATCATGTTTCATTATTCCGTCCATATATAAACATTATAAATTATTTAGAACTAAACAAAGTTATGTATCCAGCGTATTGGCTAACTAACGAACTCCAAACCGAAAAAAATATACCTACGAATACAATAAACTATATTTCACGTGGACAGTACCTACCTATACAATAATTGAATAATTGCATTTTTTTGTGATTGATTTGGATACCTTTGTTAGAGTTCAGATATCAGTTGATATCCATTAAGGATAACCAATTCGCTTAAAGGTTAACCAAAAGCATTTTTTTAGGTAAAAGAGTAAAAGTAATATGGACACTAATGATTGCAATTTATGTAATTATTCATTCACAAAAGGGAACTTACTATATCGTGTCATGAATTAGAAGTATCTTTCGAGTATTAAACTTAAGCTATCCCGCGTGTCTTGAATTGGAATTAGGTAACGGGTATACAAAAAAATATTGCTTGCGTGCTTAACAAATCTTTGTGGCTCGTACGTTTTAAAGTTTTTCGCTTGACGATATTAAAGATAAAAAAAATAACAATGAAGTTTTGAGAGGCGGTGGAGGGTTCTAGTTTATTTTCTGTTAAATATAGCAGACCACAACAAAATACGTATAACTTAGAACATGTGTTAAAATTGAAGTGATTTGTTAAGGAGCATTATGTATTGTACATACATATATTATAATATATAATTTTTGAAAGTGGAATAAGTATATTTTGGCACTTTTTGCAACGGTATTTCTTATTTTTTTTTTATTTAAAAGATGCAATCAATATTTCCATGCAAAAGTTAATTTTTTTGAATGAACTTATTAAACTTTCAAATAAAACGCCTCGTATGTAAAATGTAGTAAGCTTGTAATATGGTTGACAAAGCTACCACTTATCACTAACGGTTTGTCTATTTTCTAATTTCATATTTCAATCGCAGCCTTTTTTTCCGCACCCCTACTTACTGCGACTTACGACTTCGTATGATAGAGTCATACGGAACGGCGCGGAGGCGGAATAGAGTGGACTCTGCACACTTCCTCAAATACCTGGTGTACGCAGGCGATGTATGCTTACTTTCTCATTGGATGATGAATCCCGTCAAATGACAACAAGTTAGAAAGTGAAGCAGAAATCGTTTGGCTAAAATCAACACACCAAAAAAAAAGGATCAACCTTGAAACTTCCTCAACTTTTCAAGTAAATATTTATGGACAATCAGTTGAGATGATAGAAAATAAACACTATATACATAAACAGTCGAATTGGGAAATCAAATGCTGCTCTCGGAATCGGAATGCTGTCCAAAATATGGAGAAGCAACTCTTTAATCTTTAAGACAAAGCTACGAATGTTTGGATGCAACTTTGAAAAAGTTTTTAGTGTGTTTAATAATATTAAAAAAAATATCCTTTTTAAAAATACTTTACTTTGAAAATAGTTTCCAAAGATCAAAAAAAAAACTTCTAATTTAAAAAAAATAAAACTGCTGGCTAATTGCAAAAAAAAAACACATACTAGTATGTATAATTTATTTTTGTTTTACAAACTTTCTTAGATTGGCTAAACTTAAATGTAAACCACAACGTATTTAAAAGGGGAAAATATTTTTTCGGTTCAAAAGATACTGAGCTTTAGGCGTTTCGAACGCTTTCATTTTAGCTGACAGACAGGAACTTATAATAAATTATGTTTACACATAATTTGAACATTAATTTAACCAACACATTTTTTTGCAACCTCCTAGCCTGAATCTGACAGTGTTGCCTCCACATCAACACTTCTTGAAAGTTAAATTAGGACATGAACTATTATAATACAAAAACTCCAAAAAAGTAGGGTGGGGTTCCAACCTGGGGAACACATTTTAAAATCGATTTTAGGACGTGATCTATAGGTGTATCTACTGGAACTCAAACAAAAGGCAATAATAACAACTTCCATAATGTGTTCTAAAAAAAGTAGATTCTTTTAAATTTTTATTTTTTATATTTAAATAATAGGTAAACAAAAGTATTTCTAAATAAATATTAACTTTAAAAGCTAACATTAAGTAAAATTGACGTTTAAAGTATTATTTTTGTTTGATAAATTAAAATTTTAAAATAATTTTTGTTTTGTCAGCAATCAACGTGAATTTTTGGAAAACGCTGATGCCAGTTTTCACATTTTGGGGTTGTAAACTGCCCTATAGATGGATTTACTTCATTTTCTGATGTTTTTCCACTGCCCAACGGATCAATTGTTCTAATTGTGTAAGTTGTATTGAATTTTAATTTTCCATATTCAATGTAATCCTTCTAAAATTTAGTATTGCTATAGTTAAAAAAATAATAATTATTATTATAAATTTTTAAAATAACCTTAGGTCGGATAGCTCCATATTCCCGATTTTCGCAATTTTCACCAGCACAGATTTCGATTAATCTAGAATAAAAAAAATTGAATTATTCGTTTGTATATTTTAATCTTTTCAGAAAATATAACAATATAATAGACAATAAAAAATACAATAGATAATAATTTGATTTAATCAAAAAATTCCAGTATTATATAAAGAAACAAGTATAGGTATAGGAATTCATGAGATTGGACATTTGCTGACTTTTGTTTTTTTTTTTCAAAATTTTGCCCTTTTTATTATAATTCTATTAAGAGTCAAAACTTGCCTGAGACATTAAAATAAAGCTGTTCAATAAAATTTAGGTTTTCAGAATATTATTTGGGCTTTCTAACTGAGCTCCTATGGATAATAGGATTTTTTGTAGGTTATATTTTTAAAGGGATATTACAAAGGCTCAACATTGATCTAAGTAAGAGGCATATAAGACCCACCGTCAGCCCATCAACCTAACCAAACGTAATAGGCAATCAAAGGTATTTATTGGTACACTAGGGCGTATACGCATTTTTTTGTCGTGAATGCCTAACAAAAAAATATTATCTTTTACGGCTTGGGTTTATTTTGCGATTTGTCTTTTAATTATACCTCAAAACGATAGAAAAATATTCACATCTCGTCTAAAGTTTGCTTTTGTGCTTCTGGTCCCGGTAGAAATACAGTTTTTATATCTTTCATCGCATGATGTATGATCCTAATGCATTTTTCTACACCTGTATGGTATGTACAGTATTCTTTTTCAAAAAGATATACATACTATAACATTATTCAGCTAATATTATTTACCTTCCTTTCTGCGGATGAAATCCAGATATTTGCACAATCATTCCAAATTTCTTACTTGGACGAAATTTCACATCATATTTGGATGAGTTCTTATTATTATGGCTTGTGGAATCCTCCAGCATATTATTAGCTGCATATGTGATTATTTCTTTGGACGATTTGTGTGTGGAACATTGTAGTTTTCCATTTTGTACTAATGGCATTGTAGTATTAAATAGCAATGAGACTTTTTCCGACTTCAATCGTCGTCTGCCGCTTATTGATATGGCTTGTACTTGAATGTAGTAACATGAATCTACAAGCAGTCTTGTTATTTCAAATTGAGTAGCCTGCAAAAATGTAAAAATATGTACGTTTTAGTTTATAGAAATATTTATTTTAAAAATATGACATGTACATCTTTAACGAAAGTTTCATTCGCAATCAAAGAATCATCATTGGAGCGAACATACAGCGCCCAAATAACTCTGTATTTTTCTATAGGCAAGTCTGATTTGGCCGGACACCATGCTATCCTTAGAGACATCTGGCCGTTAGGGAGAATTCTGGACGAAAGAACTTGAAGATCTGGAGGTGACTTGGGTGGCTTTGGATCTGCACGAATATTCTCTACAATCAGAAGAATAGAGCACATATTTTCTAAGATGGTATAATACTTACGGTTTGAAAGAGCAAAAGGCTTTGATGCTTCTGTGTAGCCTCGAAAGCCATTTGCATTGATAGCTGCAACTCGAAACTGGTACCATCGGCCAGGCTTCAGCTTAAAAGAAATTCCTGTTCTTTTGGGCGAGAAAATATATTTTTGAAAAGTGTTTTTTTTTTTAATTTTCAAAACATCTTTACAGACCTTCTTGTTTTGTTCTCTGATATTTCGGCAATTTTCTCAACAGATTGCCACTGCCAGTTGCCAAGCTTTCTAGCCGAAAAGAGGCTTCCTACATGTTGTCTGGCTTCAACATGATATGCGTACACGGAATTCGCGGATGCTTGAATCGTAACTTCGCAAACTCTTTGTCCTTTGGGCAATTTGAATCCAACTATCTTCGGGATGGGCGGTAGTGTTGAATCTTTTTCAAGGCCAATTGCATCCTGACACACAGGACCACAAGTGCTAGAACAACACTTTTGGGTTTCCGGACAATCGAAATCATATTGGCAGGCATCGATACACGCCCCTATATGATTAGATAATGTTATGCTAGGACATTTACCAGGACGTGGAGCCTTGGTCATTTCTGTTCTGCATTTTCTTTCGCAGTCCTTTTCAAAGAAAATAAATTTAAAACGTATTTTAAGATGAATTAATTTAATGGCTTACGTATCGATTTTCTGTACTGGGCTTGAAACACTTTGCATAACATTGCACTTCAATTATTTTATCTTTAACATCGACCGCCCTATTTGCATGGATTCTTCGCTGGTGTGCTCCGTATATGTCTTTTGTTCGCAAAATACTCACAGCTAGTAAAAGGCAAAAGAATTGTTTGGCTTGCAGCATTCCTTAAGGATAAGAGAAAAAAAAAAGAATTTAAAAAATTAATGTGTACGTTTAATTTTTGCTATGTAAGGTACAAATAAAAAAGGGAGTCTTTGAGTCAGTGAAGCAATGTTAACTTAAATTTCATAAGCACCGACATATTCTGTCTCTCTCGCTTCATCAGAAGCTCCAAACGGTTTTCGTTATTAGGATAATACCTTCATTCTTTTAGAGTGGTATCACAATGGACCTAATGTCGGCCCAATTGTGTCGCTCGTTTTCCGGACAGCCTTGTCTTCCTAACATAACCTTACTTAAAAGACTTGTAATTTTTTTGTGGCCAAAGAACTATTTATGTAGATGAATCAGTGCATACGTAAGTCCAAAACATATTTTTTTTGTGGCCACAGTCTTATCACCATATATTTGTAAACAGTTTTTCATACCTTTATACGAACCAAACCAAAATCTTGAAAATCGAATGACAAAACAAAATGCTTTAAAGGGAATATGTATTTCTTTTAAACAAAAAACAACATAAGTGAACACATAATTTGAAATGAGGACCCCTCCGTTTTTGTTCAAATTTTCGTTGATATCTCTTATAAACAAGAAAATTTTTCTCTGTTTTTTTACTCTAAGAAGCAGTTTACCATTATTGTTCTATGATAAGGAAATCCAAAGTATTTTTTTTTTGATATTAAGAGAATCTGTGAATGCCACGCCCATTAACATAAATCTCAAGTTTTCAATTTTATGCACATATGTATAATTTGATCTCTAAATCTCTATCAAATTTTATAATTCTACAGCAATCGGAAGTACTTTATTTAATTCATACTTTTTTAAGCAAGATGGGTGGGTGAAACGCCCCTGATAAGAAATTTCAAGTTTTAATTAATTGACAATAGTTCTATGAAAAAGTGCAGAAGAAACCTATCTACTCTAAGTCAATATAATTTTAACAAAAAAAAAACACGAATGTCGAAAAAGATATATGTATAGACGCATGACATAGAACAAAATTGTAGTACCATACCTACACTACTCAGTACTCACCTATGTTACATATTTTTAATTTTTCAAAATTACAGACGAATTTAAAGTCTTAATAATTGTAATTTGTATATTCTTCCAATAAACAAAAGTCAAATTAATTGTGCTACATATATATTTTACAAAATTCTAATTGAGAATGAAAATTCAATCAATAAATCGAAAAATCAAACCAAAAATTAAAATTCAACGGAAATCAAAACGTGTGAAAATAAAACAAAACAAAACTCATTCAATGCAAACACAAGTAACTGGGAAACAAATTGACGATGAACTTGATGCATTACTAGAAAATCCGCCTGACGGCATTAAAATTTACAGATCTTACAGAATGAACCAAAAGAAGACCAAATATTCAAATTTATTTGTGGGTGGAAAATATCCTTCAAATAAGGAAAATAATCATACAGATCTTATTGAATATGATTTTGAACCAATTATTAAAAAAAGATAAAATTAACTATGTACATATGAATGTATGTAGTTATGTATGTATGTACATTTATGTATGTATATGTATGACAAACATCTCGGTCAGGAAAGCATGTATAAAAGAAATTATATTTACCAATTAAATGTTGCTATAAAACAAAAAAGTAAGAATGAAAATGTTTTATTTTTTTTTGTCCATTAAATGTGTTTCAATTTTCCTTATTTAACACGATTCTAATTTGCAAAAAAAAATAATAATTTTTGTTTTGACAGTGAAGGCGTGTATGCAATTACTTTAAAAAAAATTTAAACCCAAAGTAGGCAATAAACATAAATAAGTCTGGCATTTTTGCACGCTTATTATAGCATAAACGTGTCAATGTGAAACAAAAAAAATTATAGCAATTAATCTTAAACAATTTTTACAACATTTTATCAATATAAAAGATCTCAATCATTCATTTCAACCTTGTGCATATGAGTATTTGGAAGATTCGCCTTATTGAGTCAGGACACCGAAGGGAAACAGCCACCGGCTGCCAATTTGTTCACAATGGATCAATAATCAAATATAATGCAGCAATACTAGGTATTTTATATGTGACAAGTGAAATAATGGTGGTTAGAATGCAGTAAGCTGTTTATTAAGGCCAGGTTTTGTACAGTAATTTATCATTAATCCATAATTATTCAAAATGATAATTATGGGTTCCGTTTGTTCACAAAAGTTTTAATCAAGGAATCGATGATTAAATCATTAATTGGTCGAATATGGTTCATTAGCACTAATTAATCAAGGATTTGGTGAAATTTTGATTTTTCTTGCTTGATAAAGGTACTGCAATTAACAAACAATATAAAAAGTGAAACCGGGGAGAGTACGATATCTTTGGCGCCAAAAACTAATAACGGATTTTTGTAGAGGCTTCTACTTTTAGTACTTTTTTCATAAAATTGCCCCTCCCCCCAAACGCGGCAAGCTAGATACCCCCTCCCATAGTAAAAATGCTTGTTTTTGACGCATCCACAAAAAACTTTTTTTTCTTTATAGGTATTCCACAGTTTAAATTTTTTATCTATTTAATTTGATTGAGCCATAAATTTTCTTATTTTCTTACTTTATTATTTTAAATTCACAACTTTGTGAGGCGAAGCTTGGGGAAAAACCTGATTAAATTTATGTAGGTAGTAATATATATTCGATTAAATTTCTATCGCGGTAAGTCCGTTAAATTTCGTAATATAAAAATGTCTGAGAACCGCGATAATAAAAGCCTTAAATCTAAAAAAAAAAAATTCAGATTTCTTTTAATCCTGATAGACCCATGGTCCTACGTCATTACTAATACGCCGAAATGCTGGGTGCCTTGGCGGCACGTTTTCCCAGTAGTACCTGAACAACAAAACCGTTATAAAGATATGCTATTTTAATGATAACGTCAAGATGTCGAAGAAATATCGTCTTTTTAATCTACGAGTATACATATTTTTTTCGTTGAATTTTTTGAATGAACAATAAGCACTCATGTTTTCTACCACAAAGTTTTTTTTATTTTGGCTAGAATTACAAACTGTTTCAAGGTTGCCAACACTATCACCAGATTATTTTGCTTTATGTAAGTGGATTTTTGCAAGGTATGGTGATTTTAAAGTAATAATAATTCGGATCTCATCTGAGAATCAAACCTTAGGAAGCATGAACCAGGCATCTCTTTAGTCTACGTCTGAAATTAAATTTAAAAGCATTATCCTTTTTTTCAGCAGAAGAACTGATGTTATTATGAATACCACTAAAAGACTTCCACGCCTATTTTAAAATGCACATTTTTTGGTTACTTTCTATCCCTTTCAGAGAAAGAGATTCGCCACTTAAGGTGAGGACCAAAAATTCATTAATTCGAGCTTCTAATAAGCTCATCGTCGTCAATAACTGTTGTGAAATATTCTGTTTGGCCATACACTTCATTTTTTACCGGCTCCAACTAAAAACCAAGACACCAATCCTACTTCATCAAAAAAAATCAATGTCAACAACCTTAAGAGCTCAGATTCTTCAGGACGAGATATACATACATTACATATATACATACATACATACATAAATAGCTACATATTCGGAATTATTTTCCATATGTTGTTTTCTCCTCAAACCAGATTCGTTGCGTCATGTCATTAAAAACAAAGGAAACCAAGAAAAAGCTAAAACAAAAATGCAATGACTCAAACCCAAGTTTATCAAACTCTCTTCGTTATCTCCTTGTCCTTTATCCCTCCTGCCCATTTGCCAAAGTCAAACAAAACTACATATATACGCCTAATATTAGAATGTGATACATTATTTATTTAACACCCTTTTTCGCATGCAATGTTATAAGTCACATCAAAAACTGACAAAGAAAACAAAACAAAAGTTCAACAAAATGCAGTCATAAGGTGTCATTTAAAATAATGCCAGTATAGAACACATCAGAAGTGTTGTTGACATAATGCAATGAAAATAAGCATAACATTCGCATGTATGATGAATATTATTTTTGTTTTCATTATTTTGACGCAAAACACTGCCTGCACTTGACCTACATAAACAAATTGGCGTGTTATGTGTGTATCTTCATGCTTCACCCAAGTCGCATAAGTGTCGCATCAAGAGTCACGTTTTTATCGAAATTAATTTAATGATGCACATAAAGTGTAAAAGTGCGACTGCACTTCATTGCAGAGCAGAGCACTTTTATCTATTTGCGGCGTCTGAAAAAAGATTGAAAACACGTACATAGTATTTTATATGTACATTCTCATTAAGAAAAAAAAGTTGATAATTATAGAAACTAATACTCTCTATCTCATCTCTGCGCCACACCGCCATACCGCCAAGTAGCACCGACACCCTAGAAACAATGTCAATTTGCAATCAGCATCTACGCAACCATGCGAATACACCAACTAAAAAACAAACAAAAACGAGTCATCGCCGAATGCTCTGGCTCTCCACTTTGAGATTCCTAACAAGATAACATCCTACAAAGAATCTGCAATATTTTTTATACGTTTTTTTATTTAAGTTTTTAACCCAGCAATATAGAAATAGAGGGTATTATATACAAATATAAGTTATGCGCTTGCAAAAACAAATGGATATCAAAGTTTTTTATTATAAATCAAATTAAATAGTACGACGGAGTTAGGGAAGACGAAATTAGTTGACCCCGAAATTTCGTGTTTATTTTTCTCTTAGAATGTTTAAGAAAATAGAGATTAAATAATTTAGCCAGTTTTCTATAAATTTAGAATGGTAATCCACGAGCGCTCATAAGTCATAATAATTTAAAAAGCTCCTTATTTTCAAATATTTACTTTATGTATAGTTATTTTTTTATTAAAATGTATTAACAAAATATATCAGTACGATCTGATTTGATTTCCCTAATCGTGATTTGACGATTTTTCAACACAATTTCTTTCACTTCCTCAACATTTTCGTCGGTTTTTGACGTGCTGGGGAAATTAATATAAGAAAAAAAAAATAATTAGATTGTACAGAGCTCGCAAGACCGAGTGTACACCTTACCTTTTGAACACACCTCGTATATAATGATAAGATTGAAGTTAAGCTCAAGGTTATAATGATGAATGAGCATTCTTGGTGGATTGATTGGTTGAATAAATTTGCATACAACTAGCAGTCTCGTTAGAACCAGTGTTGTTACTCCCAAATTAAAAACGCGGTATATTGAATCTAAAAACTGTTGCAGACTCAAATTTTTTTGTGGATTGAAAAAAAAAGATTTTCCATTTATATTTAAAAAACAACTCGTCAAACTGTTCGGAATAATACCTTTATTCCCATATTATTCAGTCATTATTATTCAGTCAAACAAAACAATTTGTATACTTGGCTCAATTTTTGGATTAAAAGTTCATTTTAATCCAAGACTGATATGGCGGTTAGAGAAAACTTACTCGTGTTCCGCTTGCCATGTGCGTGTGTTGCTTGCCGCGTATCTTGTCACGTTTCGCGTGTCGGGTGTAACTTGCCGCGTGTATCTTGGCCACTTACTACTTGCCACATGCCTCATGCCACGTGTCGCTTACCAGTTACCAGTTACCACATGCCGCATGTCGCTTGCCGTGTTTCACTTGCAGGAGTCGCTTTACGTTGGATTAAATTTTTAAGATTAAATTTAGGCATTGTTAGAAGAACCTTTTTTTTCAGTTCAGTTGTTTAATCCAGATTGAAACATTGATCCAGATTTATTTTATTATTTTTTTTCGTTGGTAGACATTTTTGAGAAAATTATTGCCAAATTGTTTTTTGCGTAGCCATAAAGTAAAATTCTAACGATATCAAATCGCATGATCTTAGTGGCCAATTGAATTTCACAAAACAAATTCTTGTCGGGAGGCTTGTTGGAACCACATATCGTCCAAGTCATGATATCATCATCAGCAATATTATCACTGAGGGTGCATTAAGTCGATGCACAAGTCTTAAATTTTCAATAACGCTTCTAATCTTTCTAAATTTCTTCACAATTTTACCGATTGCTTGCGTAGTCGGTGACGTTTGAGTCGCAAATTGCAAACATTTATTACACTTCAGAAGACATCTGTTTGGAAGGGTTTAAATGCACCACTACCAACTTGAAAGCAAGACGATCCTTCATTAAGGTGTCCTCAGGCATCAAATACTCTTAAACCTGAAGGTACGCCAATATTTGTTGGGGTCAGCACCATTACTTTTTTGCTCCAAAAATAAAGGTACCTGTCATATAACCGTTAAGGCAAAACAAATTTAGCTCAAAAACGGTTCTAAGGATTTTGATGAATTTTTTCTGTGAGGTTTTTGTAAGAACCGGATTTTTGGTTTCGATTTTCACATGAACGGTTAAACGGATTGTGATCAAAATTTTATGATCTTAATAATATGGCATATTTTTTAAACTATATAATTTTAAAGTTTCAAAAAATCATTTTTGTGGCTGAAAAAAAATCAAACATTTTTTTTTAAACTCAATGCTTTTAAAACTTTTTAAGTGTTATTAAATGCTAAAAACTTGCATACCATTTTTTTAAATTAATTCAAAAATTAAATGTATACAAAATAAGGGCACGAGTACGATAACTTTGGCGTTAACAGTTTTTTTTAGAGGCGTCAAAAGCAAGCAAGGATCTAACTTAGTGTTATTTAATTCATAAAATCTAGTGACCTTTTTTCCTAAATCGAAAAATTACATATTATTTGTACTAGTTAAATGTAGAGGGCTGAAATAGATTTTTTCTCAGGTGGTAAATCTTTTATTTACTCCACAGATTTGGACAACATGAACAGTAACGCTTTGTAATAATAATGAAACAAAATTGATAATAAGTTGAATGTACATATGTATATGTATGTATGTATGTAAGAAGTTCAAAATATAATAGGCATTTGTAGACTGAATTTCGTTTTACTTCTGAGATAACTTTGACCAGACAAGAAATTCATTCAATGAAGTTATTATTTATGTGTCAAAAAAATGCCAAAAAAGTTTATAAAAAACTCTACCAGATCTCTTCTTTATTCAACTAGAACCACTGTGTGTACGAACATACGTTTGTATCTCCACTTAGTAAAAAAAAAAAGCAAAATACAACAAACCAACCTAAAAAAAAAGATTCAATATGCTTGAATCTTAATTGCGCTACCAGATAAAATCTAGAAATGAATAAAATAAAATAAAAAGAATCATTTCGAATCGGAATCACTGTGAACCACAATTTATACTTAATATATGCATTCAACCCGAAGAAGGCTCAAAAGAGAACTCATCACAAAAAGGAATGCTGAATGGTATTCGCCAGACCTGGCGCCGTCCCCGTATGTAATGTTAACTAACTATATAACTCTTTTGTCTCTGGAATTTAGGTCGAAAAAAGATTTCCTTAAGGGATTCTTCCTCTGTGTAACGTCCCATTGCATCGTCATGTCGTCCATCAACAATCCCATCCCAAAAACATCACAAGAGTATAGATATCGATGAATTTGCTATTTAATTTAAAGTACACAACAAATTACTTGCAACATACCTAAAGGCAAATGAAGATTCCTCGGCGTTCACAAATTGATCTGATAATGGCACACACTCCCGAAATCACATTATATTGGTCGGAAAGAACTTCGTGATTCAAATGATTAAAATTTCAGCACAAAAAAAAAACACAAACAGCAGCAACAACGAAATGCAAATCATCCAAATATATTCAATATTCAATTCACGCACTCGAAAAGCGTTCGCCGCGAAATTGGCAACTAACTTTCCGGAGTAACAAATCAATTTGAATGCAATTTAGGTTTCGTGAGAATACTAGCAAGACTTTACGTTTACCGTGTCGCTAAAGTCGCTTGTCCCAGAAGCGCAGTATTTTGCCGAGCCAGCCGTATTCGACGATTTGTTGCACTCGACTGAGTGATTCAGAAATTCAGATTGCCCATGCCATATATTGGCACACTATTTCGTATCGGTGGTATGTCACACAGAGAAGTGGCAGCAGCACTATACCGCTGTCAAAAGCACAGAACCAGCAGTAGCAGATAATAGACCGGATGGGATTCGTATGCTCGTATGTTCTGCAACATCCAATGATGATGATGTTGGTGGACCAGGCCGATATGCACGGTTACCATAACCATAAGACTTCTTGTTTGGTTTTAACTTTTAACCATCAAAAGCCAGTAGTCCAAACGATGAACCATCAACAACGACCAACCAACCAACATACCAGCTACTAATTCAGCACTGCAAAAGCGAATCGGCTCTCAGTCCTTGTGCCGTAATCTTCTGGGAAGAACTAAAGTTGCGTAAAGAGAAATGCCCCTTGCGGGCAAACAACATACTGAATTAACAGCAGAAGCCGGCCAACAGGCCGGCCGGCGCGGTCGCGGTCAGGTTCCTCAACTGTGGCTCATACTCTCTGTTGTTGAGTCATTTATGCTAGATGGTGTGTGGTGTTTTATTCTTATTTTTCTTTTCTCATTTCTGTTTAACCTTTATAGGGTAAACAAGAAAGCAAGCGACACAAAAATGTTGTGTAGGTATAGCAAAAAAATAAAAAAAGAAGAGCGAATTAGTTGAAATTCTACATACTTAGAAGAAAGAAGAGTTTGATTTGGACACAGGCAGTAGGTTTCTTGATAGAATTAACTCGCATATATTTGTGTAGTTATGAAATGAAATAGGGTGCTACTATATTTATAAGCTTCGAACTTAATGAATGAAATAGAAATGGCGATAAAGAAGGAAGTTATTTTTGTCTTTTAATTTGCTTGGAGTTTTTATTTCAATGTAAACCAATGGCGGATCCAACGGGGTGATGTATAACTATAAACCCCTGGCAGACGTACAGCCGGTACTTTCTTTTAATATACATTAGCTTCAAAGAACATTTTGAATATTAAAAAAATGGTGAAGAGTCTCTTTTTTTCCAAGATTTTTCAGGTTCAACGTCAATTAAAAAACGAACACTTCAAATAAGGAACTTTGATAGCATTTCTAAGTTAAATGAAATGACCCTGTCTAGACCCACGAAAACCTTGAAGGTGACCATAGAAAAGAAATAATAATTCACATTTGTTCCGATCCCAAAAGTGTTTATAATGTCATTGCCCTTCTGTATGAACCACGAAAAAATAACTTTTTCAAATTCTGTAAGCAAATAAATAATAAAGTCTTGGGTCTTAACATATTTATGTATATCCTAATTGTCAAAACCCGTACTGTGGTGGTTTAAACCCGTTGAAAAGTGCTCCTTCCACCTTTTGAGCTGGTCCTCACCCGAAACTAGCAGAAATCCGTCTATGTGATTTACAAAGTGTTGTTTAGAGCTCTAAAAATCTGTGAGCACTTTGGTAATTCTATAGACAGTTCTATTATTACACCTACTAACAGCCTCTCTTCTTCATCTTCATGCAATACGTAGACTCTAGCTTGTTTCTCCCTGCTGCTGGAGCTGCTGGAGGTGGGTTCCGTCTTCCGTGCTACTGACTGTTCTCAATCCTTGTGAAAGGTGCTCCCCTAGGTGATGAACTTCGACATTCGGGTGTTTTTTTGAGATATGAACTCCAGCTATACGTAATATTATGGTAGCAACCATAATGGTTTCGAGCATCATGAAGTCTGCTCCTAAATCGTGGACTCATCACGAAGTGATCAATTTGGTTGGAAGTTGCTTGTCTGTTCGTCGACATCCAACTGACTCTGTGAAAAATCTTATGTTCAAACATAAAAATTGCCGAAATCAGCAAACTATTCGGATTTATTTCCCATAATATGCCTGCACCCATCGCTAGTTCTGCCAACCTTGACATTCCAGTCTCCGATAACCATTACGATGTTATAAAAGGTTTCAGAAGTTCTGTCACCTAAAGGCTTCCAGAAAATCAAGCTTTAGAAAGCATTAATCCAACGCCAGACTCCCGCGAGCTTCTAGGTGCCTTTCCACAATAGGGCAGTAAAGTGTTGTGAGTTGGAGACTTTAACTTAGCCCAGTCCAACCATCTAACTTCGAGGAGGTAAAACAAGCACTTAATCGTGACTGATTCTTGCACTAATTTGATTGTGATAAATGAGTTAGCAAAATGGTATTTCGTCAGTAGTAGATTTAAATAAGTTTAAGCCCGGATTTAAGTTTATGTGTTAACCAAGTAAACGAATAATATGGCGGTAAGCATTTCACTTTAAAAATATATACGTTATAACATCTAACATAATTTAGCACCAGAAATTTTCAAACATAAATCCATCACTTAATTTTAATTAGGGACATAAATGCATAATATAATAAAACATGATTTTGATCAAAATGTTACAAAACTCATCGAAGTTGAAAAAAAACATAAAAAGCAAACATTTTTTATACTCTCTTGAATGTTTGAAACAGAAACCTTTAAGAAATCGTATCTCATCTATAAAAAATGGACAAATGACTTTTCTTTGTTACTAAATTTAAAATTGCCTTCGAAAGAAGTTTATTCTTTTACATTTAGCTCATGTTTCAATAAACATATCTAGAATATGCATTTTGTCCATTTTAAAAATTATGTTTATTAGACTGCTCATTTGTTGCATTCCATAACAAGAAAATCTTAGGCAAATGTCGATTTGCGTTCATCAACATCGCTGTAAAACAGGTTATCGCTTGCTGTTTGAAATGTTTTAGAATGAAAATATCTGAAAGTGTACAAAAACGCGTACTAACCTACAATATCTGGACTTTTTTAAATGTTGGGAATGTTGATCAAATTTATAAATATATGTACCTACAGCGTTGATGGGCTGAGTGTGGACTTAAGGTTATTTTTCTGCGCCTAAACAGACTTTGAAGCATTTTAAAAATAACACTTCTGAATGCATATACCTTCTACATCATCTCCCATATTTGTGAATAATCCTTTAATTAACTTTCTGGTGACCAATAAAACTTAACAATAGAAACTACAAAATGTAGCTCTTCTTTGTGTCTTCCTCTCAGTTCGTATGTGCGTAACATTTTATATCCATATGTACTTTATTTCTTTTTTTAGTCTTTGTCTTGCATACCGCGACCCAATATCTTGATTTTATTTTAATTTACTTTTTTTTTTATTTTATTTCTTTATTTTTTTATGTTTTACTTTTTATTTTCTTTAAATTTTTATTTTTTGTTGTTGTTGGTGTAGGTACGTTTTGTTCGTAATTGCTATTGCCCTTGTTGGTGTTGTGATGTTGTTGTACGAAATAAAATTCCAATCGTTTAGGTTAACACCGCATCAGGAATATAGATAAATACACCATTATCTGCATCCATGGATGAGTAGCTACATATATACAAAATAAAGTATATGAGTGTTCCTGGGTGCGATGTTCTTCGATATTTTGCAGTCAACACCATCACCATCATCATCATCTTCACCACCATCGATCGTCTTCGTCTGTCGTCCACATTTCCACAACAGAAGCAACAGTGTACCAAAACTTAAAAATGCAAAGAGTGTTCATAGCACTCATTAAACAGGAGCGGCACGCTGCATCAATGTTTTTAATAGTCGAACAATGAGTGTTGCAACTTGGAAATAATTTATTTTAGTTCAATGGAAAAAGTCTTTGAAACATTTGTGCACGATTTCAATTAACTTAATGTTATGGTTGTATCACGGTACTATTCAAAAATATGCTTTTTAAACTCATAAAATTTGCAGCGAGAGATAAAAAAAAAAGATGAGTAAAATGTCCATCTATTGAAAACGTTAAAATTTCTTAATTTGAAGGTTTGGATTAAGATTTTATACGCAAAAGTGATTTTGTTTTTTTTTTCTCTTCAAATTTTTCAGTTTTCGAGAAATTATCCAAACCATTCCAACTATCCTAGTACTTTGAAGGTTTTTTTTCTCACTTCTCATTCAAAGCTGCAACAAGTTCGGTTGAGAACTAAATCACGATTTACAGTTTCTTCATATATGTATGTATTAATATAAGAAAAAATCGTTGTAAATCATAATTCAACAACAGTTTTTAACATTCTGTCAATAGTGAGATTGAGAAAACTAAAAATAAAATTTAAAAAAATTGCTGAAAACCTAAATAGCACTTCGAAAAAAAACAGAAGTAATAAAAATATTGCATATTCGATTTTCTTTCAAATAACCCACAAGTGACCATTGCAAAGATGTCATGATGCACCCAGAAGTTTAATAGCAACAGTGCACCGAAAATCGACTTACTAGCTATTTCTATGATTTAAAACTCAAACTATGGATTTCCCTCAATAGCATTTTAACGAGTCACAAGTAACGCATTTTGAAAAAAAATATTTATCGTTGTTTAACATCAGTTTATGGTCAGTTTGTTTAGAATGAGTTATCTTTAATCTATGATTATTTCAACTCATAAGTCCTAGAATGTTTGTGTGAGCTAATTTTTTAATTGAGTTAGTTATAGATTAAGCAAATCAGCCAATTACCATTTAACCAGAGCCTCTGAAGGATGTACCAATTTTTGAGTCTTACCTTGTTGTGAGAAACAAAATAATATCGATCGATATTAAAACCTCAATTCAAAAATTACAACAGTACTTACCAAACTATCTATGTATGATTATACATCGATACTACGTGATCAGCACCAAATGGAGAATAATTATTATAATTCTTAATCTTTCAAATATACGCGCCTAGATAATCGTTCTTTTTGTTTTGCATAATCAACTCACAACTTGGGTCTGGCTGGTCTCTCGTCTGACTTTGGATGCATGCAGGATGACTATAGCGTAAGCACAAGTGTTGCAGTGCAAGTGCATTTGATTACCATACACAATTCGCAGGAAAGCATGGAGATTATCTAATTACGTTACACATCTTTTGTTTATGGGACTCAGTGCGTAGCGCAGTTATCGAGGAATTCACTTGAAATTTATATCAACATATTCGTATTATACTCGTAGGTGCTGCTATAAAAAAATCGATCGCAAACTAATTGGAGATAATTTTGAGCTAAGCTCTTAAGGAGAATTGGGTACCCAGTGTACGATATTTGCTAATCGCATCATATTCGCCGCACTTGCAGCCACACAGAGACAGGGGCCGCAGCCGGCTGAGCTGAGCTGGGGTGGGCTGGGTCGGTACTACTTGACTCGACAACTCAACTTTGTGAATTATTGACTGGCTCCGGGCACTGGGGTAACATCGATTTCGGGTCATTGCTATTTTGATGGAAATTTGAACTGGCGCTGGTCGGTTCTCGGCTGGTGGTGTTCTTTTTTTGTTGTTATTGCTAGCTGACGCCTAACGAGAACGACTGACAGTGACAGACATAGTGGAGCATGGGGGAATGATGATGTGGGTTTGTGGTATAGATGGCATGTGGTGGTGTCCAAGTCCAAATGAATGAGAATATACATAAACAAATGAACGATATAGTGCGATTAATTGCTCGTTCTATCTTATTACTTTTTCTTGTGTTATTGTATATTTTTTGGTGCACACGTTTTTGAGCTTCTTTTAATGATTTGTATTTTTTATGTCATTATTAATTCAAATGACCTGATAGATATTTTAAATTTGAAAGGTTCATTGTTCTTCTAATTTGTTACTTATGAAATACCTACATATGTACATTTGAGGAGGACAAAGTTAAGTTGGTGTTAGGTTATTTTGTTTTGTAGAAATTTTTCCCATAGCTTGAACAAACCATCATAAATACATACCTATCTGCATTTCTGATATTTAAGAATAGAAATTTGGTATTGTTTGTGTTACTTTAATGTTTTTCGTTCAAATTGTTTTTTTGCATTAATGTTTCAAATTTAATCGTTTGGCTTGAGTATTTTATATTCACAATTATTTTTCAATTCAATATGATTTAAAGAACAAATAGAGAACTGCTTTATTGTCATTTTTACACTGTTATATAAATTGGAATTTTAAAGCAAATCAAGTTTTTAGTTTTATCGTCACCTGCTTCCCATAACATTGAACCTCGCATCTGTAATTTGTTAAATAGTTAAAATAAGTTAGTTAGTATTTTAGAATTTATCATACTATAAACATACCACTGGCAATGAGCTATTGACATAAACCGAAGCCGAGTACGATTTTCCCTCTGGGTTATTTGTTATGCACTCATCCTGTCCATCGCATGGATCCGGGCTTATAGTTGCTTGGGTTTTAATAGCATTGAATACCCATCTAACGGTATGCTTCAAAAATTGAGTATTGCTATCTAGACAGATAGAAAGGGTAATAAAAACAAACATAATAACACGAAATTATTTTTTTTTGTTGCATTACTATGTAATAAAAATGTAAAATATTACCTTCGATTTTAAAGTCTTTGGCCTTGCAATAAATTAAAAATTATATACGAGAATATTAAAAAATATTGATATAAACATTCATAAATACAAAAAAGTAAAATGAAAGAAAAACTTTTTGATCTGCCTTATCCCTAATTGCACTTCTATCTGGTAATTAAATGTCATTGATTTGTATTTTTTCCCAACCTCAATATTTTGCCTAACCACTTATAATCGTATTTATTCGAGTTCGCTTTAAAACCTCAAAATAAATTATTTAACGTTTTCCCAGAATTCTAAAGTCAAATAAAGTGTTTTCTATGAAATATGAAGCAAATAGAACACTTCGACTGCTTAAAGAGTGAAAAAAGTGTTATCAAGCTAAAACTACCTCGGTTATCGTTTGCTAAAATTATAGACACATTTTTTTTATTTTGATTATTTTTTATATCTACCATTTCAATTTAATCTCAATTTTTAAACATTTAACAAATCCTGCTCAAGAAATTTCATCTTTTTTGGTTGTCAGTTCACAGGTTGACGTAAGACCGAACCATAAGAGAATTAAAAAAAAATAACAGGCTGACAATTTGGGAACAAAAGCTTTAAAGGCAAATCGCTATAAAATGTACCTTTCATATACAAATTTCCTCCAGAGCGAAATTTTAGCAATTTTTTAGAACAATAAACTAAAAATTTATAAACTAGTAGAACTTGACAGTCTTGCCTATATTTCAAATTCGTTGGATATCAAAATAACTTTTAATAGTCAAAAAAATTGTATTTAGTCTTCTACTTGGCTGTTCTATTCCAGTAATATATTAAATTTGTACTTTATCTATTAGGAAATTCTTTGGTTTATACTGTTTATTTACTGAAAATTTGTCGTTTTTGACTAAATATATGATCAACTTTTTTTAATTAATGCACGCAAAAACAACCTAAAGTAACCTTAAGTAATTACATATTTCAATAAATGATAAAAACCAACGAAAACCAACGTTACGTACAAACAAAACTCATGTAGATGGACTCTTATAACAAATGAATCTATTCCTTATTACCTATTATGTTATTATTGAAAAGCGAATTAATTAAGTTACGGGAACATTCCGTATTAGCTTATGTTTAGAAAACAGAAAATTAGAAAAGGTCTAAACTTTTATTTTCATAATCAAAAAGTGCCAAGCCGTACGCTTTAGACATTTTATATGGTGCATTTGGACATTACGTACAACGTAGATAACTCTAGAATGAGTTTAATATCCGCTTAAGCCTTATAATAACGATGACTATAGTTAAATTAGGGGTATAAAGTATATTTTCCATTTTTCAAAAGGTACAGCTAATAAAAACGACTATAAACAAGATTGAATTAAGTTTCATTCTTAAATACTTGTAATTAGTCATATCTACTAATACTGTGTAAGTACACCTACTTTGGTTTTGCCCAAAAAAAACCCTTTCCATAAGCAAAAGAAAATCCTGATATTCTTGAGCTGAATTATAACTGAGTGTTGAGACTTGAAGTAATAAAGTAATTTAATTTTGATAAATGTTTATAATAGTGCTTCACTCTGATAGACAATGTTACGTCTCTTTAAATTTATAAGCATGGCTATTTTTAACCCATTCTCAATTAATCTATCAATACTTATGTCTCACGTATAAACCCTACGAAGATATATCAATATCGTAAATCATTTACAATACCCGGATTCTTTGTTGATATATTTTAAGAGGCTCTTAAATTAAAAAAAAAGGAAAACGTTATTTTTTTGTTTAACAAACCTTTGTCGTTGAAAACTGCATGAACAAACACCTGGCTCCCTCTTTCCATTGAACATGGTATCTGAGTACAACTTGAAATTTCCAAGAGCAGTATATCGTAACGAGATCCTATGAAAAAAAAATGATATTTAGTTTATCGTTATCAATTTATTAAGACCATAAACACAGTAAGTAAGATTAAAATGGATCAAAATGTGACACAAGTTTAAGTGTTTTCTGTCAAATCTCAAACTGATCAATTTATAGATAAATTGATAAGTATCACACTTTGATTAAGCACGTTCGACGTGTTGTGTCTTTGATTTTGTTTTATTATTCTATATAATAGCTTTATAGGGCTAACGAGTAGCTAATTGACCACCGATAAAACATTGTAAACGAATCATTTGGCGGTTGATGACAGTTGTAAAGCTTAAATTAGCTTGGTTCACACAAATGTTCTTTCTGTGATTAGGTAAAGAATAAAAAAATGTATAAGAGATATAAGTTATCTGTCAATGATTGTCCATTATAATTACTTGATATTTCGTCATAAAGGCAACTCACTCGTGCATATAAGTACATACATATGTACGTACGCCAATATTTTACAGATTATTGACTATTTACTAAATATACACACCTATATATGTATGTATGTACATACATACATACACTTGATATGTTTAAATAGTTTTTTTTTAAATCGAATCAGCTGATATTCTAACGTTCCCGAGTTAATAATTATTGATAATGAACCTATGTATCAAAGAAAATCAAAAACTTTTTGGGAGTTCCCCAAGGAAGACACCTTGGACCTCTATTTTTTTATATTTTTATAAGCGACATTTTTTCTTAATTTCAATTTTGTATTGTTTCATTAGTATTAGTGCAAGTATGACCTATTACTTTTACTAATAACCTCAAAAATATTATCAAAACTGTCGGTGTCGGTTTATTAACATTTGTATGGGAGGTACCGTTATTTTTGAAACAAAAAATAATTTTTGTATAATATTTCAATAAAACCATTCAAAAATTCTCAATTTCTAACCGTGGCTAGAAGCCATCTATTCCCAAATTCCACCACAAGAAACAAGCCGACATGAAACATCAAATATTATGAAGAACATATGTACATATAGTATGTGCCATTTCTCATTTTTGTAAATATTTTTTTATAAAAAGAAAGCTGTATAAAATTAGGCCACTTATGTGCCAAAACAATTTAAAGTATCAAACTGTAATATTATAATGCAACATAAGAAATAAAGAATTATATGTAAATATTTCTGTTCAATAAAAAAAAGTTAAACAGTAAAAGTTGATTTAAAGAGCTACCTCGTATATTTATATTGATGACTAACATCAATTTCCAGTAAAAAATTTTTGCAAAATCTTGATTGGCACTAAGCCAATGTTTAAAAATTAAATTAAATTTGGAACTTAGTTACGTTTATTTTATTTGTTCCAAGGCATAACTATGTTTATTCAAATCAGATAACGATCACGTTTAAAAATATGTACACTCTTTCGAAAAAACGAATAAACAAACTGTTGGAGTTAAAAAGTGAATCCCAAAAGAAATAATAAGGCAAAGCCGATCTTGCTCAGACAAAAGTTTATTAGGAAGTGAGAAATTAAAATTATGGTTATATAAAGGTAAACTGACAAAAGTTAAAATCCATGAAACGTTAGAAAAATATATAAGCAATTTAAACTGTAAGTTAATATTATATAAACAGAGTTTAATATTTGTGTTGTAACTATACTTGAGATTTTTACTTTACAACACTCCTTCTCAACAGAAATATTAATTTTATACAAAAAAAAAAAAATCAAAAATAAACAATTATTTAAAAACGTAACGTTATGAAAAAATCAATATTGCATTCCCATTAGGTGGGTGAATTTCAAATGTTTAATTTTTGGCAAATTTTTTGTTAGGATGTCTGCTACCATGTCGTTTGTGGGAACGTATTTCAGCAGGATCTCCTTCTTGCTCACGACTTCTCGCACATGATGATATTTAATATCAATGTGCTTACTGCGGGCGTGGTAAACAGGGTTTTTCGCAAGGTGTTGTGCACTGAGATTATCGCCATTCATCATCAATGGACGGTCATCTGAGTAAAGGCCGGTTTCTTTCAATAGTCTTCGTAAATAGACAGCTTCTTTGGCTGCTGTCGATAATGCTGTATATTCAGCTTCCGTGCTGCTGAGGGCTACACAATTCTGCTTCTTGGACTCCCAAGAGAATACACAGCCTGCCAATAAGAACGCGTATCCAGTATACGACTTGCGGTCCGTAGAATCTGCTCCCCAGTCTGCATCGACAAAACCTTGAATTTGATCTCCCTGCGAACGATAATGTAATTTGAGGTTAGTTGTTTTTGACAAATATCGCAATATATGCTTAGCACCAGCTTCGTGCTCAGCATGTGGGTCGATATTACGCTGCGCCAATTTGCAAACAGAATGCATTATATCTGGGCGTGTTGTAATAGCCAAATACATCAACGCTCCAATGAGAGATTGATATTTGGTCGGATCGACCTTTTTACACTTTGCGTCATCACACTTGACTTGAAAACCAGCATCTAAGGGGGTGCTAACAGGTCGACAGTTCTCCATATTGTACTCTTTCAAGAGATCTTTCACATACTGCTTATGTCCAACAAAGATCGCTCCAGTTTCACCTTCGCGTTCAATTTCCATACCTAGGAAATACTGGAGTGGACCCTTGTCCACCATGTCAAAACTGCTGGCTAACTTCTCTTTGATTTTGATAAGGTCTTCTTTGCATGTACTGGCTAAAATTAAGTCATCAACGTATACTGCTATTAAGTTAAAATTACCTTCACTCTGTAACCTGTACAAACAAGGTTCACTTTCACAAGGTGTAAATCCAACGTTCTTCAACACACTGTCGAGTTTTGAATTCCAGGCACGACCGGACTGCTTTAGTCCATAAATTGCCTTTTTTAATTTTAGCACTCGTTCAGGATACTTTTCATCTTTGAAGCATTCAGGTTGCCTCATAAATACCTCATCTGTCAACTCACTGTTGAGGTAAGCTGTGGACACATCCATCTGATGAAGGAACATTCTATACTCTGCTGCTAATGCTATGACCATTCGAATTGTGGCATAGCGTACCACTGGCGAAAATGTTTCATTAAAGTTGACTCCGTATTGTTGGCTACAGCCTTTGGCAACCAATCTCGATTTAAAACGCTCGATACTTCCATCGACATTTCTTTTTATGTTGAAAACCCAACGACAACCTATGGACTTCTTTCCCGGTGGGAGCTCTACTGCTGACCATGTCTCGTTCGCGATAAGAGCTGCATACTCCTTCTCCATAGCTTCCCTCCATTCGGCAGAATGTGTGCTGGATAAAGCTTCTTGGACAGTTTCTGGAACGCGAACAGCACAATCGCCCTCCAGTAAACCTAAAACATTATATTGTTTTTGAGGGCGGCCAGGTTTTCCATTTCGTAGTAGCTTGGGCCTGCCAGGTCCAATCCTGACTTCTTCATCGCATTTGTCGTTGTCGTTCTTAAAACGAATATTTTCAGCACTTGGTTCTTTTAAAGAGTTGAAGGTAGTTGCGGCGACGACGACGGCGGCGGGGGCGGTGGCGGTGGTGATGTCAGCGGTGTCTTTATCGGTGGTGGCGGTGGCTTTGTCGGTGGCGGTTTCAAGAACACCTTCTGAAGCAATGGGTTCATTACAACTTCTATTTGGTAACATATCTAAAAATATAGAATCGTTATTTTCATTTTGTTTAAACTTGGATAGTTCATTTTCATTAAAAATCACATCTCTCCTTTCAATTACTTTCCGTGTCACCGGATCAAACAAACGATAGGCTTTCGAGGTTAAAGAGTATCCAACCATTATGTACTCCTTACCTTTTGGACGGAATTTACCATGGTGCATCTTATTTAATGCAACTGCTGGAGATCCAAATATTTTTAAGTGCTGTACTGCAGGCTTTTTACCAGTCCATACCTCGTGTGGTGTCTTATCGACTAAAATCTTTGTTGGCGCTCTATTTCGCAAATACACTGATGTAGCAACTGCTTCTGCCCATAAAGATTCATCTAGTCCTGCATGTAATAAAATGCTTCTGGCCATTTCACACAACGTTCGATTTGCACGCTCTGCAACGCCATTTTGTTGGGGTGTGTATGCGACTGCAAGCTGCCTCTGTATTCCATGCTCATCTAAAAAATTATTAAAAATACTATTAATGTACTCTGTACCATTATCGCTTCTTAAAGCTTTAATTTTCATGTCGGTTTTACACTCCACCATGGCCTTGAACATTTTAAATTTGTCAAAAACCTCACCTTTGGACTTCATAAAGTAAACGAACATGTGTCTTGACAAATCGTCAATGAATGTCACAAAATATTTGGAGCCTCCAACTGATGGTTTGTTAATTGGACCACACACGTCCGTGTGGATCAATTCCAATAATTTTTTAGAGCGTGTTTCGCTAGCTTGAGGGAACGCTTGAGCACAAATCTTACTCTTCATGCATATCTTGCAATTAATATCTTGTGGCACATTAGACACTGTCATACCGCACACTAATTTTTTTCTTGATAACTCTTGCAAGCTTCTGAAATTTAAGTGGCCATATCTATTGTGCCATTTCATGAAATTATCGACGGACGAATAAAAGCATGAATTAATTGTATTTTCAAAGACGAATAAATTATTATATTTTTTAGCTTCAATTACAACTGTACCACAGCTAGCTTTAATAATCGCGAACTGATCGTTGAAAACCACCGTAAATCCGTTACTCACCGCTTTACTCACTGACATAAAATTGCCTTGCAAACCAGGAACATATAAAACGTCTCTCAAAGTTATGTTGCACATAGCTGTTTTGATGATGACCGTACCTTTCCCCGTTGCCTCGATGAAATTGTCACCCGCTAATCGTATTCTCTCTGTGTCTTTTTCTATTGTGTTGAACATATTTACATCACTGCACATATGTGATGTCGCTCCACTGTCGATACACCAATTTGAGCTATTCAACATATAATGTGTATCTGATGCAGAAAGAGAATATGAAAATGATTGATTCTGTTGTTGTTTTTTAGGGGCTTTGCACTTTGCTGCGAAATGACCTCTTGCACCACAATTGAAACACTTGCCTATTGGTTTTTTATGATGTTTCAAATTATTTTTGTTTTCTTTTAGCTCTCTCTCCTTTAGATTTGTTCGCGCTATAAAAGCCTGCTGACTACCTGATGCGACGTCATCCAATCGATTTTCTTGATGTCCTCTTCGATCAGCTTCTTCTAAAAGTTTTACTTTAAGAACATTTATGGGAGGCAAGGAATCACGAGTCTCCATTGCAACAACAAAATTTTCAAATGATTTAGGTAAACTCGATAAGAGTATAATTACCAACAACTCGTCATTCAAACTAACATGAATCTCCGCCAATTTTTCCACAATATTAAAGAATGAATTGATGAATTGGGAAATGTTTTCACTCTCCGACATACGGTGCTGCAACAATTGTTTGAAAAGCGAAACTTTTCTCGCTGGACCACTTGGCTGGTAGATCTCTCTTAATTTTGTCCAGGCTTCCAATGAAGTCTTGCAATGTTTAATGTGGTTTATTTGAGATGGCTTCACACTCAACATTATTGAAGCCAATGATTTTTCGTTTTGACTTTCCCATTTTGTCTTTTCAGCTGCTTCCATTTCTTCCGTCTTAAGGAATTTTCCACTTACTATCTTCCATAGCTCGGAATGGATAAGCACACTCTGCATCTGGACACACCAGGAATCATAGTTGCTGTCGTCCAGCTTTTCTATTTGATATAGAGACGAACTCATTATTAATTCGTTTAATTTTTTTTTTACCTTAAAATTTCGAATATGGGTCCTGGGCCCATAACCTGTTGGAGTTAAAAAGTGAATCCCAAAAGAAATAATAAGGCAAAGCCGATCTTGCTCAGACAAAAGTTTATTAGGAAGTGAGAAATTAAAATTATGGTTATATAAAGGTAAACTGACAAAAGTTAAAATCCATGAAACGTTAGAAAAATATATAAGCAATTTAAACTGTAAGTTAATATTATATAAACAGAGTTTAATATTTGTGTTGTAACTATACTTGAGATTTTTACTTTACAACACAAACAAACTGACTATTTGGTATTATTACTTAAAAGCACTTATAAAGCACGTATAAACCTACTCGTAGTCGATGAACAAGGCGATAATTTTTGTTCTTATTAAATCAGAAAAATATTATCGCTAATTAAACTAGTTTCAGGCATTCTTACCGCAATCTTCATACGGAAGGGACCTAATTCGAAGGTTTTGTTTGATATTGTGTTTTAAAATTATATCCTTAGAGAAGCAGCAGCTGACAACGAAAGTAATAACCACGGTTGCGAATAAGCCAAGTCTCATCATGATAACCGTCGGCTGCGAAAGTATTATTACACTTTTTTGATTAGATCGTTGATTTAGTTAATAAATTTGTGGTGGTTTTTCACTTAGAAGCTAGAATTTATTTATTTGACTTTTTTCGTTCATTTATACTGTAACCGAAGCACTTAGAGCTATTTGTTTCAGAATACTGATAAGTTAGTGGTATTATCAGCCAGGTTAAATACGGCACAGACATAATTGTGATATTTGATTTTTGCTTTTATTTTAAAATAAAGCTTATCCTTTAAGAGATTTCAGGAATCTTTAAAAAAAATTATGTACACATGTGCATACATAGGTTTCATATTTGGTTCAATTTCATTTTTAGTGAATTTTATTTTATTATTTTTTCGCAAGAAAAAAACATGAGCAAAGTCCCAGTAAATCTACTTCAAGTTTGGATGAATTGACTATTTATCTATCATCTACCTACATACCTATTTTTTTTTTTTATAAATGCACAATACCATACGTGTTTGTACGAAAATAGACATAATGTTTGAACTGTGTCCACAAATTGAAAACATTTAATTATTATTGTAGGTTAACATTTGTCTTGTTGAAGTTAAAGAAAAATTTTAAATACTTTAAGTGAAGGTTAATGCGTAGATATTTTATTAAATTGATGTTTTTATCTTATTATTTTATTACTATTTTATTTTTTAACAATGATTCAAGAATGACTCATTGTTATTAGTTTATACATTTGTAAAAGCGTGCTTCTTAGAATTTTGAAGACACGTAAGAAGAAACGTTTGAAGAAAAATAAGAATTTTTTGAACTCACAGAGAACATTGTATGTAGGTTCTTCTGCTTTTCTATACTGCAGAAACTACATAAATTATTATCTTGAAATCTATTTAACATAAAGATTCATTAGATCTTATTCAAAGTCCTGTCTCCATTTGCGATGCTTATGATACGAGCAATACCAATGGTATTTTCAGAATACACAATAGTGTACACACTAAAATATATTAAATTAAATTCTTTAAACGTTTAAATATAAAAAAAAAATATTTTGGTAAAAATTCATGATGTAAAATAATTATGACACATGATTTTAGGAAACTATTATATGATGAAATTGTTTTACTCGATTTCATTTAATTATTTCTTGGCAAGGAATGAAAGAAATTTTACTCGAATGTTAATGAAACTTATCATAAATATTTTTCTTTTTACTTGCACCTATAGGTACTATTTTAGGGCAAGTTTTGGAGTTGAAAGAAAATAAACTGAAGATTTTAATCAGACTTGACACTACCGGTGATAGAGAAGGCGAGAAAAAATGAGTTTCGCAATTCTCTTTCTTATGCAAGCCACAACCACTGAAGCGATTTTCTTTAAAACTTCGGATTTAAGGTTTTTAGGTGATTCCCTAAAGAGAAATTAAAATTTTGTAAAGCTCCACAAATAAGGGTATCTGCAATGTAAGCATTTATAGAAAACTTATTTACATATCTCGAATACGACTTCAAAGAAATTATTAAATTTGTTTTCTGTAATTAAACTGCTGTTTGATCGGGGAACATTTCTGAAAAAGCTAGTTTTAACTGTTCCTGCAATGCACATATCATGTATAAAACAAGGGGTCCACTATAATCAAAATAATATTGCATACCTATCTTAATTTTCGAAAAAAATTTTTTTTTTTTTCAAAATTTAGTATTTTCAGAATGGGTCCATGTGTTGTAATTTGTGAGATTTGTTTTTTAATGTATTTTATTAAATACTATAAAATTTTCCAATATAGTAATTGGCCAGATCATACCTATATATTGGGGCATATTCATAGTAAAACTTTACACCCGAGCCCAACTGGCCTCGAGTCTAAAGGTTAGAAACACAGGTTAGAAACAGCTGCTATTCATAAAGAAATTTGCAACTCTGTTCAGTTAAAAACGGAATTTCTACTACACTTTTAGTGCGCTATTGCTTGTCAATCCATTGGAATCCAATCCAAACAACTTAGTCTAAGAGTCAGCCGTTTTTAAAGTTTGAGCTCCAGTTTATCTTTTGGACCCAGGTCTAAATTATCTATGAATACATAACATAAATTCTAGGTTAGCTTAGAAGAGACAAAGAAACAACTTGTCAGACAACTATGAATATGGCCAATTGTTATGACTGTTTCATCGTTGTATAATATTTCGCATTTGTCTGGAAAAGCCTTAAAGCCTTACCAAAACCTATGCGAAACATTCGGGTACGACGATTAAACAACAATAACAACGCGTTACTACGATTGACAACAACATATTGTTGTTATTGTTTTTTCGCAGCGACAAATATTCACATTTTATTAGTCGGTTTTGTTAATAATTACATCAGACACACACCACTATTGCAAAATAGAGAGACACAAATAGCTGAGTGTTTTCTTCTTCAAAGAAATTTATATACTAGCAGAAACTCGTAAATTTTCCAATAGAGAGGAATTTTTCTCTATCCTCCATTTTGCTCTATCGTTATAACTTTTTTGAGTTAATAAACCCTTTGTATATGAAAACTCTTTGTATATGAAAACTATAGTACTATCATGGCGAGTTTTTTTTAGGGTTGCAGAGGTCCTGGTGGTGGCGCTGCAAAATGTGAGGTGTAAAATTCGATTTGGGGAGTCTTTAAGCGTCGAAAATTGGTGGTAGGGGCAAGAGTAGACAATTTCTTGGATTATTGCATCCAAAAAATATCAATAAATATCATTTAAAACCTCCATAAGCTCTCCGCAAAAAAAAAAGAGTAAGGGTTGCATAGGTAAATTAGATGTCGCCCCATTCGACTTCCACCATGATAGTACTATAGTTTTCATATACAAAGGAAAACTATAGTACTATCATGGCGAGTTTTTTTTAGGGTTGCAGAGGTCCTGGTGGTGGCGCTGCAAAATGTGAGGTGTAAAATTCGATTTGGGGAGTCTTTAAGCGTCGAAAATTGGTGGTAGGGGCAAGAGTAGACTATTTTTTGGATTATTGCATCCAAAAAATATCAATAAATATCATTTAAAACCTCCATAAGCTCTCCGCAAAAAAAAAAGAGTAAGGGTTGCATAGGTAAATTAGATGTCGCCCCATTCGACTTCCACCATGATAGTACTATAGTTTTCATATACAAAGATAAACCTAAGAATTTGTACAAATTATAAAAATTCGTACAAAATCTCACTATACCAAAAGCATCTGTTATAGAGAAAAAGAACGCACCACACTCAAATCGACTCATTGTTCGAATTCGAAATTAGTTACACTAGTAGATGCCTCTACTGTAAATTTTAAAGTGACATTTTATTGAAGTTTTATGTTATGTCAATCAAGGCACAAAAGACAAAACACGTAAATTGTAAAGCAAAATAAAATTGCTTTTACACACCCATTATATAGAAAATAATCAAGAATAAACTACCAAAATGATGTCTCAATATCTAGAAGAACTTGAACAGGTAAGCTGAAAAGAATACTGTCATCATCAAACCATGATCACCAATGTACACATAAATTCCCATAGGATCCCTTTGATGTTGTTGCCTTTATTGACCGTCTTACATGGCGCACCAACAACGAAACCGGCAGTGATGAATTAAATCCAGAAGCCTTGCACGAAACGTTTGTTCAAACAATCAAAGATCTAAAAATCCTTCAAGAAAAACAGCGCAAGAAACGTGAGGCCTTAGAAGAAACATTACGAGAAGAGCAACAGGCATATGCCCAAAGTCTGCTCAAACTACAGGAGCGCCATCAATTAGCTGTAGAATGTTTTCAGCAATTAGACGAAAAAATCAACTCTGTAGCTGGCAAGATTCTTCATTTAGGTGAACAGCTTGAAAATGTAAACACTCCGCGAAGTCGTACTCTGGAAGCACACAAACTTCTCAATCATATGTCAGAATTTCTTGTATCAGGACCTCTGGTCAGTGAAACATTCACTGACCAAACTAAATTACATGAGGCTGCAGATATTATTCAAAAACTATACACTATTGCCCAGGATTTACCTGAAGAAAAATTCGGTGAGGCAAAGAAAAAAATCGAAAAGAAATACGACGAAATCGAGAGGAAGCTTATTGAAGAATTTGCTACTGCTCAGAAGAGCGAAGATATAGAGAAAATGAAAACTATAGCAAATATTTTATCACAATTCAAAGGATATGCTCAGTGTATTGATGCGTATATTGAACAGAGTCAAATGGTGAGAAGAAGTTATTCGTGAATATGGGTTTGAATCAATGGTATTTTTTTATTTTAGACTCCCTATGGCGGCAAGGATATCTATATTGGAATTCTCCCCCTATGTAAACACCACTATGAGATCATAAAAAAAGTATTTGCCAACCCCAATCAAGTGATGTCTAAGTTCATTTTAAATATATATCAACTCAAGCTCTACCAGTATGCTCATACGAAATTGGAAGACAAAAGGGATGAGGAGAAACATCTTCGAACATTATATGAGCTTTATTCTAGGTAAACAGCTAAGAAAATCAAAATTAAGAAAAAAAAAAATAATCTCAACCTAATTTTTTAGGACCATAAAACTCTCGGCAGAACTGCAAGAGTTTATGACAGAAGCCGATGATGATCTTCTCAATAAATTGACTTCACACATATTTACCAAGCATCTAGCCAATTACATCGAAATCGAAACGAGTTTTCTAAAAACTAAATGCACAGTTGAGCTTGAACGATATTATGCAAGTAAAAAACATCAAAAGAAACAATCAGAACGATTTCAAGATCTTCGACGCGACATGCAGGCACTGATTGGAACCAGAGCCAATATAAATATTGCCCAGATTGAAGATTATGGAGGAGAGACGTTTCTTTCCGAGGAGTTAGCAATAAACTTGTTGCAAGAAGCAAAGGCTTCATTAAAACGATGTCGTTTGCTGTCCAAAGATACAGAGCTGCCTGCAAATATTCTTAAGCTCACTGATATTCTTTTGCGGTTCATGATGCATGAACATGTCAATTATGCATTAGAATTGGGTCTACAAGCTATTCCATTGGGGGAAACCAAGGTTTTTCCACAAATTTACTTCTTCGATGTTGTTCAGAAAAGCAATATCATTGTGCATCTTTTGGAGAAGCTTTATGTTGAATGCGTTGTGCCATGTATAATGTGAGTGAGCGTAAGCATTTTTATTTAGACTTTTTGACAATATCCCATTTTCAGAAATACTGCAAAATATTCCGACTACATATTTAAAAAGCGAGTGATGATGGAACAAATCGAGCAAAGACTTGACACAGGGTTGGATCGGGCGATGAACGCCGTCATGAATTGGGTTAAAATCTATTTGCAATCTGAACAAAAAAAAACTGATTTCAAGCCGGACGAGGATGTGGATACATTAGCATCATCTGTGAGTAAAATTTACCCGCACTATTCTCCTTTAAAATATTTTTTTTTTGTTGTTTTTTTTTCGTGAAGGCATGCGTGAGTGTTGTACAAAATCTTCAACCTACCATAGCACAATTAAAAAAATGCGTCGACGGAGAAAACTTACAGAATGTCCTAACTGAGTTTGGAGTACGTTTGCACAGAGTCATCTATGACCATTTGCTAACACTTCAATTTAGTGCTGCTGGGGCAATGTGCGCTATTTGTGATGTTAATGAATACAGAAAATGTATAAGAGAACTGGACAGTCCATTGGTGACCCAACTATTTGATATTATGCATGCTTTGTGTAATTTATTGTTGGTTAAGCCAGAAAATTTACTTGAAGTTTGCACTGGCGATACTTTGGTGAGTCTCTCATAGAAAAAATATTTTTTTTTTCAATTCAAAAAAGTAATAAGTCGAATATTTTATTTTAAAGAATTACCTGGATAAATCAGTGGTAAGGCAGTTTATTCAACTGAGGGGGGATATTAAATACCTCAAAACAAATACCACTTACTTAAAGGAAATAATGGAGTAAACACGTTTTTTATATACAGTCATAGATGTGTTAAATTAAAATATGAAGTAAATAATGTAGTATAATTAAGTTTTTATGAAATATTTTTTTAGGAGGTTAAGCATATGTATCAAATTAAATTAATTAAAATGCAATTACATTTCCACATTAAAAAAAACCTTAAAAAATGGAATTGAGAGATAATCATTGTTTATTGCAGATTTCTCGTTTGGTATAATATTATTTCTTTGGCTTCATTTTAACATGTTTCTTTTTATATAATTTTATCGTCCGCGTATGTATCATATATACTTTTTTTCGCTTGCAGGTTGAAACTAAATATGATTGTTGGTTTTTTGCATTAAATTCGTATGAAAAATCAAAAATAAGTGTTAAATGCTCAAGCATTCTGGACTATGTTTTTGAATATAAATCAAGTTTAGCTATACCAAAGAGACATTCAATAACAAGTCTAGTCTAAAAAACTTCCCCTTAAGTGGTTTGGACGGAATGTGACCACATACATCTCCATCATTTGCAATTTCAGGAATACCATTATTAGATATTTTTGAGGTTATGTTAAACTACAGATAATTATTTTAAATTTTTTTTTAATAAAAGTATCTTGCCTGGCCCGTTTCGTTGGTATATCAAATGTTAAATAATCTGAAATATACTGAAAAAAAAAGTTAAATTTTGCTGAACAGTATTATTTGTGTGAAATATTCGGAGCTTACATTATTTTACGTTTAGGTAATACCAACTAGCCACAAAGATAATGCTTTTTTAAACTATTGTATTTTTTGTGTGGGATTTTCTAAATAGTGGGGTCTGCAGCAATAATAACTTGGTACTTTTGATTGAAAAAAAAAAACACCTCGAACAAATCAGCTGCTAAAGGTAGTCCAAAGTTGTTTGAAATCATTTTTCATATAAGTTTTTTCACTTTTAAAATAAATCAGCTTTATTATCAGTCGAAATATAATAAACAGTCGAAACAAAAAAAATTTTATTTAAAAAAAATACACAGAAAATTCTAAGTTTTTATTTTGTTTTTATTTAATTTATGTTATCATTTCTTTTCTTCGTTATATATATAAATTTTATTAGCTTTAGTTGTTTATCTGGTAATATCTTCCATAAATTGTATTTCGTTATTTAAAAAAAAAAGAAAAAAATTAAATTTTTTTTGCTACATTATAAGGCCCAACAAGAGAAAATAACATCCGTTTTCGATTTGGTTTGTGATTTCTAAACAAAACTAATTACTTTTTTTTCATTTTCTAACCGATAGTACATAATATATTTATATTTTCTTTTTTAATGTAATTTAACTTTGTTCAATGTTTTTTATCTGCTTTGTTTTGTTTCTTTCGGTTTTCCATTTTTTTAAATTTACTTTGTATGTTATAAAAATAAGAAACTTTTAGTTTTTAATTCCTGGATTCTTTTTCGATTAATCGGAACAGCCATTCTGATTTTTCCTCCGTTCTATCTATATGGTCAGTGTGTATTTGTTTGTGTGTGTGCATAAGTGGATACATTGTTGTTTGTTTAATAGTTAGAAATGGAGAGCAAGATTATAAAGATGAGGAGAGAGTAAATAAGGGAGTTGGTGGCATATTTTGGTAAAACAATCACCCTCACTCGTACGAGCGCGTAGTTCGTGGATTTTGGGGAATAATTTTCTGCTTTTGCTGTTGTTGCTGGTGATAATGATGGCTTTTACTGACTGCAGAAACCGGGATGTCTAGCGTGTGCGTTGCGCTTGTGGATGAAGCTGTGACTTCAGAGGAACCGTCTGCAGATATCACAGGCTTAGCTTCCATTCCAGTTGGATGGTAGTGCTGAGAATGTTGATAGTAGCCAAAAGGAATGCTAGCTACTGCACCACTCGCTGATGTTATTGTTGTAGTGGCAGTGTTAGGAGGTTCAACAAAGGCCTGCAGATTTCTTATTTCTGTGACTGATCGCAGACTTGCCGGAAGGCTATCACTTGAAGCCAGAGATGTTGAAAGTGGTGAATTTCTTTCAATGGACGATGCTATATCTGTAATATTTTAAATATGGAAAAAATAATTTTTTTTTTTCTCATTATAATAATCTTACCCGTTTTATCTGTATCCGGAGAGCAGGCAGCTAGACTGACAGGAGTCTGATTTTTATATAAATACAAGATTTTTTCTTCCATTTGTAGAATAACAGTTTTCTGGATTTCATATTTTGTACTTAATGCCTGAAAGTTAAGATGAATTAGTTTAATTTTGAAACAAATTAATTTTCTTACAAATAATTCTAACCTTGAATTTCTCTTCATATTCATCTTTAACCGTTTTAAGAAGTCTTTTTTGATCAGTTACTACTTTTTCGTTATTTGAATTCTGCGTTTGAAGCTCAACCAATTTGTGTTTGGCGCTTTCGAATTGTGAAGTTTTTTCCTCCAAGGCACGTCTCAAATCTAAAAACGAAAAATTAATTTTCGAAATATTTAAATTGCGATTTTTTGGCAAACCTCTAATCTCAACATTATAGGATTCCTGAAGATGGCTTATTTCTTCATCTCGAGCACGAAGATTATCGACTTCGGCTAAACGATCGCGCAACTTAATTTGCACCTCACCCATGACAAGAAACTCAGTTTCTAATCGAATAAGTTCACTTTTGCATTGTTGTCCTACGTCAGCTTGTAATTGGGCGTGTTGCAGCTCATTACGTGTATCAAATAGTTGACCACGCAGCGAGTCTACTTCGGAAGTAAGTTCGATGCGTTTTTGAATCTCTTCGTTAAGTCGGGTCTGCAGACTTTCATTGGTTGATTGCAGCATTTTTTTATGTTCCACTTCCTCTTGATAACGATCTTTGAAACTTTTCAATTCTTTTTTGAGTTTTTTCTCGTTTTCATTAGCGAGTTTCCTTCCTTTTTCGAATTGATACGCCAATTGTTGGTTCTCCTCTTCGTAGGTTTTCAAGCTTTCCTTTAGACGATCTTGCTCACGTTCGAGACTATGAATATCCCGGCTGCGACCCATTAAGCGACGATTTCGTTCAGCGTGAATTTCACGTCGATACTGCTCGTACTGCAATTGCAAGCACAATAGCTGAATATGCTCCTTGATAGGAAGAAAAATTCAATAATTTATTAGAACATAAAATTATCTTGTTAGCATGTGCTCTTACCTGGTCTAATCTGTATCCAGCATCTTTTAATTTTACAGTGCGATCGATATATTGATTAAGAAGTTCTTGAGGCTGAAGTGTATTGCACTCAGTGCGCAATTTGTTGCTTTCCGATATTAAATGGAACAGTGTGTATTCATAGTTTCTCGGCCAAGTCTGAATAGTTTGAGTTACTCGAGAATGGGTCGTACACGATTGCGTTAATTTACTGTTAAATAGTTGCGTTTTCTTTTCACGTTTATCCTTTTTTACAGAAATGACGCTATTAAAACTACTAACCAAAGTGGGGCATGATTTAGCTCGGCGCACTTTAGCTATTTCAGCTGCAAATCCATTAATCTCATCGCTGGACGTCACATTATTCCAACTCGATTCATTGTGACAGTAACTTGTCAAACGATTTCTTCGAATTAGTATTCGCATAGAGCGATTAGAGGCCACTTGAACACCCCCTTCCGAGCAGGGTGACTGCTCTGTCTCATCGCAGTCTAGACATCGCTTGGCGATGTCCTCGGCAGCAGCTGCTGCAGCTTCAACCCGTAGTGCCACACTACTACTAGTCAGGTCCCGAACTTCTTCGTCTTCCTGAGAATCAAAATGAGGCGTGCCATTGTTCGATGCATTCACCGAACTCATATTTAAAGGGCTTAAAGCTGCATGTGGATAGTTTGCGTTAAAAAGCATTTGGTGGCGATCATTGAGAACATGCTGCATCTTCTGATCGTACGATTTTGGTGGGATCTTGTTGATTATTGTCTGCTCGACATGGGTATGGTGATTGGAATTTTTACCAGGTGATTCGGGAAATGCGAATTGTGTGCAAGGATCCCTACGCATAGGCGATGCTGGTTGACTTGTTGTAAAAATAGCACATACCGCATGTTGGTTACCTGATGGCTTCATAGTCAGTTCTTTCATGGGTGTCGTCTCTGGAGTAGCTTCAACAGCTGCCTCCGGTGGGGAGGATCCGCTTACACCCATAATTGCGCCTACCGAAGGCCCAGCACTCATAGGCACACCATAACTTGGCGTAGGAGTGTGGGGCATAGTACTGGCCGATGAAATTATTTCGGTGTATGGACTCCAGAGAATGTCGCCTTTTTTAAACTCTGATAGATGTTCGCGATCGGTTAGTGACTGGAAAGGCGAAGCAATGCCTGAATAAGTTATCGCCTTTCTAGGGCAAGTTGCTTGATTTTGTTTATTTATCACTGAAATTGATGTATCATGAGACCGAACATACTCGGTGTGAAGTTCCTGCCAAGAGAAAAGATATAAAAATTGAGATTATAAAAGCGCACATCAAATAATAATCATATCAGTTGTAGAGTTTGTTTTCTTAACAAATACGTTCTATTTTTTCACTTATTTGATCCTTTTAAGTCATTGAATTATTTATGTGGACTACAGAATTCGCCTCGGATTCGCTAATTCTGCTCCTCTTTTCCCTTTACTCTTTACCCTTTGTCATTAAAAATGAGAACACTACGTTCCCTTCGCAACCGGAGGTGGTATTGCGAGTTATTTAATCAACACGATTAGTGTTTTTTAGTGCAAGTTGATATTTGCCCAGGATTTAAAGTGAAGTGCCGTACAGTACGTTGGTAAAAATGGGTTTGTTGTAAAGGATATGCAGATCTATGTATGTCCTAGCGTATTTTTTGAATAACATAACTTATTTTCAATTACAATGAAAACACTGGTCAGCAGGGATTTTGTAACAATTACAAATCATTTTTTTTTACTTGGTCGTTTTTTCAGCAAAATTTTCAAACTTTTCGAAAGTAAAAATAAAATAATAACTCATACAATTTTGTTTGAAAAATAACTCCCCCGCGTTATCACTTAATTTCAAATACATATGTATAACGAAAAAAAAATTTATGGAGCGAGTTTGGATTTAAAATTGATTAAGCATGCAACATAAATCCATGGTACTCAAAGGGTTGAAAAAAAATATCAGATAAAATACTGGTAAATTTCATAAAGATTATATTACTGCTGACTACTCTCAATCCCATCAATATATAGGTTCTTAACTTTTAAATTTTCTGATGATATGTTAATACTAATATATAGATTATTAAAATTTTGTAATAAACGATGTTTAAGTGAAAGGTAAATTTGGATCTATTCAGATGAGCAGCAGTGTAAATTAAAAATAAAACAAAAATCTAAATTTTTGGGCAAATTGTTATGTTTACATTTTTATCAGTATATTATTTTAAAAAAAAATTACTATTCATACCTGATCGGCGACAGATAGTTTCGCACATTCCTGAACAACATCATGAGGTTCCCTGTTCTTCCACCGTGCAGCATTCATCTCCTTTTCTGGACTTGCAGTCACCAGCATCGGATGAACTCGTACAGTATCCAGTAAGGGTTTAATGGTATGCTGAAAAATTGCACCTTTTTCCTTTTTTGTAAACTCACTCAGGTACGACAAGAAGTTGCAGGGATACATGCCATACAGCCGATGGAACAGCATTTGCAATCCCAACTGCAAATGCACCAACTTATCTTCGCTTAACTTATTGGGATTCTGGCTGTTCCAAGAGGCCAAATGACCAAATACTTCAAACAAATCATTGAGGAAAGTGGACACATTCATTGGGATGATAGGCAGCAAAGTGACAATACACAGAAGTGCGCTCATAAGCGAAACTATTTCCTTTTCAGTCTGAGAAAGAGAAAATGTGTATAGAAAACTCCAATTTTAACAAAAAGAAGTTCGCTATACCTTTAGCAGTTTTAACATATCCCAGATGATTTTGTGCTTCTCAATTTTGTACAACCAGGTTGGATGCTTGCGAACGACAAAACCAAACAATGTCAGCGCTTGAATCCGATGACTCGAACTCTTTAGCCAGTCGGATAGCCTGTCGAATATATAAATGTCGTGTGGCGACTGCACCTTCACCAGAACCTCCATTATTCGCAAAGAACCCGTCTTGAGGAAGTAGTCCATCATTCCATGGACGAGCCATATATCCTTAGCTAAGAAGAAAAAATAATTTTTTTCAAAGGATGTTATATTTTCATTTAAATCTCGGTTCAAATACGGTAGCTACTCACTCTGATTGAACAACTCCACCAATTTTTTTTTGGCCTCCTCGCATTCGTGTGATTGATTCGACTCCAAGTCATTAAATAGTTTCTCCGTTTCCATAATCTTTAGAATTAATTTGCAGAAAGAAAAAAAGGAAAAAAAAATCGAGAAAGAGGGAACGCGTGTCTCTTTATTTTTTGAGAAATTGTCTCCTATAATCACGGTGATAGATATTCCGGTCCCCGTTGGTGTTTGTTGGATTTTTGCAAAAGAACTTTATTTATTTTTCACAAAAAATTTGAAACTTTTTCTACGCACTTTTCTTGACAGTCTTGAAATTATCATATTCATTCACTAATTTTTTTATTGGATTTTATCTCTCTAGACGCGCTGCTTTGTGTTGGAAAAAATTTGTTTTTATTTGCCCATTATTCGAAAGGTTGTTCTTTTTTGTTTCGATTATATGTGCCCGGATCTTTTTTGGCATTAAAGTATGGGCAAGAAATATTTCGTATTAGTCTTTTTGAAATGTTTTACCATCAAAAACCATCTTTTTCAATTTTTTTTAGTTCTCATTCTGTGTGAAAAGTAGAAAAATCTTTCATACCAATGGTTATTTTTTTCCTTTATTTTTCTGACATAACCATATGTCAGATGGACGTAACGTGTTATCATTATGGTGACGTTGCGTAAACCTAAGGCAATTTACGTGGATCTGTTAGATTTGTTGATTTATATCAAAGTTACACGAAGCATCTTTTTAAGTAAAAGTTTTCAACGTTGTATTTTATTATTACCAATAACCTGTTACCCTGTTTAAACGCCTCGTCAAACAAATTGTGATCTGGGGAGCCCGTCGATATTTAAAGTGGTAATTATCACGGCATTCTTCGTAAAACTATGGTGCATACTTGGGAATTATGTGGTGAATCCATGCAAATTTTAATTTAATATTCAACCGTGAACATGGTTCTGAAGCTGTGTTGAGAGTTTTCACCCACGACCATTGTATATAAATTTGAATAGTACTATCATCAGCACGCTCCACACGTCGGCCCCCTGACGATCACACAACTAACTAATTTTCTGGTTGCTGTTTCTGTGTATATACAAGTGCGCCACCAGACGACCACACAACATAGCTCAAAAATCATCGTGATGATAGTACTATAAGTTTTATGTACAATGCCCACGACCAATTCCGGAGCAAAATGTACGGGAACAGAAAAACTAATTTTCTTCATACTTGTTATATGTACATATATAGTTTGTATGAGAACTCAATTTTTCTCTCAAAATGGCGTCATTCAGCACTAATGGCGTTTTAACAAGTATATTTATATATAAGTGGCTAAATTTGACTACTTTTGCATGAAAACCCCGACTGGAGTTACAACTCCAGAAACGATCTGAACGATTTCATTTATAGGAAACGAAATACCAAAAATACAAGTGCTAAATTTCCGCAAATTACGAATTGCTTGCCAATTACATTACGCTACGTTACAACTCTGTATCTGTACGAACATCAAATTTTTTTTGTTGCAAGCAGTCCACTTAGATTTTAACATGTTAAAAAGTTGTGTAAATAAAATTAAACTTGTTGATAATAAATTTATTTGTCACTACTGCACAAGTAAACAAAATACATCGAAGTAACTTAAATAATTTTTTTTGAACAAAAAATTACAAAATTTTATTTGTCTTATTTATCCTAGAACCAAATGGAAAAGCGTTGTTGGCCTAGAAGTTCACGCACAAATATCATCCAATTCGAAATTATTTTCTGGTAGTTCTACTTCTTTTACGGAGCCTCTGAATTCTGCAGTTTCTGTTTTTGATGCTTCAATACCAGGAACTTTGCCAGTGAATTTTTAATTTATCTACTTTTTTTCTCAAGAAAAATTATATGTATGTATAATTTAAGGTTCTCAACAGAAGATGTGTTGAAGCTGGTATAAAAACTGCATTGGCATTGAATTGCCGGGTAAATCCAGTTTCAATGTTCGATAGGAAGCATTATTTTTATGCGGATTTACCGGTATGTATTTCATTTTAGTGATTACAACTATTTTCTATTAATTATATAATATTTAGACAGGATATCAAATAACTCAACAAAGAGCTGCGTTAGCTAATAAAGGTGAAATAAACTTCCCAGTGTTGGTACCTGGTAAATCGAAGCCATATAGAAAGACTGTTCGCCTCCACCAATTACAGTTGGAACAGGATAGTGGGAAAAGCTTGCATGATGATAACTTGAAAAGGTACTTTGGAAATGAACCAATAAGAGTGCTCCATTTACTTACTATAATTAGTTTTGCATGGGCTAGGTACCATTTCTTCATAGTTGGATTAAGCAGCATAAAATCATGTAAAAAGAATAATTTCTGGCAAAAACCATTGAGACATCAGTGTTACCTGATGAAACATTGTAAATGATACCCGACAAATCCTATACTTTTTTTTTCAATTTTATGGGAACTCCAAAATTGATCAAAATCTCCAGTTAAACATGCCATATAGTACCTTTAGACGCAAGTAAAAACTAAAACTAGATTCGTGCCGATTACAGAATTAGCGATCTCTGTAATTCCCAATGCAGTGTTGTTTCATTTTTCATGAAAAGTAAAGGGAACACAACATACCCATTTACAACGAATGCAGTTTTGCAAATCCTGTAATCGGCGCGATTACTGTAATAAAAATAAAAGGCAACAGAAAGCTATAAGGACATTTTAAAACACATCGAACATCAAAAAATCTTCACAAAGCTGAAAATGTTAAGTTTAATAGGAAAAGTTAATTATTGGTTTATTTTATTTCTAAGGATATAAACTATTGAAAACATTATTTACTTGACCGCCTATTGCGTACCATAACGAGATTGATTGGTTTTGATTAACAAGCACCGTCCCGACGTATTTAAATGCAATCACACAAAACGAAGATTACATAATTTTTTGAAACTTTAATATTTTTATCTGAGTGAAATACTGCATATACCATGTATTGATATAAAACATAGTAAAACCATAGTATTAGGAAAGCGAACTTGTGTAGCGTAATAGGCTATAATGGTAACTGCAATACAAATTTCTTTCTTTTATATGTTTTAGAGTTTAGGTATTTCAAAATTCAGATTTAAGACATTGTATTTAAAATTATTGAACATACCATATGTGGGGATCTTTATTACAATTTCAAACCAAGCATCGCATTGTTTTTACAATTGAATTGGAGCTTAAAATTACGATTTTTTTTTTGAATTATTCAAAGGAGTTTAGTTGATCTTAATCGAGCTGGCGTTCCCCTAATGGAACTGGTATTCGAACCCGATCTCGAAACAGGTGAAGAAGCCGCATCTCTAATCAAAGAATTAATATTGATTTTTAAAACACTTGGAACTTGTTCATGCAAAATGGAAGGTTTGTTTTTATATCACTTTGATAGATAATTTTACAAAAGAAAATATTTTTTAGAGGGTGCTTTACGTGTAGATGCTAACATTTCTATTCATGAAGCTGGTACGCCCTACGGTGTTAGAACTGAAGTAAAGAATATAGGATCGGTTCGTAGTATTGCACAAGCTATTTCTTACGAAGTAAATAGACAAATAGAAATTAAAAACAATGGAGGTGTGATAAGCAATGAGACGAGGTCATGGGATGCAGAATCAAAACGTACCGTGGCGATGCGTGATAAGGAAGTTCTTCAGGATTATCGGTTTATGCCGGAACCTAATCTTCCGCCATTGCGAGTTGACGTCAAAGGAAATCTTAACAGACCAGACATAATTTCAGTCCCTAAAATTGGAGAGGAAATACCAGATCTTCCAGAAGCTATTAGACAAAATTTAATTGATAAGTTCAATCTGGGACAAGATCCTGCCATTATTCTTGTTGTAAGTATATATATAAATTTATTCACGCTTATTCAGTGAGGCGTTTTACTTAAACGCCGCCGTTAGAACGACTTCTACATTTAAGCAACCGTTAGTGTTTTAATTGAATAGAAATGTTGACAAACGTCATAAGCGGAGAGAATGTAGAATTTTTTTTTAATTAAACATTGAGTATTGTCGTTTTACAGGACGTGTTTTAGTTTTAGCTTTTTTTACACTTTTTCAGAATGAGACTGTTCTTCTTGACTTCTTTATGAATATTTTAACAGCTTTACCAGAAATACCTACAAAATTAGTTGCAAATTTTCTAATTAATGACTTTCTAACAATTTGTAATAAGTCCAATATGGATGTGGAAAATTGGTAAGATTCTATCTTCAATATGTTGCTTAAATCAGAATAAAATTAAAACATTTGAAATATTTATTTTATGCAGTAAAGTGTCTTCGGATCATTTAAAAGAAATTTTGAAAAATCTCCATGATGAAAATATCAATCTCAAATCAGCTCGCATTTTAATTGAAGAAATTAACGAAAATCCAGAATTGACAGTAGCTGATGTAAGAATTTGGAACATTTATTTGTATTTACATTTATAATACAATTTATTTATTAAATTTTAGATAATTGCAGAGAAAAATCTTAAGCAAATAAGTGATACCAGCGAAATAGAAAAGTTTTGTCTACTAGCAATTGAAAAGAATCCAAAAGCTGTCGAAAATTATAAATCTGGGAAGACAAAAGCTTTTTTCGCTATTGTTGGAGAAGTGGCAAAATTGACTAACCATAAAGCAAATATGTCAATAGTTGTTAAGAAACTTGAACAACTGCTTAAAAATTAAATTCTTCATGGCAAAAATGAAGTGAAATGATGTTATTGTCAATTTAATAAGAGCATGCACATAATATGATAGAAAGTAAAGAATCAATTTAAAAGAAGAAGGTAAGCTTTATTGATTTTACCTTACTTATTTGAAAGTAATTCCTTAATAATTAAAACAAATTGTTTACCGATTCCAAGGAAAAACTACAAATTTAAAATAGTTGGCGGTCTTTAAGCAAGTCAAAGTAAAATAAAGTTACCAAAATGATTTTAAATTACGAACCATTCTGTTCGACTTCAGTAAGTGTGAAATAATAATTGACTAAATCCAAGTATTGCATTATGAGGTTAATTTCATAATATGTTTCATTTGAATATGTAAGAAGACTTCGCCGGACTTTAAAGAGCGAAGTTTTTTTTTAATACAGCACGTTTCGTCATATTAGAAAAGAATTTTTTCTCAAAACAGTACAAAAAAAAAAACCTACCTATAATGAAATAATACTTACTTATTTAGGCCCTCGGACCTAATGTCCGTGAGTCGCTTCTTGCACTTCATAGTGTACGGTTTCTGGAAATTTCATGGTTCATGGATCATGATCGATCCTATGAGAGAATAAGGCCATTTGTTTTGAGGTATGATTGCAGAGTTCACTGAATTTCTTCATTTCCAGTTGATAAACCTGCTTGTAGTACATCACTAATCATCAACAGAAACAGGATTGGTGACAATATACAACCTTGCATAACCCACTATAGATTTCAAACTACTCTGATACCCTTCCCTAAACAATCCAATGATGCCCCTCCTGTACAAAGCAAGTTAAATAAATCTTCTTTTGATATAGGTTTTTAAGTTAGATTTTGGGTGTTGAAATATTTTCATCTTTTAAAAAAGAAACTTATAAAGTACAAAATTTCAAAAAACATATAACGTTTAATATAGGATTTCACAAATTATATATAATATATTATTTTAATATTAAGTATTGGAAAAAGAAAGAAATACTTCTGTTTGGAACAAAAAATTTAGTTTATTTATTTATCAAACGTAGAAAGAACCTTCAAACCATAGTATATCGTAAACCCGTTATCAAAGAGCAATTCTGAGTGTGGTTCCGAGTTAAACATGTAAAAAAGATTTTAAAAGTTGTGTTCAAATTAGTTGGTTCGATTTAACAATTTAACGGAACAAAATATAAAGTTCAAAGTCGAGCGAACTGCCCGAAAATGATAAACTTGCAATAATACCCAAAAAAACATTTTTTTTAAAACACTAACTCATGGGTTATTAAAACAAATAAATTCTAGCGTTAATATTTAGATGAAACAAACATTTCTTGCACCTTTTTTTTTTTTTTTTTCAAAACTGTGTCCCCAATATGGTATCCACAAGTTTTTGTCTAGTAAAATTTTAAGAATAGAAAGTAATGTTAGAAGAATTAAGTTTAGTACACTCTCCTTGCTTTCGTTGAATAAAACAAATTCTATTCTCTAAAATGTGTATCATTGTGATTTACTTGTAAGACTTAAAATTAAAATAAATGTCAAATACATTTTCCATTGAGTATAAATAAATGTTTTGTAAATACTTGTGATGACTAGGTGAATAAGTATATTAAAATGACTTAAAACTAGACGAATAAAAATACATGTTCTTGTTCATGGTAAATGCATTTATGGGTCGCATTTTTTGTTTAAAAAAGATCGTTTGGGCACAATATTCTCGAATGAAACGCATCGAGTCAAAGTTAATCTTGTTTTGGAATACTTTGTACTTAAACTTAGCTCCGTAAAAACGTTGTAATTTTTGTCCACAAAGTGACCTAATTTGGTATAATAAAAATCTATATTTACACTATGGCCATGATAAAACTACATACTTCGAAAATACATATACGGAAATATTTTACTTTTGTTAAAAAAATGGCAGTGCATCAATTGATATGTATATTAATTCTTAGATCTTACGTTAAATAGATTAATGTTTATTTATGGGGACTTAAACTGCGTTCGTATTCACGATCACGACATGATGATGGTGGTAAACTCATTGAAACAGCGTTGTCCAAACTGAGGAAATAAAATTAAGTACATATTAATGACACGAAAATAAAATGATTCTTTCTTACCGTCGTGATTCACTTTCAAGTAGATTCGGGTCGAGTGGATGTTGTGAGACATGTCTCAAAGAATCTCCTAGGGTACTCCGCAAATGTTGCATTTCTCTATTAGCTCGGGAACTGCGCAAAATGTACTGTTGTCGTCGCTTGGCCTCCTGTGCAAGTTGCTCTCTCAACATCGAAATCTGGAAAACAAAAAATTTTGGTTTGCTCCGCTTCATTTCAATAGAATATACAAATCTTACCTGATTTTCCAGTCTAAGAACTTGTTGTCGGTGAGCCTGCTCACGAGCGTCTAATAATTTTTCAGCATGAAGTTGTGCACTGCGGTATCTTTCTGAGTCACCATCTTGACATTTGCCACTGTCGTGAACTCTAGCCTTGACTCTAGCCAGTTCAGATTCTTTTTCAGCGAGTAAAGTCTCCAAACGTCGAACCTTAAGACGTAGATCACGTGATTCCTGTTCAATAACAGCGTGATCTAAGCCACAACTATAAGCAGTGGACTTCATGTAGTTGTCGTTTTCCATACGATTGGAATCATAATCTCCTGCATCGTAATAGCTTTTTTCTGATCTATCGAAATTAGCAGCTCCACCTGAGAACTTGCTTTGACGATCTCCCTCTAGCTGTTTTACTTTGTCTTTCAAAGATTGCAGCTTTCCCCGAAGCTCTGTCTTCTCTCGCTGCGATGATTTAAGTTGTCGACTTAGCTCATTTTCTTCGTTGTATGCATCCATCACATCTCCACCTTTATTATCGCCAGATTCTTCCTTCCACTTGGATATTCGAAGTTTTGACTCAAGGGCCGAGCGTTGAACTTCTAATTCGGTTACCTGTTCCTGAAGTCTCTGCACTGAATCGAGCTGTGCCTGCTGAGTTCGTCGAAGTTCGTTAACATTACCTTGGGCATTCTCTAAGCGTTCTGCTAAAATTCGTTTCTCATTTTCCATAGTTTGTAAACTCTTCTGAAGCATCTTCATTTTTTCTTGATTTGATTGTGACATATGGCCTTGTTCGGATAGTTCTTTGCTTAAGGTCTTGATTTCGCCACGTAATTCTGTCTCTGTTAGGGCAGTTTTTTGTAGACGATCTTTTAGCTGATCAACAGTTGACTTAAGCGATGCACAACGGTCTTCTAGCTGAGTTGAAGAACGATTTTGATTTTCCAGACGCTCTTGCATTTGTCGTATGGCTGAGTCTTTTTCTTGTAAAATCATTTGTAGTCGAGTAATGTCACCCTCCATTGCAACACGTTGTAGATCCAGCTTCGTAGCTCTACCCTCGATTTTGGCAAGTTCTTCTTGAAGTTGACGTTTATCAGTCTCAAGTTTAGCGCCGTGCTGACGACATTTTTCTAAACGCTCCTAATTTGCAAAAAAAAAAAGACAAAATTAAATAAATAAAAATTTAAAATCGAAAAGATTAACTGAGATTTTCATACAATGCTATCAATGTGTATAAAGCATAACACCCTGTGTACGTAGTTTTTTTTTTTTTAAATCTACGATCGGGCCCGGGGTCTCTGAAGTCAACTAAAGGTCTAATTATTCCACCAAAAGACGTCTAGCTTATCTGAATTGACTGTTTTGTCTTGCACACTGGACTTCGATGCTAATAAAAATCTTTTTAACAACAAAATTATAAATAAATGCGGGTGACTATTATACTACCAGTATGTACATATGTATGTATGGTGGCTACTGGTCTAAAGTTCAAAAATGAGAGCAAACACATGCATGTGCAATAAAAAAGTTCAAATAGAATATTTACATAAACAGGGAAAGAATTCAGTGCAAATAATGGAAAGCCATTGATAGCATTTCAAAGCGATAATTATTTCCGGAACATTTTTATTACCTCAGTTATGTGACCTTACAAAATTGGTCATTATTCATTTAAAAATATTTTTTAAAAAATTAAATAGCTTTCCTATAATGTGCTCAGTATGTGCAACGAATCATTAGTCGCGTTTCATCATCGTAAATAACCTTTATGGGTTTTCTTATCGGATTCTAGGTTACTTTTTAACATGTAATACAACAAAAACTTGGTATCTTGGTTTCCATCTAGGTTAATACTGAAACGTAAAGATGAGTTTTCACTTTAACAACATAGATGACTTTTAAGAAGAATCTTTTGAATATGTCATAAAAATGAAAACATATGTAGATGTTTTTTAAAGAATGATTTAGAAGAATTTTTTAAAAATAGTGTAAAGAAAAGAGGCAGACAACATTTGAAAATAATTTAAAAAGAGACGGAAAAATAACACAGCTATTAGTCTTTACCTAGATAGTTGTATAATTAAGGGTTTACCTGTATAGATTTATCGGTGATAATGTTAATAAAAAGCGGCTATTATTGATTTGTTCTAATCTTCAAGAATTTTTCGGAATTGTTTCACAAAAATTGTGCTTCTAATATGTTATCGTTGGCCTTAATGATGTTTCTCAACTTTGACAACTGTATTTGTTTTCGATTGGTAATCCAGAAGCATTCTGAATGCATATAATCTCTTCTATTAGTATTCAGATTGACAATTCTTCCCCAGAAAAAGAATAGGAGAAAATGGAAACCTAAAGAAAACTGAAGACGAGATTAAAAGAACAAAACTATGGAAGTATAAACTAATACAGGGCAAGCTGTTTCTTGATGGGAATTATAACCATGAGCCTTTCGCATCAAAATTAAATATTAATTTTAGAATACTAACGGGTGTTTTAACTGGGCACTGCAAAGTGTGAAGGCGCCTCAATATCATTGGTGTGGTGAGTATTGTCAGATGTAGATTCTGCAGTGTTCAAGAGAAAATACCGGACAACATAATTACAACATATTATGTAGTTGTGATGTACTCGTGCATCAAAGACATCGGCAACTGAGAAGACATAAGGTAAAGGAGAGCGATTTACCCTCTTTAAAGTACCCCAGATAAGTACGTTTCTGAAAGAAAAGAATCTGGGGAAGATCTTTAAAGTATAAATTATTATAAAACAAAGGTCGCAGTGTTTTAAAACCTCAAAAAAATAGAAGGATATGTTCAGACGATGTATTTACTGCAAGATAAATATTATTTTGTAGTTTTGAATTGGCCAGCTGTTAAAAAATTACAGGAAATGCAAAGACCTTTATGGGAAAGTAGGTCAAAATAAAGTCCCTTGATTTCAAATCATGTATTACAGCTGGTATTTTGGGTAAAAAAAAATAAAAGCAACAAAAATAAGTAAGTAATTGCCTTAAACGAATTAATTGTTCATGAATGCCGTTGAAGGTGACTACATATTGCAGTTACTTATATTAAACTGAGTGGGGTTTTAAATATCGCTGTTGTTGTAAATATTTTACAAACTAAAAATTAGCGTTTCGTCCGGGTTATCAGAAAGAAACTGCGAAAACCGAAATAAGTATCATAGCCATTTTCATAACAGACATTTTTTAAATGAAATTTGGATTTCGTGTTAAATGAATTCACTAGCCCCCAATTTGGTGACAGTATATTAGTTATGACGGTAGCTAGATACTTTTTTTCGGGGTTCGTAGTATAAATTTATTACGACGGAGCCTGTGAAAACGTAGAATTTTATAAACCTACTATAGGTCATATATAAATACTATTTTACTTACCTCTGTTTGACTATTCTCTTCAGCACCGGCACTTAGCTGTATCTCCAAGCTTGCCAGTTTTTCCCGAAGCTGTTGACACTCATCAGTCTTCTGACGCAGTGAATCTTCAACCGATTGCAACGTAGTTGACTTAATACCCAGTTGGCTTTCCAAATTGCTCTTCTCCTCCTGCAGATGACGTAATATCTGATGTAGTTTTGAGACTTTAGTGTCACATTTAACTTGTTGGTCGGCAGCATCTTGAAGTTGTTTCTTAGTGGTATTTAATTGAGCTTTAAAGTCATCCTTTTCGCGTTCGATTTGGGCAACTTGGTGCATCAGATTTCGTACACCTTTGCGAACCAAGTCAGGGTCAACCTCGATAATTGGACCATCTGGGCAATTAGAAGTACTACGAGTCTCGAAATCATGACAACCGCTCCGAACTGGACTAAAACGTCGTGAAGGGCTAACCAATCTATGTGACAAACTAACAGTACCATCAAATTGAATACCAGCAATACGTCGAAGAGTATGGGCAATAGAACTAAGTCTTTGTTCAGCGTCACGCTTGTGAGCTTCACAATTGCACAACTGCTCGTCCAATGCACGTATTCTGCCTTCAGCTCCACCAAGTCGAGCTTTAAGCTCTTGAATTTGTTGAGTAGCATCGGCTAGACAAACTTCCAGGTTGTGTTTTTGATCTTCAATACGTTTTTCTCTGCAGCGACCCTCATCCAATCTGGCAACGAGTTCTTGTTCACGATTGTGGAATCTATGCTCTTCTTGGCCGGCATGACAGCGAAGACGTCCTAGTTCTTGACGTGTAGCACATAAATTGGTTTCTAAATCGGCAAGCTATAAAATCGTTATGTATATTTAAACAAAAGTACAAAACATGATATGGTGGTGATATATGTATAATGTATACGTATATACATACCTGCTTTTTAACTTGTTCCAGTTCTTGTGAAACACGCTCCTTGGTTTCCGTTTCTGCGGTTAATTTATTTTGCAACTCCTTCTCACCATCGTTTTTTTGTGAACATTCAATTTGAACTTTTTGTAGGGTGCTCCTGGTTGAAGTTAACTCTTGGTTTGACTTAGTCAAATTGTTTTCTGTCTCCTTTAACAAAGTACTAAGTCTAGTACGCTCATTTTCTAGAGTATTTTTGCTATCCTCGAGATTAGCAATTTTCTGCAATGCATCTTCAATAGCTCGGGCTTGTTCTCTTTTGGCACCCTCCACTCGTTTTACATGGTCCCTGAGTTCTTTATTGCTATTTGCATACTTATCGCGTTCAATATTACTATCAGCAAGTGCTCGGCGGTTATCGGTGAGTTCTTTTCGGAGGCATTCGGTTTGTCCGTCACCTTGAATAAATGAAAAATATTTTTAAATGGCATTTTTTAGATATTAGACTATATCAAACTAATGCGAAACATTCGGTAATGACAACGAAACAACAATAAAGTCAAGTTTCTATGATTAACAAAATATTGTTGTTGCTCCATCGTCGTAACCGTGATGCATATTGGTTTGAAAAAGCCTTAATTGGTGTTGATATTTTAAATATACAATTGTAATGAAAGATTGATTGTTTTTAAATAGATAAAAAGTTTGGCGCACAACGTGGGGTTTTATTATTGTTTTTTTTTTCTCCTCATGGTTTTTTCTTTAAAAATGTCAAACAAGAACATGAAAAGAGATTATTTTCTTTGTCTTTCGTATGAGAAGCAAGAAAGTTAATGAAGCTTTTTTAAAAATGTCAATGTTATTTTTAAATAAAATAACGATTTGGCACCCGACTAGGTAATATTTTTATATTTTTTTCTTACAACTTCAGCGCTTTCGATACATACATAATACTTAGAATACTGTTAAGTAACCTACCTTCTTTTATTTTTCGCAATGTTTCCTGTAGATTTGCATTAAGTCCATCAATTTTGTCTTCTCTTAAACGAACTTCCATTTTCAACTCCTCACTAAGTCTACCAAGCGAATCTCGTTCTTCTCTGATAGATGTAAGCGAAATTTCCAGCTTTTTAATTTCTTCTTCTAACTTCATTCTTTAATGAAAATGAACAATTCTTTAGTCTTATAGTCATTTCATTATTTTTTTTTTATAAACATAAAACTTACTTATTTTCTTCCTCCTTCGTTCGAATACCTGCAATTTCGTCCTTCAACTGAGCTATAATATTTCGATGCTTTTCATCCCTCGCTACAAACTCGCGTCGATTGCGATCCAAAGCATCTTGCTCAGCCTTCAAGTCTCGACTAACAGCTTCTAGTTTTTCAGCAATAGCTTGTTTGTCACGATGGGCTAGAAAATAAAAGAAAACGAATGTTTGAAGATACACAAATAGTTTTGATGATTTGTTTACCCATCAGTAAAGCTTGTTGTTTCTCATTTTCGGCACGAATCATTGCATCTTCCTGCTGTTGCATCATTTTCTCTATATTAGCTTGTAGAGTTTCAATATGCTCTTGCTGCTTAAATATTTCATCATCTTTAGCTTGTTCTAATGCTTGCAAAGCTTGTTGCATTCGTTTTTCCAAAGCATTTCGAATTTGCTGATTTTCTTCAGCATATTTTTTATTGTTATCATCTCCTGATGCCTTGAGTTTTGCAATCTTCTGCAAAAATTCACTTTCTTGAGCACGTGCAGCATTTGTCAGCTGATTCTTCATTTCCTGGGCACGTCGCTGACAATTCTCTAAGTCCTTGGTAAGGCGGGCAACAGTGTTCTTTAGAGTTTCTTCTTTCACCAATACCTCTTGCAGTTCACGCTCCAGTTGATTACGCTTTTCAACTGTTGCTTCTAAGGTGGTGTTTGTATCAAAAAGAACTGCTTCTAAGGATTCCTTTTCAGTGCGAAGGGATGCTAGAAGTTCCTATTGAAATGAGGCATTGGGAGGTTTTTACAAACGATTAGAGTTATAAATTTATAATTTACCTGAAGCCGTTGGAGATCCTTTTCGTGCATTTCAATAACAACCTGTCTTTCCTCGCTCTCCTTGACCATTTCTTCTAAGTTTCTATTCAGCCTATTATTTGTCTCGTTCGCTTGTTCCAAACGTTGTCGTGTACGCATTAGCTCTTCGTTAAGACATTCCTTCTTTCGGTTCATGGCAGTGAGTTGGTTGTGAATGTCTCCCCGATCACGAGTAATGCAGGCAAGATCTTGCTGAATCTTCTCCTTCTCCATGTGCAGGAATTTAAGTTTTTCTCGCAATGAGAGGTTTTCGGTTTCCAAGTCAAGCCGACTCTTTTCAATAACATTTAATTCTTTTTTAATAGCAGACAGCTCGTTTGCTTGCTCACTACATTGACCACGTAGTTTTTTTCGATCTTCTTCGGATTCTGTTAAATTATCTTGCAGAGTTTTAACTTCTTCTTTGTCTGTGAAACTATTTGAAGATATTTTCTCAAGCCTATCCTGCAATTCACATTTTTCAAGGAGCAATTTTTCCAAGTCGTACTCCAGGTCGTTTCTTTGCTTTTCCATCATGCAGATAACGCTGTCTGTTTCAATACGTTGCTGTTCGAGTAAATCTCTGTTGAGACTTAGTCTGTTGAGTTCCTCCCTCAGGGATATGGTTTCCTCTCGGAGACGACTTCCACGGTCTTCTTCGGATCTAGAATCAATTTTAGATTTAAAAATAAAACCGTCTACTTAAACTACTGTGCTCTACTCTTGTCGAAATTTTGTATACAAACCTTAAGTTCATTTCGGTGATGTCCTTGTCCTTAAGAATTCTCTGAATTTCAAGTTCCACAGCTTTTTTGTCTTCTTCTAAACTATCGATTCTTTTCTGTAGTTTACCATAGTTAAGTTGAAGCTTCTCATAATCATTGCTGAGATTTTCAAACTGAAATACAAATTCAAAGAAAACGAACAACTTAATCTTCTTAATAATAAACTCACTGCATTATTCAACTCAGCCCTTCCGCGTTCAACATTCATCTTATCACCTCGCATTCCATCCAAAGTCTTCTGAAGACTCTCGCGTTCTTTGAAGAGTTCCGAAAGTTGAGAATTACTACTGTCAAGTTTTTCCGTCAATTGTGACACCTTGGAAGCTAAGATATTCTTTGTGCTTTCACTAGCTTCCAGCTGGTTTTTCGTTGATTGAAGACAATCGTTACAATTTTGATACTTTACTTGAAGATCATGCAAAGCCAATTGATACTTGTGCAATGCAGCTTGTACAGCGGAAATAGTTCCTTCGGCAAACGCATGTGAAGTTCTTGATGATCCTCTTCTCGGTGACTTCATTGGAGGTCCTCCCATAACTGACTGTTGGCTCAAATGTAAGTGCTGAGAAGATCCATTATCTTCCACATCGAGAACAGTTTCGGCGTCCTGAACCACAGCTTGAGCTATTTCACGAATGGCATTGTTTAAACGTTCGATTTCATCATTCATGCGATTTGTTTGCATAGCTTGTGATTCAGCTTGAGAACAACGATCTTCTAGTTTCTTTAGCTGTTGCATTAAATCCTGTAGGCGTAAATCACGTTCACTTATCTCATGTTTTGCACCATCGTATTGAACTTTCAATGTGGCCAGCTGTGATTTGAGATCTGAGGCTTCTCGTTGTGATTTTTGCAATTGCTCATTGTTTGCTCGAGCTGTTTGTTTTACAGTGAAATCAACGCCACTGCAAGCGCTGGACAAATCTTTGCTAACGGTAGAGATTTCTGTTCCCATTTTGCTAACTTCGTTCTTCATAGCCATTTGCATGTCTTTAAAGGAGCGTTTAACATCAACAACTTCTCGCCACATTTTTAACAAACGATTATGTTCGGAATTGTAGTAGTCCTTGAATGCCTATGATAAGAAATATTTAAGAAAAATGTTTAGGTTTGATGATAAATTAATTATATAATTGTTCCTCAAAGCAATGAAGAAGCATGATCATGAGCAAGCCATAAAGATGTATAAATTTAAGCCATTAGAAAAATCATATTCATACTACATGTATCCAAAACAATGTAAATGTTTTTTATTCAAAATGAAATTCTGCCACAATTAGAAAAAACAATACTCTTTCTCAACACAGTCAGCCTTTGGCTTAAGACTTAAAAATCTCGTTTTTTGGCGAGTAATTTGTGGCCTTATTAATCTGATTAACTATTTGAAAAATTGGGCCATATGGCTCGTTTCACAGTGATGTTAAAACCTTGAACTGTATTCAATTGTACCCCTGAACTCGATTTTAAATTAAAAGCAGAGTTTAAGTTAGCACAGATTAGCTATAATTTATAATACCGTCTTTTGAGGTTTTCTTCGACAACAGATGACTGGCTTCAACAAAGCACCTTATTTTTAATTTTTTGGAAAACCAACTGATATTTAATCTTATCTTAAACGTTTTAATTTTGGAACTATTATAATTTCAAAAACTTTTTTTCAAAGTTGAGATTTTAAGGAGGACTGAATTCAGTAGTTCAAAAACGATTCAGAAGGGAATTGAATTATCTTGTCTTAATTATTTTATACATTTTTAAATACCTGTTCCTCTTCCTTGTATTCATCTTCTTTGGCCATTAGTTCGTCTCTTAAATTAGCCCAATCGTTTGTTAATTTTTGTAAGTCATTCGTCAGAGCCTCGTTGGTCTTATTAGATTCCTCCAGCTGCAGTCGCAAAGCATTGTTTTGCTGCATAATATGCTCACATTTATTATGTTCTTCCTCTAGCTTTCGGCAAATGTCACTGCCATCATCATGATGTGCACAATCTCTCATGCATGGAGGTGTAGGCGGTGAGTCCAACGATGAAGAACATGGCAAACTAGATTGACCCATGGTAAGGGAAGTGTTGGGGCACTGTGAAAATTTAGGTAAGAAAAATAAAAAAAATAAAAATAAAGATTCTCTTACAAGCCCTCCACTGGATATAGGACCAGTTGTTATCTGAGGTGCACTACTGTAGCTGATCGATGGAACCGGTTTAATAGTTTCATTCATTCTTCCCTCCAAATCCGAACATCTCTGACGATATTGCTGCACCTTTGACTGCAATCGAGACACCAAAGCTGCCTGATTCTGCTGAGCTTGCTTGTATGTGTCAATACGACGGCGATAACTACTAGCTTCTTCTTGCAAACGTTGACGCAGCTCCTGATTTTGGCGTAACAGGGTGTTTGTTTCGGTAGGTGTTGGGCTCGCCATTCTAGGGGTGAGGCTAGAAGGTTGCTGTGCTACACTAGACCCTAGATTATTATCTGTTGCTGTTCGATTTCTATGTCTAGAAAATGGTAACTTAGGGTGATCAGTACCGGAAGCAGGACATGCTGTTTTGTAGTTGTCTTTGTAGTTCGTCTATAACAGAAATCATCAAAAGAAAAAAAAAAGTATAAATTCAAATTTTTAGTCCTTTGAATTGAATGCACATTGGAGAGAATATATCGTGTTTTGTAAATCCGTTGCTAACTTCTTTAATATCCTGTCATAATATGTAGGATATTGTATGTAAGTATATTTGTATCAGATATAAACATCCCCGTTGTTTTGTTAACATAAAATGGTAATGTGCACGCATTGCACAGCCTGTCACCGTTCTTATGCTAGATATCATGCTGTTTCCTGGCTTCCAGAGTTATTAATATCAAACAATAACTAATATCGATGACACGGTGAATCTATAATTGGAAAACATGACTTGAATTTCCTGTAGCATTCCTAGTTGTAGAAGTGGATGATTCCGAAATGTGGATTTGTAAGGAAGCACTTTTTTGAATGCATTTCCGTTTACCGAGGATAATTCTGCTGTATAGATAACTACTTTACTAGTTAAGGTAGAAGAATACAATTTATCCTCATGCAACTTCATAATTAATTCTTTAACATTTTATAAGCTTAAAACTGAAACGAATAGAAAATAAACTTACTGCGGATTAGACCTACATATACGTATACATAGAATATTCTAGATCGAAACAACACACACTATCATAAAAGCAATATATTTAATTATTTGATCAACCCCCTCATTATCTCATGTACCTTTTGGGCGGGGCTGGATGTTAGAACTGTTATAGTTATTTCTTATAAATAGGGTATATTTTACGAACAAGTCAAAATAAATTAAAGAAAATAAGCGTGTTGAGCCCTTTGCTCTTTATAACGGTTCGCAAATTGAATCAATTATTCTTCGCTGACGATTAATATATAAGTGGGTGTTCTGTAGCTTAATGGATACCGAATTAGTGCAAAAAATACCGAATACCTATGTATGCTTCTCATTTTCACAGGATAGATGGTCTATATTGTGATAATAGTATACATATACAGGGTGTCCCGTAAAGGATGGTCCAAACTGAATATTGTGATAGGCCAGGTCATAACCTTTCAGAATTTGGTAACAGTTTATCGAAACCGTGAACTGTAATAACTTTTGATTTAGAGTTTGCATTGGTAAGATTAACACGTTTTTGGAAAGTCAAAACGCAAGGCAATTTTTCAAAAGTAACGATTTTATTCAGTAAAAAAAAAAACTATGTATGACTTTACTAAAATCAAAATTAATTGAATGCACAAAAAAAGGCTTATTACTGGTCAAAGTTTAAGCGTAAAAATAAAAATCAATTATGGACGGGGTGAGCAAAGAAGTGGTCCAAAGTAGGGCAAATTTAAAAAAAAAAACAGCCGTTACTCGAAAACCGTGGTTTCGGGATAAACAAGTTACCAAATTCTGGCCTATCACCATATTCAGTTTGGACCATCCTTTATGGGACACTCTGTATAATATAATAGATAATAGTGATGAATAATTAAAAAAAAAAATACAACACAGGACTAATTTGTGCACAGTGGGTTATATTTAATTAATTATTTTTCAACACTATTTCCTTAAACGCACACATTTTAACCAAATTCTTATTAAAGGAATCCGTGGTTTGAGTTATTAATAACGGATTTAGCTAACTGCCGATTTACTATTTAACCAGAACATCTGAATGTTATAACGCTAGTTTGAATTAAGCTTAATCTATAACTATACTAAAGCGTAAATCCTTGAAAGTGTATGTAAAATAGAACATTTTCCAGAGAATCCATAGTTCACAAAAAATTCCTTTTCATGATAAGAGGAGATATTTTAAGTAAAAAAGCTCTTAAACTTAAGAGTCCGATGAATACCACCCTTAGAATGCAAAAATCCTTGAATCTGTGATCGTTCAACAATTTTTCCAATGCCTATCAATTTTCTGAACTTGGAATTAATTTGGCAGTTTTAGGAAGTGAACGAAAAAATTTATTGGGTGTAAGTAAAAAATATTTTCCATAAATCACTAAATCGATCGATGTCAGGCAAAAAATTTGTAATGTACTGACATTTCTGTAGAAAATTTGTTTCCCTAATAAAAAGTTTGACCGAGTGAGTTCAACAGGCTGTAAACTGGAAACTGTACTAAAGCTCGTTCCTTGTGGAGAACGATTTTAGGAATGAAGGGTGTACAAAATCTCCGCGGTAAAAGATATGAAGAGATTTTTTTGATATTCCTTCTCACAATGTCCTTATTACAAGGAAACACAAACACATTTTGGAAACACATGAACACTTTGTTTTTTTTCGTGACAAAGATTCAAAAGATGAACAAAACCTCAAAAAAAATCTGCAGCAACTAGTTTCTTCAATTTTCTGTAAGAATACAACTTTCAATTTTTCCCGCTGAACATTTTTATTAATCTCATTAGTATTCCAAAATTTAAGTTTTTATATAGTTTATTAATTTGCAAAAAAAAAATTAATGTTACAGTTGAACACAAAAATTCGTAGTCTGAACTTAGGACTAACGTCAGTAAACTAGCTTGCTAACATTACCCGTAATCACATCCTAAAGGAAACAAAAGTTGTTTGTGGAGAAAAAAAATTGTTGCTTCTGCATTTTGTTTTGCATATCAATTTTTGTAATTCTTGTAATTGTTTAAAATTCAAACAATCTTTTTTTAGATTTAATTTATAAAAAATATGAGCTCCTCGACTCCTCGTATATACATAAGTTATTCGGACTTAAACACGTTATGTGTTTAAAAAATTCTTCTCAAAGATTAATTTTGTTTTTTTCCAATAAGTTGTTTGCGTTGTTTTTGTTAAGCAGTCTATTCAAGAAATAAGCATTGCACAATACTGCACCATCATTTGTGTTTGAAGTACAAAAGTTGAAGTAATGTTCTTGTTAAACTACCATACCATGAATTCCAAAAATGTACAAAAAATAATCCAGAATGAAATTAAATGAAATTAATCTCATCACTTTGGGTACATATGTATGTAGTTGAGTTTACTATTGCAGTCATAGATCTTTTTGAATCAAACTTATAGCTTTTTAAATATTTTACGCAGTTAAGATAAAAATCCAAATCGTGAATGCTGTTTGCATTTTCATTCCATGGTTGGGAAAAATAAAATTTCATCAAAAAAGTCGACCCTCGCAAAAACCACACCCTTTTCGATTTGAACTTGTATTATATATTATTAAATGAAAAACTAATGAATTAAAACATTTTGAGTTTCAACCATTTAAATCCATTTTGAATAAATTTATAATTATTTAACACTTAAAATAAAAATATTGTATTTTCTTTCGATTTCAATGATATGTTAAAACTCTTTAAAAAAAGTTAAATAATTATTTCTTAACATTTTTAAAAATATTTTGTTGGTATTAGGTATTAATGAATTAAACACAAAATTTCGCTTATAATTATTTAAGACGGTCTTCACTTACATGCGACATTTTTAAGAATTTATTAACAAATTTGAACCGAGGAATTCCTTGACGTGCGTCCTAATCCTTTCGAATAACACTTCCGACTGGTTTACAGAGCCAAATCAAACACCAAATACCCCAAGTCTAGATTTTCAAAACCGTCCGTTATTGCATGAATATCCTTTATCGATACATCCCGATTTGGATTTATTCAGTTTATAGTTGGCATAGTAATGTTTTATTTTATTTGTACCAAAATTGAAGGGATAATATTATTATTTTAATGCACTCAAGATCCACGTTGCTTCTTACGTAATGAGTTAACTTCGAATGACTTCGTGGTTTCTGGCATTATTTCTCATTTTTTCTTCTTCATTGGCAAAGCTATTTCGTGGTTATGGTTGCTCATTGAATTAACAAATTTCTTGTTTCTAAGGACAACCACGAATTGATTTTGGATAACACTGTCTGTCTAAATATGCAAAGAACTAATAAGTTCACGAATTACTACTTAAGTTAGGATAATTTTGGTAAGGAGTTTTGAAGTACAGAACAAACATTATCATGTACCTGGCTATATTTTTTATGCCTAACAAATATTATGTTTTGAATAAATTTAGCGTTATGTACTTTTCGTATCTATAAATTTTTTTTATGAATTTGTGTTTTTGCAATGAGGACGGCTTGAAAAGGCCTTTTTTATGCAATTGCGTGAAAGGGTATAGTATAAATTTTGCAAATTAATAGACAATAATGGTCCTGAAAATATATCGAACAGTTGATAAGGATGTACGTTAATGTAATTTTTATTTAGAAAACTGAACTTAATAAACAATTATTAATTCTACAAGATGCCACATAAATCAATGCATTAATACGAAGCCCCATGTTGTTGGTGGTGCAAATTGCGTTGAAAGCAGGTCAATAAATGCGCACTACTAATTGAAACGAAATGTAGTTTGTGTACAATTTAATTTTCTCAAAATCTAAAACAATTAAAGGATCTGTTTTCTATTGCTGTTGCTTAAAGACACAAATGAAATGCTTCCGCTCGCTTACGTCAGCTCAAGCAAAAGAGCCAATACAAAGTGCTATAACTGTCGAACGTCAGCTGAAGTGGTCGTAAGAAACGAAGTGAATACGAGGAATTTATATGACGCGCCCATAATTGCGATTGGGTGGCTTTCGTTAGGCTTAGTTAACTTTTGCTATCAATAGCAAGAGCACTCATCGACCGCCCTGCGAAAGTGAATTGACATCGTTTTGTTCAGTTTCGTTAAGTTTCGTTCACTTTAACTGGATAGAGATATTAATGTCAATTTGACAAGAGGTAGCTCAAGCTCATGCAAGCTGGTTATTGTTGGACCTAAGCAATAAAGACTACTCCTCCCAGATTAAAATTGAAGTAAATCTCTCTAACCGTTTGGGCCCAACCTTAATGTTAATGTGACCATTGTATTTATCCAAGAAAACGTAAAATATACTGCTGATAATACTGATAAAACAAATCAAATTATATTCAAGGGCTGTCATACCTTTCCTGAGAAATATCCTAAATATCAATTTATACTTTATCGTGACTGATTAAATGTTTCACCCGGGCACCCGGCTGACCCTACTGATTTTGAATTTACAAATCAATAAACTTATATGTAATTTTCGTCATTTGTCAAAAAAAAAAGGTGATAGCCCTTAGTGTATTTTACACTTCTTTTATTTATAGGGTTCTATATCCAAATGAGTCTCAATGAAGTTGGAACTTCCTTGATGAAATCCTTGATCCGACATTATAGGTGACAACATCAGCTTAGGAGATTTGTGTCACTTAAGTAGTTTTCATTGTTATATCTGAAAATATTCGCACCGATTTTAGAATTCACGATACTGTCTCGGTTTTTTCTTTACTCATTTGTCTTGGAAAGAATAAAGAATATTATAGCCATTCGCAACGAATGTACATATGTCATGGTGGCCTTCGAAGGGGGCAACTTCTAAAGTATGGCGGGAAACCTTTCTCAAATGTTTTTGCTGGGAACTTGTGAAGGCATTAATTTATATTTTTTGGTTATGGCAATCGAAATAATAGTCTCCTCTTGCTCCTACTCCCAATTTCCGTGCTTGAAAGATTCCCCAAATCAAATTCTACACCTTAAAAAATGCAGCGCCACTACAAGGATCGGGCCAAAATTAAAAAATACTCGCCATGATAGTACTATTTTTTTCATATATACATACAACATCAAACTTCTATACCTAGCTTAATAACTCCAATCTGGAAATTAAAAGTAAAAATACCTACACAGAACCCAAATAAAACATAATTAGTTATCAACCAAATATACTGTATATAAATAAGCTCAAATCAACTCTAGACATAGTTGAAAACGTTGCCGGTTTAAAAAATTGTTATGATTCAGATTTTTTGTCTGTCGAACTAGTTTTTTTTTTTGTTACTATTTCCAAAAATAACACGCAGCTGTCTGGTGTATGGTCTAAAATAGTACATTGGTACTTTTTACCCTAAAAAAAAACAATAAGTTTTTGCAGTTTCGTTAGATTTATTTAATCTCTAATATTTTACTTCTTATTAAAATGTATTAGCGATACAATTTCAAGGCCATTAATTCGTGTTTTTTATTATTAAATACAAGTAGAACAAACACCACACCAAGACATGACTTGACCAAGTCTGCTTATCACATGAAATTTTAAACAATAAATAGGTATATTAAATCAAAACCAACAAGAATGCATGATAACCTTTTCTTTGACATGTACACAACAAATACCTTATGTACATATGTATATTTAGATTTTCTTTATCACAAATAAATGTAGGTATTCAAGGTTGCCATAGAAACGGTAGTTTTTATAAGAGCTTTAAAAATAGGTAAGAGTTATATAGGACACAATTATTTGATACCTAATTTTTAAGATAATCAGTCACAATAATCTTAAGATCAGTTATAATGTTTTCATTGATTATAAATTTGATAAAAAAAAATTCCAAAATCAACCTTAAGTTGAACTTTTTTGAAACACATTTAAAAACAATTAGTTACCTACGGACTGAGAATATTTAGTTCTGAATGATTTGATGCAGGTGGAAAAGGAAGCATTTAGCTAAAATGTTAAATCTTATCGGTTTGTTTGCTGACCTTTTCTTAGTTTGGACTCACAATATATGTACGATCTTAATTTCTTTTATGATTCTAATGAAAATTTATACTTTAATAAAAGTGGTGTGATGGTGATTGCCATTTCAATTTGAGAAAAAATGGCTGTAAGAGCTTTAAATTACTTATGTCTTTACAAACAAAATATACTGAAATATGTTTCAAGATTTGAAATACTTTTTACCTTCCTTCCCCCTATAAAGTGTCCTTCCCCCTTAAATAATGTTTTTTTTTATTCATTTATCAGCTATACAAAACGGAATCACTACAAAAACAACTACGAAAAATACAAGGGTTTTCATGGAACCGCGCAATTTGATAATCTGGTAAAATGTTAGATTTCATAAATGCTTTTTTTTATAAGTTTGGTAAATTAATTGGTAAACAAATCAGCTGCTCTCTAAATGTGACACATTTAATCTCAAACACATTTAATCTTCACAACGAACAAAAACTCTGTTGAACATATTTTGTGAATCCGGTCTTGGAATCACTCTCATAAGTCCTATGAAAAAATGTTTTAAACAAAAAAGAAACATATGTAATAAATTTTTTATAAAATAAGCCGTTCTCGAGATATGTATTAAAAACACTTTTTTATTCTAAACAAAAAATTAACCAATCAATAGGTAGGTACATATGTATATGGAAATAAAAGTTTGACTCTGACAATTACCCCACTATAATAGTTTGACAAGGGAAGAGAAAGTACTTCTTTTTCGCAATTTGTATAATATACATAATATATTAAAAAAATTCAACACAATTTGCTGGATTCGAATATGAATTCAAAATCACTCCATTGGATTCCTTTCCTTGCATTGCTCGAATTTGACATATTACAATTCCCAGCTCTAACAAGCTCAGAGTAAAACCCTAAATATCTAAAGGTACAGGCTCTCTCTGTTAGGTGATATATATGTAAATACTTTTAAACTTGAATGCAAGAAAAACTATTAGTCTTATACTGCATGAAATTTTGATTCTTAGTTTTTAAATTTAGCACGTATGCGGAGTTCTTTTTTTTCTAAAAATTCGGTGTTTAATTTTCGGATGTGCAAACGATTGGGGTATTCCTATTCAGCGCTGAAGAAGTTTTTTAGAAACCTTGCAATCACAAAAAAACTAAGTTTAATCTTGGATCATTTTATACATCTTCCACAGCAATTCTAACAGTAGATGAGTAATGAGATAGGCCACACTATTGTTCCTTTTCTGAACTTATCATTAAGTAGGTACATCAACTTCACTACCCCATAATCCAAGTTCGACAAAACAATCCAGTCTAGATACCATCTGCATGAGCCGAGGAGCACATACATAGCACTCTTGGAACTTCAAAGCGGCGGCCGACCGACGGTTTGTAGAGGTGTGTACTCAAACAAGCTCAAGTAGCGATTAAAGAAGTTCACTACTTTTGACAAAACAGATCTGGTTAACGCTAAACGTGGGGTGCTCTTGTGCCAAGTTCCTCCAAGTTCTTTGCGAAATTAAATAAATTTTATTTTTGTTCAAATATGTAAACCAGAGAAAAAAAATTAAAATTAATGCGCTAAAAGCCAAAAGCCGGATGAGGACATAAGACGGCTTGGTGTTTATTCTAATAATTTCAGCAGAAGCTGTATTCAACGAGCTTAGATTTCTACGATATCACAATAGGCCTAAAGGGCTCAAAAGTAGCTTTCCGAGCAGTCAAGTAGAGAAGTCGGCCAAACCAAAAGTTAACGAAACTCCCCGAAAGACCCCTTGTATTCGCTCATTTTCATCCGACCACTTTTAGTCGGTTAGCTACATATATGCCGCCAAATTCAATTATGCGCCAAGCGACTGGGGCGGCTTTTGCAAAATTTTAACGATTTAGCCAATCGCACCTGAATTGCAAAATGGTTTATGAACGGATATTGTGTGTATTCGCTAGTTCGCTTATGCGTGCATAAGTGACATTATTTGCATTATAGTTGGGCCTTTAAAATTTTGTTAATTTAAGTCCAATATCATGGAATATCAAAACATTTCATAATGTATTTTGGTAAAAATATGATTAGAAAAAATAAGCCAGACTTTTATTAGCTAAAGCTATTTAATTTATTTTATAATACGAGTATAGTTCGAAAGACATTTTCCATTAAAACTCTACCCCAGACTTGATGACCCCAAAAAAAAAAGCTTTTGAAACAACAACCTAACTGATAAGGGTTTTATGATCAATCAATCAGCTAAATTATGCCTTATCAGGTCGAGTAACGAGGTGAGCAAACACAATACTGTGTTAATATTTCACTATTACTCCTTACATAATTAACTTAGTTTATATTTTTTTAAATAACAAAAAAAAATTTTGGCAACTTTGTGTTAGCTATTTATTGATGTGTTTATCGTCACGATCCATGCGAGTGTAATCTTTAAAGAATAAACAAAAAATAAAAGTGCTATCGATTGCGACCGCGCAGTCCGGTGGCTAATGTGCTGCAATTCACTTTTGCACTCTGGGGTGCCTTTTTGCTGATAAGCCTGTCCCAATCCAAGCCATATGCCACTTGCGCATTTAGTAGATTTAAATGAAATGGAAAATTGTTCATGCACACATAATAATGTATGTATGTACAGTAGCAGAGGATCAAAGTACGTGATAACTGTACATTATTGTATAATTATACAACCAACGCCTGGCGCACCGCACATCTTTGAGCGATTTAGCTACGGCGCCTGCTCTATGTATCTACATTTTGCCAACTTAAAAGATGCGACCATAATTAAAAATCATTTAGTCTCTTAATTTCTGCCAGCGTTGCATATCAATATCAGTTTTCGTGTTGAATCTCAGCTTGATCCCTTGCGATTAAAGCGAAATTGTTTTTCAAAATTTAATTCCTCCGATCATTTAGTGCCGCGTGCGTGCTTGTGTGAATCACTCGTGAGATCGATCGTTCGAATCAAATATGCCGGCAACCAATAGTCGTTTTGATAGAGAAGAAATTTATGAACTTGGTGACCATCAGTCCATGGAGATGGAAAATAATGTGGAGCGTAATATTTCGCTAGATCCGATCCTTTTGCGTCGATCAGTCAGTTCAGGACAAATAATTACTTCGTCGTCAGTTCCTCATCCTACGCGTAGAAGCTTCACCACTTCATTCATGAGAATACCAGAGGATCGGGAGATTGATATTGTGCGCCCATCATCGGGCAAACAGGATCTTAACGTTAGCTCAATACAAAATGGAACCTCTTCGGTGCTCGTATTTTGGAGGTCTCCACTTGGAAGCTTGATATTATGGTGGCCCAACCTAATGATCGCCTTGACATTGAATCTCTTGAGACGCGTATTGCAAGTAGTGATGTTTTTTCCACTGTTAATTGCTGCACCCAGTTTTTGGCTTTCGGCCTTGCTTTGGATATTCTGGAAAGTAATGCACATACCAATTTCGATACTTAAATGGGTTTTAAGTTCAACGGCCGAAGATTTAATCGGTAACAATACAGCATCAGCCGCAAATAGAAGCGATAAACGCACAGTTCTTATCAGCTGCGGCAGTACAATACAAACACTTCATATGGCACGTAACTTGTATTCGTCTGGAGCCAGAGTTATTGTGTTCGAATTCGAAGGACATTTTGGTTTGGCTCGATTCTCGACTGCGGTCCACAAATTCTACTCAGTCCCGATGCCTACATCAGATAACCCGGATAGTTATATTGCAGCTCTGTGTAATATCGTAGAAAAGGAAAAGCCATCTTATTATGTGCCCGTTTGTGCAACAAGCCCAGCTTATTACGATGCTTTGGCTAAGCCACATCTAGAATTGCTCGGTTGTGCAACATTCTTGCCAAGTTTACAAGAAAATCTGGTTATAGATGATTCGCTAAAATTTTTCCAGAAGTGTCGAGCAAGTGGAATACCGCTGCCGACTTACAAAGTCTTATCTTCCAAGGAAGATCTTTTACTGTTATACGAAAGTGGCTTTATTGCAGCATTCCGGAATATCATGATGGCAGTGGGAATGCAAGGACTTCTCGAGCGATTTAAGTATGTTGTGCCAAACAACAGACGTGACTTTAAATTCAACCATGAAATTAGTGAAAAAAGTCAGTGGATAATTGTGCGGGACATTCCCGGCGACCACTATGTCACGTGCACCACTGTTAAGGACTCAAAAGTCATAGCAAATGCCTCGTGCATCGTTGAGCCTGACACAAAGAATCTGATCCCTAAGTTTAACAAAGGCATTGAGATTTGGATCAAGGAGTTTTTTGCCAAAACCCGAAGTCAGCGACCCATAAATGGACACATAAGCTTCCGCTTGGTCAAGAGCCAAGCAACTGGAGAATTTTTACCACTAGGGGCTAGGGTGGGAGTTTCACTGCCATATATTTGCTATAGCGGCACTCATGCAAAGGTTCTTTGTAAGCCTTGTGCCCACAATAATCAAACACATTCGTTGCTCGACGATGGGGGCCTCTTTTGGTCGTCAAATGATAACCACAAAACTTCATCGATTGATGCTATTAGTAGGAGACTATTGGGTAATATTCTCGACAAACGTGAAGCTCTTTTCGCTTACTGGGATCCATTGCCCTATTGCGCCTACTATCACTTTCAGCTGCCTCTAGCTTCGGTAAAGACATTTCTGCAAAAAAGGCAGAACACACCCAAGACAATTCCTGCAGCCATTGCATCGCCTGTAAATTAATCAAAAAAATTTGAAGAAAAAGAACAGGACGTGAGCGGAGAGAGATCTATAGACTTTGATGAATAATAGGGGTAGCTGGAAAAGAGATATATATATATATATGTTTTTTAATTTTAATTTAATATGTAGTTGTTAGTTTTATAAGATAATATTATTGAATGTATGAAATTGTATGTGTTATCTGTAATTATTATGAATAGAAAAACAAAATAAATAGTCATTAAAAATAATGTACTCAATAAAAGAAATTTTGAACAATATACCTACTTATGGAATCAGGTACCTACACCTAAATAATTTAGTTGTTTTTATTAAAAATACTAGCAGACATCTATTTGCACTGTTTCGCTCGTCGTTCTCGTTGATGTAGAAAAGGCTAATGCAAGACTATTTTTTTAAGACAATATAATACATATTTGATCCTTTTCATAACGAAGCACGCAAAGTGTGCTTGGCCAATAGTTATTTAAAAAAAAAAAATTATCTGCCCATTTTTCAAATAAATATAACCGACTAAAAACTTACGGGTTCTTATTAAAATGATTACTGATTAGTATACTTCTTTTTGAATTTCGAAGAGATGCAAAATAATAAAATATTTCTTTTTGTTTCCGAAATAGATATTTTTCGAAAATGTTTCAAAATTCAATAACCTTAAAAGTTTTAATGCTATAGATGGGAAATTTTTAGCAAATATATAATCTTTTTACGTTATATTTTCCACTTTGAAGACCATTTTATATTACCTACATTTAGTATTTCAAAAATGTTGACCTTCAATTTTAATGTTCTTGTATTGCTTGATCGAATGAGCTATTCTTTATCAAAATCAGGTAATAACTGTAGAATTTACGATATTTTTTATATGATCTTCTCGGGAATTTCCCTATGAATATAAAGTTATACTATTCAACGCATTTTTCGATACAGAAATTCACTTTGACTTTTTCGAAGGTTTGAAACTCAAATCTAATGTCGAATTTGGGCTCAAAATGTTTGTATCACGTTAGGTTTTTGATACCTGTTTGAAAATTGAAAATCGCTCGAAAATGCCTCATACTCGTATATTAGTTTATTAATGTCTTCAATCACATTTTTTTTATTTTAATTTTCTAAATTTATAGGTACTAATATTATTGCTCTAAAAAATTTGAGATTAAAGTGCTTAGTCGGAATTGGAGTACTACACTAGTGTCGCTTAAGCACCAAACTCCCGAATCATTACATTTTTTAAATTCCGTTCATTCAATCCAAGAATGAAAAAAACATATTTGATATTTGAAAGGAAATAAAAAAATTTCAATATGCTCTCAGTCACTATCGGTTTATTAATAGCATCGAGTTTTTCAAGTAAGAAAAAATAATATATACCTATTTTGAAATTATAATACAATTTCCCAAATTCATTAAATTACACTTAATATACTGCCTTATAACAAAAAGGAATTTATAAATGAATAAACATGATTTATGAATAAACACTTGTAAATGAACGTTTTTAATTTTTTGATTTATGAATAAACACTTGTAAATGAACGTTTTTAATTTTTATTCACATAAAACTTTTTTTTGTTTACTGCCAAAATAATTGGTATTCTTAACTTGCACATTTTTGCTGTTAAAGAAAATGAATAGTTGTTTTCTCTATAAGGTATACTTTTTTATAAGAATGTAGTTTCACTTTCAACTCACTTGCTTTTTATTCTCAATTTATTTATATCACAGATTAAATAAAATTGTACTATATATTATTTGTTCTTTTTTTTTTTGTTAATTATAAAATTAAAAACAATTCCATATCTCTGTTCATTTACGCCCTTCACGTGTTTAAGGATTATGAAAAGAAAAATTGGTGATATTATTGTTTACAACCTTTCCTTTCCCTTAGTTTGCTATAGCAACCACATGTTCATCCAGGTAGAACCAAAAATACATTTGAAATAGCGGATTGACTTCGAATACGTGTTGCAAGTTGCCTGGGGTGGTAGTTTTATTAGGGCAACACATTTCACAATAAAATAGGATTTTCTGTTTTGAAAATATTTATCATTATTTGTAAAATTGCATTTATCATGCACACTACAAAGCTCAGCTTAAAGAATATTTAGATAAGTAGATAGATTATTGTACCGAATAAAGAACATAACATGATTCTTATTTTATAAATAAAACGTAATAGTGGGCCTACATAATACGAGTATTGCTCTACTAGTTTGAGTGGACTCATATTTTATCCATTTTTAGTTCCAACATTTTAATAGGTACTGTCATAACTTAAAATTTCTCATTTCAATATAGATTTTCGTGCAAAAGGGTTTCTTTGAATGTCATGCTTAATTAGAGAAAAAAAATGTAAAATAATATTTTTGCTTTTTTAATTTCTTAGTACCGAAATAAGCGTTTCATTTCTAGAAGAAAGACAGGCGCAAAACTTATGGATCAAACAAATTTAACAAAATATGCATTAATTAAATTTTATCGAGACATTTAAAACAAAACTCCCATTTGCACTGCCCTTTTTGATTTTCATGGATAGCTATGACTGAAGCATTAAATTCGGCAAAGTTATTCTTTTTAATTTTTTGAAATCCTTGGTTTTCCTAAAAGTAAAATTATTGTTGAGAAATAAAATAGCTCCAAAATATTTCCTGTTTCTCTATTTTCTGACAACGTTAAATCTTTCTTAGTATTTTTTTTGCGATCGAGAAATTTCGACGGATAAATCGAGAAATTATCTTGACAATTATGTTATAGAAACAGTTTTACTCACATATTTCCAGGCATGAAATGAATTTCATCCCGGAGAAAACTTTGTTTATAGAACAGTGCAATTATGGGATATCCTTTTTTATCCTGGTTCATATCGTTTTTGATTCGATTAAAGTATTCGTTGCGAGAAATTTCTCAATGTGAAAGTTTCAGAAAGTAAAGACTGGTGTCTCGGTAATGTTTATTTGATTTGAACTCCGTGAATTTTTGTGCATAATTCAGTAAACAGTAAAATGAAGATGTTTGTTAATTTCTGTTAAGCCCAATTCTTCCTTGTTTCGGAGTTAAACCCGAGTTAACTTATGCTCACGAAACAAAAGCTTGTACAATCGTGGTTCCCCCTTGGTTCAACTTTTTAATTCACCGATTTAGGTGGATTTGTTAGTTCAACGCTGGTTCGAGGTTAAAACTAGAGCTAAACGTCGAACTAACCTGACAAATTTGGATGATATGGAAAGTGCTTAACCGAGTGCAACTGGATCTTAGTAAAATAAAATTACTTAAGACCAGTTTAAATTAATTGTAGGATTGATTAAGTCAGAGTTAACTTTGAGTGACTTACTAGTGACTAAAAAACTGAAACATCCGGCAACGCTGACACAAAACAGAGGTTTTGCACCCCTGTCTGCCCGCTGTCATTTTCTGACAGAAGTGAAACAGTGACTTTTGTCAACGGTCAACATTTTTTTTTTAATTTTCCAAGGTACAAAAGAAAATGTTTTTTTGATGTTTATAAAACAATAATGACGAAACAAAAACAATTTTTACAATAAAATCTCAGTAACTTCAATTATGATTCATATATCTACATAAATTCGTGTTATATGCATTTATTTGTGATAAGTATAAAAAGTGCAAAGCTTCCTAAATTGACGACTGACGACGCAAGAATAGACTTTAGTGGTGAAAACAAAAAGAAAAGAAAAAAACAAGCTTAATGAAAATTCAAAACAGAGCAAAGTGCGTTCGTGATTGTTTTCCACAATGAACCATCCACTGGAACCATCTTTATATAATTCGGGTGATAGTGCTATTCCGATAAATCCAGATATCGCACAGCCAACCCCCGAGACACGAATAAATAACGTCACTAATGCAAATGGTTCTCATCACAGTATAAATATTGATGTACATACATCAGCTCTGTCTGACTCACCGACCTCTGTGCAACAAAACTTCTTATCATTCCTAAACGAAGCACGCAGTCACCTTGGTGGTCGACCTGTTAATGCAAATGCATCAACAGCAAACGTTTCTGAAAATTCAACAGTTCACCAACACATTGGTGCCCCTGTGCAACCTGAAGATAGCAATGTCAACCGCTGGAGGGTGAATCTAAACAATGTGCTTTCCTTTTCGGCTGGCCCTTCCACTGAAACCATTCGATCGTGGATACCGCGAACAGGTAGCTTTCGTTACGTTCCCTTAAATAGATCTTCATCTATCAATGGCGTACGAGATCCTCAACCAGCAGCAGTAGCAGCAACGACAGGGGAAGCTGCTGCCACAAGCGATGTGATTATAAATTTCAGCACAATAGCGCCCTCTGCTGCCGTCGACCGTGATACTAACTTTTCTGTCAATCGGGAGTCTCGAACACCACCTATAGTTACAAGAATAAGTGTGCCTAGAAGCAATATAGTAGGAGGAAGTTCTGGAGAAACAACAACGAGTGGAAACCCCGGAACTCTACCAACTAATCAGCCTAATTTGTCGAACGAAGGTCACCGTTCCCCATCGACACCTCCCCCAGCAGCTCAAAGAAATCCACTTGAAATAGATGAAGATAATTTGGTCTATGAGTTGGCTGTAAAAGTGTTGAGCCACTTTGTCCGATATCTCCCTTTTATCGGGATCGTGTTGTTAAAAGTCATCTATGACCACTGGTTGGGTATCATAGATGTCTTAGTTCTACATACCGTAGTCTATCAAATGAATAAATCACTCTGCGAACAGGTGGCTAAGATGTCACAAAAGAGTCTGGGATTATTGTTTCGTGAATACCTGCTATTAACATTCGTTTTGGTATATCGATTCATGATGGCCCATAGTCAACCTGACTATTTTGGCTTATTACTAAATACAGCTATTGATCCGAAGTCGCTGGGACAGCTACTTTATGCAGTTGCTGTCAACGATCTCATTTTAAAACTTATAACCATAAAAATCAAAATTTTAGTTACAGCTCTACCAACGGACATCATAAAGCATAAGTCAAGGGTAAGTAAAATAGACAACGATTTCTTAACATTTATATGGTATTTACCATTATTTTTCAATCTAAAATTTATTGTAGTGCAAAATATCTTATACTGTCTTAAAGAAAACTGCTACATAGGTGCCAAATATAAAAAGATCGATCAATTAGTTTTCGAAATATTAAATAAAAATATTATTAAAGGGTTTTTGAGCACCCTCATTTTTTTTTAAACGAAAATTTTACTAGAAGGTAATCAACATTAAATAAAAAGCCGTTTTTGAAAAAATTAAAATTTTTAAAAGCTACAAACAAATTGTATAGCAGGTACTATTATTTTTGGTCTTAAAGAAAGATGAAAAAACCAACCTGGGTGCACCCAGGAAAATTTTGTGACACATGAATCTAACTGTAACTATTTTAATCAAATATGTACATTTGTATATGACATGTGAACAAGAAACCGACCGAATATGTGATTCATGATTTAAAATCTGTAAAAAGGGTCAATGGAGCCTGAGTAAAAGTGACTTACTACAGGGTGGATGTATTGTGAATCTGCTTGAACTATGTTGCATGCTTGAAAAATGCAAGCAAATTTGTAAAAAAACGAAAAAACCTAGGGACCTTATTATTCCATTTTTTTAATCACCAGTAAAAAAACATGCTGATGTATCTCGCTATTTGTCTTTTTGATGTGGAAATAAAATTCAATTATGCAAGTAAGAACCGCACTCGAAATCAATTAGTTATGAAATGCCACGTTTATGATGCTATTTACATAACATGGCAGTGACATCTTTGTCTTTATTTTTATTTGATTTTCAAATAAATTTAATTCAAGCTTAAAGAACTGTTCTTCAACTTATGATCGATTTAACCGTTACTTTCACTGTACCACCAATTACAACACATTTAGATCAAATCCCAAATTTCAATACTATTATAAGAATTGTTTGTTTTTTTAACTAAATTATCCACACTTTAACCTAAAAAAAATACCTTTTTCCGTATGTGAAAAACTCTGAACGACAAGAAAAAAAAACAAATTTGTGTTTCCCTCTAAACCCCTTCACACAAAAATGGTTCATTTCTCTGAATTAAGAGATCCAATACTTTTTTTTTTAATTAATACAATTAAAAAGCGATACCGAATACTTGCCGTTTTGAAACCGAATGAAATCTATTCATGTGAAGAGAACTATTCTGTTTCTTTGAGGCTTTATTCTTGCCCTTTTCATCGGTTCATATTTATTATCTACCACTGAAAATAACAGAACACATATCGAATTGAATGATACCGAATACGTACAAAAATTAATCTTTTCGGTTTTTATTTAGAGCAATTCAAAAAATTAATTAGTATTAGGTATTTTTAAAACAAAATAAATTAAATACAACTGAAGAGGTTTATAGGGAAATCGAAAACATAGACAGAACCGAATGAAACCGAATGTGTGTGAAACAAGCCGTATAATTTTAGCTTTTCAAATTTTACTTTACATTCATTTTTAGGGAAGGCTTTTTGCTCTGATCGAAGCCATCTCACAACTTTATAGGTCATTAGTTCCAGTCAAGTCATGGATGCTGTACTTGTTGGTGTCCTACACAGGATTTGATATTGTAAGTTAAAAAAAGGACATCTCTAAGAAAACGTAGGTTAACTTTTGTTGTGTCGTAGATCGTAGGCATGTTTTTCTTCTCTTCCTTGTATATGGGAGCCAAAGCCTTTGAATTTGTAGAACGTGGTAAATTTTTGAAAAAGGCATTTTGTAGTTTTCTAAGGAACGTGGTAAGTAACTTTAGAAACAATCACCATCATTTATATTGATTTCTCAATCGTTTAGGATTATGGTCGCCAACCATCAAAGGAAGAACTAAGTGAGGCCGGGGCTCTATGTCCGATATGTCACGACAACTACGAAACACCTGTGGTTCTAGAATGCAACCACATCTTCTGTGAGGTTTGTGTGGGCACTTGGTTTAAGCGTGAGCAAACCTGTCCAATGTGTAGAGCTAAAGTCGCCGATGATCCAACCTGGCAGAATGGATCAACAACCCTGTTTTATCAGCTTTGTTAAAATGTTGAAACATCGTTGATGGAGATTAATGTTAAAACTTTATTTTACTTTATTACTATGTAGCTACGTTTATGATCTTATTAATTTCATTCAAGTTTAATCAAATTTAAATAATAATGTATTTTGAAGCTAAAGTGTTACTAAGAAATAGCAGCAGAATATTATTCGAAGTAAAACCAATTCTTCGGTCTATTTTAAACTACCAACTGTTTTGTTTTCGAAATGACGACCGTCTCCTTCCGTTGCTTGCTTGTTTATTTCCTTGTGCCGGTCTTTGCTGACTATTTCTTCGAGTACCTCGCCATCGCCTTTGATAAGACGCGTACGCCCCGTTTCGGGATCGATTATTCGCCGAATTTGACTTTGCCGTTTTTGGTATTCTTCTGGTGTTTCGGGGACATGAGATTTTGAATACATCAGATCTTGGTAAGAAGAATTATGGTGGGATTTATAATTCGACAATAGTGATATTTTCCTTACCTATGGGAACAGAGAAGTCGGATTCCTCATCCCGACTTGTGGTAGTAGTAGACTCAACTTGTTTGGTTTTGGTAAGCTCTGCGGCTTTCGCAAGTCGTTTTAATTCCTTATCTTTTTGCTTTTTTTCCTTTTTTTTTACTTTTGACTTCTTTTCTTTTTTGTGTTTTTTCTTTTCCTTTTTTTCCTTCGAGCGCTTGTGGTGATGTTTTGGTTCATCCATACTTTCTGGGAAAATTAATATTTTTATGTATAAATAAAATGTATTTATTTTTCTATATTTCATATGACAGCTCAAGTTGAACCGTCAATTTTGTGTACAATAAGAGTTGCCATATGAGTAATTTAAACTATTCCTATTTTGGTAAAGTTTTTTTTAATACTCCAATTGTAGTCCCTTTTTAATTAAAAACCATGGTACTTGAAACAAGAATTCCCATACAAAAAACCCAACACGAAATATTTTGTTCTGCTTTTCGAACGTCATTACGCTGTTCCATAAGTAAAATTGAACAAGTCACTCATGCCTGATTCATAGTGCGATGAGTCGACGGGACGTGAGATTGAAGAGTTCCCATCGTAACTATCAAATCAATTTCAATGAATGTAATGTGTATAAACAATAGACTGAGGAGACGACGTTTTTTCAGTTCAATAATAGACGGACGTGGTCACAACCGGTTACTTGAAAATGGAAGGAAATTAAAGGCTAGTCCCAAAATATCAACTGTTGCCTTTTGCTTTCGAGGTTGATGAGTGGACATCCAAACAAAACTGACATTTCGTGAAGTAAGTACGAAAAAAAGAGAAAGAGTACTAGCTAGTTGGCTATAATATACAAAAATAAAATAATTGTATTGCTTGTTTTTTTTTATGATTAGCCACTACTACTACACTATAGCAGCCACTAATAACTGCGTGAGACCATCACTACTGAAATTAGTAGCTTTTTTACCTACCAACATTTTTTTTTTAATTTTCGGCAGATAATTATAGTTGTTTCCTTTCACCGTTTTACTTTTACTTTATATTTAAAATAAATTTATCTCGTTGCAAACGATATGTCATCTACGCCTTTGTAGCGTGAAGTTTCGTACAAATTTGTACAAATTGCTGTCAAAGCCCGAGTTTGGGAAACTTGGTGAAAATTTCAAGCTGCCAAACAAGCCTAACAATCTCAAAACTTAAGGTAGAACTATAATCGTCGAACGTGGTAGGAAGCTAATGTCAAAACCGGACGAAAATTAGCTTTCCGAACACTCAAATGAAGAAGTCAGCCATATTATATGCTTCCACCATTTTGATTTTTGTATCTATCTCTCAATTCACTTTCGCAGGAGCGGTTGATGAGCGCTCTTGCTATCGATAGCGAAAGTTAACGAAGCCTAACGAAAGCCACCCAATCGCAATAATGGGCACGTTATATAAATTCCTCGTATTCGCTTCGTTTCTTACGACCACTTCAGCTGACGTTCGACGATTATAGTTCTACCTTTAACTAACAATAGAGAAAACTGAGTTGCCAGCAAATTTTAGGAAAGAATGAATTGAACAAAAGGGAACGTGAATGAACTCTTGAAGCAAATCAAAGAAAACGCTTTGTATATGAAAACTATAGTACTATCATGGTGAGTTTTTTTTAGGGTTGCCCTGACCCTTGTGGTGGCGCTGAAAAATGTGAGGTGTAAAATTCGATTTTGGGTGTCTTTCAGCGTCGGAAATTGGTGGTAAGAGCAAGAGGAGACTATTTTTTGGATTATTGCATCCAAAAAATATCAATAAATATCATTTAAAACCTCCATAAGCCCTCCGCAAAAAAAAAAGAGTAAGGGTTGCAGGCATACATTAGATGTCGCCCTATTCGACTTCCACCATGAGAGTACTATAGTGTTTTCATATACAAAGGAAACCTTCAAACAAAAACTAAAAAGTAGAATCGATACCTTACGTTCATCATCACACGCCACCTACTGCCTTCATCCGAACAACTTGATAATTTCATCAAATGTCAACTAGGAACAGCAATATAACCAATAAATACCCCTGTCTCTCTCACTCATATTTAAATCTCAGTATCAGACTTAAATTCGCCATAGACGCACTGTTACAACAAAAAAAGACTAAAGACAGCCGCGACTCTTTTTTTTATTTGACGATAAAGCTAATTCATTTACGACAAATTTGTAACTAAAATAATTAAAAGTTTCTGCCAGAAGTTAGTATAAATTGTTTGCAAATAAAATTTTAACCATTTTCTGTGTTATTAATAGTAAAAATGCAAATTTTAGCCACGTCATGTCCGAGAATTATTCTGAGTGGTAGCAATTTAGTAGACTAGACGCCTTTTTGGCAGATCACCGCCAGCCACCCTTCCTTCTCTTTTCTTCTTCCTCCGCCGCGCGCGTAAATTAAAAGGAAAAACCATCATCGGCAAATTCAATTTCACACAGTATAGTGTGTGTTCATGATCGAAAGAGACAAATCCAACAATCGTTTAACCCCCGAGTGCTTGAGTGTGAACGAGAAGCTTATCCTACGTACAACCGAAAAAGCAGCAGCTTTAGCACAGTCTTCTTGTCTTCCCTCATAAATGCAAGAGCTGTGACTTCTTTTCTGTAGTTTTCGAGTTTTCGAATTTAATTATTTTTTAATATATAAAAATACTGGAAATTATTTGGATTAAATTGTGCCGAAATGATTTATCATTTCCGCAAACCTATTTTCATTTTTAAAGTGAATCTCAACAATTGTGAATCAAGCCCTTGTCCATAGTTGGGCAATTTTAGAGTGTGCATCATATTTTTTCGCAGCAAGTGAGGCGACAATCGACAACGACGACGACATTGAACGTAAGAAGCCCGTCGTGTGGTGGTTGGCTGGTGAATTTCTTTCCTTTTTTTTTTGTATAACCCATAGACCCTAACTTTGATATTTCAATATAAGCTCCTCTGTTCTCAGATCGCTATGATTTTCATTTTATAAATTTGAATCGATTCTTGTTTGGTTTTTTCCCAAGATATCCGCCCTTGGTCTCAGAAAGACATTTATTTTATTTTCTTGACTCGAAAATTGAAATATACCTATTCCACAAAAGAAAATCCAAAAAATACTCATTTCTCTTTATTTTCTTCTCTTCCCCAGTGAACCCGTTCTGAGAAAGTTTTTATGTGATCTATCATCATCGTCATCGTTTACAATTTTTTTTTAATTTAGTGAAGAAAAAACGTCGATTAATAATCCCGCGGAACAATATTTGTTAAAATAATTATTTAATTATTCACCACAGCGACGCGCTGCTGCATTCTATAGCTAGTTTAATTTATATACATATATTTATAATTTATATAGAATTTACCTAAAATATAAAAAGGAAAAATATAAAACAGAAAATTCGAGATTCAAAAGAAAGTAGATGACTTAGCAAAAGGAGCATTATAAGTCCATCATACAAACAATTGAATAGAAGCTATCACACAAGTGTATAGCATACTATTGTAGAAAACGCAAATTTAATTTAGAAAGGACACGAATTTGCGCTTAGGAAAGATGGACGAATCGCACCCAAAGACTTTGTATGTGGGCAATTTGGACTCATCGGTGTCCGAAGATCTTCTGATTGCCCTATTCGGTCAAATGGGACCAGTTAAAAGTTGTAAAATAATCCGTGAGCCCGGCAACGATCCGTATGCATTCATCGAATATACAACTTATCAATCGGCTGCAACAGCATTGACTGCTATGAATAAACGATTATTCCTCGAAAAGGAAATTAAGGTAAGTTTGTAATCATGATGAAATTAATTTTGCACTTGTTTTATTGAATTTACAACACATTGGACCATAATGCATAAACAAAAGATAATGCTTTGTACTCCAAAAATGCATTTCTAGTTAGTAATAAATTTGCATTAAGTAGTACAGAAATTTTGAAGTAAAAGCATTTATATACTTCTTTTCATGCATATAGCCCATTATATGAATTCTACTTATTATTGCTAACCTGTTTTTGTTCTAAACCAATAAACTTGAATTTTATAATTAATCTCAATCAATTTATTAAATTCTGGTAATAAGACCATATCTTGCCTCATCACAGACTTGGTCCAAATTTATACATATAAATTATAGACTACTTTTTAACTTAACTCTTGGATACTCGTGACCCTACCAGACGAAAAACATCAGTTAAAAATTAATTCCTAGTATGTATTCATATTTTTAATTTTAAATCTTCAAGAGCTGCGAAAGTGTTGAAAAATGTCTGTTTAACAAATCTCAGTCTGTCGATTTGATTCACTTTCCTTGGTTCGTGCACTTGTCTACTTTAAACTTAAAGAAGCTGGTTTAAGGTTGGGGGCGAACGCAGGTTATGTTGAGGGATGACTTCTTTTTGCGAACTTTTCACTAGACATATTGAATAGATTATGGTCGATATGTATTTAGAAGTTAAGGTCAAGTAGCATTAAAAAACAGATTACTTGGTTATGAAAAAATAAAGTATTGGAACAGATTCGATGCGTTCAAATTAAGAAGTGATTATTTTACTATTCTGCAATATTTAGCACCAATTAATTTTTAATGCTGCTATAGCGTACCCTCGGAGCCAGGAATAAATTCAACATTAATTTTTTTACTTATCTGATTATGGTACATGAAAAGGATACTCCGGTGTGATGACTTATTTCAGGAAGGTTCCGAACGATGCGAGGGCTGTCTCCATGTAAAGCATGGGTTGAAATGTCACAAAACGATGAAATGTCAAATAAATAGCATATAAAAATAGTTTTGCTAACTATAGTTTCACTAATGAAAATGCAAAAAAATATCATTTTCCCTTTTTTTCATAAAAAATTTTGTTTTAAAAAATATTCAATGTAAAAAGTTAGGCAATATTATTTGTGGTATTCACAAAAAAATGGAACTCAAAAGATTTTGAACCGATATTAAAGTTAAACTTTCTTTTACGCTGCCGATTACCTACTAGTAATATACATAGTCGAAATATATTGGTTTTTCCGATACCGAGAAGCCTCAGCTGGTCGCGTCTCAAGGCCAGCCTTCTTTTGCCATTGCCACATACACAATATATACACTCCAGAGTTTTCATTGTAATGGCAAATAAAATATACATTTCCATTAATGAAACAATAATATGTTTTATTCCTAATTCCCCTTCCTCTAAAACAAGACCATTTCACACCAGATAATTTCATAAATACTTTTGGTCCTGCATTTTAACTATAATTGAAATACTTTAGCCAAGTGCATGAATGGAACATTTTCGTTTTTATTCTTTAATTTAAATATAACATAAACGAAGACTATGTTGCATGACCTATGACCTCCGTTTTTAATAGACGCGAAGTTGGGATTGATGGGGAACTTTCCTTAAATATTCCATTAGATGGAAGAAAAAAGATTGGATACAATCTGATGAGAGAGTACAAGGTAGGTTTAAAAATTGGCAGGGGAAACCCAATTAAAATGATTCATGCTAGATACTGGATTCATTGATCACGGAAATGTTTTCGATAGCGAGCGAAAGTCGATCAAAACAATCAGTTTACCGATTTTTATCGTTAATTGCACGTTGTGAATTTATGAATTAACAATGAACAACACCAATAGGGTCAAATATATATAAATGTTTTACATGTTGTTTTTCCGACTTTTTTCAAATAATCTAATGAAAACAAAACAAGTATTATATGTTCTATTTTTTTTTATTTCAGGTTAATTGGGCAACAAGTCCAGGCAATCAGCCAAAGACAGATATTAGTGCACATTATCACATATTCGTTGGTGATCTTAGTCCAGAAATCGAAACAGAGACTTTACGTGAAGCATTCGCACCGTTTGGCGAAATATCGAACTGTCGAATTGTTCGCGATCCCCAAACAATGAAGTCCAAGGGATATGCTTTTGTTTCATTTGTTAAAAAAGCTGAAGCAGAAACCGCGATACAAACAATGAACGGCCAATGGATTGGATCACGATCGATCCGAACGAATTGGTCAACAAGAAAATTACCACCGCCCCGTGAATCGACTAAAATCGGTGCGAATAAGTCCGCTAGTCGGCAGACATTTGAGGACGTATACAATCAATCTAGCCCTACAAATACGACAGTCTACTGTGGTGGATTCCCGCCGAATGTTATTAGCGATGAGCTAATGCACAAACATTTTATGCAATTCGGTCAGATACAAGATGTGCGAGTGTTCAAGGACAAGGGATATGCGTTCATTAAATTTATGACAAAAGAGTCCGCGACTCGTGCTATTGAACACACACACAACACCGAAGTACATGGCAATCAAGTGAAATGCTTCTGGGGCAAGGAGAATGGCGGTGACAATTCAATGAATGCTACAGGAGCTGCGATCATAGGCCCTGGAGGTGTACCATCGCAGCAAGCAACACTACCAGGTCAGGTTATAACACCACAAGCTGCCGCCCAATATCCATATGCAGCAGCGTACCAACAAATGGGTTACTGGTACCCACCAGCGGTAAGTTATATTCGGCCCTATCGATTTAACCGTCGGAGCGGAATTCTCTCCGAAATTCTTCGAATCGGAGACATTTTGCTTCGAGCTAGTTATCCGATCAGCTGATCCGATTATATCTTTTTTTTTGCGATGGTAGTGTTATAAAAAAAATGCTTTATTGTTACAGGGATACCCAGCTCAAATGCAGACTCAATACATGCAGCAAGGATATTATCCATACGCCTATGCAGCCAGCGCTCAACAAGGAGGTAAAAGAAAATTTTTTATTAGTTTAGACTTAATTTAGATCAAAATAGCATTAGGTTCATAAATGCTATAGGAAGTTATTCTTTTCGCGATTTACGTTTTTTTTTTTTCTCACCCTTAAGAACATACAATACAAAAAGAATAAACCCTAAACCACAAATAAAAGGTTCAATGAGTGCTACCAAAAAAAAAAGGATCTATGTTCTTTGAAATTAAATTTAATGTCGGTCAAAAGTTGCAAAGCTCGCTTAAATAATGGAGCAGGTCGATTATTCGGAAAACGATGTTGTAACAAAAAAACAGTCGAGGGCAAAAAAAAAGTACAAAAATATAGTTTTACCAATAAAAAAAAAAACTGATTAGTTCCAACTGATTTTGAATAGAAAAAACTACTTATACCAAGTAGATTTTTGTTTTTGTACCACTTGTTGAATTGGGACTGACTGGGTTGCAGTTTGTCACCAAAATACGCTAAGAGAGAGTGTTTGAGAAGGGAATTATCGTAATTTGAGTTTCAAAGAACAAAAATTGATAAACCGTAAAAACTCATTAAAAATTTCGATTTCATCAAAAATATTTTTGAAACCTATTATGAACGCAATTCTTTAAATTAATTTCAACAATAAATGATAATATGCTAAATGAAACATAATGATCATCCCAACATGGCACAAAATTGTTTCTTAATTGCTTTATGATGAAAAGTAGAAGAAGAGAATCTAATGTGAATATAATACATTGATACAACTGAATCATAATCCATTTAAGTGTTTCTTTTTCTTTAACTCTTATTATAAAATGTTTCCATTTAAATTTGAATATGTGAAACAATTCAAAGGAAAAAACAACAAGTAAAAATTAAAACAAAAAAAAAGGTTTTTAATAAAATTAAATTGACAATCAATGTTACGAAGTCTGGGTAAAAGGATATCTGTCCCAAATAATTGTCGATTATTGTAGAATTACTCCAATCCGTAGTATTTATTTTTGTTACCGCATATTTTTTTATAATTAATATCTACATATATGATGCAGATTATATTCAAAATCAATGTTTATTTATTTTTATATTTTTTGTTTTGTTGTTAAGTTCTATTTTTGTTTTCAGATTGTATATACATACATTTATAAATTATTATAAAGTCAAGCTAAAAAAAACTGATTGTGTTCAGGCTTATAATTTAAAAGTTATAAGAAAATATCAACAAGAAACTTCGATACATTGATATAAAAATATAAAAAACCGTTTTTTACTTGATGGATACCTAACCTATGCGTTAAATATTTCACGTTCCCAGCCTTTTTGGAAAACGAAATCTTAAATATTCGAAATTGAGTTCATTTTACATTACCTTTAAGACCAAATTGTTAGCAGTGGGAGCTCCTTTAATATTAAAGCACTCGTTTTCTCAAATTTTTACAATTTTGCATATAAAATAGTAAAGCTTATTAAACTTGGTAATTTTACCCCGTGGTGCAGCGAAGAATGTTTCGTATCTATTCAAACTCTCACAAATATTTTTATTTCTTGTTTTATTTATAAAAAAAAGTTTATTTTTTATTTAGAATTTAAGTTAACTAAAAAAATTATTAAATATGCTTGCTAAAAACACCGTTTTGTGATTGCCACTATTACCATGGCTCTTTTCAATGAAGAGAGAGGGTTGTTTGAGTTTGCTCGCACATAAATCCTGAATAAATTTTTTTTTTCTTGTAGTATGTGTGTGATATAAAAATTCAGGCGGTTGAGCTTTATCATTTGAGTTGCATATTTACTTACCGTTGGACTCTTAAATTATAAAAAAATATGTCTCCTCTTTTCTGCAGAATGGAAAGCCGTTCGAACTTAAAATTTGGTGCAATATTTGCACCTTGTAGAGTTTTCGTGTTTTTTTTTTCTTCTTGGTTTTGTGAAACATCTCGATGAATAGGTTTATATGTTTTTCTAATAATTTATGCAGCTGATGATATTTTTTTTTTCTTAAGGTATATTATGTTTAAATATATTTTGTTTAATAGATAAAATTTCTAAAAATACATAAATCATTTTCAAAACATTTTAATAACTGATACTACTTCATAAAAAGATGTACTTACTTTAAATGATCTAATTTTAGCCTCTTATCGCATGGTACAGCCAAATGTCGCATGGGGTGTTCCAGGTGCAGTAGTACCAGGGGTGACTGCGGCTGCGTCGGCAGCAGCCGCAAACGGTAGTCTTGGACCTCAAATGATGTACAGTGCCGCAATGCCACAATATCAAACGCAATGAGATTGAGATAATAGGATTAACATCAGTGGCTGCGGCGCAAGCAGCAGCAGTTTATCCTCAACCTCGTCATCATCATCTGTTATTCCTGGATTGGATGCGTGCATAACAGTAATACACTCATTCTATTCCAAAAATGAGCAAACATCTCCAACAACAACAACTACAAACATATTGAAATTTCCCTTTACATAGCATCAAATATAACAAACTTTGATCTAAAAAACACACGCCCACATACATACACACATATTACATTTCCTAAAACGAAAAATACAAACAATATACATTCTGCTACCACTCACACACAAAGAAACAAAATCTGATGTGCGCCGCCAAGCCGCCCAAACCATAGAAGTTTAAGGTCGTTATTAATGAAAATTTTTAAATTATAATTCAAAACTAAAAGAAAAAAAAAACAAAGAATATAAAAATAAAAATGCAAAACGAATATGTAATTTATAATGAAACAAAGGAAAAAAACAAAAGGAAGTATAAGACGGTGTAACGTAAACCAATATTGCAAAATATTGATAGAGATGATAATGTAAAATACAAATAAAATAAAACATATTTTTTAATGGTTTTTGATTATAAAGGAATGTAAAACCAGAACAAAATATAGATTTAAAAAAAAAAAATAAATAATTTAATTAAATTTTTTCATTGCAAGATTCTTCATAATTTCAAAGTTTTTGTCTCCATTACTCTATAAAAAAATGATAAAGTTTTCAAGTTTTAGTGGTAATACTTTACTCACGAGCAAATTGAGTACTTTTTGTTGTGGCAAACTAAGTTCCTCTCATTTGTAGTCTTTCGGATTCGACATAAAATTCCTCATAACATGCGCTAATTCGAAAGTGCTTTTCGTTCTGCTTTAAATCGGTACTCTGCAAAGCTGTCGAAGTGCAAAAAATAGTATTAAATTCTTCCCGCTTGCAGATTAATTTTTAGACGAATATTGTGAAATTGGAAGTAAAAGTGAAGTCAAGGAGCACGGGCGTAAGCGTCAAAAACCAAAAATTGAGTTTGAGGCATTTTTGAAAACGTTTAACAGTGGCCTTATTTTTGTGTGAAAAAAAATTAGATTTCTATGTGTGAAAGGCTCATAATCACTAGTCAAAATGGGTACATATCCATTTTCTGGTCTTTTCCTAAGCAAAAAAAGACACTTCAGCCTTTTGCTAAGTAAAAATGGCCAAAATGAATGGCCTACGTGCCTTTTTTGCTTAGTATCTTAGAACTCTATTGGTTCATGCGACCTTTTACCCATAGCACACTAGAAATTAACGACTGTTTCACAATTGGTGAGTGGACCACAAAAATAAACACCGCCGCGGCGTTCAATCGAAGTAGCATTTACTACACAGCTCAAGAAGATCTAATTTTGTTCTAAAAATGTTTTTCAATTTATTTTTCCGCTTCAAAAAAAAAATTAAAGCAATTTTTTTTGGTATCTTTTACTAAGCAAAAAGGGCGTAAGTCCATTTTTTTAACTTAAATTCATTATTACCAAAAAATAACAGTTTTTTTTACCAACAAATGATTTGTTTAAATAATAAAGAAAAAATATTTAAAGGTGCGAAAACCAAAGACAGTTAAATGCATTTATCTCAAAACTACAAAAATGGAGATACGCCATTTTGGCTTAGGGCGGCAGAATTACCGTCTCGGTGTCGTTTTACTGCAGTTTTAGTTAAACGCTTTGCGGAATATGGGTGGAAATTTTTATTTTTTATGTGACGAATAAATCACAATTTTGTATCTAAGCTCAATATTTCTCCTTTGTGAAAATTATAAAGCACTATTCTGGATTTGGTTCATGTTAATCGGGTCTATGGAGGTAACCGTCCGAGCGGAACTTTCTCCGCAACGCATCTTTTGTCGGAGATTCAATTTCGGTTCGAAGGTACCGTCATCAAAAAAAAAGAAAAACTTCCGCCCCAAGAACTTGTCGGAGGACTTCGGAGAAAATATTAAAGAAAAAACTTCATCGCATGTACATAAATGGCTTGCGTTTAATATCATCGAAGATTCCGATCAGCTTATCGGAGGACTACCTCGAAGCAAAATGTCTCCGATTCGTAGAATTTCGGCCCTTATTATTCAATATATATTTACCAATAGTATATATATTTACCAATAGTTACTTTTGAAATTTCTTGAGAGAATCTTATTGTTAAAATTTATTTCGCAATTATACTTATTAAAACATTCACTTTTCTCTAAAAGATTGCAGAACGTTAAATATTTACAATTACCAGAATAAGGATGAATGATAAACTCCCAAATTACCTGCATTTAGTTATTTTGGCGGAGATATTTTTGATTTATAAATGTAAATATATTTTTCGGTTGTCCATAAGCGATAAAAATATGTATTCTTGTAATCCATCAGTCATTTTCAAAATGTTGTTTTGTGCATTAGAAAATTAAATTGTTGAATTCAGATTAGCTGTGGATCAAAATTAGGGCCCTATTAACGTAAATTCATAACGATATCGTTTTGCCTATTTATGTTTCTATCATATTAGTTAAGAAAAGTAGGGACAGCTACCGTCAAAACGATATGGCTTCATCGTTTTACGTAATAAGGTCCCTGATTTATGTATTCAATTGGCTGTTTTTACACCTAGATCTAAACTTCAACTCCGCTGCAGAATTTGAACTATAAAAAAAAGTGGTGAACAATGGTTGAAATACTTGTTCAACTGACCCTGAGTGTAACCTTTCATTTCAAACACCGAACAAATTTAAAATTTAACGTTTACACAGCAACGTAGGTTCTGAGATTCAGACCCAGAAAGGATATGCTATATATTCAAATGGAGCATTGAACGTCATAGTTAGGTTTATAGTTAAGGCCTTCATCCAGTCAGGGCCGTTATTACTGATAGTATTGGAGGGGAGTAAATTCTGTAGTGTTATTTTTAGATTTCACATTTTTTCTATACTTTTTTTTTTTATTTTTTTTTTCTTGCCCTAAACAACTCTTTTTTTCTCTGTATTAAAGGGGCTGCCATTGAAATATCTATGTTTTCGCTAGACCGTTTAAAAAAACTTTTTGGTAATTTTATTTTTGAAAACTCATTGTTCAGAAAGACAACATCATGGAAACCGATAATCTGATGACTCCATAAAAATATCTTTGGCGTATGAGCGATTCTTAGGCCCCTATTATGACTCGCGAGTCGCGCGAAAAATGTGTCGAATGTGACTTTTTGGCATTACCGTTTGCGACTCGCCTAATAACATTCGCCTCAAATGTCAAAAAATTTGGCGAATTGAAAAGTCATTCTATTATCTTTAGCGAATGTTCGCCTTTATCTGTCAAAATCAGTCGAACTGCAATTCTATGTGACTTTGAAAGGCGAATGTTGAAGCGAGGTTTTAGCAATACCTCGACTAGAGTAATTCGCTAAATCGTTCGACTTAAGACGAACGTTCGACTCGCGAGTCATAATAGGGGCCTTAAAGAGGTAAATCTACTTTAGGAAAAATATCAGTAGTATTAGAAAAATACTTCAGTATTTATTAAAGAATTTTAATTTGGTTAGGTGTTTGAATCGATTCAGATTTTCTTTTATTTAGATTAACCACAGGTATGTAAATGCATACCTTTAAAACATGTACCATATTTCATACATTTTTAAAAGTCATATTACTTTCGCCAGACATGCTTTCGTGCATGCTTACGGTTTTGTTTAAAGAAAAATTATGTAGAGGACGTGCCCAATCAAGCTGCAGTGGAACTTTGACAGATTCTTTGACAATTTCAGTCAGTTCTTCTTCGGTTTAAATATATAAATAATAATATATGTAATAAAATAAAGTCTATATATAATAAAACAATCGGCTTCGATATCCAAAAAATTGAAACTGGTGCTTAAACACTTAAGAAGTTGTCCCAAAATTTTTAAATATCTAGTTTATGATTATGTCTTTCTATTTATATCCCTATTATTTTTAAAATAATTGACTGTTTAAAAAGACTAACTCAACTACTTTAAAAAATAAATAAAATTTTATGTGCGAATACTCTTTTCATATATTTTCAAGCTTTCTGAACCGAAAAATCGAAATTAAATTTTTTGAATGGAATCTTTTTCAAAATTGATTTTTTTTTGCTTAATTCATAAATTCGATTGAACAATGGTACATAATTCGCCATTGAAGATAAAAACTCTTTTCCTGATGAATTGAAGTGTTCTTGACTAAAATTTTCCTTGGAAAATTCATATCTCGAAAACGGTGCCATATAATTTCTTTTAAAAGTGATTTTGGAGTTCAGAAAGAAAAATAGTTTTTAAAAAATTATGATATTGACATTTTGTAAACTAGTGTTATGATAAAATAAAAACAAATTCCATGAGAATTTTACTGACGACGATGACCCCAAAAAAACAAGAAGCAATGCAAAATTATAAACAAACACTAAATTATTTGACTATTTTATTTATTTCTAAATATATATGTACTATATAAATGGAGGATGGAATACATGGCTTTAAAACTTTATGAATTAACTCACACGCACACATACGTCTAACGAGTACAAATTTATATATTGATTTTGCTTCGAAGCGCATTAATACTTTTTATTAAGTTTTTCATAGCAATTTTGTTTAATAATATTGCAATATAAATATAGGTATGTATTGTTTGTATATATAATACTACAATATAAAATTATTTATCTTCCTCAATTTTTTTTGTCAATCAGCTACTTTCTAATTCAAGTTCCGTCTTTGTACATGATTATGGCGATTTTTTTCCAATATTTTTTTTAATAATTGTTTCTTTCAAAATTAAATAAAAATCGCTTTTCAAAAACTGTCTTATTCCCTCTAAAAATACTAAGATATCCATTCATAAGCAAACGAATGTATCTATTTCGATTAAATTAATGTGAACTCTAGCAATTTATTTTAAATATTTAGTTTTTTTTTCAAATATAAATATATATAGCAACAACTATAACTGAAGGAAGAAAAAATAACTAATGTTATAGTGGTAGATTAATATTGAAAATTGTTTTTGGTTTTTTGTGTGTATTTATGTCAATACAAAAGTACTAAAAATATACGATATTGTGTGTCGTGAGTGTATAAATTTTTTCATTTGTTTATGTGTGAAAGCGTTAACTGTTTTGTTTTATGTTTGTCCATAGTGAAGTTTTTGATTTCGTTTTAAATTAAATGCATTTACATTGATTTTAAATTAAAACTATATATAGATACCAATTATTATAAATAGAAAAAGTTGTTATAACAACAACAACCACCTTGATAGGCTAGTGAAAGGCATTTTGTTGGTAGTGGATGCATAAACACTAATTAATAATAATTATTATTTTAAAATAAACAGAACTAACGGGTACAAAAAGTGATAGAAAAACTTAAATTATGTCTATAATAATGTATATGAAATATCAAAAGAATAAGATAAGGAACAACTAATGTTGATTTAAATAGTAATGTCTCCATATTCCTGTGACCACTTTTCATAGAGCACGAGACTCTGTGGTGCAACTGAGCGTCGAATGCGCTTGAGTGAGTTGCAAAAATCATTCTCTGTAATACTACGTACTGCGCTTATGTCCAAGAGTTTCACTTGTTCAACATTCAGTTCTCGAATGGGTTCCAGAGCAGCATCTTTAGCCAAAGCAGTCAAGTCAGATCCAGAATATCCCTCGGTCATGGCTGAAAGTCGTCTAAGGGAGTCTACGCCCAACGGACTGCCTTGCTTCTCAAGAAGACGCTTAAGCAAAAGTTCTCTGGTTTCCGAGTCGGGAAGTGAGACATATACTCTTTTTGTGAAGCGGCGCAGAGCAGCTTCGTCTAGTTCCTGTGGCCTATTAGTGGCAGCCAGAACAACTATACGATCACCCTCTGGATTTCCAGGCAGCCCATCAAATTCGACAAGAAATTCAGTTTTCAAACGTCTTGATGCTTCATGCTCGTTAGAGCTACGTTCAGACAGCAAAGAGTCAACTTCGTCAATGAAAATTATTGATGGTTGCATTTCACGCGCAACGGCAAACAATGCACGAACTAGTTTTTCACCATCGCCTACATACTTGCTTGTAAGGGAGGCTGCAGAGATGTTTAAAAATGTAGCACTGCATTCGGTGGCAACAGCGCGCGCTAAAAGTGTTTTACCATTACCTGGTGGCCCAAAGAGAAGTAATCCTTTAGCTGGAGCGCGGAGTCCTAGAATAAATTTAAATTTCTTGTTTTAAAATATAAAAATAAGTTGCAATGTTTTTATTTACCTGTAAAAAGTTCCGGGCGAACTGATGGTAGAATAACCATTTCTTGCAAAGCTTGTTTAGCAACCTCTTGGCCTGCTATGTCAGACCACTCTACTTTTGCCCCGCCTTCTACAATTTCGTCCATTATTATTTGTACTAGCTTGGGTTCAACGCCCTTTACACTGACCATTGGAGTTGAAGCACCACTGCTACCATTACTGGGGCCACAGCCAATCGGTGTCCTTGATCGCTGAGGTGGAGTATTTCGTCCAGAAGTCTGTATTATGAAATAGTTTTAGGATTTTTTTTTTGTCTCACTCAAATGAATCTTCAAATCGAAATATTAACTTTGAAAGTCAACACTTTTTCAGGTAAAAAAAGGTTTTTATTTTTACTTTAACTTAAAGAAGAATCAGTCCAGGAAAATTAGACAAAAAATTTCTAAACTTCGAAATAAATTCCGACAAAGCTGATTTTTGGTTTAGTGCTTTATTTTGACGTCTCAAGCGTTGTAACACATTTTTTCAAAAAATAAAAACATTGTATTAGGGAACTTATTTTTTTTAAAGCAATTAGCGCACTAAAAAACATCCACTGTCTTGAAAAAGATTTCAACTTTGATTTTGTTCAATAACTCCTTCGTAGTTTGTTTTTGTACAAAATCATCTCAGAACAAATTTTAGAAGATATATTTATCTACAAAATGTTATACCAGAGTGTATGTTTAGAACCATTTTCTCAAAAACTAATAATTGTACGAAAAAGGTACCACAATCTTTTATATGTTGAATAAAATGAGAAAAATTTGTAGTTTTCGGTTAAATTGCAAATTTAATTAATCTAGTTGAATTTTATCCCCGTTCAACACGGAATTTTTTCGAAGATGAAGTCTAATTTTCCTGGACTAAATCGAGATTTTCTTTTTGGAAAGTCGTATATAATATACACTTACACTAAACTGTCTTCGGACTGCAGGTGGAGTTGCGGCTGTTTTTAACGGTGTACGAGTTCCATTCATGTTTGCCTTTGATCCGATATTTCGGGGTAAGGTTTGAGATTTATTTATCACACCAAGATTGCCTGGTCTTTTTGTGCCGATCGTAAGTTTACGTCCAGAAGCTAAATAACACAGTTAAAAAAAAATCATTTTAATACTAATAAAAGCATTTTAAATATGAAAAGTTGTAAGCTTGGTGGGTAAATTATACTAGATTGGCAGTGCCCACCATGCAATTTTTAAAATATATATACCAATTCGTGAAACTGTAACAAAGCACACTTTTAACTCTAAAGACGCATTGAAATTATAACAACCAAAAATAATTTAAAAAAAAAAACATAATTGAAATAAACATTAAAACTGCGGGTATTGGAATTAAATACTGTGCCAGATAAATTACGGCGGTGAATGGAGCTTCTACGAGAATTTTTGAGTTTGTTTTATATCTTTTACTGGATTCATTGCGGCTTTTAAAAAGATGTTTATTTTTTGTTTGTCCGTAAACTTTTCTCTTATCGCTTACCTGGATCGATGTTCTTGTTTGAAGCTGTTTGTATTTTTGGTGTAATTCTATTCGCACTCGATGTATTACTAGGGGATAATGTATTGGCCGTTCTTTTAGGAACTCTACTGACGTATGAAGGTGGAACTGTGCTCGGCCTAGAGCTTGTAGACTGTGATCTATTCTTCATATGACTTGGAATGTTCTTACTACTCGTAGTCGTTTTGTTTTCATATGTATTGGTCATCATAGGTTGGACTACTTGCATTTTATTACGTATTTGTCTGGTGTTTGATGTTTGTTGTTGACGATGAGAATTGATATTTTGTTCTTGTAACGTCATTTGTTCTAACTCTAGCTCGGCATTTCTAAGTTCTGACAAGGGGAATTACATAGAAGAAATATATGCAAAAAATCAAACATAACAAATCAAAACTATTACAAAATTATAAAAACTAAAAATTTAGTAATATAATAAAACCGCAGATTCCATCGCAGGATTTGTTTTTTACTCGGTTACAATTTTTTTAATGCAATTATTAGCAATTTAAAAGTTATTATGCGATGGATAATTTTAACTCATAAATAGAAATAATGATTTAAAAATAATAATAATAAATTTAACAACATTTGTTTTTGTGCATTCAACGGGCCACGAGCAAAACAACACGATATTAAGTACGATTTTACAAAATAGTGTAGTTATCTAATACAATCATTGTTATTGATCCATTCAAAGCCATAATTATTTGTTAGTACCTATAATGCATGTTTTGTTTTTATTTTATTTATTTTTGTAGTTCTTACCTAAAAAGTGTAAGCGATCCCTAGCCATAGAAAGATTTGTCTGCATTTTATCATGTAAACGTTGAGCTCTTTCCCAAACATCACCACGTCCACTCCAGCAATCGACAGCAATGCCATCTTCAAGTTCTTTAATGCCTTTGCGGTACAATTCAATTGCAAGTTCCTTGTGACCTATTAATATGTTTATACATTTTATAATTCAAATAGTAATAAAGTTTACTACTAGAAAAATTTTAAAACAAATTTAAGAAAAATAAAAAGAAAAATTTTTAATTTGTTTTTTAAATTGTTAAATGTATGTTCTGTGCCCAGAATTACAAAATATATCATATATCATATTTAATAAACCCATTTTGTTTAAATCTCTACAAATATAAATTCTCCTCTTTAAAAAAGATCGGAAAAAACTATAAATATTTGTTTGTGGGAATTCAGGGGCCAGTTTGTAAATAGGTGAAAGCTGAAAAAGGAAAAGGGAGAGTCGTGGTCCCAGAAAAGAATGGATAAGCCTGAAAAAGCTCACACCACCAACCATTTTTAAACATTATATATGTATATGTTAGGTGCAGATTTTAAAATGGCATAATTTTGAAAACTTAAAACTTATGATTTTATGCCTTCTAGTTTTTGAGAAAATTGAAAATTAACAAAACTACTTTTCTAAATTAATTGATTTTTTATTGCTTAACTATTTACATGGTCTTATTTTTATGGCAATAATTGAATATCGATAAAGATTGAGTATAACGCTTAAAGTATTACCGTTATTTTGTAACTTTTTTTTAAGGTATTTTTTTTTTTGCCCCTTACACCTAAACGGCAGGAGATAGACCCAGTCCTATATTAAAAATTCTTGATTTTTGAAATGCTCTTCTAAAATGCGTTATTAAATCTTGGTGCCAAAGTTATTGTATTCGTGTCAATTTTTTTCTTCATTAGCCAAAAACCAAAATTTTCATTTAAAAACAATATTACAGCCAACCGACATTAGGCATAGTTGTGACCGACATTACCTTTCAGCTGGCGTATTGGTAATCTTGCAATCTGACCATTGCCGTAGGTAGCATAGGATCTAAAGCATGTTTTGGCAGTTAAAATAATCACCACTAAGGCTGGTATTCCAGCCTCAAAAAAAAAAAATCATTTTTATGAGTAACGAGCGCTCGGTGAATACCAGTCTAAAAAAAAAATTGCCCTAAGCTCGTTACTTGTATCCCGTTTTCGCGTGCTTTTTTAAAAAATGTGAAACTTAAGGTTTTCCACCGTCAGATTTTTTTAATACCATACTTGTCTACTCAAAAATTAATGTATTCTTTTTTAGATTCTAACAAAGTTGTGCTAACTGAGAATTTGACGCAAATTTGGTATTATTATTATATTTGTACAGGCATTTACTCTTCAGTGTTGTTTTTTTTTTATAGACTCTAACATGATCATTATTCATCTTCAACTTGGGTAATTAATAATAAATGAATCAGAACAACCTAACAAAGAAAAAATAAACATTGTGACAAAATCGTTGTGAACTACAACCACTCACCTTCATTTTCTTCGTCGATCTTCAGGGCCTTCGAGATGTACTCGAATGCTCGGCGGTGGTGGTGCTTTTGTTTGGCCAGTAATGGGTCACCTGGACCGGGGGATGTTGGGGCACCACCACCATTTGATTTCGATGACGACATTTCCAGCTGTTTGTGTTTGTGGTTATTAAATGGATATTGAACTGCACTAGTCGATGCAATGGGTTTTGCCTGAATACGTTCTAGCTCAGTGCCAACAACTATTTCTATATTGCACTCGCGCTTATGCGGCCGATAGATAACTCGGGTGCTAGCACCGTACAAATACCGAAATATGCAAAAAAGTTGATAGATAAGCGAACGCAAAACGTTGAAAAGAAAAATAATCGGAAAAGATACGACATACAGGTTTTGCTTGTGCACCGATCCTTGTATAGCTGTGCTGTCATCCGGGGAGGGGGTTCGACTCGATCTGTCATCGATTTCAGCAGCAACGCTAGATTCACAATTGCTGCTACTTTTACGGTGAGTTTTTGAATTTTTTATGGGGGATTTGCTGCTGCTATTGCTGCTACTAGCATTGCCCGAAGACGATTGAGTTGCAATGCTTTTGTTTCGCACCATTCGGATGGGAGGAGAAGAAATGGTATCGAATTACCCTCTTTTGTTGGAAAATTCAACTTTTTTTTTGTCTTACAACCACTAGTTTCAGCAGAAAAATCAAGTGTTTCCTTGTCATTCAGAATTGAAGTAATATTCTTGTGAGTCGTTGGGTTGGACAGTTTAGTGTTTAATTTACTGAAATTTGTATGATGTTGAAAGGAAATGATTTAAATTAATTGATAACATTATTATTGTTTATATTTTCACACAAAATAACAGAAAAACAACACATGAATCGCAACCTCTAGTTTTTCGACCCCTACTTTGCATTTGCAAAAGTATTGACGTTTTCTAGATCTGTTTGTTTTCAGTAATTGTGAGGTCAATTAAGGGTGGAAACTGTTTGATTATTAGATCGAAATGATTCTCGTAACTAATTCTCGGTTTCACAAAGATGGTCTTAAAAATTATCAGATCAAAGCTTTAATCCAGATATTTTTAAACAGAAAAGTTCCTTGACCTCAAAAGTTGCATTTGAAACAGTTGATAGAAATATACTATTAAAAAATTAACAATTATGGGGTAAGAGGAATGGAATATCAATGGTTTAAATCATATTTAGAAAATAGAAAACAAATGGTAAAATTTAATGGTGAAATGTCAAATAGTGTAGTTAGGTGTACCACAAGGGGTTTTAATTATTTTTAAAAAATAATACGAAATTCTCAAATAGTTTTTGAAATTAAATATTTACAAAACAAAAATAACGTTATTACCGGCAAATAGAGATTGATGAAATTAAATAATTTGCATTGGCAATTAAAATACATAATACCGATACTATTATTGGGGTCCAACGATACTATTGGCCGCGTTTCATTATCGACCAAGATCATTATAGGGATCATCTTGTAATAGAAAACGATCCAGATCCTACAAACTAATTCTTTGATCTTGAAATAGATCCAGATAAAAAGCAGGATCCCAAATTGTTTTTGTATTGCGTGTAAAAAATAATCTAGATCCAGATCCTAATAACAGATAATAAAACGCAGCTATTATTGGGTCTACTGGCATGATCCAAAAACTTCAAATACTAAAAAATAGAGCTATCATGTCAATTTTATATCGCAATAGATATACGCCAATATGTTACATGTAAAATATGTTAAATTGGTTAAATACAAACAAAGAAAAATAAAAATACTTTAATACCAAATCATCTTCAAAGAAGATTAACAAGAAGATAATTTAAGAAACAATAAGAATTTTAATGCACAATTTTTCTCAAATAATAGAACACAACATATGTTGTTTTATAAAGGAATACAAATGTTTAATATTCTAGCAAATGATGTTTAAATGCTTAATGTAACTGGAAAGCTGGGTCGTTTTCTTAAACAATTCTTAATGTGCACATTAGAGATCTCAACAAATTAAATGGAAGAATAATAAAATACTTAAGAGAAAACCAAACAAGATTCAATTAAATTTAATACAATTTATTTTGTTCCAATGTAAGATACGACATAGTCTTTTACAGAACGTAAAATTAAAGGATAAGTGATTTTAAATATAAATAAATTTAACATTTCCTGCATTTACGGATGCTTTCAAACAAGATTGCCTCAATTTTGGTGTGAACACTTTCAGGGTCAGTGAGTGGGACTAACGCATGCCAAAAAACCGAAATCGGGACTATAGGAACTGCCTATAAAGCAGATTAAGAAGTTCTTCTGCATTTTGTTTTCCTCTCTCTATCTCACAAATATGAATTTTATTTTTGACATACCTGGTTTTTTTGTCAAATTTTAAATGGGAAAGAAATTTGACAATTGTAAAATTGTCACTTGACAAATTATCACCTGTCAATGTGAAAAATGGCCCAGGTACATTGTATATAAAACGTATAGTACTATTATCACGGTGATTTTTGAGTTGTGTTGTGTGGTCGTCTGGGGGCGCACTTGTATATACACAGAAACAGCAACCAGAAAATTAGTTAGTTGTGATTGCCAGGGGGACGACGTGTGGAACGTGCTGATGATAGTACTATCTAAATTCATATACAATGCCCAGGTATACAACATTCTCTCGAACGCGGGCAATCCGATATTCACTCAAACGCGGGTCACTGTTCGTCTTGTTAGTAGCAGAAAAGCGGATCTCTTTTTTTCTGTTGTGAGCTATGCGATGAATTTCCGAACTCATTAAATTTTGTAAAGTTGACAATATAAATGAAATGTCAAATTGAAAGAAAAGAAGATATTTCATAACCAAAATAACCACAAGTTCTTTTAAATCAGTGTTTTATATCCATATCCATTAAAAAAAATGTCGAAAGCAGCCGGAAAATTAAAATCGATGAAGAAATTCGTCGAAAAAATAACTCACACAACCAAGCTGAGGACTAATATTCCAGCTGGTATGGCAGTAGCAGGTCCTCCACTGGGACCAATGCTGGGTCAGGTAACCTCAGTTAAGATTTATTTCAATGCTATTTGACTAAACTTCTTTTTTATATCATAAAGCGATCTATAAACATAGCAGCATTTTGCAAGGATTTCAATGAACGAACCAAAGATATAAAAGAAGGAATACCCCTGCCATGTCGAGTGTGGGTTAACAGCGATCGAAGCTATGAACTAGTCATCCATTCACCACCAGCTACCTTCTTCCTTAAACAAGCAGCCGGCATTCCTAGAGGCGCAATGTATCCAGGAAAGGAACTTTCTGGCAAAATAACTCTGAAGCATTTGTACGAAATTGCAGCAATAAAAATACAGGATCCACCAAATGCCCTCAAAACAATGAAAGTAAGAAAAAAATACTATTAGTATAATGGAGTAAATTGAACCTTAAATAATTTTTAAATCCTAGCAAATGTGCGAACAACTAGTCGGAATAGCAAGAACCTGTGGAATACAAGTCGTAAAGGATCTAAATGCGGATGAATACAAAGAATTTCTGGAAGAACGAGAAAAAGTAGTCGAAGAACAGAAGAAGGAACTCCAAGAAAAGCGTGATGCCAAAATGTTAAGAACTGGTTAATTGTGTTTAGTTGCTTTAATAATAAATAAAATAAAACTCAATCAAAGCTGAACTTCTTTCTGTCCTTTGCAGTGTTCTTCTTTCGTTTCTTTTCCAAATGTTTAGCCAAACCACCAGATGACTTCAACTCGACGAATTTTTTTACAAGCTCTTTTGCCCTTTGTTCCTCTGAAAATAGAAGAAAAATGCATATTTTAGTTTTGCAATTTTGATAGCATCACTTTTGATTCTCTAACTTTTAGTTGCAAAGTGAGGCTGCCTTCCTTCTTGTTGGGCCCTCTGGATTTCTTTCTGCTCTTCCTTCAACACATCTTGTTTTGCGTCCCAGTGTTTTTCTTCAACGTTTTTATTCCTTAGCCGTTGCATGACAAACTTTATATTTTCTCGTTCTTCTTCAGATTTTGCGGCTGAAAGCTTTTCTTTAAGATCTTGTATTTCCTTCTCACGAATTTCTCGCAAGAACTTGTAATTTTCCTTGAACGTAGTCGGATCATAGTCACCACTGTTTTTATCAAATCGCGGATCGCGCAGTGTTTGCTCGGATTTTTTAGTTGGTCCGATTCCACTTAGAAACGGAACCTGTCTTCTGCTAGATTGTTCCCTTGGTCGGTTTTTGTTGAGTCGTTTAAACTCAGAAGGTTTCTTTTTGGGTTTCGTAGATGTTTCTCCAAGGACAGCTTCTTTATAGACTTTAGCTCCTAGTTCTTCCTTTAGTTTCATCAATTGCTCAAATGACATGTTACTGATTTCATTTTTAATCTCATTCTAGAATTTAGTAAGTCATATAAGTTGGAGTTTCTGAATTGATCATTGTACTCACTCTATCATTGCTATCGTCTTCAGAAGCAATTTCCACCTCGGAATCATCTCCGGAACTATCACTATTTTCTTTAAAGGGATTTGATTCTTCGTAAGAACTCATGATGTTTGTTTTATATCTATTAATTGTTTAATTTATAAGCTCGTGTTTTGCTTACATACGATGGATAACATTTGCTTACCACATACCATAGTTGAGTAGATAAATCACATACATGTCAGATCATCCAGTAAATTAACATTCCAGATGTCAATAAAGTTTGTCAGTAGTTATGCTGCAAACAGAGTGACGTTTTTAAGCAAGCAGCAGATGATTTAAAACGTACTCGTAAATACAATTAGAAGGTGACACCCAAGAAAATGAGACATTTATAAATAAATAAATAATATTCCTTTTCTAATGATTTTTCCAGAAAACATTCAATATCTTATTTTTCGATTCTCTTATTACACTTAAGGAGCATACGAGTTAGGAGTAACGCCTTTTTTAATTGGGTATCACTTCTATTTATATTTATTCAATGAAATTAGGCTCTAAGCCTAAGGCTCATTGACTACATATGGAATAGTAGTCAAAACTCATTTTATAACAAAAACTAAAATAAATATGATTTTTTCTATTCTAAGGGACATGAGCGCTAATTGTGCAAATGTTATCAGTAAAATATTAAAATAACTTTTCTTTTAATAGGAACCAAGGAAATCGTTTTTATTTCTTTAAAAAAAAAACTGTCGTTTGTCTAGTTTTATTTTTTTATTAACTTTAATTTTCTTTTAATTGTGCAATTTTGTGTGGAAAAAGTCTAAGTCTTACGATGACACACAAAGACGGTTCCCAAAAAATTTTCATTCGATTCTTTGACATTGAAGTTAAATTCAGAAAACTCAATTATCAAAACTTACAGGTAACGTAAGTTTTCTCTTTGTGACAGAATAAAATAATGCAAAACGGTGCAAATTTTTCATGACAACGAAATAATAATAACAACAACTTGTGTTGTCAATCATAGCAATGTGTTGTATATGTTGTGTTTTGTGTATGTATGTGCGAGGCGGTGCCAATGTGGTGTGAATCAATAATTATAGATTCAAAAAGTTGACCTGAAATCCAAAAAAAGTCAACCTCTTTGAATCGAAGGTGAAATTTGAAAGTGATCAAGAAAGAAAATTTTTTTTGATTGAATAGAAAACCATATTTTAAAAAAAGCAATATATCGCTGCCACTCTTTAGACACTGGCACAATAAACATGAAAGACATCACTTTAGCACAATGAGAGCTTGTTAGAAATCCCTATTCAAATCAAATAATAGTAGAACTGTTCAAAAATCCAATTGAAAACAACATAAAATCTATGGTGTGAACATAGCATTACAAAAAAAACAAAGTTGTCAAACAATATGCCCGTTCGGCATATTTCAATTTCCCAAACTTGGTTTTCTTTGTTTCACGTTACCAAACCAGTCACATCTGAAATTTCTCCTTGCTAAAAACAAAAAAAATCACGTCATAAACAAGGCACACAAGAGTAAAGCAAAACTATTTTTTTTAGAATTTACTTTTTACCTACAAAAAAAAGTTATAAATATAAACATGGTTCACATAAATATTCTTGGCATGAATAGTTTGCTCTATTGTGATGCAAAGAATCTAAGACAAGTTCATCAAAAAATATTCAATGCAACAGTAAATACATAACATTCAAGCTCTATTCATTATTACAGTGTTTTTTGATGACCTTTTTGTTTTACAGAATCTAACCCCAGATCAATTCTACCTTCTCCAAAATGGTAAAATAATCAACCAGGACACCCATATCAATGAATCTGCAGCTGACGTAATTGTTCAGCTTCGAACTTTTGGCGGAAAAGGAGGATTCGGTTCTATGCTACGAGCTATCGGAGCCCAAATAGAAAAAACAACAAATCGAGAAGCTTGTCGTGACCTAAGTGGCCGTAGACTACGCGATATAAACGAAGAAAAACGCCTCAAAGCATGGCTGGAAAAACAAAAAGATCGTGAAGCTGAAGCAGAAGAAAAAAAGAAGAAAAAAGTCGAGAAACTTTTGCACGTACCAAAGCATGAATTCAAAGATGAACAATACGAAGAAGCCAGATCAAAACTGACGGATAAAGTAAATGACGCCGTGGAGGAGGGATTGAAAAAAGAAGTGGAAAAACAGAACGATAAGCCAAGCTTAAAACGAAAAGTTGAAAAAATTGCTAAAGTCAAGAGTAAGAAAGGTTCACTATGGTTAGGAGCAGATATTGGTGATTCCTCAGACTGTTCTTCAGATAGTGACAATTCGAAAACAAGTGATGGTCCCTCAACATCGAGTAAAGTTGTTAAAAAGTAGCTTACATTTAAAAAAATAATAATTATATTTTTCTTATAGGAAATAAAAATTAAATACAAAACTAAGTCAAATTTTGTTTTATTTAATTTGTCATAAATTATTTTTTTAAATCTTGTGTTTTTAAGCTCAGAGCTTTGTCAAAAAATGCGTTTTACAGGTCTTAAGATAATGTTATTGTTGAATTTTCTTCTTAATCGCAACTTATATGCGACCCTTGAGTAGAAACTAGCTGGCTACGCGTTCACATAGTTTTAGGTCTCATTATAACATTATAACGCCGAGGCGAGGCTCGAGTAAGATAAGTAGTTAAGATTAATTTTTTATTTTATAAATAGGTAAACATATAATACACTATGTTAATTCAAGTGAATCAAAGGACATTTCCAGAAGAGATCTGAAAATCACTCAGTTGTAAACTGAGAAGAGACCCACGCCAATCCCCATTTCAAGTTCGTCAGCATGAATTTTAGAGCCTTTGTCCATTGCTCCTCGGAATTGAATTGTATTCTGTGGACAAAATACTTATGTTTAGTTCCGAAGTTCATTGAATGACAAACTTTACTTACTTTATGGAGTAAGAATTTCCAGTTTGTGGATCAATAATTTTGCCCTTCTCCATTTTATAAGGCAAACAAAATGCCGTATCACGTTTTTCGACCTCTTGTTGAAACTGAATGAGGCATTCGAGGAATGCAACCATTGCTGCATCGAATTTCGTATCCCAGAAGAACTTGAATCCTCCAGTACCATAGAGAGGCAGCTCACGTCCCTCGCCCAAAACTTCAACATACGAATGACTACCAAATGGAACAAGTCGATACTTTTGAAAACTTAGACCTATCTTTCGTGCAAGTGCACAAAGTAACAGCACCGTTTGACCCCAGGCAGCATTAATCTCAGACCAATCTACCGAAGCAGATGGTAATCTCCCCAACCGAAAATTGTTAATAGTTCCAAAGTGCCCAGCATGCCAGATATGGAAAGCGACGTTGAAGATATTTGTGTTTTGCAACCGTTCCAAATGATGTTCAGCATAATTTATTTGGTTTTCTAAACTGCGTTTATCATCCTCCGTCAGCATCAAGTCACGTCTGTGTTTTGTGTATTCGCGCCAATAACTAACTTCTTGTTCGGCTAACTTGGCTTTTTCAACCTCTTCGGCTTTTATCTCAGCATTTAAAGTTGATTCTTTAACTTTTAACTTGGAGAGCTCTTCGAGCAGGTGTTTTTCCTTTGATTCTAAATCTGCCAGTTCCTTTCTCAATTCAGGAATATTTGGCTTCTCATCGGATTTTTCTAATTTCTCCAAATAACTTTTATAATCTCTCCATTCGTTTTCTGCTATTTTAAGCTCTCGCTCTAATAGTTCCAACATTGAATCAGTGCACTCATCACACAATGGATGATCGAATTCAGAATTGGATGATAAAGCATCAAAGAGCTGAGCCTTGGCAAGAAATTCAGCGCTAAGTTTTTTATTTTCCTTGCCATCGGACACCAAAGTGAAGCCAGTACCGTTTATTGAATCACTCAAACGAAAAGGTGGAACAACATGATCGAAACCACTTTCATTTGGATCCATTTCATCAATATTCGTTGCATATATTGGCACTTCAAGTATTTTCAAAAGGAAGGACTAGATAATTTGTATTTCTAGGGAGCCAGATTATACTATACTTACATGATAATTCTGCCATTGCATGTTCATTGATACTATCAAGGCTGGCATCTATGATTAATGGCTTTTGGCACCTTTGACAGGCGAAGCTAACGGAAACCTTTTCATCGGCCATTACTTCCGAGAGTTTAGGCACAAATTTTTAAATAGAATTCGCAATTAGAAAACAATTTTGAATCATAAATATTTTCCAGAATGAAAAACAGAACATCAAAACAGAAATAAACAGCTGACAATAGTTTTGAAGTTTTTACCGTTGTCAGTTTAGTATTTCGTTAACGTAAGACTAGAATAGAGTTCTACATGGGCCAATAAATATCTTATATTATATTTATCAAAACAAATGCAAATGTTCCATTTGGAATAGTAACTAACCGTTGTGTCGGGACTTTAATAGTGCCTGGCTAACGGTGATTTTTCAATCGATTGAAAAATCACGTGCGGTGACTACACAGTGTTGTGCCCAATCACGTTTCACTTTTCCGAATGACTACCAAATGGAACAAGTCGATACTTTTGAAAACTTAGACCTATCTTTCGTGCAAGTGCACAAAGTAACAGCACCGTTTGACCCCAGGCAGCATTAATCTCAGACCAATCTACCGAAGCAGATGGTAATCTCCCCAACCGAAAATTGTTAATAGTTCCAAAGTGCCCAGCATGCCAGATATGGAAAGCGACGTTGAAGATATTTGTGTTTTGCAACCGTTCCAAATGATGTTCAGCATAATTTATTTGGTTTTCTAAACTGCGTTTATCATCCTCCGTCAGCATCAAGTCACGTCTGTGTTTTGTGTATTCGCGCCAATAACTAACTTCTTGTTCGGCTAACTTGGCTTTTTCAACCTCTTCGGCTTTTATCTCAGCATTTAAAGTTGATTCTTTAACTTTTAACTTGGAGAGCTCTTCGAGCAGGTGTTTTTCCTTTGATTCTAAATCTGCCAGTTCCTTTCTCAATTCAGGAATATTTGGCTTCTCATCGGATTTTTCTAATTTCTCCAAATAACTTTTATAATCTCTCCATTCGTTTTCTGCTATTTTAAGCTCTCGCTCTAATAGTTCCAACATTGAATCAGTGCACTCATCACACAATGGATGATCGAATTCAGAATTGGATGATAAAGCATCAAAGAGCTGAGCCTTGGCAAGAAATTCAGCGCTAAGTTTTTTATTTTCCTTGCCATCGGACACCAAAGTGAAGCCAGTACCGTTTATTGAATCACTCAAACGAAAAGGTGGAACAACATGATCGAAACCACTTTCATTTGGATCCATTTCATCAATATTCGTTGCATATATTGGCACTTCAAGTATTTTCAAAAGGAAGGACTAGATAATTTGTATTTCTAGGGAGCCAGATTATACTATACTTACATGATAATTCTGCCATTGCATGTTCATTGATACTATCAAGGCTGGCATCTATGATTAATGGCTTTTGGCACCTTTGACAGGCGAAGCTAACGGAAACCTTTTCATCGGCCATTACTTCCGAGAGTTTAGGCACAAATTTTTAAATAGAATTCGCAATTAGAAAACAATTTTGAATCATAAATATTTTCCAGAATGAAAAACAGAACATCAAAACAGAAATAAACAGCTGACAATAGTTTTGAAGTTTTTACCGTTGTCAGTTTAGTATTTCGTTAACGTAAGACTAGAATAGAGTTCTACATGGGCCAATAAATATCTTATATTATATTTATCAAAACAAATGCAAATGTTCCATTTGGAATAGTAACTAACCGTTGTGTCGGGACTTTAATAGTGCCTGGCTAACGGTGATTTTTCAATCGATTGAAAAATCACGTGCGGTGACTACACAGTGTTGTGCCCAATCACGTTTCACTTTTCCGAATGACTACCAAATGGAACAAGTCGATACTTTTGAAAACTTAGACCTATCTTTCGTGCAAGTGCACAAAGTAACAGCACCGTTTGACCCCAGGCAGCATTAATCTCAGACCAATCTACCGAAGCAGATGGTAATCTCCCCAACCGAAAATTGTTAATAGTTCCAAAGTGCCCAGCATGCCAGATATGGAAAGCGACGTTGAAGATATTTGTGTTTTGCAACCGTTCCAAATGATGTTCAGCATAATTTATTTGGTTTTCTAAACTGCGTTTATCATCCTCCGTCAGCATCAAGTCACGTCTGTGTTTTGTGTATTCGCGCCAATAACTAACTTCTTGTTCGGCTAACTTGGCTTTTTCAACCTCTTCGGCTTTTATCTCAGCATTTAAAGTTGATTCTTTAACTTTTAACTTGGAGAGCTCTTCGAGCAGGTGTTTTTCCTTTGATTCTAAATCTGCCAGTTCCTTTCTCAATTCAGGAATATTTGGCTTCTCATCGGATTTTTCTAATTTCTCCAAATAACTTTTATAATCTCTCCATTCGTTTTCTGCTATTTTAAGCTCTCGCTCTAATAGTTCCAACATTGAATCAGTGCACTCATCACACAATGGATGATCGAATTCAGAATTGGATGATAAAGCATCAAAGAGCTGAGCCTTGGCAAGAAATTCAGCGCTAAGTTTTTTATTTTCCTTGCCATCGGACACCAAAGTGAAGCCAGTACCGTTTATTGAATCACTCAAACGAAAAGGTGGAACAACATGATCGAAACCACTTTCATTTGGATCCATTTCATCAATATTCGTTGCATATATTGGCACTTCAAGTATTTTCAAAAGGAAGGACTAGATAATTTGTATTTCTAGGGAGCCAGATTATACTATACTTACATGATAATTCTGCCATTGCATGTTCATTGATACTATCAAGGCTGGCATCTATGATTAATGGCTTTTGGCACCTTTGACAGGCGAAGCTAACGGAAACCTTTTCATCGGCCATTACTTCCGAGAGTTTAGGCACAAATTTTTAAATAGAATTCGCAATTAGAAAACAATTTTGAATCATAAATATTTTCCAGAATGAAAAACAGAACATCAAAACAGAAATAAACAGCTGACAATAGTTTTGAAGTTTTTACCGTTGTCAGTTTAGTATTTCGTTAACGTAAGACTAGAATAGAGTTCTACATGGGCCAATAAATATCTTATATTATATTTATCAAAACAAATGCAAATGTTCCATTTGGAATAGTAACTAACCGTTGTGTCGGGACTTTAATAGTGCCTGGCTAACGGTGATTTTTCAATCGATTGAAAAATCACGTGCGGTGACTACACAGTGTTGTGCCCAATCACGTTTCACTTTTCCATTTCGTAAATAAATGAAAAGTAATAAACATAAAAAACTTTTGAAAACATTAATCTACACGTTTGAAATTACAATGAATGACAAATTGACATTCTCATTGAGAAGAAGCCAGAAAAAAAATAAACAAACGTCAAAAAGAGGAACAATTTGTATTGCGCACTTGGAAAATTCAGTTCCCTTCGTGAGCATCTTCCCCCTTCACTCCTCATCCCTCTTGACTACAAACTGGCTGGTCAGGCGATTGAAAAATCACCGTGTAGCCAGGCACATAAGTGCATTTTATTGTGTATGTGTTGTACTTGCTAAACCTCTTGATCTAAACCATATAAGAAACGAATAGTGGTATTGACTTGGGATATATTTTATTTATATTTTAGTTTGATCAATGTCTCTAACATCTTGATGAGACATAAAGTTATTTAGTTCATACTTACTTATTTAACAAATGGTTGTGGTTCATACACAGTTCCTATATTTGCTTTTTTTTGCTGTAAAAAGCAGTATTCTCGTGATCCAAAACAAGCAAACAATTCTTCATCAGGTAATAAACGCAAGTCACACCTAAAACAAAAGAAAATACTTACCTAGTGAACCGACTGGTACCCCTTTGCCTAAAACTGAACTGAAATGAAGAGCCTTTGTACATATAATGGCGTTTTTTTTAATGTTGCCCCGACCCTTGCAAAATTTTTGGTATAGAATTTGATGTGGGGACTGGGGAGCCTTTAAGCATCGGAAATTGGGAGTAAGAGCAAGAGGAGAACATTATTTCGATTGCCATAACCAAAAAAATATCAATAAATATGGATTAAAGAATCCACCATGTCTTCCACCATGATAGTACGATGTTTTTTATATACAAAGGAAGAACTACAAAGTACAAACTATGAACTGAGAGTGATGCTCTAATTCAATGCTTTCCCTTACTGACGAACGAGAATCTAAAATTGGCTTCTTAATCGCAGTATAAATTAAATATAAAACCCCTTAATATTCGGAATATTTTCTGTTCAAAAACTAAAACACCAAATACACCTGTTATAATTAAATTTCTTTCACCACGCGACAAAAGCTCTGTACTGCGGTCGATTTCCAGCTACCGAACCGAAACAAAACCGATAGCCCTTGAGTTTAAGAACTTAATCGGCCGCGGCCCTATCGAGGTAACCGTCGTAGCGGAATCGGAGACATTTTGCTTGGAGGTAGTTCTCCGCAGCTGATCCAAACTTTCTCCGACGAATTTAAACGCATGCCATTTGCATGCGATGTTTTGCGATGAAGTACAGTAGAATCTCGAAAACATGAACGGTTCTAAAACATGAACAACTCGGAAAGATGAACGCTTTGACGAGACTTCTTTGTTCCGGGCGACAGGCTACTATAGAACAGTTTTTTAAGAAAAAGGTCTAAATGAGTGTATATTTTGTTTAACTCTTTGAACAACTTTGTTATTTTCGTTTTTTTTTTTATATTTTTTTAAATAAAATGAATTGATATTTTGTTAGATGCTATATTTTTATGTATAGTTACATGTTTTCCTTAAACTAACTCTCGATGCTTGGAAAGATGAACAGTTCGAAAAGATGAACGGGGCCTGTTTTATATCTGTTCGTCTTTTCGAGATTCTACTGTACTTCAAATCGTTTTTTTTTTTCTTTAATATTTTCTCCGAAGTCCTCCGAACAGTTCTTGGCGCGGAAGACTAAAATTTAAATCCATCGCAATGTGTCATCGCATTTCTGTAAAATTTCTTCCGATGATGACAGCTACTAAGGATGCGTTGAGAAAAAAGTTCCGCTCCGACGGTTACTGCCTTACCGGGTTACCTCGATAGAACCGAATAACTCAAAATATCCTCCCTCATTATTAGGTTATGAAAATGATGAATTGGGAATTTGGGATTTATTGCGTTAGAATACAAATATTCTAATTTGATTAATAAGACACCTTTTTTTGGGAAACCGTTTATTCAAAAATAAAGTACAAATTTGGTTTAAATTTTGCTATAAACTTTGAAAAAATGTTTGATTGAAAGTTAAAGTTTTATTTAAATACCAGCTTTATTAAAGTTAATTTGTCTGTCAAATAGCCGAGTACATATTTCGCTTACGTATGTTTATATATAATATTATATAATATTATAGAATATAAAAAGAAAAAAAAAAAACAATTTACTTTTAAGTCATAAATTAGGAAATATAGAAAAAATATTGGTTCATACACTTATTTTTAATTATGTACGCTAAATATATTTTATAAATAAAAAATCTGTAATTCTTTGTTTAGATAGAGACTGTTTCTGAACACATCGGAATCAAATAGGTTGTTTTTTTTCAGTTTACAGGGAAACTCATTGTATGCATATTATATGAAACGATAGCAAACAAATTGTATGGGGGTGGATTATTTTGAGAGAGTTCTCAAATTAATTTTTTAATTTTTTGCCTTTGGAGTTAAAATTTAAACAAAACAAACAGTCTCTTTTCTCGCAGTACCTATCATTTATGTTTCTCAAAATTCAGAGACCTGGGTGTTAGTGAAAGACTCTTGAGACACATATGTGCTTGTTGGACCATAAAAAGTTGATCTTTTGTTTGTCCACAAGCAAGTTTCTCCCACTTCGGATCAAGGTACTTTTGAATAGCATGCTTTGGACTCTTATTCTCTTTTTTGGCTTCGCTAGTATCCATAAGGAGCTCAGAATCACCAAGAGTATCTTTCAAAATGCTTGGCGGTGAGAACACAATGGAATTAGTTGAAGTAAGGAATTTACTTGGCGTCTCTGTTTCGTAGGGCATTTTTTTCTCGACTTTTATATCGTTCTCCCAGCTAGCACTGAGGGCTTTACGGGCTTTTTTTGTGGGATGGCGGGATGTTTGCGAATTGTCGCCTTTATTTCCTTCGGTTTTTATAACCATTTGTGAATTTTGCGTTTCGTTAAGTTGTTCGTCGTAGATTATCTCTGCCAAATCCTCTACAAGACTTGATGGACTTGGTGGAATATACTTATCACCTCTACGTTTCTTTCCCAGAGCAGCCAGTGCATCTTTGAAAGGAGTGGGCGTTCTAGGACCAAGAAGACTTTTGTGTGGTGTTTCGATTGAGGAGTTGTCTTGTTCTTTCTTGATTTCTATGCCAAAGCGATTGTACGTCTTTCTAACCGGAGTGCTCGCTCGCAGATTCATATCGTCAAAAGTCGTCAAACAGGGTGAATTAAGAAACTGACTTGGCGAAAAGGGTAATGGTTTTATGGGAGTCATTACAGGTGAATCCGGTAATTTGATTGCATTTGAGTTCGGCGCTGTAGATTGTGCAGTTTCAGAGTGCACCTGGCGTGATTTCTTCAAAATATTTGGTGGTTTGTTTTGTTGTACCTAGAAAACCAAGAACATTTTGATTAACTTTAAAAATGTAAATGAATATAGAACTCAATTATTTTAGAACTTTTAGAGATAGCGGACAGTCCTCAAACGATTCAATACTTCAAAAAAAAAAAAAAACATCACCCAGTAAAGTTAGAAACATTTAAAAAAAAAAAAAAACAGATTTGGTAACTTGACAACTCGTGGAGAAACAGGTTGTGAGTGACTTACTTAAAGAGGGTACCTCCAACGACCGAACGACTAATGTGAGAAGCAATCTTTTTCTGAAAAAATACTCTTGGAGTCTTGGAGATATAAATAAATGTTGGCCAAATAAGATTTTGTATGTGAATGCAGTACTACTCGTACACAAAAAGATTGTGGTTTGGTGAAAGTTGGGAAAATGTTTAAACGAAGGAATGTAGTACGACCAATAATGTACTTGTCTTACCAGTACAACAAAACATTAGAAACTCATGGTAAACGTGGTAAAAATGTAGTGATAAATTTGTATAAAAATTTAGTTTACCATGTTTAGCCCATTTAAAGAACAAATTAACTGTGTAAAAAAGGAGCATCATGAAACATCCCTGGTGTACTTTACCATTTTACTAGCTTATCACTTTTCGCATTTGCAAAAATAGTTTTATTATTTTCTTTGAAGTTGTATGTGGAAGATCATTTAAAAATGTTCACTATTTTAACGTGAATAACTTTTTCCATACAACTAACTTAAAATGGAGGTAGCATTTAAGCTTTAAAGGCGTTTATCTTTCGATTGTAAGTCGTAAATATACAAGTACAAGAATACAAGTATTTACATACCTTTGATACAACTTTTGTCTTTGCATTATTGTGAATCCGATCGATTAGGGAAGACTGAAGCGACTTCTCTTGATGGCTTGTGCCTGGATGTGAAGTGTTTGAAGAACCACTTCCCATTTTAATCAACTCCTTTAAATTAGAACGCGAGTGCTTCAGACTTGTAACAGCACGTGGCTGCTGAGTAGATTTGCGTCCACCTTCAGCATATTCATACTTCCTTCGCATTGTTGAGTTCCAATGATTTTTAATGGCATTGTCTGTCCGACCAGGCAGAAGTTTTGCAATCTTAGCCCATTGATTGCCATACTGAATGTGGGCCTGGTAAATAATTTTGTCTTCTTCCTCGGTCCAGGCCGTTTTCTTAATGTTTGGATTAAGATGATTGTGCCATCTTTCGCGGCATTGTTTACCTATTCGACCATTTAGATACCGGGCAATAAGAGTCCATTTCTTGGGACCATAGCGACGCACAAGTTCAATGACCTTGTCATCCTCTTCTCGAGTCCAAGGCCCTTTGATTAAGTCTGGATTTAGTACTTTGGCCCATCGTTGTTGAATTTGTTGATCTGTGCGATCTTTGAACATGGGACTTATGATATCCCATTTCTCGCCATATTGCGATACAAGTTCTTTCAGGGTGACATCGTCAGATCTCGACCAACGCTTACCTGCTGCAGCATTTTTGGAACTAATACTGCTATCATCATCCCCACCACCGACATCGGAAAAATCCGAATAGTCACATTCGGCTTCAGGGTTTGAATCACTCTCTTGCATATTCATCGTTTCACTTTTTTTTTAATGGCGATAAGGTTTTAAAATTAACTACTTTTCTTCACCGCGCTTCCAACGAGAGCAGTTGTGAAAAAAATTATCTTGACCTTTTATTTGGTACTTGTGCACCTTGCCACGACAATATAAACAATCTCCAAAGTGTTGGGTGTGAAAATTTTCACTATAATGTTCAAAAATATCTAAATTTGAAGTTGCAGAAAAAAGCGCTGCACAGCTCAAGCAAGTTATTTTTTGTTCTTTATGTAAATCACTTCGCAGGCGGATATTCGTGGAATCGCTTTCAGTTTTACCTACACGAAGCAAACTATTATTCGAAGCCATTTATGGCCATTAAAATGTAAAAAAATTTAAATTGCTGGCGGGATTTTAAGATTTAATGCGAGATTTTTTAATTTAACTGAACACCTGCTCAAAATTTTACTTCACGGAAAAAATCGTTTTGGTTTAAAAAATTGAAATGTCGTCAGTGACAGCTGCGAAATGACATCAAATGTGAAAGAGTTCAGATAAACATAGCTTGTATTAATGGACATGTTCAACGTTGAAAGTCATCTTTAAGTTCAGACTGCATTGGACAGAGCTGCAGTCGCAGTGAAACAAGTCGCTAAAAGTGGAATACACAGTGTTCTCGTTGATAAGCACTAATCGGTTGGTTAACACCTCATATTATGGATACTCTGAAAAAATATTGTTTATATGCAAAATCGAAAGATCGAGTTACATTTGAGTTAAGGCTTAACTTCATTCACTTACTTCTTGCCAAAGTGGAAGACTGACAAACTAATTATGCGACAGATTTGCCTGTCGGCCCTCAAGCGATCACACACCTAACTAATTTTCTGGTTCCTGTTTATATACAAGTGCCACACAACACAGGTGTGTGGAACACACTCATGAGAGTACTATAGATTTCATATGCAAAGCCTGTGTGTCAAAAATGTTTAGCAAGTTGCGATTAATTGACAATTAAAGATTGATTTAACAGCTTTTCGGGACTCAGATATCTTTAGACCATGTTTTTAAGCCCCTACCAAACCGACAGCGGCCACAACGATAACTACCTGTTGGTTTTATTGAAAACAATGTGTAATTATTATTGTATTCATCGTCGCCACGACAGAATCTCGTCGGTCTGGAAGAGCCTTTATTTTACAAGTTTCGGCGAAAAGAAACATCTGAACTGGCAGGTGACTATCCTGTGATAATAAAACAATTCAGATCCTACAAACTAATTCTTTGATCTTAAAATAGATCCAGATAAAAAGCAGGATCTCAAACTGTTTTTGTTATGCGTGTAAAGCGCGAAACAGATTGAACCAGCACCAGCAACGTATTTCAATTGTTGAACACAGAATGGACCAGCAACTTCAAAAGCGCCGTTTGGCCAAAGTTCTGAATTTGCTGTTGCTGGTCTAGTGCTGTCAAATTTCGCACTGTCAGAGGTACCACAAAAAATACACAAATGAACGGCGGTGCTGGTGGTAATGTGTTCGAAATATTTTTGCTGGCCAGCGTGCTGTTTGCTGTTGACGGCGCTGGAGCTGTTGCTGGTTCAATCTGGGGTGACATTCTGTATCGCACAAACGAACAAACGTTTTCGTTTGTGCGAAAAATTTGCTTCATGTAACTGCAAAAACGATAAGATTCATTCGCGCGTGCGAAAGAAAAAAACGACAGCTTATTCTTTGACGTTTCTCTCATAAATTGTTTAGTGACATAATTTTTGTGAAGAAAAAGTTGTTTATAAATTTAAAAAAAAAAATGATTCGTGAATATATAACGTTTTTGACCGACAGCGAAGAAGAAAATGTTTCGCGCATAAAAGTTAATCCAGACCCTGATAACAGATAATATAGTACAAAAAAAATATACACTCGAGTACTTACCACGAGTAGCAATTGAACAAAAATGAAACATGCATCTCTAATGCATACATAATTTAGTTTTTCACTTTTACGCTTTTTGTAATTTTTGCCAAAAAGTAGGTGAATGTAGTTAAACCTTTATAGAACTTTCTTAATGTTCCCACCGAAACGAAATCCGACTGATTTGGTTGAATATACATTATTAAACAAATAAAATACTTTAAATTTTAATAATAATAAAATTTAAACTTTAATTTGCTTACAGCTTTAGAGTAATTTATAATTATTTTTTTAAATACCTTTGTATTTACACAACTTGAAAATTCTATTTGTACCTAAAAAATATTTATTTTAAAATCTCTCTCATAATATTTTTTTTTTATTTTAAATACAATAATCTTATATGATTTCATACTTAGTATTTTAATTAATGTTGTGTAAATATTCTCCACTTAAAATATAAAATTATTCTTTACGGAATTTACACAAAAATGAGTGCAATTGTGTTGAGAATTTATAAGTTTGAATTAACTAACTGGCCATAAACTATTTAAAACTTTATTTTTATCTGCATATTTATTGTAACTATTAAGAGTCGTTTACTTTGTTGGTTTGAAAACTTTTAAATGTATACATACATATATAAATATCTCTATGAAAAACCTGACAACATTTTTATTATTATTGTGTTTCATTTTGTAATTACTATTCTTTTTTTTTTGAAATCTCAACACGAGAAATATATTTTTTTAAACATTTTATTTTAACGCAACCCCAATTTATATTTATTATTATTTTTATTAAGTGCTTTCTACGCCTGTATTGGCAGTGATGTTTGGTAAAATTAAATTATTCTATTATATTTATTTTCGTTTTGTAGCTAATAAGAAGTAATATAAGTAAATATAATTGTGGCTATTACATTGAAATCATTTTTTTAAATATATTTTACTATGCTACTGAGTGTTTTTTGTTTTCTTTGTTATTATCATGTTCTTGAACTTTATTTACATTTTTCTTCTTAGTTTTTTTTTTATTGCTAACATATCATTGCTCCGGGTCAGTTAAAAATACTTAATAATTTTTGTTTTTGAGACTTTTTTACGATATGTCAATTTTAACTGGTATGAATCGAGTTATTAATTTTGTTCATATTTTTGGTTTGGCTTGATGATTGTCTTAAAAGACGGTGATTACTGATTAAACATCCACACGTATTATTTTATAACAGGAGTAAGTAATCACATTTTATTATTTTAAATATTTTTAAAATTAATATTTGTGGTACTTTTTAATTGAAGAGTCTCTTCAAAAATGTCAACTTAAAAGCGTCAATCTTTTTTGGAGAGCAGTATCATTAATCAGAATGGTGGTGAACACTCATAATTTCGTAGATAAATGTTGACTCTTCATAGGTTTAAATGGTCGCAAACATAACCCAAATAAAAGGAGACTAAATGAATCACCTAAATAATAGTATTATATTCTTATCATAGATGATAAGCCTTTTTTCAGGTCTCAAAAAAAAAAAAAAATATAAAAATTTTATTAATTTTTCCTTTTTTTTTAATTTAATAAATCCGTTTTGTGTTTTAGTCTCACTCGTTTTTTGCTGTACAAAATCGAAATCATGGATGTTTTATTAAACGAAGTTTTCTCATTCTTTGAAGGTGTTCACAATGGACAAAGATCTCCGATTTTGTAAGTTTTGTTCGTACACAAAGCAATGTGAACCCTCAGAGAAGAAAAGCAAAAATCTGTCGTTTAAAAAAAAAATTTATTATATTATATTCATCAAAATCAAAAACCGTGCTTCGTATGCAATAAAATTAATATTCTGTATACAAAACTGATGTCAAAAAGGAAAACGAAAAAAAAATCCCCAGATTAAAAGAATAAAAATAATGCCTTACATTTGCCTTTTTTCTCAATAAAGTGGGAGTGACATTAATTACAGGAAGTCAAAAAAGTCGGAGAAGGCAGTTCTATGTTTATTAAATAGATTTTTGATAGAAAATCAGGATAATTTAAATATTTTAAATGTCTTAGACATTCCGAAGATAAATTCTATTGATTTTAACAAACGGTTTCTTAGTAACCTCATCAATTTCCGCTTTTTTTTTTTAAACTTAATTGAGCATTTTATGGTCTTATGTAAAGAAAAAGAAGCAAGCCTCATATTTCATATAAATGTCTAATTGGCATATTTCAAGTTTTGGCACACAATAAATTCTAACAACAAATTTAATACCTATAAGTTCTTTGATTACACCTTAATGAAGATCATACAATAATTTCCATTCGATTTCCTTTTCTGCTTACTTTTGGTGGACCTTGTGAAAACTCCGACATGCCACCATACTTAAATGTAAAAACGACTGTTTGTTGACCAAAATTTGCTTCAAACCTAAGAGTAAAAATTCATTCATATTTTTAATACAAAAAAAAAAAAAAATTCTTACTCGGTACTTATGTGTATTTCTGGCGGCTTACTTGTTGCATTTTGTATAACTAGAAATAATTTTGTTACAATTTCAATGACATGACCAGTCTGGAAGACAAAATCTCCTTTTTTTCGACCAAATTCTGACTAAAATTGCATAGATAGGAAATGAGTAATTGCAGTAAAATATTATTTAATTTTTTTAATTTACATACAGCTTTGACATGAAACACTGCTATATCGTCTAAGTATGGACTTAATGACATACGATAAATTTCAGCGGCTGGTACACGATATTTTATTTGTAATGTCCGCTGATCCAAGAGCAGTAATGAAGATGTTGATAGAACTAATAAAATTGGCACAAACTAAAATTGAATGGATTTAAATATTTTTTCCTAATAAATTCTGGGTTATATTGACATAGAGGTACCTTTCCACTTGAACGAGTTATTTTGTTAATGATATCAGCAAAAACCACATATTGATCGTTGGTTTCCACGCAAATCTTTTTCCATTGTAAATTATGCCGCAGTCTAACGTAGTCACCAACGAAAGGATGTCCAACACTAAAACGTAGTGCAATATATTAATATACATATAGTTAAAATATTGATTACAATGCACAACTAAAATTAAAAATATGAGAATTTTTGGGTTGGTTGTTAATGATAGATCATAGAATTATTAATTTAGCTCACCTTCTTGGGTACGAGGCTTTTCGATCCTTAAAAATTATACTCGCAGTAACTTTTTCTCTCATACGATTACGTGATGTTTGATCGAATGAATTTCGGTAGACCAAGCATTTCCAGCGATGATAAATAGCTCGTAGGATTCTTGAAGTTTCGATTAAAAATTTTGGCGCACTTGGCCATTCTGTAGAAAGGGGACTAAGTGTATTTGGCGGAAGACGTAACGGAAGTGTAAGAAGAAAGTTTCGAATTTTCCATCTTCTATAGAATTGAAAAATAACCTCAACAGCCCATTCAACTTGTTTTCTATATTTAACAGCACGATATTCTTCTTTGGCCTATGAAGAATTAATAAAACAAAACACAACAAAATAGCGGTTTTTAATAATTGTGTACATTTATATATAAATTTATATTTATTATTTTTTTATAAAAAAAAAACACAGATGTGAAAAGTGCAGTCTAGAAAACAGCTTAATTCATGCATTTTAAAAGGCATACTTACTATTCTATATAAACTCCACAGATGCCTTCGCCCTGTGAACGGAATACCAAAGCGACACTCCTATATGCAAACAAATGCAAATAAAAAAGTTACATGCAAACACCATGCAAAAATGATATATAAAAAAATTAAATAAAAAGCGCACAAACCCTCCATGTTCTCCAGGCACTCGATATAACAATTTGACTCTCTCGCATCCGCAGGAACGTTTTTCTACGCATGTGCATTCGATATGTTTTCTGTATCAGGATAGCTAAATCATCCATGCGGGCTTTTCTAAACTGTTCTAATTCGAAAACCTGCAAGTGTTATTTTATGAAATTAGACTTAAGTTATGTTAGTACAAAATGAACTTACAGTTCGCGGGCTCCTAATGAAGACATTTTTCGTTCCGATTGTAAATTCTGCCGATGGCAGTGGCACATTACGTATAATTAATGCAATACCTTCAACGGTATTGCCACTGTGCAAGTGTGGCCACGTTACACTGTTCAGCAGTTTATAACGGTTGAAAAATTTTCCATGAGACAGATGAAAACAATGCCCTGTCCTGCATAGATTAACTAAAGGCATAAGGCTCATGTAACGCACCTGATGTTGTACTAAGGCTAATTCGAATGTTCTTGGTTGCTTCGCCTCATTTGGCTTAATGCAGAATACATAATGAGTTCCACGATTTTTGATTATAGCTATAAGGGTTTGTAATTGGGTGCGTAAATTGGCACTAAAGGTAGAGGGTTTCTTGGTTGAACGTTTTGGATTGCCTTCGTTGGAAAAATTATAATTTTTTTTTTAAAGAAGTTAAAAATAAATTAGAAATATTATTCACCTTCAGGGAAGAGGCTTTGTACTAAAGACATTTTGCTTTGGTATAGACCTCCGCTTATATTTTTGGGAAGCACATCTGAGTTTTTTTCCAGAAACCGATGAACCGTATAGTTGACTACATTCGCGAAGTGTCTTATTCTGAAGAAAAACAATTAGTATATTAATACTGATCAAAACAATATTATGAAGGTAGATATATGTTACCAATTAACTCTTGGGAAAGATACAAAAACAAAGATTAATAGAATAGGCAAATCCTGCAATCATTTTACATAACCTTACTTTTGTCAAATCTCAAAATTTAAGTAGCAACACAGTTATTAAAGTAAGAATAACACTAAAAAAAACTAACTTAAAACTCATTGAAGTCATTGTTGGACCACTTGTTAGGAAATTTGGATGGCCAGCACAGCATTGTTGTATACGAATCAAAAGTGCTTCGTCTGTGTTTATGTGCGGTTCATTAATGAGACTTAAAATGCCATAGCACGGCTTATCGATAAGCTCGCAAATTGATTCATTATCAAAAAAATCAATACGAGACCATTCTAGCCCTTCTCTGACATAAATCTCCTGTTCTAGCCTAAGAACGTTGTATATAAAATTCTAAAATTACAAAAACAAAGTTAAGCTCACAATATTTTTTTCAAAAAAAAAGAAGAAAAATAATGAATTCTAGCATACCTGGTGTATTCTCTCAGCACAATAATTAATTGCGAATTGTTCAAAAGAATTGTTATCAAAAATTTCGAAACCGTAAAAGTCTAGTAAAGCTAAATTTTTCTCTCTTTGATTTGATTTCATTGAGTCATTAATTCTATTTACGAGCCAAGTAAAGAGTCGACTGTAAAGTGTTCGACATAATGTATTTCTGTACGCTGTTGCTTGTCTGGCATCAAGTTCGCAACCTGCATTTAAAAAAAATATAAAATGCAACCCACAAATTGAGAGATAATCTTGAAAAAAAACTTACCAGCGTCTTCATGCATACAAGCAGCACTAGCTCGCGTAAGGCAATGTAATAAAATTTGAGCATCAAGATTAAGTAACTGAGCGGTTTCCTGTAACTCTATAAAAAAAAAACCGAAAATAAAAATTAAATTTTGAAACTTTATTATGTATATTTACCGTAGTCATTGGAAACCTGACATCCTTCAGTGCCGTCTATGTTAGTTATTGGTACAAAGATAAAATTTCCTAACTTAAGCACAACAGCAATGATGCGAAACATCGATTGAATTTCATCTGAGTGTAAACCAAGAACTTCGAGAGATTTCTGTGAAGTGTTTAAACATTAGAAAAAAATCCAATCTTGAAAAAGGCGAAATTAGTCACATTTTATGATATGTTTAATTATTAAATATCATTTACTTTTAATAAAAAAGACTTAAAATGTAATTTAATTAATGTTTTTTTATGTACATAATCGTCATCATCTTACTCTACTTTCGAAAAGGGATGCAGATTTTTGAGATCCGCGGATTCGGATGTTTAAAATCTCACATCTGCGGATCTACAACAATGAGTAGGATGTCGCTACTGCAACCAAGAAAGCACTCCAACAATGTGGTGCGCGAAGTGTCGTCATAATTGATTCTAAGAGCAGACGGCATATAAAATGAGCATACTTTTGCATCGTAAAAAGTTGCAAATTTTGTTTTACATCAGTGCCCAAAAACATACACATATGGTCTTTACACGATGGGCAAAAAATGTCCCAAAATCTGCCAATGCGTTTGCGATCAAAGTACTTGCACATCTTATTTCAGACCATGACCTTTACAGCAATGTCGACGAGGGGCCTATTTCACAGATTTTACATCACACAATGGATGATCCGCAAAATTGACCACAGATGACTCAGTGAAATTCTAACATTATTATTAGTTAATAATTTCGGTATGTATTTCAAATCTACACTGTGTATTATATATATGTATATATAAAACCATAAATTTCATACGTGTGAAGTATTTTCTGTGGAATTGGCCCCTGGTCAAAAAGCTAAAAATAAAGCGGTTAAGATGGGTCGGACATGGAAATCAGCGGTTCGACGATTCTTCGTTACCAACTCTGATGGCGTACGCAGCAGAGGAAGAACCCCGAACGGGTGGCGCACACAAGTGAAACACGGCAGTGACCGCTATCTTAAGTAAAGTACGTAATTCTGGAATTGACCCTTTCTAATGAATTAGATAGCTCAATTACACTTACCGGCGTTTCATAGAAAGCGAAATTAAAAAAAAAAAAACTTAAAAAAAAAAAATTATTACTTAATTTTTTTCGCAGCACTTATAGCAATCACATCTATTGTCTTGTTTCAGTAAAAGTAAATATTTATAATAATACCTGATAAAGACACAAGTCTTTTAGTGATTAATATAATTTTGTGGTTAGCGCTCGATATGTAAAAAATGCACATACCTTTGTATAGTGAAAATTATTACGATCTTCCTCGATTGCTGTCGTGTTCTTCAAAATCTCATATTTGTCAACATTTCTATAGAGTTTCAGTGACTCTGAAAATAGTGTGAAAATCTAATTTGTATAGTTCATTCACAAAAATTTTAAATAAATTACTTAAAAACTGCACATCAGCTCCCAACAACAACTGATAAAAAATATGGAAATTCCTTTCTCCGGGATTTAACTGAGTGACGCGAGTCTGAAAGTATACAAATATTAAATACTCAATTATATTTCTGTTTTCAGCAACACAAAAACAAAAAACTATTTTACAAACCTTCTCCAACATATCTGTGATTGCATCATTTAGAAATAAACAAACAAGGGAATTACAATTTATAAGAAAAATATATATTAAATTATAATCATTGTTTGAATTTTATTCAGTCTTGTTAGAAAAAGTTCCCCGACAATATTTTGTGATGATAAGAAAACAATTGATAATGTTGTTCTCTTTAATAAATAACTCAAAGATCAACCAAATTTTCTCAGTTAATCTTCAAGCCTAGACATGGCCAAACATAATCTAGAATTAATAAATTTAATTTATTTTTTATTTTGCTGCATGGTGTGTGGGTTTGAAATAAATTAATTTATTTACGGACCAATAATCATTAATATATTATTATAGATATGCATCTGTTACGCAAAATGTGATAATATACCTGATCTTCAGCAACCAGGAGTGGACGATTTTATTGAAAACATATCAGCGCATTATAAAAATGAAATCCAAATAATTGAAGCTCAGCTTTCTCAAATGGAATTTTCATTTCAAAGAGAATTATCTGTCGTAGAGTATAATAAGGAATTGGTTGCGAAAACTAGCAGACAACTTGAATCCCGCATGAGAAGCACAGCTACTCTTAATTACAAAACTAAATTATGTATTCAACATTTTATGAATAATGTTACCATAGAGGATATGAATACTCAAAAAAAATTGCAGACATGTGTAGATACTGCTCGATCAAGTTCAAGAGCAATTGCTGATAATGCAAAGAATCAAATAAAAAATGCAAGAACACAACTGAACGATCTTGTTAACACAGATTTGGCTTTTTGTCAAAAGACTCATGCGAACAATATGCAGAAACTAACTGACTGTGCTAGAGAAAAAGTAAGTTTAATATAATTTTAGAAAGCAAAAATAAACTAAATTTATTTTATTTCTTTAGCTCAAAATTCGTGAGGTTAATGTACAGAGTATGCTGAAAGTAGCTGGAAGAGAAATTGAAAGCTGTATGTGCAAATCAGACATTTTCGCAATGACTGCACAAGAATGCTCGTTTCTTATAATTCTAGATGTATACACGCTCTTATCGGAAATTGTTTCAAACATAAACACTTGTATTGGTGAAAGATTGCTAGAAATAAAATAAAATCAAAACATTTTGTGCTGCTATTTTTTTTTTCAAGATTGGACAGTGTTTTTTTTTCTATGTTGTCCGATCTAAAATCTAAAACAAGCGTTTAAACATTTAAGTTTAGAAGCAAGTCAATAGCTTCTAAGCAGTTCTAAAAAGAGTGCATTTGCATGTAAATCCTAGCCCTAAAAATGACATTTGTTGGAAGATCAAACAAGTGCGTGGATTAGCAAATTTCAGTTTTTTCGATGGCTTCAGATAAGTGTGATCCGATTAAACGCAAAAATTATATTTAAAAATATGTATTTTGTATGGTAGAACTCGAACAGAACTAATTATTTATATAATTTATTTATAATTAATATAAATATAATTATAATTATATAAATATAAACTTGAACTGATTAAGTTAAAAAATGTATTAAATAACAACTTACAATGTGTTATATGAATTCCTATAGGATCTCCTTTGAAATCGATTTCAATATCAAAAAATTTTCCCTAAAACGAAAATAAAACCAGATAAGCAACTAAATTTATAATTAAAAAATCTCATATACTTACATATCTACTCGAGTTGTTATTTTTTAAAGTTGTTGCATTACCCATTGCTTCTAAGAATACATCAGCGCATGTAACACATTCTCTCATTCTTGGGTTTCTGCACTGCGTTAAAATATTTGTTGCTGATAGATTTCTGTTTGCTTTCAAATTTTCTCCATACATCTGATTAAGCCGGTGAGCATCAAAGAGGGATATCCTCGACGAACTTATTCCGGAGCTCGGAATGAAATCTCTACTTGTTGAACTTTCATTTGAATGTTGGCGAATCAAATTGGAACAACTGCCTCTCATTTTTACATCGGCTTTCATTTTGTACGAAATCGAATTGCCACTACTGCTGCATGCCTTCTCCTCAACTTCAAAACTACGTTGTCGGGTACATTTATTATGACCACATTGTCGACAACCAGTTGCTGTTATACCCGGATTATTGTACGGCGATCCTTTCAAAGCAACATTATACGAGGTTGAATCACAGTTAGACCCAGAATTTAAAGTACCCATCGATACATTCGTCGACGCGTCACAAACGATTTTATCGGATTTTTGACGGTTCAATGAAACATCATTGTAGTTATGTTTGAAACAAGATTTTGTTGGTACCGTTGTTGTTATAATCGATGTTCTTTCATGGCGATGCGGCATAATTTCGTCAAAATTTTCGGTGCTCTTATGATGGGAAAAATCAAAATCAACAACTTTTTCCCGTATGTTTCTCTAAAGGAAGACAAACGTAACAATAGTAATATTTTTTCCCAGGATAATAAAAACACAAAAAAATATATTAATTTACTCTGGATGAACGATCACTACTTTCTGCGCGTACTCTTAACAATGACTCTGGTGTTGCAGTTGAAATGTGTTGAATTCCGACTGTTGACTGTTTCTTTGGAGTGGATATTCGGGAACTGGGACAAGCAACAAAGCTTCCTGAGCAACTGCTGGATGTTCGACGTCTTGATGTAGCCAAGGGACATTTAAGTTTGCTCTTTTGAGCATCTTGAATGTGAGTGAGAAAGTTGACAACCATTTTGAATGATTCCGTTTTCCCTGCACCGCTTTCGCCTACGATCAAGAATAATGATTATAACTAGTATTTAATTTTTTTTTTTTTAATATTTGTAAGTAAAATTATTTACCTAATAATATAATACATTGATCTTCACTTTGGTCCTTAAGAGACTGGTAAGCTAAATTAGCAAGACCGTAACTAGAATAATTCAATTAAAAAAATTTTAAAATTTATTTATTCAACACTTTAAATACTAACGCAACAATCCTTTACTCTATAAATAATATATGTAAATAAACGAATTAACTAAAATATAGTTTTTATTGAATACATAAATAAAGAGATTGAGAAGACTATTGAGGCCGTAGTTTGATCTACTTAAAATATTACGAAAGTGCAATAATTGCCTTCATAGCTAGAACGACTAACTCTAAAATTAAATCTACAAAGGACCAATGGAGCTGCAACGGTAAATTCTGTAAAGCAATCCAACTAGACCAGGAAAAAAAATATAAGCAAAATCTCATAAATCTCCTGAAACGCGTAATATGGAACCCATACAATGCAACTACATTCAAGAATAGACCTTACAAATGAAACATAGAGAATTTTAAAATTCAAAGATCTTGATGGTCAGTGAATGGATGTTTTGAGTCCAATTCCACTCCGAGGTCATCAAAAATTAACAGACTTCATAAATGTGATTAATTCAACAAACAGTTAAAGTAAACAGTTTTAAGAAATGACATTTTTTATACATGTAAAACGCATAATTTTGCACTTGTCAATATTTAAAGACAGACGATTAGTATTAAAAATGTATGCAACTGAGTACATTTTTCGAAATATTTTCAATTCATCGCCATCGGCAATTTAAACAAAAGAAGTGCATAAATAAATAGGGCAAACAATAAAGCTCAAAGAGGACTCCCTTATGGTAAACCTCAATTTTGATATAAACTATTTGTAACGTTGATTTTTAAAAAGAATACTTTGTTCTATTTTTGAAAAATCTTCTTTTTTTTAGTCACATTCCTTGATTTGATTTCCCGAAATTTTTACTGAAATTAGTAAAAACACAATTTACTTGCATATATTTTTGTTTTTAAGTTTATGTTATCAAATACTAAAAATGTGCATACCAACTTTTTTTTATAAAAATACGATTTTTGAATTTTTTTTTTGAAATTTTTTTATTTTTATGATACATAAGATGGCATCTTATAAGATTAAACTTTTTTTATGGCTTATTTTATCAATTCAAAAAATTAAATTCAGGTTTTTTTTTTAATATTTTTACTTGTGACTATAATTAATAGTAATAGTCGGGTAATATATTTTTTTTTTGATTTGACTTTAAAACCATGAAGGCAGGAAATCTGTTGTTTAAATGAAGATAGTTACTGTGTAATAACGCGTTTTTATTAAACCAAATGCGGCAATTCTCTTGATAACTTTCAAATAAGCTTCCAAATTATTTCAATTCGCATACATATTGTTAACATTTCCAAACGAGATAATTTTAACAAAATTTGCCCGAAATTATATTGAAAGATTAGATATTTAAATAAATATTAATTTCGATTCGATTAGCAGCAAATTCACAAATTTGAAATTTCTCTGTGAAACAGATAGAAAATGCGAAAATGAGTCACTGTTGGTTAAATGTGACACATTTAACCAACAGCTGATTGATTTACATAATCATCTTTGACGAAGCGAAATATCAAGGATCTCATTTCCTGAACACGCTAATAAAAAACGAATTGAATTTAAGCGAACTTATTTGTTTGTACATAAAATGCCATATTAATGCATTGTTCCTTGAAGTCTAAAGAATTGAACACAAAATTGGAGTATTCCGGAGATATGTTTCGAATACTGTTTGTTTGAAGCCCGACTGTCAGTTATTCTAACCCTGAGATGAAGCTTCATTTCTTATGCTCGCTTTCTGTGCATACAAGTCAGTCATCGTATAAAAAGACAAAATATAAAACAAATCGCAATAAAAGAATCCTAAAAGATTTTGTTTTTTTTTTATTTATGAAATCTAGAAAATGGAAATTATTATTTTGAATAGATTTTTGATTTAGAATATTGAATAATATATTTTAATGATTTTATATCGTTTTACGTTGAAACTTAAAAAAATAAAAGTCTGAAAACTTTGTCGCAATCTATCCCTATGAGCTATGCAGAGACCCAAACAAAGAAATAAAATGATCAAAGCTACAAGTTTAATATTTGCTGCCAACTCACTTTTTTGTCAACAGGATTTGATATAAATTGATTTAAAAAATAGAGCGGAGGAAATAGTAGTAAATTCATTTAGTTTTTTTTTATGATTTAGACTTCGAGGAACGATAAAGTGGAAATTTAGGCAGTAACAAATTTCGCGATCTCAAGCCCTAGATTAACTATACTATAAGTTCAGTTAGAAGATTAAATATATTTAAGAAACTTACATATGCGGAGGCAATTGAAAAATGCCTTTACTCCCATAAGCTCTAATTATTTCTGAAGTGTGCTCGGATATGTGGCGGTATGGGTTGACAGCAACAACTGACGTCCCGATGTAAGTCTGGCTCGGTCCAATTAAAAAAAAAATACAATAAAGTGTAATTTTGAATATCGTTAACTTTGATATATACTCACATATATATGATCTCTTTTATAACGCTGATGAATGTTGTTAATAAAACTATCTTCAGATAAATTTTCCAACAAAACCGAATCCCAAGTTCCAATTTCTTGTTCCATTTTGGCGGTTTCAATGCTTTCTTCCAATCAACAAAAAAAATCACTGCAGATTGTAATTTGTATACAATCCCACGCAAAACTACAGCAAAAATAAAAACTCTCAGCTTTTAAGTGGAACACAGTCTTATCAGTGATTTATCTCATTGGTGCTTCTCTCATTAGCTGCTGGTTTACATTGCAAATTATCGATTTACACGTAAAATTATGTGGGACAGAGTCGAGAGACGTGAAAGTATATTTTCATTGAATAAATAAGCATTAAACCAAATGCTTTCCGAATTAATTTAAATGAATTTTAAGTACGAAGGATAAAAAAATTGCTAGGTATTGAAAATTGATTTAAAATAATAATTGTATTAATAAACACAAGAAAATATTTATTTTTCCAGTAAATAGATTAGTAAAAAAACACAAATGACTAACTGAAATATTATGTGATTAATTTTAAGCGTTCTTAAGACTTAACAGAATACATTTTTTTTCCTACTTAACTATTATATGTTTAAAAAAAAACTAATTGGGTAAACACAGAAAATTCAGATAAACTTTACGATTTAAAATTTTTCACGGATGACATCTCGCCATATTTTTTCTCGCTTGTCAATCATCTGTCATAGGATAAAAGGTGTGTTCAATTCTTTTGACGTGTTTATAGAGCTGATAATTGATTTCAGATTCCTCACATTCGAGCGAATGGCGGTATCGATTGATAGGCCGCAGGGGTGACTGACACTTTTTTTTGCATATGACATAATGACTTGGTGGACAACAGTTGTTCAAAAATCGGCTAATGCAACAAAAGGAATGCGAGAAATGTTACGCCGATGTGGCATGTTTCATTGGCCAAATGGGGTAGTTTCTTTCATAATTTCCAAATTTGCTCCCAAATCGGGAATTAGATGATCGCATAAAACATAAATTTGGATTCGATTGTGAACCAGCTTCATAAATTTGAAATTTCTCTATGAGAAAGAAGAAGAAAACAACAAAGAACTGTTAAACGAAATTACCTCATTTGTAATAAAAGCTTTTTTCGTAATTTGCGAAACGTAACTTATTTCGGTTGTAATGAGAACTTAGCAAATTTGTATCTGAGACACTTTTGCATACATATCCATTGTATATAAAACTTATAGTACTATCATCACGATGATTTTTGAGTTGTGCGCTGTGGTCGTCTGAGGGCGCACTTGTATATACACAGAAACAGCAACCAGAAAATTAGTATGCGCTGTGATCGCTTGGGGCCGACGTGGTGGAACGTGCTGATGATAGTACTATGCAAATTTATATACAATGGTTTTGACTAATTATACGCAATATCATCTATTTAAATTTGTAAATATATTCATTTTATCAAACAATTAAAATTAGAATAAGTTGATATTTGCTTTAGAAAAAGCTTTAAAAGAATAATTCGCACTCAGGTCACAGCTCATATGAATGTCACTTAACGCATATAGTACTTTTATGAACACGTTCCACACAGTTGTGTTTTGTGGTCGTTTGAGGGCGCACTTGAAATAAACAGAAACAGGAATGAGGAAATTATGTAGATAGGTGTGTGATCGCTTGGGGGGTCGACGTGTGGAACGTGTTCATGAGAGTACTATGCAAATTCATATACAATGACAATGGCCATGTTCATTGCATATAAAATCTATAGAACTCTCATCAGCACGTTCCACACAGCTTTGTTGTGTGGTCGTTTAAAGGCGCACTTGTTTATAAACAGAAACATCGATTGGGGGCCGACGTGTGGAACTGGCACTGCTTCACATTCGCTTTCGAAACAACAGCAGTAATTAACCAACAACAGTTGAAAGATTGAAGAGTATTGATCCTAAACCAATGGCAGCTGCTGAAGGTGGTGCTGTTTCAATCTTTTTCACGCAATTAAATTTTTTACTTTTTTGTCTCTATCACAAGCTGTCAACATTTGTTTGTAATTTGACGCCTTTGAAAAAAAATACCCTATCGGCCTATCCCTCGAACGCGACCAACTTTTTTTTAAGCACTACTGTCTTCTGTCACAGCGATCAGCTGTCCGGTGTCCGCTGTTTACTAGAAAAAAGTTATAAAACGGGTATCATCATGCTGAGAACTCTGCTTCAGGTTTAAATGAAATAAGGCCAACAAAACTTATTTTTTAAAAATTATTTCACTTTCAGGTAATTCCAAAAACTATCAACAATGAGTTAAACGCAAAAGCATTGCACACAACTGCAGTAATATGCAAAGTCCAAGCAGGTCGATATCGCATAACCCCAAAACGCGACAGACCTCTCACTTACGAAATGGCAAATGCTCCTCACCATATTGTTCATCGTAAATCATGGAATTCCTGGAATACATGTAAGTTCCAAAACATTCTTTATGGCGAAGAGAAACTTATGTATGCATTATAAAACTGCACCATTTAGCTACTATTCTCGATGGTATTCGTCCCTCACAAACGGCCCTTGAGGATGTCTTTATAAGAAGGTTCATGATGGGAACTTGGCATGCGCTTGTCTGCTCTGAAGTTATAATTAAAAGGCAATACAATCACATTAGGATAGCTGCAATCATAAGACAAGGTATAACAGCACGTAAGATGTACTTCCTCATTGGCTACACTGAAGAGATGTTATCGAATTGGTTACAATGTCCAGTGACCCTTGAATTACAAACCGTTGCCGATAGAAAAGATGTTGTATTTAAATACATCTAAGCTTAGTTAAATAAAATTATATTCGAACTAAGTCTAGTGAATATTTATTTCGTTATGAATTGTATTACAAGATTTCCATGACTTAATTGCCTTATTAAGTACACTAGAAACGTCCTGGTCTCTAGCTTTTTCAATAGATTTCTTCATTATATCAATCGACTTACACTGCAATAAAGCATTGCGAAAAGTTTCAGTTTTGAGTAACTCCAAAAGTATGAAAATCAATATTTTCTTAGATCCTCCACAGATTTTGTCCCAAACTTTTACCAGCGCCACTTCGTGTATGATCCCTGCAAAGCAGGTTCCATACCATTCTTCTATAATGTTGCTTTTAAAGAATTGGTGACTTTCTAGATGGCTTTATAAAAGAATTTAAAAAAAAATATAATTTTTATATGTATACATTTTTTTTTTGTTTAAAACATTTTATCTTTGGTTTAACATAATTCTAACGCTTTGATAAAATGAATGATTCATCTTAAAATAGTATGAATGATATTGGTATTAAATTCAGAATTGTTTACTACAAACCGTATTATAAGTTTAAAAAGGTTTCTTCACAAACTAAAAAAATAAGTAAACGATTCCAATAAAAAAATGGGAATATATTATTACTAAAAAGAGAAAGGGACATAATCACGAAAGACAAAATACCGCATCTAAATTGACAAAATAATATTTTGGGATTACCTCCAAAGGAGAAAATTCTTTGTAATTTGCCGTATTTCAAATATTGATCAAACTCGTTAACATTCGTCATGGCCATGATACGAGAAAATAAATTGGAATAATTCAAATCTAAATGTCTGCATATAAGATTTTAATTAACATGAAAGGCTATTGATAAATGCCTTTAAGTACCTTAACTCAATTAAACTGTGTAAGAAATATATAATTTATTAATATTACTTACTTATAAAGAAGGTTATCTTCCCTCTTAAGAATAGTCTGAGTGAGTTCTTTTAGTTTAGGCAGTTCTGCTTTGATAACTTTTGTCAATTCATAGAACTCTTTGGCTATCCAATACACATCTACTTCGTTTTCAAACATTCGTAGTAGATCCTTGGCTATTTCAACAAAATTATTTTCTTCCTTGGAAATATAAAAAAGCCACATAAATGAAAGCTTACTTATACATAAATTTGTCCCTTACGTTTATGTTAGTATCAGGATGCAGTTTTCTGTTTTCCAGTAGCCACATGGCATATAGTACTTTCCATTTCGGTGTATTTTCATCGATATATCGCATTATAGTAACAGCTCTGTGGACATCCATAAAGACGGCTGTTCTCTGTTCCATAACATAGCTTGTGGCATTTTGATGGACAGGCAAGGGAAGGATTCCTAATTGAATTGTTTTTGAACACTTCTTGAAGATTAATCTGATAAAACGACAAATTTACATACCCAGTATAATGTTCCAAACCAGAGTTCTTTGGTTTGTGGGAACTGTGAAGCTTAAGCAGAATTGTTGTAATTTTAATCGGGTAAGAGTGTGATCTTTTAGGAGAATATTTAGGGATTTTTTTTCTTCTACACTGTTACAGCCCACTTTCTCATAATAGCTGGAACGGAAGTTTCTTTCGTCCGTTGTCATTGTTTTTGGTAGAAATGAAAATTTTGTTCCTCAAATCAAATAAGTGGAGTAGTTTTTTTTTTAATGAATTGATTTGATTTTATTTGGTTTGTTTACTATTTTGACTTGTTTTCAAATTAAAAAAAAACAAAGTTCAAACGTCATTTGCTTAGATCGGTTTGATTGCATTTTTAAATAAGTTCGGAGTTCTGCAGGTTCCAAATTCTACAATTTCATGATGTACAGGAAACAAGATACGAAAATCATCTTTGAAAATTTTAATTATTGATTGAAATGTTGACAGCTTTGTTTGATCAAATCAGTGGCGCAAAATTGTGAAAAAAAATTTGAGCATTATTGCTAAATCAAACAAATTTATATATTTTAACTGTGGAACACACAGAAAAAGAAAATATAAAAACATGTAAAGCCGAAGCCAAGTAAAGAATGCACTTAAAAAAGTGTTTTTTTTTTCAAATTACGACTGAATTGATCAACAATATTTCCCACAAATTGAAAAAAGACACTACTAGACGATAGGTGATTCAGAGAATAGAACATACATTTTAAAGAAAAACACCGTAAATCGAACTACAAGTAAATAAATTGATTAATATTGTTTCAAGGCTTAACAACATTCACACCCTTTTTGCCAAAAATGGAAAAAAGTGCCTGTGTGCATTGTATATAAATTTGCATAGAACCCATTGTATATAAAACTTATAGTATAGTGTTGTGTGGTCGTCTGGGGGCGCACTTGTATGTACACAGAAACAGCAACCAGAAAATTAGTTAGTTGTGTGATCACCAGGGGGACGACGTGTGGAACGTGTTCATGAGAGTACTATGCAAATTTATATACAATGATAGAACCATTGTATATAAATTTTCATATACAATGATAGTACTCTCATGAACACGTTCCACACAGGATGTTAAAATTTTAAAAGCGTTTGGTGCAACCGACCACTAGTCTAGAAAATAATATACAAACAAGCCTTTGGAACTTGTTCCCTCCCGAGTCTCGAAGAAAAAATAAAACAACTAGCGCCATCATTTCCATCATCATGTTACAGAGAAAGTGAAAATTGACACTGAAAATTAATTAAAAAAAAATATTATGCGATGGCAAAGGAGATGGCACCAATTTCAACAGCATCACTAAAACAAAATTTATTTCTATCATTTTTAAGCTTATATAGTTCAATTAAAATGCCAAAACTTAATACAATATTCATTATATTTATTCATTCCTTATGTCTGTGGCACATTGATGCCAGAACAAGTGATTCGGAAGAATATATGAAACGTGAACATTCCTTGGTCAGCCCATTTCATGGTGAGTAATTTATTTTTTTCCGAATTTAATCCACAATCAATCTAAAACTAAACTTGGTGTCTTCATCAAGGTTCTGGAATGAATCTGCCGTATTGGGATTTCCTTGGAAATACTATGGTCTTGAATAATTTCATCAGACTGACCGCAGACATGCAATCAAGAAGTGGAGCGATATGGAACTTCGCGGTAAGTTTACTTAAAGTTGTGCGATGGATTATAAATTTAAAAAAAATTAAATGCATTCCCTTAAATAATTGAATTTACAGCCATGCATGTCCAGAAACTGGGAAGTTCATGTTATGTTTAAAGTCCACGGCAAAGGCACTGAATTGTTTGGTGATGGATTCGCTATTTGGTATGCAAAAGATCGAATGATCTCCGGCGAAGTGTTTGGAAGCAAGAACTTGTTCTCAGGATTGGCTATCATCATGGACACTTATAGCAATCACAACGGACCACACAATGTAAGTTGAACATTTAATAATTGTTGGATAAATTATTTACCACCTAATGATGATGCGTATTAAAAGTTTCATTCGAATGTTTCGTTTTCAACGTTACTGTTTTAAGATAAGGCTTATCGGTCGATTTGCTTTCTTTAAAAAAATAATATAATAATACTGGTTGCACACTGGGAAGAACCACGATAAGATATTTAGTATTGATTTTATTAAATGGCTATGTGCACATGTGGCAAACAACAAACATTAAGTTAAGTCTTTAAGAAGACGAAGAGGTTGGGAAAATGGATGACATTCTTGATCTTTAGTTTATAAAGTTCGTTTCCTTTTCCTGTGTATTTTAAGGAAAGCCAAGCTGCATTGCTTGTTCTCCCATTGGCAACATCCAGAACACAATGCAACTTTCCTGGCTAGTTAAGAATGTGCCTGCTTCTGCATACATATAGGAGGAACATTTCTCGTACTTTAGCATTGGCAACGTTAACGAAGGCTATCGTAAATAAAATTTCCCAAGGAATTTTTCCCCTTATTGAAAATTGGGAACGTTCCTTGGCATCGAAAATGATAATTTTGAAAGACCAAATTTGAGCCTACAAAGAACGGTGAAAAATTATTCGAATTTCCAATTTTAGAAAAAATTTATTTCCTGAGAGATTCACGGTAGCTGATAGAAATATCTTTGAATTAGAAATTCTTCCTCACAAGGTCATTTGTAGATACAACGCAGTTGGTTAAACTTTTCCTCCCACCAAGGTTCGAGAAAATTTGAACTTTATTATACCAAGACTCGAGCATTGCACTTATGTAATTAAGCTCTTGCATTTGACAAAAAAATTGTGAGTGTCGCGTGCATATCATATGCATATAAATATCTGAAAATTAATAAATAAAACTTTCAGAGATGAATTTTAACGATAGGTATTTCTGAAGCGTAAATTATTATTATTATTTATTAACAGGTAATTAAAATTCGATGGTAATACTCAATTTAACGAGCGTAAATTAGAAAGCAGGGGTTATAAGACGTTGTTGTTTTTTATTTCTAGCACAACCACCCTTATCTAAGTGCAATGGTTAATAATGGATCTTTGAGCTATGACCACGATAGAGACGGAACCCATACTCAATTAGCGGGATGTGAAGTACGCTTCCGTAATGTTGATTTCGACACACAAGTCAGAATACGTTACGAAAATGATATCCTATCTGTTTCTACGGATTTGGAAAATAGCAACGAATGGAAGAGTTGTTTTGTTGTGAAAGACGTTGAACTGCCCACTGGATATTTCTTTGGAATTTCAGCAACTACAGGAGATCTATCTGATAACCATGACATTCATTCGTTTAAATTTTACGATTTGGATCCGGATTTCACAGTAAGTATTCATTTTCAAATTTAATTATTTTACTTCTTAAAACAAAATCAAACTTTTCTTAGCCTGCGAAAGCTATGGAGCGGAGCAAAATTATTCCAAATGCAAAAACTTTCGAGCCACAACGAGAACATAAAGACGACCCCAAACCGGGAATGTCGAACGCAAAAATCTTCTTTATTCTTCTCTTTGGAATGCTAGCATGCATTGCCATTTGCATATTTGCAATTTCCTATTATAAAGAGAAAAATTCAAGAAAACGATTCTATTAGAAGATTTTTTTACTTTCCTAGTGCAAATATTAAAAAAAAAAAAAAAAAAAAAGAATAAAAGACTCGACTGAAGATCTTAGTCATTCATTATAAGTTACTCCAAAGAAGCCTATACTCATCGTCTTATTTGTTCGAGATTGGCAAAGTATTGATATATTTAAAAAATTAACTAAATTCATCACAAAAACAGATTTTAATGAAATGTTTTGTCTGTTCTATATATATTAAAAAAAATTAAAATCGCTTTTCATTTTAATATTATTTTGAAGTTTTTAAAAAGAAAAAAAAAACATTTATATTTATTGAATACTGCTTCTCAGGCTCGGGAAACTATTTATATAAAAAAATAAACTTGTATAAAAATTGGGAGAACCTAGCAAGTGTAAATAAATATGGCGACTTGTATATTTGTACAAGTTTTGTGTAATTTTTAATTGGTTTTGTTGAATTTATATAACTGGTGCTGGTAGTATTACACAGTTTGTTGTAAACTTGAAGACATTTAGACACAACAGAACTGAAATCAAGATGCCCTTAAATCGATGTTGTCGCAATCGTGTAAAGGGGTTCCCTAACTCAATGCGAAACAATAGTTGACTCCGAGAAAACAATAATAACTTGTTGTTAGTAGCAACTTGTTGAAGAAATGTTATTTTTTGTCTCTAGCAGTCACTTAAACCCAATTTATCAGAATTTTTTTTTCTTACAACAGGGAAAAATTTTATACGATGAAAAAATGGAGGCGTCAAAGTGAATCTTATAAAGCCGATAGTTTTTTTCGCCATTTAAATTTTTTTAGCAGAATTTCAACAAAAAGTAAGGTTTTTTTATAGGAAAAATTAAGAAAAAAAAGCAAGGTGCATGGATTCATTTCAAGAGTGCTTAAAATATATTTTTCCGCCTTTTCATATCAATAATGTAATCTGAACATTGTTATTGTATCAACAATAGAGGTCTGCATGAATACATTCATTTGCCTTGCCTGACCAAGCACAGTACTTCAGTGTATTCTGTTCGTTGCATTCATAGAAAGTAGTGTACATTAAAAATGAATACACTATTCTTGAAAACAAACACTGCACACGATTCGATCCCTTTAAAACAGAACGAATACAGTATTTGGTTTCTATCCTAGGCTTGAAAGCTTGAATCAAATAGAACAGAACAAGCCTAACGTGCTATAAACACATCGAATACACCGAGTATAAAATCAAATACACTAGTTTTTTTTTCTCTTCTAAGCTTTACTTCTTAAATGGTAGTCCGTCGCAGCGACGAACCGGGAAAAAATTTCTAATTCAATTCTAGTGTATTTATAATCTAAACTTATTTTATGATTGTGAGGCTTGTATGGCACGTAAAATTACAAATGAGATATCAAAAAATAGGATTTTTTACACAGATATGCGATATATGAAAAAATTAACACACTACATTCAAACAGTAAAGAGTTGTGTGGTTTTTAATCGATTCTATGCAAATAACGGTACTTGGTGATTTTTTATAATTTTAATTCTTTTTTTATTATTTTTTATAGAATAAATTACATTTTGTGTCAAAATTTCAGATTTTTATGTCAACACGTTTAGAAAATATTTAAAAAAAAAACTTGAAAAAATAAGCTAGAAAATTCAAAACGTTTAGCTTAATAACTTCGCTTAACGGTAACATAGAGTTTTGAAATTTTTACCAAAAAATTAGAATTCCGCATTTTATGAACTGTTAGAATTTCAGATTTTTCGTAGAGGTAGGTATGAAAAATAAAAAAACAACGAAAATATCAATAAAAACATTTACAAATATATAAATTCAAATTAAATTAATTTGTTGTATTTGATTCGGTGTATTCGATGTGTTCGATATAAACTCGCTGTATTCGATGCATTTGAGAAAAAAATCAAATGGTGTATTCGTTTCAAGTAAATACACGATTCTATTGTTTTGGTTTGAGTTGATGATTCATTTGATTTGTTTTGAAAGATGTGAATGCAGTGAATAGTGTATTTGAAAAAATATGGAACGGCTTGGAAGTGGTTTCAAGCCATTCGTTGCAGATGTTTAATCAACAATATCAACTTTTACATCCTTGTTGAAATGGAAAATTTCTCAATGCAGAGTAAATTTTCACAGTTGAGAATCGGCCCTATCGAGGTAACCGTCGGAGCGGAACATTCTCCGCAACGCATCCTTCGTCGGAGATTCAATTTCGGTTCGAGGTAGCTGTCATCGGAACAAAATTTACAGAAATGCAACAACGCATTGCGATGGATATACATTTCAGTCAAAGATGTGCAAATTAACCGATATCATTTCGATATTATGAGCTTTTACTTCTTTCAGTTTTTTTTATTTTTACAGCATCGTCCAAAGAGCGATTAATCCTTTTCAAGGTTTTTGTTGTTTCCTTGTAAAAATTTTCTTGATTTTTTATCTGCTTTGTTAGAAGCTGAATCGACGACATAGGTCTTCGGCGCATACTTCCATTATTTGCTGTGTTTTTGTGTTCCACAGTAGATCCTCGATTTCCCTCGTTTTGTTCGTCAGAGGTTTTTGGATTGGACGCTTCCGCAAATGGCACTTGGAGTGATGTACTGCCCGTTCCCGCTCCAAATGACACAGCTCCAATGCCACTTACAGAGCTGCCAATATTAGTTAAGGCTATGACAGCCTCCTCTAAAGGGGTGAAAGATTTTTGCCTGTATGGCCCTCCACCAGTGCCCGTAACTTCTTTCCTGTTTGCCGTCAATTTTTTTTTTATATAGCACTTATAGTCACTCCAAACCTTTAAAAAACATGAAATATGCATATTTTAATCACAATGGAAACGGATTAAAGTACAAAAAAAGATCACAAACATACTTTTTTCCATCCACCAACATCTCTTTGTTTTGGTCCCAAAGAATTTAATTGATTGGCCAGATCCTCCCAAAACACAGCCACAATTTCTGGTGACCTTTTCGTATAGTTTTGAGCTACATCAGGATATTCAGTGAGTAAATTCACCATCCGCTCGTACTGACGTGAGCTCGTTTTTTCGTTTTGCCTAAAAACAAAAAGTCCATTATAAATAGAAAGTTAACTTAAATAAACTTTATTTGTTTATTACATACATTTTAATAATTTTTTTTTTTTAAGAAAAACTTCCGCGACCAGAACTTGTCGGAGGACTTCGGAGAAAATAGTAACGAAAAAAAAAAGATTTGACCTACTTAATCGCAAAGCATCGCATGTAAATGGCATGCGTTTAATTTCGTCGGAGAGAATCTCCGATCAGCTGATCGGACAACTACCTCGAAGCAAAATGTCTCCGATTCGTACAATTTCGGAGAGAATTCCGCTCCGACGGTTACCTCGATAGGGCCGAATAAAACCCTCGTTGCATTTTCTGTATTTGTATGCTTAAATGAAATAGAAACTTGGAAACTTTTTTCGTTGTCATTCATATTTTTAACAATTCTATTTTGCACTGATACTGTATTTTTACATTTATAAACTTGATTTGGAAAAATTTGCCGGATTGAAAAATTCATTGTGTTTTGCCCGCGCGCTCTGATTAAAATGTATTAACTGCCTCAACGAAGATATGTAGATTTTGTTAAAAACAAAAATATTTGAGAATTTTTTCTCATGGCACATTTTTTTGGGAAATTCTCCCGGTAGAGATTTTTTTTTGGGATAACTGTAGTTTTCCATGAAATATTTTATTAAATTGCAATCTATAGCTTTTCAATTTTATACAAGGATTTGAAGTACTCAAATGAAATGACAAAGAGAATCTGCCTAGCCGAAATATTTTTATTTGAAACTTTAGCACCAGCACCAATAACTCAGAAAATAAGTGATATGTGAATATCATTCAACTAATAAAAAAGAATCCACGAAATAAAAAGAAATATAAAATCAAACAAATTACAAATACCATTACAATTATTTATTATATATTTGATTATATTTCAGAGGAACAGACAATATTGTTGTTGTTGTTGTTGGTTTTTAATATTTTAAAATGTAGTTTTTAACAATAAATTTTATAATATGCATTAAGGGGTTATACGGTACTATGGGTTATAACTTATTTAAAAATTTCTACAATATTGTTAATTTTATTTTGATTCAAAGCAATCTTCTTACAAAAAACCATCTTTCTACTTATGTATATATCATGATAATAATAATATACCTCAATACTTCTTGTTTGTGTTGTTCCAGTTAGTTGATTGATTTTCAAAAATACATTAAATAAATAACTTAAACTACACATTGTCTTAAGGCCTAAGAACTTAATTCCTTTTGTTATATTTTTTGTTTTCGAATTTTTTTAAAAATATTTTAAAGAAAAGAAAAATCTAAGAAATTATGTTTGTCCAAGACAATTCACCAAAAGGAACAAAATGATTTTCCATCATCATATTCCCTCCATTGAAGTATTCTATTTTAATAAATAAAAAAAATCTAAAAATTGTTACCCAAGTTGAAAACTACTGATCTATACCAATGAGAATAATTCAATAAGTTTTTATTTTAACATTGTCAATCTTGGAAAGCTCTATTCATCCCTAACGTCACAATTTTAGGTACATCATCGTAAATTAGAGATGTTCTTTAAGTGCTTTAAGATTGAGAATGTTTTCTAATATAATGTACTAACTAAGCTACAAACTAATTAATGCAAAATTTCAATAAAAAAAAATACGAGAATTAAATACGAAATTTAAAGATAAAACTACAAGTAATATGCTTCTCAAGTCTTACAAGTTTTGGTTTCAGAAAACAGTTTTTTTTTTTAACGAAAAAAAAAACAAAATACAAATCCATTGCAGTGATACAATATCAAAAGATCTTAATATTAACATTTGGCTAAGCTTTTCTTTGAATGAAAATATAATGGAGGTTAGGTTCCCTATTCGAATCGTTTTCTTGGAGAAACGGTAACGGGAATTCTCTTCGTCGGCGAAATGTGAAGGTGACTGGCAACTTTTGATGTAGTCGCTTGTTTTTTGGATGCCTCAGCAGGACTGTTGTCAAAAGTTGAGCTACGATTGAGCTTTCCCACTGATCTTAGTTGAGAAGGTTTTGTGGCTGTCACCGTTTGCTTTGTTGGTGTAGTCTTGGATGCGGTGCGCTTAGCTTCATCTACCTTTTTCCATATGCCTGCAATGCGACTGCTGATTTGATTTATTTTCGTTGCTGTCGTCAGATTGGAATTGCTTCGTGATGGAGGTGTAGTTGAGGGAAGATTTGATCGAATCGACTGTACCGACGGGGTAACCCGTATGGACGCATTGCTGTTTGACCGTTGAGGGACGGTTGGTACACTAGGCGATTTACGCACTCCAATAAGACCTTTGCGTTTTAAATCGACACTTGAAGCTGCCGTATAGGGTCGGGCGGGCATGGTTACTTGTCGCGGAAGCTTCCCAACTACAGTTGGAGCTACTTTTGACGAGGGCGGCTTCAACTTTGTAGCAATTGATTTCTTCAAAGGCAGCTTAGAAGCTCGATTAGGCGACACCACAACAGGTACTGGAACATCAGTGATTGTTGGTTCATCCTGAACAAAAGTTCCTTGACGTTCAAGTTTTGACGGAGCTGTTGTTGGGTGCACAACTAACGTCGTCGTATCATTTTTCAATTTTTTGTTAGGAGAAACACTTGGGACAACTACTATCGAACCCAATTTGGATGGCACATCTGATTTTTTTAAGGAAGCCACACCACTCACCGGTTTGGAGTTCTTTTGCTTGAGACTCGTCACAGGCAATTTCTTTAGCTGTGAGGTCTTATTGACAGCAATGTTTGTTATATTGCTTATTTGAGCCTTGTTGGGAAATGATAAGCGTGCTGCAGTTTTACGATAAGGTGATATGTATTGGGCTTTTTTGCGTCCACGCACGGCTTTTACAACCGATTCCGGTGGCGTTAGACCATCTTCACTGAAATTCACTTCAGTGCCAGAATCTTTGTCACCTAGTTTCACTATTCTTGGTCTCATCAAACGTTTTGGAGGATGACTCTCCTCATCGTTTTGATAGTTGTTCTGATAACAAGACTCAGTTTCAGAAGTTTGATCACATTCCATGCTATTGTAGTCACTTTCAGCTGTTGTCGCTGTGGATGTTGCAATTACCACTGTTCGCATTGAGCAGCCTTCCTCTATATCTGTTTGATTATGTTCGGCGATTAAATCAGAAGAAGCAATAAATTTAAATTGCTTTGTCATTGCTTTTATAGACGACATCTCTTCAGAGCAATCGTCCGTAGAAGTTAGACTTTCTTGATCGTTGCTTGCACCAATCGATTGAATCTGAAATTTTTAAAACAAAATCATTTTTAGTCAGAAGTGTTGTCAAGAAAGTTTGTAAAATAGGAAGATTAACTTACATCGAAATTATTCAATTCCTGGTCACACGTATAGCTAATGGTGCGTGTGCGATAACGTTCCGGATTTGCATTTCTTCTTTGACTAGCCGAAGGACTCTTCCTTAGTAGTTGCCCGCCTGCATTCTCAGCTACATCTCCAACTTCCTCAATTTCTATTTGCAACACTTCATCTTCATCTGCATCAAAATCTAATTCTTGTAACTCCCCGCTATAGTTTTCATTGAGAGCAAAATCTGCTGCAATTGTGTATGTTTTAAAACGGTCCTTAACAAGCTTTCTTTTCTGTTTTGGAGTTAATGTCCTCTTCACTCCGTTCACATTGCGATATTTTCTTGGAGTTGATTCGGCAGAACTAAAATCTGATTGTAGTGGTGTTTCATTTGAATCGTAACCATCACAAGGAAGTATCTCAGAACAGCTCTGCAGTGTAATTGTGTTATCATCAAAATCATAGGCTGTCTCATAATTACTCATTGTCGTGTTGTTAAGGCTGTGATCAACAATTTCCGATTGAATGCTTGACACACTTATCATTGAATCCAGAAGTTCATCCATCAGTGATGGAGGTTTTATATTTTCCAGATTGCAGCTGGAGTTTACACTTTCTAGACTACCGTTAAGTGCTGCAGGAAGATGACCCAGTGCTCGTCTAGCCACGATGCCAGCAGGCAATGATTTCTTTCGCAATCTAGACAATTGGGGACTTTGTGGGACTTCAAAGCAGCCAGACATACTCAATGACTCCATGCACGAAGGTGGACGAATATTGTCTAGGTCAAGACTATTGGTACTCTGGGCCATATCGTTCAACAGATTATCAGCCAATCTATTAGCTTCTAGCGCTATTATCGTAGAGTTTGTCATGCATGATGGCACTCCGAATCCGGGGGTTAGGTAGGTGTTTGTCGCAGTTGCTTGCAATGGAACTTGTTTCACTTCTCCGCCTACCTGAAATCGTATTCCTTCACTTGATAGCTCAGCTAGCTCGTTTTCTGATACAACTCCTGCTATTTCATCGTTTACCAAAGTGTCAGTTTCTGTTTCCAATGAATTTGGCTGCGATGTTCCAACTTCCTCGACGGTGTTCATTGTTTGCATTGACAGAGATTCAAATGGCTGGACCTCGTTTGTTGGAGTAATTTCAGCAAAATCGTGCAGATCACCTTTGAATCTGAACGAAGAGTGATCTATTTGCATGGAAGTTTGATCGTCATCGTCGTCATCCTGCAGAGAAGCAATCATTGGAGCAGATATGCTTACGCTGGGAAATGAAACATCGTTAGGGCATGTGTCCTCACTCCAGGTGTTGTTAGACGTTGTGGTTGTTGTGTTGCTGTTGTATTTGTTGTTGCATACTGCTTCGTCAGTCAAATCACTATTGTCCGCCGCCCGCAAATACTCAGCTGTAGACACATAATCGTGAGTTAGCCGTTCAACGGATTTTAACATAAGATCTGGATCCTTGTGCTTATTGGGTACAATGGGAGTTGCTTGTTGGTGGCTTGAATTATCCATGTCAAAGGAAGCAGACTGTGACTCCTGGAATGAGTCTTGACTGCTGATCATTTCTTGTCCAGCATACTCGTCTGTCCATGTGGTATTCATACTAGCCAGAAGTAAAGATTCTGCACCACAGCCCTCCGTACTGCTCGTGCTAGACCCAATTGTCATTGGGCGGCTGCTGTCTTGGATTAATACTTGCTCCGGTTTGGCCACCGTTGATTGTGGATGCTGAAGATTTTTTGGGTCTTTTGTGCCTTCTGGATACTCTTTCATCCCTACGCCTGGAGCTGTGTTGGGGGCACTTGGAGATGTAGTAATTTCCCGATGTTGAGACTGTTCCAACACAGCTGCAGACGTAGTTTCCCCGTTTTTTGACATCTTCTGCTGCGTCATCGTCGTAACCATAGTTGGAATTATAGCGGGCGATGCCGACTGCATGTTGGCTGTTGGGAAACTAGCCAGATGTGGAGTATGAGTATGTGGATCGTTAGCGCGTCTTTGGTTAAATATTGTTTCGACTGAGGACAACATGTGCCTCGTGTGTCTTGCTGGAGGTCTAATTTGATTAGCCCCGGCACTCTTTGCCATACCCGTGCTTATGCACTCTTGCAAAAGCTGCTCATCCTTGCGTTCGCGATCTCTCTGCCTCTCGCGATCCAAACGCAAAGGTGTCTTTGGATTTGGCACTCGTGGTATGCTCGAGTGTTGTGCCAATTTCGGTGTTACGTTCAAATTCGGATTCGATGTTGACGATCGACCTTGTTGCTGTAACTTATCAGAATGATGACGAGTTTTCTTGTTCATACCAGTTCGTATGCATTGCTCAAATAATGATTTAGACTGATTGTCATTTGAATCACTTGAGTCTACTGAACTTATAGATTCATTACCATCGAATGTTTTTTGATGGTTTGATGGAAGGTGTTGATTAGTTGCTGATCTTGATGATGTTGGGATAGGTTGTGATGAGGATAAAGGACGATTATTTGACGAACTGAAACCAAGATTAGACTTGGGTCTATTGCAACCAGCGGCAATAGCCTGATAAATGAAAAAAAAAAATAATTAAAATCCAAATCATACAAACAAAAATTAAACTTTATTACCTGACTTAGTAAATTCGTATCTTCCTCTGATTCAATGGAAAGCGAGCTTAATGAATCATCTGCGATGTTTAATTGTTGTGGGTGTTGCATCTGAGGCTGATGCATTTTCTTAGACTCGTTGATGTCGGACGATCGGTAATCATTAACGCCTGATGGCAATCTGCAAGAGAAAATCCAAATTAAATTTAAATAAATGAAAGAAATTGTAATTGCTGTAGAAATATACATATAAAAATAGGTAGGGATTGATTTTATATTGAAGCGGTAGCAACCACGTAGAAGAGGTTACCTACCACCTCTCTAAAAGAGGTGAATTGAATTCTGTGTCCCAGAGGGTTGGTTAAGTTTTTGAATACTAACAGTCCAAGTCCTAAGGTAACTTTCAAGAAATGTTGCCGTATACACAACACTGTCTCTGATTTATTATTATTTAGATGGACACCATGGTTGGGATGACGAAGTGAATGGTTTCATTTGAATAAGAAGTCGAAATTATTGGAACAAATTATTTGTTGACCCCCTCCCCATCCTGTGTGCGAGAGTGGTGGGAGAAGTCCTAGGACCATATTTTTAGAGAAGGGGTGGAGATATTTTCCCCTTTAAAATTAGAGGGGATCTGTTTCAACAATTTTTAAAAAATCGGTAAGTTGAAAAAAAAATACAATCACTAAAATAACAGTCCACCCGAGGGTTATTCATACAAAACTCGGCCTCCTTTTTCTTAATTGAGTTTAACAACGATTTTTATTAATTTTATAATCAATTGTTTTGTCTGCAACAGTAATGTTTATTAGAATTGTTAACTACAAACTAACTTTTATTTACACCCTACCTGGACAACAATATAAATAAATTTATACATAATTTTTATTTTTATTCATCATCACCCTCCTCATACTTGCTTCATACGTTTTCGGTTTTTTTTCGGTTTTGCCTGCTATTATTTTCAGTTTCCGCCGACACTTTTACTCACATATGGTTCATGTAAGGTTTTCATTCAGTGATTCAATATCGATGCAAAATTTTACCCTGATAAAGAATTATTGGTGTTTACAGATGCATTTTAAGAGACTTAGAGTCGGAGAGAGGTGCAAGTTTATCAAACTAAAGTATTTTTTTTTTGGTATAATATATATAAGTATTAATACATTAGCCGTGTTTTGGTATGAATATAGAACAGTGTAGTAAGGAATATCAAGAAAACGGAGAAAGGAATGTTTTATCTATTGTAAATTTTGACTGACTGGGTTGCAGTTACTCACTAAACAACGCTCAATGACTGTCATTTCCGACATAAATACTCACTGGTGGGAATTTTGATTTTCTTGAGTATAATGCTATGTTATCGTCTAACTGTTCCCAACTGCCGAAGGCGCTTTTTCAATGATTTCTGTCATTTCCGACATAAATACTCACTGGTGGGAATTTTGATTTTCTTGAGTATAATGCTATGTTATCGTCTAACTGTTCCCAACTGCCGAAGGCGCTTTTTCAATGATTCCCAAAGAAATCTAATCATTTGTTGGTATTGTCAAAATAATTTACCGTTAGTAGAAACTATAATTTGAACGTTCAAATTCAACTGAAGTAAGCAGTCATCCAGAGCATGAAAATTATATAAAAAAGGACGATTTATATGAAAAATATATAAATGACGGCACCTAGTGGAGTTTTGGGAATTTTAGCCTTGTGAATTACTACACTACTAATGCTGTATGCGTGTTAGTTGGTAGGAATGGATAAAAGGATAGGGACCAATTCATTTTATTCGGATATTAAAAAGCGATACAAAAAGAGGGTTAGGATAATTAGTAGATGGGCGTGCGTTCGTCAGATGTGTTGTGTTATATGAATAGCTTTGTACGTTATCGTAAAAAAAACCATCTAGTTCAAGTTTTTGCCTAAATAGGATTTTTACATATAAGTTTAAGCTACAAATAAACACCAACTAAATTCTCTGATTGTTATTTAAGTTGGTTCTTTTAAGATAGATACTGGAAGCAAACTACATACATTAAAATTGGTCTTTATATACATACATTTTGACAATTAATAAACATCCTGTCAATTTTTAATTTTTACTTTTTTTCTCTCAAGACGAAAGAATTTTTACAATTTTTGATGCTTTTAAATGCATCTCTAGAAGTATATGAAAATAATTTTTTTTGTTCTCCTGAATGTTCCCATTTATACATTTCATAAACGACCACATAAAAAAATTATAAGAATTCAAATTTTGATTGCAAGAATACTCATGTATTTTCTCATACAAATTTAGGAATAAATTATAAATAATTCAGAACAAATTGAAAAGAACAAAAATATTAGAACCTCCAATTATTGTTTTTTTTTTTTGATACAAAATTGCCTATTAGTGGAGTTTAATTATTAATGATGAAATATTCTATGTTTTCAATGAGTTGAAAAGTACCAATAATAAGAACAATTTTTAAAAAAACCCTATCTTTTTTTTTTTGAATTTCAGATATGATTTAACTTGATTTTATTAAAAAAAAATCGAGATTATATTTGTTTCTACTTTTTCCGATTATTTTAATTAATTTATCGATAACTACTAACATGAAATTCATTCGAGAATCAAATGAAATTATTTAATTTTCATTTAATCGCAAATCAAAACCAAGATAAATAAATATTTTTTTAATGGATTCAAACGGAGATTTTCTAGAAAAAAAATTAAATTTTGTTTTATATCCACCCAATTTAATTTAAGTTGTATTTTTGCTTTTCGTTTCAAAAATGTATGTTGCAACACGTGTTTAGTGCAAATATAAAAGTGAATGGTGAGAATATATAAGACAGAAAATAATCTACAAGAAATAAAGATACATAAGAAAAAATATGAATGATTTTGAACTAACTAATAATCAAATTTAGTCAAGACTTAAATATTTCGTTGAAATGGACTTTAAATAATAAACTTTGCATGATATAAGCTCAATATTTAATTGGGCTCTAAATAATGAACAAAATGTTGTATGAACTCCAAATAAATAATATTCCATGCATGATTCACTATTTGGAATCCAAATTTCATTTCACTGAAATATTAAACTCGTTGATGAATTTGTTTATTGGTTAGGTCCTCTATTTCTACATCTTTAGAAAACAAAAAACAATACATATTAAGATATAATTTTGAAATTCCATTCGTAATTTACCTTAAGACAAAACTTGGCTTATGTATTAAGCAAGCATTAAAAAAGAGACGAACAAAAAACAAAACTCACTTCTTCATCAAAGCGGGACCAACAATACTAGAACCAACGGTCAGATTCGATAAGTCCGACATCATTGAGAAATTACAAGGACTGTCCTCAACCAGATATTTGTTCATTTCATCATTCACTGGTGGTACAAAATTATGCATAGAAAGCCCACCCCTCCGCAACATTGCTATTGGATCATTTGTTGTATTATCTGGCCTCCTTCGTGGAGCGGAGCTTTTTCTACTGCCTTGAGGAGCAATACTTCTTTCTGCATTCACCTCAGTGTTTGTCACATTATCCTTTGGTATATTAACTGGTTTCTGCATTCCATCTCGTATGCATTGCTCTAGCAAGTCCAATCCGCCAGCTTCTGAAGCATTAGAGCTGACATCGTCCGATAGGTTTGCTACCATCTCACCTTCTATTTTGTTTCCAGTTGGATTAGTTAGCAATGAAATGGTTGATAAATTTGTATTGCTGCCAACTTTTGACAAAAGCGCTGGCGTGTCTTCAGTAAAATATTGCTTCGTCGAGTCCCCAACTTGAGTTGATAAAATTATACCTGCTTCTTTATGCCCTTCAGTCTCTTTTCGATCCCTATTCATTCCAATGTTAATACAAGTTGCCAAGAGGTAGTCATCGTTTGTTTCTTCTTCACCTTCAGAAAATGCAATATCAGCTATCTTTCTAGATTCAATTGCCTTTTGATCTGCGCAATTTTGTAGAGATCCTTCGGCCTTCATTAGATCAATATCGACTTTATCTGTGGGCTGTTCATCGTCCAGGCTTAAATTACTTAGACTGGTGGCACATGAGAATTGAGCGGGGGTGTTCTCCACTTGGAATGTATTGAGATCATCTTCGAATACGCTGCGCAGACGAGGTGGTGCTGGATTTAGATTCTTTGAACTACTGCTTGCCACAACAGCTATCCCTGGCGAGAAGGGCAATTGAGAACTACTGTTTCGCCGTGGTGATTGTGGCATACTTTGTGTGGGAGAATCTGGAATATCAGAGGGTGATATCACACCGCTCGCCAGTCGACTAAAATCACTAACCACGGAACTTTTGTCGTCGGCAACTATAGCTCCGACTTCTTCCTCTTCGGCAAGTGAGTCCATAGAGCTGTGACGCGAAAACATTAACGGCGTCTCTTGTGCCGAGTTATAATTGTTCTTTGACAATGTTGCACATGGCCCTGGCTCTTGCGTATTTGGAGGCAAAATAGATTTGTCTTTTATATCGATTGCTGCTACAGCTGCAGCTGGCTCAGGTGACTTCTCTTCGGTATCCTGTTTTATATTGGGGTTAGTTTTTTCGGTCTTTGATTTTGCCTGTGCATTTCCATTAGTTGTTTGTGCATTTTGCGGCGACTCTTCCAGGCTGCTCAAAGACTCATAGCGACTAAAGTAACCAGGTGTCCCTTCTTCGCAGTAGTTTATTGGTTTTTCTGGAGTATATGAACCAGATCCATAGATCACGTTACTTGAAGGAAGAACGGATGTCTGTGGCTTATTGCGAACTATGTTTTCTTCTACTAATTTTGGATTTTGTAAATCACTTACTGATGCTGCATTCGAAATAACGTACGGAGTATCCTCAGTTTGGTAACACTTTACACTGTCTTCGAGAATTAGAATTATTTCACTTCCGTTGTTCATTCGTGTTTTTTCTTCCATATCTGACTCAACTTGATTTTCAGCATATCTTAAGCTAAAATCCGTAGGCTGATCCAAATCAGTCTCTTGGTAACTGGAATAGTTACGAGCTGTTTTGAGACCCTTTTGATTAGTCTTTGTTGCAGAGTCCGATAGAGATTTATTGGACTTGGAAGTAGCACTCTCGGAGTACTTTGCGGAGTAGTCAATCGGTTGTTCTGTTTCGTTTTCAACATCAAATGCTGCTGTCTTCACGGCGAATTCGATATTTCTATCCGGAGGCATTTTTCCTCGAACCAAAGCTGAATTGCCTCGCATCATTTCGTAAGCTGAATCGGATTTTGCTGAAAAAATAGAATCTCTGCTCTCACTCTTCGAGACTACTGCGGATCGTGTAAGACGCACCGGAGGTGGAGGAAACTTACGGAGATCAGTTAATGGGGTGAAATCATTTCTTTCCTTAGGTGGCGTCACCACGTCTATATTCTCACATGTCTCTGAAAGATTCTGGTTGACTAACTCCTGTTCGAGAGCTTTTTGTTTTCGAGCATTTAATGTTGGTAATTCCTTCAAACCCATTGAACGAGCAATTGGATCCATATTATTCTGATTAAGTATACTAGGCCGAAAATTTTGTAGATTCTTGAGTGCAGCCGAACTGCCCTCCGATATTAATTTGTGCTTCGAGTGAATAAGTGATCGCAGCATTGGAACTGCTCCATTATCCCATAAAAATTTCTGATCTTCTGCTGAACGGGCGGATAAATTCCACAACGTTCCGCAAGCATTGCTCACAACAGTCAAACTTTCTGACTTCAATTGCTGCAATAAAATTGCCAAACAATTACGTTCACGTAAAATTTTCCTATAGTCCTCACGAACTGCTATATGACTAGAGACGTTTCGTAGGATTCCTCCTGCGTTCTCGATGATTTTAAGTGTCTTGCTTGGACCCTCATAGGTCAGCATATCGACTAGAAATGCCAAAGCTCCACCAACAGCACAGAATTCAGCTTTATTAGTGCTACAATGAGCAGAAAGATTCCACAAAGCAGAAAGAATAGCTTTCAGTGTATTTTCGTTCTTATTGATCATGGCAGCTTTTGCCAATGCTGTCACTGTGCCAATTTCGTTTAAAACAGCTTTCATATTGCTATCGACACGCCACGATAGATTTCTCAGCACACTTGCAGTAACCTTTTATGGAGGAATTTAAAGACATTAAAATGTGTTTTTATAAATAAGAAAAGAAAAAACTTACCTGCAGCAGATCATCTGGAGCTGAATCTAACTGAGCAACAAGAGCTTCCATAAACTCCTTATTTCCACAGAGCAGAGTTTTGTTGTTCTCATCTCCAAAAGTAAGGTTCGTCAATGCCATTAGAGCATATCGTCTCAGCGAGTTGCAGCATTCATCTTCTGATTTCGGTCCATGAACCGCATGATCCAAGTGGACTAAACTAGCTATAGCTTGCAACGCACCCAGTTGACACATGGCGTGTCTGTGTTCCTCGTCAAAACTGACTTTCATAAGACTTGAAATAGCTGCCAGTGGATGACGGTCCGAATCGTCAGCAATTGCTTCTCCTCCACTTTGGAGTAATGTCTTCAAGAAGTTGCAATAGTCCAGTATTTGTTCGATGAGTCTTAAGACTTTCGCCTCGCGGCGACCCACCTTGTCATCGGGATGGCTGTGCACAACATTATGCAGCGCCATTCCAGAGTATTTACGAACTCCATCATTGGCATCTGAGTGCATCATTTGAACAAGCAATGGGATACATCCAGACTTGCGCAGCGCAACGCAAGCTTCACTTGTGCGAGATAGATCGAGAAACTTTTTAGACACATCTACCGAGTCGTGAGATCCTAGCATTGAGGCTAAGGAATAAACACACTCAGCTTTGGGCAACCCCGAGTATTGACTTCCATCGGTGCGTTCTTCAGCTGGCCAAGCTAAACTACTCTCCATTGGTGGCACAACAAGATCACTCTCAATAAATCGCGATAGCGTATAACTGGGCTCCTTATATTTACGAGTCGATCCCCGTGAGTCTCTATCCCTATCCAGTGAGTGCTTTCGGCCACTTGATCCAGATGTAGACCTCTGAAAGTCGTGTTGTCTCTCGAAATTTCTATCTAAACTTCTATGTTCACGCATGTCTTTCTCGAGCATGTAGTCAGGTGGAATTGGATTCTCGTCCAGAAAATGTTTTTTCTTGCCAAACGCACCACTAGAACTGCCACCGCAAGAACTTCTCACCACAAGCGTATTGTCATCTTGAGTGAATTCTTTTTTGGTATAACCACTTGCAGCCAACTCATAGTCACTTATTTCACCATCACGTTCGTATTTTTTGTCGATTTTTAGATTTTCACCCAGACCTGAGCTCGCAGACGATGACACCTTATGCTGTGAGCTTCCTTGAGGCCCTCCAATCGTTAGAATTGCACTAAAATCTTCTTCGAATCCTGGCGGTGCTACAGCATCGTAGTCTAAAAAGTGACGTTTTTGTGGTGCAACATCATCTAGGGCTTCCAAGTCTGTATGGTCAATGAATATATCATCCAGATCTTGATTCGATGATGCCGATGAATGCGAGCATGTGAGATCTTTTTGTAAAGACGACATGGTGTATCTTATTCGTTTGTGTTTTCAATTTCTTAAGCACTCAATGGACCATCTTTGGGAACTAAAAATATACAGAGAAAATATATAGTTTCGGTTTAGTTGGACTATTTCGTGTGGATGTCTATTTTTAGTGCTTGCAGCACTCTCTTTTACTTTGATTTATGTATGTTACCCAGATAAACTATTTAGCCCAGGATAAACCTAAGGGTTTGAATCAAATGACAAACAGATGTTGTACGAGAATTGAAAAAAAAACAGTTCCTTGAAGAACATTGGAATAAAAGTTATTTCGAATAAATTAAATTCAATAATAAATTTGTGTGTGTATCCAAGAGGCATTATATAAAACAAGTAATTTTTAATATATTAGTCATATTGATATTATTTGTTGACAAAGAAGATTGGCTTATAGGTTTTCATCACTTAATGATATCCAAATGGTCTATAAAAACACCTACATAACTATGTATATATTTATGTGTATCATGTATTTAATTTTGAGTAGTGTTTTTGTTTAAAAGAATTATAACTTCGTCTCATGACCAAATTATGTCAATAAAAACAGAAATCTTTTGATAATAACTACATATTTATAAATACATTTTTTATTCACATGGGATTGCGGTTTTGGTAATAAGTTGTAAGTTGTTTTCATTATTGTACAGCGTGCTTGAATTGCATAGTGTTAAATAAATTTTTTAAGTTGCAAAACAATATATAAAAAATTCTTGGGTGCGAGTATAGCCATATAAATGATATTAATTGGTGTAAGCTTTAACAAAGTACGGGAATTAAATTACATATTGTTTTCTGAATGCCCACACAAATGCTTGAAATAGCAAAAGTTGGATACATCCACCCACACAAACCAAAGTAAGGTCGCTTAATAAAATTAATGTTGTGATCTTATAGCAGACAAAATAAGTTAAAAAAGAAGATATAAATACAAGAGAAGTCCAACTTAGCATTTAGTAATCGTCATTATCATTAGAGATTTATGGTGGAAAGGTTAAAAAGTAAAATAACCTAACTTTTAAAAGTGGATTTCTTTAAAAGTAATAGAGATATCTAAAATGTATAAACAGATTTTTTTAGAAGTTCAAAAGCCATCAAAAATCTTTTACATTTTCAAACAGTTTTATCTCAAAAATCTATCGTGATATAGCTATTTCAAAACCGGTTTCGGATTCAACATATTCTTGGAGGAAAAAAGTTTGTATATATAGCAATATCAGGATTTCTCAAATAAAATAAAATGGAGGTATGAGTTGCACGTACATGCTCTTTTGAAGTTGTACTAAATTGCTACATTGCAATGTATTTTTAATTAAAAACTTTTTATGTTTGTCGTATTTAAAATGCATTTAATTTCAATTTTCTAGTTAGGTTACAGTAGCGGTCAGCGGAGGGCTGACCACTTAGACCAATATCCGTATCCGTTGTGATACATCAAGGATCTGGAAAATATCCTCCTTTACTAATTAAACCATTTTGAGCTACGTCTATGGGACAGAGCTGGTACGTACAAAGAAGGTGTGGAATTGTTTCCTCCTCCTTTTCAAAAAAAAATCGTTTGCATGCACGCCAAGACGGGTTGCATGTCTACCTATAAGACAGTGTCCAGTAATTAAACCTATGAATATTGAACTGCTGCGCCATCTCCACGAGAGATGAACGACAGATTAGGTCTGTTTTGGAGTTTGAGGAGACAGATTCCAAAGATTTGATAGCCCCCTATGAAATAATATGTTACTTCGGAGTGATCCGAGCGATTTTAGAATAACGGTGTGACCAATAACATTGTTGATTCACTGAGAGGAGGCTTTAATTTTCTATTTCATATGTAAAAAAAAATTCAGTAACAGGTACATATTTTAAACAGTTTTTTTTCGAGGACCTCAATTTTAAAGATCGAGGTAGTATTTCTTGAATTGTAGCTAATTCCGTGCAGCACAATTGCCAGTTTCGATATTTTTTTGCAATTAGAAAATCGTAGAAAATTTTTAAATTATATTTTTTTACAATTTACAATTTTTTTTTTCAACTTTCAAGACAAAATAGGTGAGAACAGACCTACAGCTGCGCTGCCAAATAGAAAATAGATCTACTTCTGCTTTGGTCTGACTTTTACTATATTACAATATAAAGCGGTCGCAACGGCTGAAGTAAAATTTCAGACTGCCTCATAAGAGTCCATTGTTTCTATTCGAAATTTCAAAGACCGACCGACGACGCGGCGGCTAACGCACAACATTTGCAGCCGCGCCATTTTTATGTTAAACTTAGATATCTATCGAATGAAATCATTTTATGCATTGTGGAATTTAATTTTTGCCTCTGCCGACTGGCCTAGGAGGGAGATTAGTATATAGATTATTTACAATAGTTGAATTGAAACATTTTTTTTATAAAGTTGATAAACAAAAATTAATCTTTACAGATATATTTTTCGTATTTTCTATCTATTTGGTTACCTACACACGTCACGTATCTTTATAATTTTTCCAATTAAAATACATATGTATGTACCTACATACATGATGTATAAGGTGTTCAGAATAATAATGGTATGTAATACTTATTTTGATGAATAGATCCCATAAGTACCTTCATTGACCGCAAGTTAAAAAATGAATCCTAATTCACTTTCACGAAAAAGTAAAATTAAGCTAATTAAACGATTAAATTAAAAATATTCATGTAATCTTATCTGCAAGTGCTATTTAAACGTTAAAAACATCAACAAAAAAAAAATATTTAAGAGAAGAAAGTTTTCATGAAAATCAGATAATTTTATATGTTTAATATGAATCAAGTCATTCGATGTGATATACATTTTAGTGGCTTTTACTTTCTTACATTTAAAAGTTTACATTTAAAAGCAAGAAGTTTTATGTTTACAGCTTTAGGAGCATGTCTATGACCACCTTTAGGTAAAACAGACGATATCTTCCTTTTCAATATCTTGGGCAGTTCTAAAAGAGTCGGCACCTGCTACGAAACTTTAATATTTATGCTCTATTCCAACTATTCCTTGTGCATACAAAGTAAATAAAAAATGTAATAATGTTATAAAATAGCATTTTTTCATTTAATTAGGAAACCTTAGAAGAATTTAAAATCGTGTAGAAAAAGAGTTTTATATTTTTTGTTTAATGACGAAAATTCTTTTATTACGTTTAAAAATAACTTTTGATTTCGTTTATTATTTTGTTTTAACCTGCTTTCTTTATATCTAATAAAATTATACACACTTCTTTTAATTAAGAATAGAAGAAATCGAGGTCTATTGCAAATTTAAATATTATTCAATTAATTTGCATTTCGTGTTTAAAAAAAAAAACAATTTTAATGAAAACAAATTGTTTTAAACAAATCTGGAAGTATTAGCCCACTCACAAAATAAGCGGTCTTGATGACGATCTTGCAAATGACTAAGATATTTGTTTTTATAAAATAAAAAGAAAACAATTTACTAGATCTCATTCATAATAAATATTGGCGCCCGTTGCATATATCTATATATGTATATTTCAACAATCAGAAGAATTACTAATGAGGCATTTAAATGTTTACATTTTTTTTAACTGTTTGTCATAAGCTGTTCAGTGAGCACGAAATAAGTGTTATTGACCGACTCTAATTGATTTTCTAGCTTGTATTTTTTTTTTTTCAAATTTACTGCTAGGGCGTTGAATAAAACGATTATGACGATCATAATTAAAAAATAAAAGAACAATTTTTATACCAAGCGTAGACGCTCTAATTAAAATTGCACCCGAAATTGATTGTATTTGGCATGTCAATCAATAATTATCAAAACGAAGCCAGGCACTAAAGTAAAAGATGTTTTAATTTTTTTTATAGGGATGACGAAAACAATTGTGTCTTATTTGAAACCTAATATTGTATAATACTCCAAATAAGGGCATACAATCGATAAGGTACTTATTTATCAATGACAACCGCATTCCATATAGAGTTCGTCTTTGTTTGTATAGAATTCATGAACCTATTTGGTTTGTTTTGTTGGGTTTTAATTTAACATGATTTTTTTCTAAGATACTCGTAGTTCTGTTTTCAAGTTTTGACGAATTTGAATTTTGAAGTTTTTATTCGGCTCAGAAGCCTTTTAAATTTACATAAAATTTTACTTTTTGAGTTATAATTATATTCAAAGTATTTTCTCTTAGGCTTTTATGTTTCTTATGTTGGAAGGTGTATTGAAGGGGAAGGTTGAATGTCTTGAGCGCCTTAGGTTATATTGAACCATTCTTATTTCGGGAACACTAGATTGAAGATCATCGGGGCATATGTTATGTTTTAATTTAAAGACGAACATCATTGTTATCATACAAAGTCTTGGATTTATATTTAACCATTTAGGGGACTGAAGTCTAAGCAACGGAAGTGATAAGATAAATCTCAGGGACAATACATTGCACATTATTTCGAAACGTGGTTTGACAGTCACATTAAATATTTTGACAGGACTATTTTTAGAAATATTTCTGCGCCCTCTTCTTAAAACACTTAATTTTGGTGACACTCTTTTACGAATAAGCAGCTTTCACCAAGCGTCTTTTATAATATTTTAATTGTATTTTTTTCTTCGAAATAATATAATAATGTTATTATTATTACTAATTTTTAATAGGTAATTTTCCGAAAAATCAAATAATTTAAGACAGATAATACATAATATTTAAAACAAAAATATACAAAGGTGCCTATGCTCTTACGCAAACAAAAGAAAAGATGTGATTAATAAATACGAATAGTATTATTTTATCTGTACTGCTACAGATCCTATTGTTTTAACTTTTCTGTTAAATAAACATAAATTAAAAATAAAAATCACGACAACTATCTTTAATTGAAGATGAAATACCTTTCTCTTATTATGGAATTAATTCTCATCAACAAGCAGCCATTCACCTTATATGCTTTATATGAAGGCCAAAGTAATTTCCATAGAATAGCAATAAAACAATAAACACTATTAATCAGTCGGAAAGTATATTATTATTCTAGTGTCAACAAAACTGATAGTGATGCATCTCTTCGATTTGTGATTTGCATTGTTGGCTGTAAGTTCACTGTTTCTTAGAAAATACACAGTTACTTTAATTCACATCGAAAAAAAAGACCAAATCGAGGTGTGATATTTCTTAAACGATCAAATCATTCTTTATGCAATTTGTTTTAGATAATAATGCTCAAATTTAAATACACCAGTGGTTTTGCATTTTTTTGTGTTGGTGTTTGAAAATTTATTTTTTTCCAAAATGTTTAAAATTCGATAACTTTTTTTAATTCAAATTATTGAGTAAAAAATTAATTTTTGCTATTCATTTCCTTAAATTTCGTCTGGTACCGAAGATTTTGCATTTTTCGTTTCAAAAACGTTATTTTTTTAATTTCAAAAATCAATCGCACTATAAATTTGAAAAAAAAAAATTGTAGCAGAACGATTTGGACTTGATTTAAAATTGAAATTTTTAGTTTAAACTCAAAAATTGTTTAGTCTGTTATCTAAGTTTTGATTTTTTTTATGATTAAATTAGGTATTTGCATCTCAGCGATTACTCGATTTGGTGGAAAAGTTGCAGCCAATAGAAGTACGGTGGATCCACTCTACGTCGACTGGGATATTTTCATTCCAAAAACGATTGGGAACCCTACCAGCTCTGTAAATCATCTAAGAAAATAGGTGATAAACGAAGTTGCTACCCTTCAATCAAGTAGATTTAACGCACAATGAAGATCGTTGACCAAGCTTTGGATGGCCGTCTGCCAGAAATAATACGGTTACTTGAAGACCAGTGCGGATGAGATGCAATCCAGTTACCTAGGTATTAATCCGAATGGAAAAATATCGGGATTCTTCAAGACATTTGCATTTCTTATTAGTTGTTTTTTTTTTTAAGCCTAAGTTGCACTTAGGCATCAAAGAATTCCGGAAATCTGGGTTCAAAGCATCATGACTGTAGCACCCAAGTTGGTCATGCTGTATTTTGTTCAAAAAGTATTTTTTATTTTATTTTTAAAAAATATCTTTAAATTTTGTTATGTATTTTATTTATTTGAAAAAAGTTTCAAAATAAAATTAGACCAATTTTGAAATAGGCGGTTCAGTTTTTGAAAGCTTATGAATTTAATTTAGGTATATAATTTTTGAATAATTTTTCACAAAAAAAAGTGGTCGAATTCAGATGAAGCTTAATCAACATTTAGCTAACGACTAAAATAATTTATTAGTTTTTTTTCATAAGAATCTGGAGCCGTTTTACCAATTGAAAAGTCATTGGTAAAGATTTTACTGTCGACCATGTCACAAACGCATGAATGAAGGTCAATGGCCTTTTTCAATTGCAGTTTTTCCTTACTATACCTATACTTTATATTTTGTTTTGCTTTTATTCAAGGAAGGTAATCATTCTTAAACCATACAAACTCAAATAAAAAAAAAAACTTCTTTATAGTTAGCTGCGGAATCACCGATACGATAACCCGTGTTATAAATAATAAATTGATTTCTGTCGTTACAATGGCATCACCTTTATACAATCAAAAATACAAGCGACATAAAAAGGCAGGATATTGAGTGACTATATTTAAATCAGTTTAAAAATCTAATTCCGCCCATCCCTTTTACTAATATAAATAAATAGGTATGTATAAACACCGTGTCGCCTGTTTGTAATAAAAATTATTTCCATCTATCATCAAATATGCTATATCCGCAGCGCAAGATAAATAATAATGTGAATGATTTATAGAAATCTGAACCTACTTAAACATAATTCTCCCAACCAAACAAAAACCACTCCATTCACACACTTCGAGTTAAAATTAAATTTGTATTTTTAAATAGTTACACCATCCTTCCATATCAATAAATTTTAATTCTTTTTCTTTTTTTTTTTTTCTTTATGGAAAAAGAAAGAGATATAATAATAATTTTTGCTTGATTCTTGGCTCATTTGCCTGTCTGTTGTTCACAGAAAAGAATTAAATTCAACCAGCGCGTTACAGAGAACAAAAACAAAAAACGAAAAAAAGCATAAACCAAAAACTATTAATATACATTCCCCATAAAATGTTTTATTTACATTACATATACTGCGAGGCGAACGAGTGTGTCCAGAATTATAAAGCAGGAGCTCGTTCTGCCGGCCGCTTAATATGTGATGACGGCCACTTCTTCCAATTTCCAACCAACAAGGGGCAATGATTCATATTCACAAGCCAGATTCACCACCACCACGACTATCTCTATACACAACAATCGCACTATGCGCAAATATTTACTTTTATTTATCTTTTTACTTTTTAGTAGAACCAAATCACTTCCCGGCTAATTTAACAACAAAAACTACATTCTTATCGACTTATCTACGCTGCGCCTTTGCAAAATTGTCATTTGCCACCGACTCGACGCCACTCTTGCGAAATGTGATAAAAATATTTTTCGCAATAATTTTGAATTAGATCACAAGATCAAAATGAGGAATTCCAAGAAATTCAATGATTAATAAATGTTTACCCCGAGCCCGACGAACTGACAACTTGGAAAAAAAAAGAAGGATAAACGATATGCCCAATGCCCATATGAGTGTAAGGTTCGAGTTCATCTATAAAACATGATACATGAAAGAAAGCAACAAAGATGAAGAAGAGCAGGGAGGGACCTTCGTCGCCGTACCATTTATTATTGATTTTTCTCATCTTTGCCCTGTAGAAGAATGGACTACGGCTGCGACTTTGAAGAAGGCACTATGGAAAAAAAGCAAGGAAAGACAAAAATCATTCCACCATGGCTAGGTCGACCGCAGAAATAAGAAATTTATAAACTTTACATAATATTATTGCATTTTAATTGTTAAGTAAACTTTAAACAAATGAAGATTTGTTTACAGTTAAGAAAACTAACTGTTCAACAGCACGATGCAAATGCAATGCAATGCAAAATCTCAACATGAATATTATAGCGTTTCTTTTTTTCTTTCGTCTAATTAATTAGGCTTTTACGTCTGAGTAATTTTTTTGGATGAAAACTATTTATTTTATTTTCTCATTGCTTTTTTTCTCCACCAAATAGGATGGTACATTGGTAAGAAAAAAGTATTCCCAATTAGAAAAAAAAAATCTGGATCACTTACCTCGGATAATCCAAAGATGATGCTGGATGTTGTTTAATGAAAACAAAGATTTTGTTAAAAAAATGTTATTGATTATTTCATTTTTTTCTTTCTTGGTTTTTCTTTTCGTTTTTATTTATTATTTTTTCAGTTTTTTTTTTCTTCTGATAAAATTTCACCGAGGAGGAGCACACACAAAATTATACGACATAACAAGACGACGACAAGAAAAAATCTGAGGGAGAAAATATTTTTTTATTTCAAGAAAGATAGAAAAAATCAGGGTGCGAATGTGCGGATGAGATGAAATGATTTTTGTGGTTGGTTCAAAAGAGACAAACACATATCCAAACGGATTGATTTTTGACATCAAGTTGTAGTAGAATATAAAAAAATCTGTAGTAGATTATTAGCAGGTGGATTTGGGTAGGGTGTGCTTGGATAAGTTTGGATTTGATACAAAAGTTTCAAATAGCCGTTAAAATTCAAATTAAGGCGCTCGCAAAGCGAAGGAAACAGTTAAGGTAAGGATTGCCAAAACCAATACGAAACATTCGGATACGACTATGAACTAACAATAACAACACTTTGCTATGGTGTTGTTGTCATTTTTTTTTCGTCGTCGCGACTCACGACCGACAATTTCGCTTTTTTAAAGTTTTGTTTATTTTTTTTTTTTTTGAACATTGAACATTTACGTGTTTTCATATTTTTAAGCCATTTTTTTTTAATTTCTAAATATTTAAAAAGTGGATAATGTTGCAAGTAAAGTTCTATGTTTATCTGCTTCTGACCAATTTGTTGGTTCATTCATTCAAAAAACTACAATTGGCGATTTTTCTTTGCAAAATCTTGGTCCAAATTAAATAAATTGATTATTGAATTAATCATATTCCTTAAATATCTGGAACTATCTCCATCGATTGTCGTCAACTCAAACTTAAAAAAATAAATACATAAATTGCAACCAAAAAAGATGTACATAAATATTTAAATCAAAAGAATTATTTGAAGTTGTAAGTTAATTGAAGATTTAAGGTCGAATAAAGTAGCAGCATAGGGTTGTAAGACAGCCAGACCTGAAACTTAAAACAATGCTAAACGCTCTCATTTGCTGGCTTTTGGCGACTAACCAATATTTTATGGAACAAGTTAAATGAATATAAAAAAATACATTGCACAGAAAATTTTTTATTTTAAACATTTATTTCTTATTCTTATCCTTAATTGTGTACTTATCGTATGTCTTTGTAGGATCATACGGTTCCCAACGGCTAGCTGGAAAGATGTGCTTATTTCTCTCGTACCAGTTCCTCAGCAGTACTTTGCCAGCATGGGATTCCTCCTTTTCTACAGTTGCATCGCTAATCATTCGAACATCGTCGTGCACATCGAATTGAAATAGAGGTCCACTTTTGCCTCTTGCTTTGGTCACAATAAAATCGTAAAAAGTGTAATGATGCGGCAGTATCAAATCTTCCTTTACATACATCAGTTGATCGGCCATAACCGTTTTCAGTTCGTTGAATTCTTTGCGCAGAACTTCCAAACATTTTTGCAGAAACTGATAGATAGAATTGCCTTTTTTCATTGTAGCACTTCGACGATGCCCAGATCCATCCCAGTAACTGAAGGTAATTGTGATCTCTTGGTCTTTCAGAGCAGCCTGTTGGGCAACCCATTCTTGGCGTAGTTCCTCTCGCAGACGATTCTCTCTTTCTTCACGTTCCCGATCGGGGAGGAATGATGTATCCACATCTGGATTCTTACATATTTTCTTCTTCTGTGGCTCGTCGCTTTGCACCTCAGTTCTCCACTTCTTCACGGGTTTTATATCCAGTGGTTTTATGTCTTCATCCTCTTCATCAGCTTCATCTTCGTCCAAAGTAAATGATAACGCTTGAATTTGTCTTTTTTGTTTGTTCTTCTCGGCCTGGATCGCCTCGAGGGCCCTCAATTTCTCACGTTCTTTTTCGTCTTTTTTCTGAGCTAACTTTTTTTCGCGTTCTCGTACAATATCTTCCTGCTTTGCTTTCATCTCATCCAACGTGACCAACCCAATTGTTGAGGTTTTGAGTTGTTGTTCCACGGCATCGTAGTGGCTGGCGAATTTGTTTTCGATGTTGGAAATTTTTAAATCCTCTTCAATCTTCTTTTTGCGGAATTCGATTTCTTGTTGGGCGATTTCACGTTTTTTCATCAATTGCATAGCACGGCCAGCTTCACTGGCTGCTCCTTTATAGTGAGCCATTGTTAAGAATTTGAATAAAAACAGTTCTGTTATCCAAAATATAAAAAAACTTATGCTAGCACAAAATTTTATAAAGAAAATCTTTTTGTATTCCGATTTCCAGAATGCAAATACAAAAATTGTGAAAGAAAACGAAATGTCAAAGATAAATGTCATTTTTGTGACAAAGTTTCTTAGCACTGAGCTTGATAAAAGACTAGACAAAAACAGGGTGTTTATATTCAAACAATATGATTTACATGTGGCCATAGTTATTATACACTCTCCACTTCATGCAATTGAGTATTGACACAAAACTGTTAAAAAGTGGGAAAACATACATAGTGTGAAAGAAAGCAGTATATAAAACTGCACCCCACACAACTTGTTTTGTGGTAGCACATGCAAATTTTAAAGATTGGTTCTAAGGTTGGTATTCACAGACTCCTCCGTTGACTGCTCCAGCCTAAGCACAACCAGTAAAATAAATCTGTTGGATGTTTATATTTAAAAAAAAAAAAAATATGAAACACTGTACAAAATGGTGGAATGGAACTGTTTTGTTATATAAAATAATCGGTGTTAGCCGGTTGACTAAAATATGAAGAGTACAAACAAAACAAAATCAATTTAAATTGAAAAATCAAAATTCGTATATTTTCACACAAGTTAAAACATTAAGAAAGTTCTGGACGTTGAAGTTGTTTTTTAAACTTCTCCGTTACAACTAATTTTGTAATATATGTCGGTGCGTTACTCAGCAAGAATTCTGTTACTGCATTGATAATCAACAAAGAGCAGTACACAAATAATACCAAAGTTAACAGTGGAACACATAAAATCAGCAAAGGAACCTTCCGATCAGTCACAACATATGTTTCACGTGTGATATTCTTCATCCATGTCCAAATGTATGGAAATAATTGATCAAATACTTCTTTTGCTCTTACTACGATGTTTTGAAAACAATTTATAATTTTGGTCACCAATAAAACAAACATCACCATAAATATCATTATGAAGGAAATGTCTTCAGTTTCATACGTAGTGGTAGCTTCAGATGATTCTGGTTGGTTTTGATATTCGGCTATGTCATTCTTTTCCGTCTTTATGGACTCCATTATCCTGTAGAATTCTTCATCTTCGTCCAATTTTGTTTTGAAATTCTTTGAACTATTTGAAACAAAGCTTCCTCTGAAGCGATTTAACCCAGGCTTTGAACTACCGTACAGTTTAAATTGAACTGGATCAAACATTATTTATAAAAGTTATTCTTTAAAATTGCCCGTTACGATATTATTTTGAAGTTATTATAAAGTAGAAGATAACTTGATTTCCTTTTTCGTCTAATTATGTCATAGTTTAGGGTAGAATTTAAAAAATAATACAAGCCTTTTTTGCTATGGAAGGGGGTTAGTCACCAACCAAAAAAACAAAACACTTTGGTAACAAATTTTTAAATTAACGGCAATTCTTGCAAAAAAATGTAATGGATTGCTTCGAGCTATTTTTTAATATTTTTTTTCTTACTCATCCCCACTAGAGTTTTGATGCATTTGAGCAAATTTTGTGCAACTCGCTACCTTAAACTTTTAAGAAAATAGTGAATAATATTTTAAGGATGATATTCACCGAGCGTTCTAAAGTTAAGTTAAGCCTCTCAAATCAGAAACCCTCGCATATTAGGTCATACAAATTTACCTTTCATGAGCTATTGATGTTTTGAGTTATTACGCTCTAAATCTTAAGGGCTTAAGGCTGGTATTCGCCGATTATCTCAACTTTAAGAGCCTCTTAACTGAAAGAATTTTCCCTCATTATGTTATAGAAACTTCCCTTTCATAAACTAATGAGGGGGCATATTTTGAGTTAAGAGACTCTTAAGAGCCCTCGGTGAATACAAGCTTAAGCTTGTTTTTGTTTTAGAATCTCCAAAAGATAATCTTTAAACTAAAATAATACAATTCTCTTCAATTGTATGTTTTGAATTTTTTTATTTTCTACTACAAGTTGAATAAAAAAAATTACAAATTCATCATCCTTCCCTGAATGCTTGTGGTCTGGCATTTATATATTTACAACCGCAGCTAATTTTTCATTCATCTGGTAGAATATGCTCTCAACACGTCTTTAGACATGGAATCTACTCTCACTGCAAGCAAGGCTATATAGTGCGTTTCTAAGACAATTACATTCAGTCTCAGGCAACTTATACAACTCAATTTTATATGAACTAAAAGTGTCTAAAGAGAATGTTCATATTTATTTCAAGTAAGGTACAGTAAAAACCAACTCATTGAAGGTAAAATAAAATTAGCAGTCGTATTTATAAACGCCACATAGAGGCTGCGTAAAGTTACAATGGCTCTAAATGTCAAAAAGTTATTTATAAATGTTATGTAACGTTAAATAGAGGTATTTTAAGCTAAACGCTTTGAGAAGCTGCGTAAAGCCTATATAATTGTCTGTCAAATCCCATACAAAAAGAACACAAAGGCATTGGACAGAAAATGTTTTTAAAATATGGATTTACCCAACGTTGAATAGAGGCTTAATAAGCGCTTATACGCTGCGTAACTATTCACCCGCTCAGAGGTGTTTTAGTGAATTCTATTAAATACGGCTGTAACTGCTTAGCTATCCTTAAACGGTAGCTCTATGTACATAATTTACATGATTGTATTATTGTATATTGTTTTATTAATTGTATATTTCATCGAAGTTTAAATCAAACAAAATAATCCTCGGACACATTACATCGTATTTGTAAAAATTGTCTAACTTTAGACAATTGCCAACTCTTTTCAAAAACCTTGTTTATAGTTGTTATACTATATAGCTGCCTAACTTGAACACAATATCTTAACCGTGAATAATGTGATATTAATTTTTTATTAAATAAAGCCTATTTCCACCAAGTAAGTGGTAAATAGTAAATACGATTGATTATACATATGTGTGCACTACTCTTACCCGCCATTGTTTAAGGTTCCTGGAGATGTATTTCGGCCCCTCTCACACTCTCGCAATGCACTCGTTATAGTTTTGAAGCATATGGTCAATGTCAAGTCAATTCATTGCCACGTACGTCCTCGTATGACAGAGTCAACGCATCTCTAACCTGTTCCTCAAATGAAGTTCATCATTTGAAAAACGGTTTGGCAAGAAAATCTATTTACGAATGTTTAGAGCTTTCTAGTGGCAGCGGCTGTGACTTTCCAAGTGCTGCACTCACGAAGAAGGATGAATTTTTTGTGTGTTTTGCAAGAGCTGTATCTTTGAGAAAAATGATGAAACAAATACCATTCTGAAGCTTAATGATTCTTATTTGCAACATTTCTCAAATTTGCATTAATTCATGCTCAATAAATGCTTTTAAATGATATATTTGAGATCAAAAAGAAATTTTTTTTTTTCATTCAAGAAAAGAAAAATCGTTCACTAAATTTGTTGACTAGTACCTACATAATTTTCAAGTTGGTAACCCTATGCTGCGTAAGATCAGACAATCTTCTGTACCAATAGAATGATTATTATTTGTAAAAGGACACATTTTGTTTTCACTTACTCTCACCAAGAGTGTTAATGAGATTTTTTTATTAAAATAAATACAAAATAAAAAAAATTGATCGAGTAAAAGCAAATCGAGTACAAAATTCAATTAAAAAAATTGCAGAATCTAAAAATGACGAAAAGCACTGCGTCGGTATTTTTCTTTTTGTTGTTAAACTGTTGGATATTTTTTTTTAAATTCCTTATTTATCCATTATACTTATAGCAAGCATCTAAAATTACCATAATGAAAAGCAAGTACTGAACAGTGATTTTCTTCAAGGATTTGAGTTTTAAGTTTTTTTTTCTTTTGGCTTATATTTGTTTACTTATGTCCTGTCACGTTTCGCGCAGGTAACATCTGAAGCAAAAGCTTTCTCTCCATTTCTCTAGCTTTTTTTCTGTCTTCAATTTTCCAACCCAGTTTGGATTTCGAATAGTATTTATAAAAGCTATTTTCTATCAGGACAAACATATCCTTTTTGTATTTTTAAGTTAGTTCTCAAACGATTTAAGAATCGTTAACAGAGCAGAGACGGAAGATTTTGATACCCTTTTTTGTAAAAACGGATTGAAATCAACAATATTTCAAAATTTCGTGTTTAGCAATAATTTACTTCATTGAGGGCCAATTAATGTTTGTAACTTTTTTTGTTTTCGATAAAAGCTATTGAAAACTTTACTGTTATTTCCATTATGATCGAAATGTAATATATTTTTTTGTTATTGTCCGTTTGATTCCTATACGATTCTTTTATAAGTTGCAGGCGAGACATACAAAATTTCGGGAGATTGATTCTTAATAAAATTAAGATGAAAGTTACCCATAATTGATAGGTATTTATACAACCTGGCGCCATAAGCTTTTGTGGCAATAGCCATTTACTGTGATGGAACAAAGAAAATAAAAAAAAAACTATAATATTTTTTGGCGAAGGAGGTGAAGCTACCTTTCAAAACTGGGCTATTAATCACTCTACATCTGCCTGCCATATTAATATTTATTCTGTTTTTTGTTTTGTATGTGATTTATATAAATTAACCCGTCTTCTGCAATTTTTCCTAATCTCATGAGAATTTGTTTTCTTATTTTTGAAACGAATCAACGAGTAATACAATAAATAATAATTTTGTATGTGTTTAGTGCGACGCCATTTTTGAACTCTAAGAGAAGAGTTGGTATCTTCCGTTTGGAATAAGAAAAATTTTCAAAGACCAACCGACGACGTAGACGATGACAGCAAAAAATTGCAATTTATGAATCTTATTAATATGGGTAGGTTAGGTAGGCATACTTACCTACTTTAATCTAATGACTTGGTAATTTGAGTTGAGGGCATTAGACGTTATACCCTTAAATAGCATAAAAATATATGTATTTTTATGTTGGTGCCTATTATATAGGCTTCAAGGATATTTTGGTTCTGGGATATGCATTTCGATACTCAAAGAACCCTCCCTTTCTGGGCCTTCCACAACAGATTTTTTCTTAGGGTGTTTGCTTCTAAGACATTAGATTAAGAGGCGAGATGAAATTCTAGATTGTAGTTATAATAGGACATTTTATTTGGAAAGAAGGAAAAAAAAAACTCCCTTCTCTTTTTGTTAGAATTTTAAATGGGAAAGTTGAGAGTGACTGGCCCAGAATATGTGCAAGTATCCATTTCACAATTCTTTTCGAAAACAGACACAAAAAATTGATTTTGCAAAAGTAGAATCTAGTAATATTTTACACGCACATGGTGCCCTAATTCTATCCATTGAGCTTTAGATCTGGTCATTTATTTTTATTTTTGTGTTGGATTGTGTGTTTTTTAGAATCAATTTAAATTCTGAACATTTATGTACATGGATATTATTTATAGAAATGTACGTTGTCCGATATATTTTGGGAAACCAGTTGTAGTTGGGATGGGATATGGTATTCTTTGCGGGCGACGCACGGGCAAATTATATTCCCTTTTTGTCGTCAGTGGAAACAAAAATGTAAAAGTTCATAATGAAAATCATAAAAAAATCCGCACCACCTGATTCAAATTCAATGACGGAAATAGAATGATAAAACAAATTCAAAATGGATGATGCTGTTCTGGTTCTGGTGTGGATGAAAAACAAAAAGAACAACCGTTACCGTTGGAATGGAACATAAAAAACATCTTTACAAAAAACAAACTGACACCATAGATATAATGTACTAATTTTGTATTTAAATTTACATTTGTTATGTAAATTTATTTCTGACATTAAAACGTGATTTGATTTTGTTCTAATCAGCCATTTTGTATGCCAATTTTTTTTGTTGCTGTTGGGATATCTAGAAAGTAACTAATAATTTTAATTTTTTTTTAAAGTTACGACGTACACTTATCTCCAAGGCGGCTAGTTAATTTTCTTCTGATCTTTTCAAGTCAGCTCTAGCCTAATATAATGAAAGATTCTTTTCATCTTTAGAAGAAAAAAAACCAAAAAGTGTTCAAACATGTATGGAGTCCTTTATCAAACTGTGTTTGGACAAATGTGAAGACTTTGATTTATGATTTACTTATTGTGAATCATAAAAATTTCTAACGATATTTATATATAAATATCGTTATCGATATAATAAAGCTCCATAATTATTGTCCAAAGTGTGTGTCAGGTACCCGGATACCCGATCATGTTTCGGGTAAAACCCGGAAATATGGTTTCCCGTGTAACCCTTCAGTGTACCTGGTACCCGGTCGAAATCAATAGCTCTAACATGTACCTCTTTACTTCTTGTTCTTTGATTTGCCATATGCAACATACTATTAAAAACCATATAAATTTGACTTTTTAGTAAAAAGACTAAAAAAAAAGTTAAAGGACTTAAAGTTAATGAACTGCAGTCAAAAGACTTGTTGACTAAAAATTCTAATACCCGCATGTACAAAAGAATTTGTACTAACTAAAAAAGAATAAAATCAGTTAAAATACTGCAGTTAATTAACTTTTAGTCAATGAACTGCTTTTTTTTACTGCCAAGTTAAAAAATAAGTACTGACTGCTGACTGTGTAGTTGCAGTCAAAGTACTTTTGTAAGTTAAAAGACTTAACTGCAGTCAATTGTGGAACAATTATGTTCTATTCAATCTTTGCAACTTAAAATTTAGGCACAGACCGAGATACATATGTATGTATGAATGTTTATTTTGTATGTCGTTAAATATGAGAACTTTCTATTGTAGTTTGGCATGGAGAAGGAAAAAAATAATAAACTAAACACTAATAAAATAAATTGAAAAAATTTGAAACTACATATATATCACAATGCAAATCAATCTTATAGAGACGACAACAAAAAAATAGTAGAATCGATAACCCACTTTTTTTGTACAGAAAGTCATTTAAGAGTGAAAAACAGTAATTCTATATTTTTTCAAGAACTCTTATTTCGTAATTTTTTTGCAATGCATGATGACATGAAGTTCGCCTTTATTTCGACAGTGAAAAAAAAAATCCAAAAAAATTGAAGAACATTTTGTTGTATCATATAAAATTAATTCAATCGATCCGAAAGCCCCAAAACGATCTAAATGCTTGAATCATTTGGCATTGCAATGAATTTCCAATAATACCTTCATCTACCTGAAATAACTCACTCCAATCTATGTATGTTCATACATAATTGTAATGGTATACAAAATAAATTAAACAAATAACACATTACAGCGTTTCATTAGTGTGAAACGCCTCTATATCTACTTCAAGAAGCACGAATGCAAATTGGCAAGAACAAAAGTTCATGGGTCATGGAAAAAACCCTTAAGCTAGACATGCAATCGTTTATATCCATCTTGAACATCCTTAGATATAGATACACCTACACACTCATACAATGCAATCAAATTTATAACTTTTTATGTGCATAATACAGCGACATCCGTTATTTCTCCAAAGGCCACCCACATACTCTACAGACGGATCTGAAGCTTTATTTTTTTTTTTAAACCTAGGATTTTACAAGGTTATGTGCGTTTGAAATTCTCAAATCCAATTAATGCCTGGGGATTTGACAATCTCTGTTTTCTCATTTGAAAACTACAAACGAACTATTACTATACGAGACTGGCTCTTTGATGAGTTCAAAATAGATGATGTGTAGTATAGCATATAGACTCTCAATGTATGTATCTGTGCACATGTCCTTCCAATGAATCAACACCATAATGTAGGAACTGTGAATAAACGTATCTAAATTTTTTCAAGGGTTTAGATGAAAAAAAGATGTTCTATTGAACTAGTACTCAATTTAATAATGGCTAAATAATACACTTACACGCGCTGTGGATTACTACTTGGTTTGACGTACTGCAAATAAATTAATTAACTTTTATGTTTTATGTACTTGCGGTCAACACCAGGAAAAAAAAATTCACAAACAAAATCAAACTCTAGATGAATGGATCAAATTGGAAAGTGGATCCCAACATAACTCGTGTGGTGGTTTACGTTGGCTTTGACCGCTGAGAGGATTTGTTTCATTAATTGATACTCGTACTATGTACATACATAGTTGTATTTTTTTCTAAATCCCGAGAGTATGTGAGAGTAAAACTCCCACGTGGCGGCCAACTATAATAACCCCCGGGGATGTTTAGCAAAACCTAGAGAACTCTCGAGTTTTAGCTTAACCCGCGGATAGAGAGGGCTTTAACGATAATTTTGTACATGTCAGCGAAAGTTCTTTTAGTTAATTCCACTGAGGTTTTGAAAAAAAACAGAACTATTGTCCCAGCAAAAGATTGGCAATTATTGTAGGCTTAAGTCAGGCCTCATGTGGGTGTTTCATTGGGTTTTGAGATAACCGGGAGCATGTTCATTCCTTATTGACAGATTACACTTCCAACTTATACTGTCATTAATTCATTTGAACCGATATTTTGCTACTTTGCTGGCAGATATATTGACAACTAACATTACCACTGTTGTAAATTCGGTATAAGTAGGTTAAATTTTAGTATTTTGACGAATTTCGTATTATTAAGTTCACGACAAATCAAATTTCAAATCGTACGATTGAATTTTTCAGTAACATTGGTATATTTTTTTTTATTATAAGTTCCAATTCCAATTTTAAAGTCTATAGCTTTTTTGTTTATTAAAATTACATTGCCTAGGACGCTTGGTGGTAAAATAAAAATTCATAAATGCACTATATTATAAGGGCGGAAGGAATTATGTAATCAAAATGCATTTGTAGGCTTATGTATCTCTGGGCATAGTTGTTGTGGCATTTTTCACGTAAAAAGAGATCAAATGGTGGTGGTCTGTAAAATCTGTTGTTTATCATGGGAGCGTATCGGATTTCCGGTTTTTATAATCCCGTTTTTCAAAAATCCCGAAAAAAAGTTATAAAATCCCGTCTTTTAAAATCCCGATTTTTGTAAATTCCCATTTTCTAAAATCCCGCTTATTCAAAATCCCGATCTATTATAATCCCGCTTTTTAAAATCAATAAAACAGGTTATTTGCGTTGTATAGCAAATAAAAATGTTCAGTTGAACTAATAAGAAATACTACAAAATGTTATGTTATTTTTTGTTATAATTTTGTTAATCATCAGAAGCTTATATTTTTTTTTTTAGATTTTCTGTATTAGATATTTTATTTTGATATTGCAATATTTGTTATACGTTTAAATAAAATGCATTTAAAAAATCACAACTTTTATTATTTTTTAAATACTTTATAATCCCGTTTTTTACAATCCCGCTTTTGCAATCAAAACGAATTGTTTTATTTTAAAAATATCGTGCGATTTTTTTAAAATAAAAAAAACTCGTTTTGATTGCAAAAGCGGGATAGTAAAAAACGGGATTGTAAGAAACGGGACCATAAGAGACGGGATAATAAAAAGCGGGATTTTAAGAAAGCGGTATTATAAAAAACAGGATTAAAAAAGCGGGATTTAAAAAAAACGGAATTATAAAAAGCGGGATATCGTACCCAACCCTAAATTAAAGTTCTTGTGCACCCCTTTTTTATACCCCTTACCTCTTTAAAAATGTTTTATAGTTTTACAAAACTTTAATTCCACAAAAAAAGTGGCATCTTCTGTAAAACAAACCCAAAAGGTTGGTACAAATATGCACGCGCAACATTCATACAAAATTCCTCAGGGTATCTACTTATTGAAAAAGTTATCTTCATCCGTACAAAATGAGAAGTACAAAAAAAATCAATCTTGTCTTGCACAAAACGCCTTTTGACATTATTTTCTTCAAGAACTAATCTTATACTTTCACCACTTTCGAGTTGAATCAAACTTTTATTATTTTTTTTTTTCGAAAGGAACATAGGATAGGAGTCCTATGGCACAGAAGTAAGAATAGTATATAACATGACACAATGCCATTATATCATTCAGTCCAATTTGTGCAGTGAACAGAATTCATTACGATACGATAGATGAATATGTACTTTGCTGTGTAAAAATTGTGAGGTTTTCTGCAATAATATTGCGTATATTCCTCGTGCATGGAAACATCTGTTTCAATATTCTGAATAAGTTAACTTTTCTAGTTCGTTTTAATTTTTTGTATACAAAATTTATATTAATTATTCATTCAGATGTTACGATGTACAACAAATTTCTAAAATATTTTTTGTTTTGAAAGCAACATGGTGCTGATTCAGATGTGCAGATGCATTTCTATTTTAGTTCACTTTACTGCCAGGAACAAGCCTACACCAAAACGATTCAACCTTTGATTTTAATGGCAAAAAAAAACATATTTTTCGTACAAATATAATAGCACAGCACTATAATCATACTGCCGCTGGATAGGGACACACAAATGTTCCAGGACATTCTGATTGAGTAGGTTACATGAACCGGCAATTGTGATAATATACAACAATTTTCCTTTGATTGATTTTTGATATGTGCTATTAACCTTGGAGTGACCTGTCCTATCACTTCTGTGGTTATCTGTCATCTAACTTTATATAAATGTACATATATGTATCTAATGGGTAAGTTATGTTCAGTACAAAAGGATACAGAAAACAATGAGGCATTTCCTACCTTCAAAATATAAATTGCCCTGCACGTTCTAGTTTGGTCAATTCAAAACGTGAGATAAATGCGTGTCCGATAAGGATGGTTATCTACGTACTTAATAAACGATTTCGTTTTTTTTTTGTGTTTTGTAAGACAGTTTAGATAGATGGAAAATACCCGAATATTGGTTAAAATGTATCCTTAAACGTTAAACCCTTTTCAGGTGTGATTTGATAAATTCTAGCACTAAAGAGTTTATAAATAAATAGAAAAAAGCTTTTAAAAGAATGCCACAAAGGTTGAGGTTGAGTATATTTTTGAGAGAAAATCCAGATTTAAGCAATTATCAGATAGTAGCGTAAAAATAGACTTACAAAAATTGTGGATACATTTTCTAATGAAAGCGTTTATTATTGGAGCATAGAAATAAAATCAACTATCTATTATTTCAACATATATACTAAAATCAGCTGATGACATAACAATTCAAAGGAATCCGAGAATATTTTGGATTTTATATGCTAATTCGTAATTTTTTTTCGAACGCTAGGATTTTTGTGCATCGATAATGCAGTGACGTTTTACTTTCTCAGTGCAAATCTCATGTTTCAAAGATTTAAATCTTTAAATATAATAGTTGTGTCAGCAAAAAACGATCAATACAGTTTGAAAAGTCAACAAAGTTGCAAATTATCCAACAGAGTTTTTGAACTCATTGCCTGGCATTCCACCGCACGCGCACCATCTACAACTGAGAGTTCGAACTCCTGTTATTTTATTTCCGAATTTGAACCCACCACGAATATGCACGCGATTGATGAAAAACGTTTTCAAAATCAGCATTTATTGCTGCCACAAATGCCAATGATTCCTACAGAAGTACCAATTTAATCGTATTTTCAATTTCCAATGAGATTGACATTTGCAATTACAATCAATAAGTTGCAAAGCCGTTCATTCCTCTCCCAGTCATACACCCCTTGCATCCGAACTTTAGACGTTAATATATCTCAGAATTTCCAATACGATTTTTCGAAAACTTTATAGTTTATTGAGCGGAGTGATCTAAAATTAAAATTTTAAAGTTTTTTCCTTAGAGCTACGGTTTTAGCTACACTTGCCTACACGCTCCGACTACACTCACTTGAAAACTACAATACTCACCTAACTTTTCCAAAAAGAATGAAATCCCCACCTTGCTAGCAATGTTATGGATTTTTATGAATGAAAAATAAACAATTTCTAAACAAAGTTCAATTGTTTAATTGATTTTTATGATACTAAAAACACCGGAAATGGTGTTGCACAAATAATAAGAATGGTTAAGTTTTCACTAAAATATATGTATAAAAACAAAAAATAGAATAATAAGTCAGTTTTAAGTTGTTGTTAATGTGTGCCAGGTGTTTGGAATTAATAAAAACAAATTAACATGTCACAGTTGGTTTTAAGTTACCATATCTTGTTTGAAATGGTGTTTAATGATTCGAATTCGATAGAACGGTTTCTAAACGAAAAGTATCCTTTTTTTGAGTGAAAATGATATTCTTTAATTAAATAAAAAAAAAATTCTATTCTCAATTTAAAAATAGAAAACCAAAACAGATTCAAGATTTTTAACCAGACTTTCCGTCTTATTGGACGATAATTTGCTGTAATTTTCCAATTGATACCTAAAAATTTTAGGTTTATTCTGAAGAGACAGCAAAATTGGCGATTTCGTTATACCCTTGGTATCACATGCCTGCAACAAGTTCATGAGATTTTAATACACGGAGCAGAACTAACAGGAAGTGCATCTTTGCCAGTGGGATCACTTTCAGAGGAGGACCAGGAAACCATAAATAAGGACTACAAATATAACAGAACCCAGTAGCGGTGGGGTAGAATAATCAACATAATATGTTTTTCAGAATTTATATCTCATACTAGGTAGAATATGTACCACATAGTTACGTTCACAAAAACTTTTCTTCTTATTAGGATGACACAGAGCATCATTTCACAAAAATGTCTAGACATTAGGCAGTATTTATTTATTGATTTAATTTTCCAAATTCAAAGCTAATTCTATAAGACAACTCATATGTATGTATGTAGCCGATAAATTTCATGCCATAAAATTAATTAATATTAACTCATTCATATTCATGCTTGGTCGAAGTAAAACATTCTTAATAGACATAAAAACAGAAACAGGAATAAAGAGAAAATATTTTTCGCAATTTCTCATGCACATAATGTATGTATATACCTAGCTATAAATACAGTTATAAAAGCTATCCAATATTATGAATATTATTACGTACTTGTCGGTGACATCTGGTAGTTTCATACAGAAAACAGAACACTCCACTAAATAGTGGTAATTATGTTTGACAGAGTTATCGAACATGCCCTTATTCCTATAGATTGAATGTGCGAACATGGGCGACAAGGGAGCAATCATTAAGAGGTTTATCTTGGCTAAATAGTAAATTGGATAAACATATTTGTTAAAGTAGACGTGACTCTTCATATTAACAATTATGGGGTTCAAGATACGGTTGTATACCTATGTACATACATCCGTTATATATGTATCCATTATAGGTATATGAAGTTCAATTTTTGCAGGAAGATCCAGAATATCTTTTTGCTTCACCGTATACCATTGTTCATGTCATATTTTAAATATGAAATCAATATAAGCTAAATGCATATATGTACATACAGGGTCATCATTTCGTGGTTTCAAGTTAGAAGCGCTGACATTTGACACCTCTCTCAAATTCAGCTGTCATCTGAAGTGTCATAATATCAATGGTATGCTTTCCATTTACAATAATGGATCGTTAGAAATCGAACGAGTTTAAAATTATTTACAAATTGTCAATTCAACCGTATCAACTTTTCGCGCAAAAAGCGATGATTATGTTTATGATCGTCATACAGTGAAATTGGGGAAAAATTTGAAGAGAGTGGAAGGGCAATCATGTGTGTACTCTTAAAGCCCTGTTATCCCAAGTGTCAATATTGTCGCTAATTCGTTGATGGAGCTTTTAAGTCATTTTTACGTTAAAGACTTAAATACTGTTTTTTTTTTAATCGATCTGTTAGATAGCTTTGGTAACAAATCTGAACAAGTTAGAAGCCATCGAAAAATTAAATGTAGAACTCAGCGATACGCTTACGCCATATTTATTTCTGTTAGTCAACTTCGTGGGAGCGTTCCCTGACTTATTGACACCGAAAGTTACCGAAAACTAAACGAAAACCAGCGACTCGCAATTTTCTGCATTTGTTTTAAGTTAATCGCGAACACAAATTTGTCTTTTTTCTTTCCTGTGTAGACAATAAGGGTATTAACTCGGATAAACCTCAGAAACAAGATAATTTTATCTCCGCAGAAACGAGCTGTCAAAATTTTTATGAGAAAAATATTCTGGAAAGCAAATAAATTTATCTCACAGATTTGATGTATGATTTTGAAAAGAGAACAAATAAAGCTCATAAAGTTTAGAGAAGTAATTTGTGACGTTTAGTTGTAGGTTTCATTTGGTTTTTGGTATTATATCATTATGGCATACGAAATAAAACCAAATTGGTGTTTCTTCGCTTTGCAAACTTAATAAGAGGAATAAGTAACATCGGAACAGCAAAGCTGATTAGCTTTGTATATCCTTGAGAAGTCTTTTCGTCAACTCTCTAAAAATGCAACGACCAACTCATTAAATTACATCGTCAAATGATTAATTAATTGAACCTACCTGCTGTCATTGCAAGTATAATAATCAAGATGTTCTCTTTTGTACGAGAACAAATCGATTATTACTTTTCATGTTAACGGCATGAACGATTTCAGCTGCAAATGACATGCTTATTATCCTCTAGCGGATATGCGGTGCACTCATTGAATAGAACGGAAATAGTTGTTTGTCCTTTGATATCGTAAAGTCGAAAGGAAAACTTAACCGTTATCCTTTATAATTAATTGTAAGCTGATGGCATCTTTGTTTATGATATTTAAGTGGATAAAATCAATCAATGGATACATTTCTTAAGCAATGAGCGAATTCATATTACATCTCTGTAGATTTGCATCTATAGGTGTGTTTTTAAAGTTAAAAAGTAAACGCCGCGCCGCGTCGACTAAACAATTGACCTGTTAAACAACAACAATGCCATTGGGGTTTCGCTTCGCAAGATATTTCTCGAGGCCGAATAGAGGTAGCCCACTAGCTAAACTTCAAGGGCATAAAACACACCTTATATGTACGTATATATAAAAGGTTGTTGGGATAATGTCCTCGTTAAACTGTAATTTTAAATCGCCAAAAGATTTGATATTGGACTTTAAAAAAAAACGACACAAATTTTCGATATCAAAAATGAAAAATCGCTAATGACTGTAGCGCGTAGAAGATTATGCAGTGTCCAAGGTTTTCGCCACGTAAATGATGCACCAAACATTCCTCTTATTCGTAAATGGGTCAAAAAGTGAAAATGTGGAAAGTGTTAATCGGTCTGAGTCCACCTGCCGATGACGCCGAGCCGTCATAAGTAATTTTACTGTTCGATTTAACGAGTGCCGGAAACCCGAGGTGTAGGTACTTCCATAATAAATAAACATTTTTTCGATACACGGATAGAACTTCGAATCTCGAAAACCGTTAATTTTTTTTTCTAAAAATTGTCTGATTAAAAATTGTATCTCATAAGATTCTACTCAAAAACGATTATAACCCTTGGTTCTTATTTTCAGTGTTGACTTTAGTAAATAAGATTTTTGAAACAAATCAAAATTTTGAGTTTGAGATCTAAATTTGTATAAACCATTTGTATCTCTTGCTTTTAAAGAAGTCCTTACAAACTGTTTTTTAAACACTTTAAAGTTCTCTTCCTCATTCTCTCGAATGTTTTTTTCTTTTTTTTTTAATTCTATTAAGCCATCCATTTGAACAGGTTTCCATTTGGTGATAAAGGTTAGACATCAAGTCCTTCCTTGTAACTTTGTTTCCAAATCATTACCTACCTATTTCATTTCATTTCATTTCATTTCATTTAAATAACTTTACTGTTCTATAAATAGGTAGGTATCCACTATTCATGAAAAGAGCAAAACCATAAAGCGAGGTATTTCGTGAATTCGTGACAATTTTCTTTTGTACGTACATATATACAATTTTTGGGTCATGAGCAGTGGCGGATTTACAAATTTTCAAGGTATAGGCTATATTGTTTTTGCCGCCCTTTCCTCTACAATTTATTGTAATATCATACATTATTTTTACAATGCAACAATTGGGTTGAAATTGCACGTAAAATAATTTTTCGGTATATATATATATATATAGGATACAAAAATTCCCGTGAAAATCATTTACAGTAGAATCGCGTTAACAAAAACTCCGCCTTACGTGAACACCGGCTAACGTGAACATAATTTTTCTTACACTGACCACTCTGTAGCGTGAACACGGTAAGAAAGCCCTATAACGTGAACAAATTTAAAATGTATCAGCATAGGAGAAATAGCTTTCTTTTATGCGTTTTGTCGATTTTCCGAATCATTTTTACTAAACGGGGAATCCCAGTTAATGCTATAACGTGGAAATAACGGGGAAAACCCAGTTAATGATTTTCGTGAGTCCTGGCTAGTAATTTATTAGTTTAGTGTGCGGTTCTGATTTGATATGATCTAATCTAAAGTTTTTCGTGAAATATGTCGGGAAAAATACCGAAATTCTTGTCTCTAAAAGAAAAAGTGAATGTCCTTAAACGTCTCCGCGAAAAGGCCGTGTTCAGCAATTTGCAAAAACAGAAAATTCAGAAAAAGATAACGCGTTTTTTCACTAATTTCAACCAACCTAATTATTTTTTCTTAACAAAACATTTATGAATTACGTTTGTACAAACCGAAAAACAAAAAAATATATGAATTTGAGTTGAACACATGTCTGATTTATTTAGAAAATTTAAAGAACTACACCTTCGTAAACATGGACAACTTCGCAAACGTGAACACGCTAGGTTTTTAATAGTTCACGTTACCGCGAGTCTACTGTATAACTTTTGAAAATTCTGGTGAAATTTCTCTAATTGCTTAAATTACGTGGTAGTTTAAATTTACTTGAAAATTTTGAAAATTCACGCGACATTTTAAATTTACTGAAGCATGAATTAAAAAATATTTTATTTCAAAAAATATTTAATTTTGTTAAAAACTCATGTGATGTATTAAATTGACTTGAAAGTTTATGTGAAAGTTCGATTTTAATTAGGAAAAATATATTTTGCCAATTTTTCACACTTTTGAATTAAAAACTGAATCAAAAAATTAGTACTGTATTGGGTAGAAGTTGATAGAAATGCGATTAAAAAAAATCAACTTTTTTCGTTTTGAAAATTTTTTTTTCCAAAAACGGTTGATTTAGAAATTTTCTTTCGTACGGAAAATTTTTTAGCAGTAAGGTTAAAAACAAAAAAATTTTTGCATATACTACCTATTTTTAGAGATTTTACATCAATTTTTATCCTTTTAATTTTTCAAATGGTCATTTCTTGAGATTTGAAAAATTAAAAGAATATCATGTACCTTCCTATAAAAAAGAAATAAAAAAAAAGATATCTTAGAAATATGACTGCCTGTATTTTATTCACAAAAAAAATACAAAAGTATGGTACTTGCAGGACAAAAAAGTATAATTGTATCTGTAAAACATTAAAATTTGCACGATTTCGCAGAAATTGAAAATCACATATACAAAATTATCTGAAAATTTAAAATAATATAGCTATAAGTATATCTATATTTATCTACATTTATATCAAAAAATCTACCTATGCAAAAAAAAACCTTTGAATAAATCCACAGCCCAAAGAATTCTTTTCATTTTTCCCCTTGTTGCCTTGCAAAATCTGCTGGCTCACCTTTCTCCCTTACTCTCTCTTTGTGTTCTCAGCAATTGTGAAAATGAAAATAAAATTAATCCTCACGTTTTGACTACTTATTCTATATAATTTCAGTCCAATACTTCTCAACTACCACGCAGCGCCACCCAGAGAGACAATACAAAAAAATTTCAAACAAATTCACCAAATTTGCCGCCCCTTACAAATCTGCCGCCATAGGCTCGAGCCTACTCAGCCTGCTGGTAAATCCGCCACTGGTCATGAGTGTGTTTCATACTACCGAAACCTTAAGGCAAATTATTTTTAAGGATTTTTTGTTTGATTTGAAAAGGATCTTTTAGTTAACTTAAGCTAAACAAGGTAGGTACATTAAATTTTAATAAAGTGTGCAGTTGCAGAGGTATATAGTTCTCTTTATGATACCTTACATAAAAGCAGCGAGGAATTGGGCTGTATTTCGATGATATGCTTTTGGAGTGAAACTTCTTTATTTGAAATCTGAATACTCTCTCTTTTTTTCCAGGTATGATTTGATTTTGCTTGATGCAGGTATTCTGGCGGAAATTTTAGATTTAATAACAGTTGGCTATAAATTTATTGAAATAGCCTTGAACTATTTTAAAATAAAATTATTTTAATTTTCTTGTTTAGAAAACAATTTTCAGGAAACACTTTTTTGCATATAGGTAATCTATGAATTTTTTATAAATTATAAATATGAAACAACAAATTTAATAATAAATTATGCATTTACAAAAGTTTCTATTCATCTTTAATCGAAACAATGAATCTATGTACCTATACACTTTTAGAATACAAAATAACATTCCAGAAAATTAAGTCTTCTACCTTTTGGCTTTACAATATAAATGTGTACTATAATAGAGATTCCTATCTCAGTTAAATGGTTGTTTTGTTATCTCAGATGGTTTCAATTAAATGTTGGTAAGTGAAATCCCAACATGTGGGAGGGATATCATATGGTGTGTAAGGTCACATCTAATAGGACCATTAAGATTTGAGAAAAGCTGGTATACACCAGTACAGCATGGGTAAAATAATTGTTTTGCTTTTGGGTTATGTTTAGGTAAGAGAGTAATGTTAAAACATTTATTGCCTTATAAGCAAGAATAAAGTATGTTTATATATTCAGTATTGTATGTACATATTTTAAAGTATTTTCTTTTGATAAAATTGATGATACTCATAAAAGTAATTTTGTTAATACCTACCTCAATGTTGTGCTTTGAAATCTTAAATTATGAGAATGCTAATTCGCTTTGCTTGTTGATTTAAATTTAGGTCGCAGAGATAAAAGAGAAAAAAAGAGAGCTGCCTTTATCGAATTTTATATATCCTTAGAAGAGATAAATAGACAGCCTATAGGTGCGTTCACCTATTGCAGTCTGGGTACATTATTATTCTTTACATTTTTGGTAGTTGACTGGCCTACTCAGTGGATGTATCACTGTTTAGAGGATTTCTAGCGAAATGAGCTTAAGGCCTAAGGCCTTTAAAGATAAAATTTTGTCAAATTAATGTGGAAAAAAATTAAAGTAAAAAAATTATTGAAAAAAATGTTTGATTTATTTTAACCACGGGAATAAAAATTAGTGAAAAAAATGTCGAAAAAATGTCAAAAATTTGATTAAAAAAAATATTTAAAAAGTTATTTCAAAAAACGAATTCGTTAAAAAATTTCTGTCTAAAAAAATTGTCTAATGGACCAAGTGGATATTTTCCTAAGGATGCTCTATAAGGATGGAGCGGATCACATGGTTCCTATCAATGCAATAAGTGATGAATAAAAATACATATACTGGACTAAGCACCACCAAAAGGAGTTTGATTATTAAATCTTTGTTGATAATACGAATAATTTTCTGTGATTACATTCATACAAAGTAGTACGAGTCCTTGCCCTTTTTTTTTAAATTACAATTCATTCTATTTAGAACCAATTCCACTTTATCTTCCTTAATTAAAAAGACAACTAAAACAAAACTAAAATACTGTTTACAAATCCTCTTTTAAATCCCATAAATGATAAACACAAAGGTATTTAAAATTTATTTTCATAACATGCATAGTTTCATAAGATATTTTGACATCTAAATATCATTTTTAACTACCTTATGTCATAACGCATGAGGTTAAGGTTCAAAATAAATCTTTTTAGATTTTCTAAATCATTTTTCCGTATACACATATGATTTTAAACCTAACCAAACTTATATAATCATCTACATAGGTAGATACATATGAAACTATAAACAAAAATATTTTTACTTCAATGAAAAATTAAATCCTTCTCTTGGTTTATGTTTTTCATAAAAATGGTTGCCAATCTTTTTAAGTAAATACTTCACTCAAACATTTTGACATACCAACGGTCTACAATGTTTGGTGAAAGAGTTGAAAAAAAAAGAAAAAAAAAACTTAATCCTGGACCCGGATCCAAACAATGAGAGGAGAAAATTTGTGTTTGTAAATGGATTTTTCTTATCAATATAGCACACATGCAGCATAAAAAAAAATGGTTGGCAAAAAGAAATTTTCCAGGTTAACGTGGATGTTTATGGAACTAACAATGTATCTGCCATAAAAACAATAAACTCCCTAGAGTGATTGTACATATATGTACCTATATATCCTTGCGACTTCCTTTTAAAAGTAAATTCGATTACACAGTAAGTTAAATCAGTTACTTAGAAGCTCTCTAAAATATATCTATTATTTCGCAAGGTTTCAACACCCTGTATGATTTATAGGTAAATTTATTATCCTACCTACTTCAACCACAAAAAAATAAGACTGTCCTATCCACAATTTCAGTTTTGAGTGTATCTATACCTATATGTGTACCAAATAAAAAAGGCATAGGAAAAGAAATCCCAAATCGTGTTCTTTTCATTCCCAAGAGTTTGTATGTTGTGATAAATATAAAATTATACATTGTACAGTACATATTAAAAATCGGTCCTCAAGAAAGGTTCTTTATATTTTGTTGGCAACAAATTTAAGGAGAAGCTATTCGTGCAAAAAACAAAAGAAAAGGTCGTTTGTTTTTTTCGAAAATGTGATGTATAGTCAATTTCTAGCTCAATCAAGTTTTGTTCAATTTGGTAATTTAGATTGAGTTCTGTTAAAAGAAAATTGTGTAAGATTAAAGTGAGGAAATAAAAATGTGTACTTATGTACCTACTGTAAATATGTACAAAGTAGACTTTTTGATTTCACAATTTCAAAAAGAAAACCCGAAAAAAAGAATGCTGATATTTTGAAAACTTGACCGTATAAAACAGTACTCACAGGTTTTATTTATTATTTCTTTTGGAAGTAAAATTCCTGGATCCTGTTATGTAAAACGATTTTATTTTTAAATCAAATTGGAGAAATCTTACACCATTTTAAAGCGTTTTCTATTCATGCAGTTATAATGAAAAAAACTATGTTTTTGAATATTCTGTGAATATTGATATATTCCAACCGTGATCAACAATGAGTATAATGGCCCAGTTGGACAATGAAAGTGCTTGACTTCTGACTTAAAAGCATGAATTCGGGATTAAGCGGAAACTTAATTTTAAATCTGTCCTATATTTTCTAAATTTGCAGTGAAATCAAATTTAATAATTAAATTTAGTAAATTACTTTGCGAATTTAGTTCCTAGAACCTGAAGATTTATCTATGTACATATGTATACATTATGTTAATTTTCCTTAAATTATAGAGTTGCCTGGTATGCTTTGTTTTTAATTTAAATACTACCATTGTTCCATTATTTAAGATTTAATACGTTTTTGAAAATCTTGAAATTAAAACCACTGTCAATGTCGTCCATTCCATACATAAAATGGGTCTAAAAGCCACCTGGGTTTTGCAACCAGGGAAACTTTTTTTTTATTGGCCTCTTTGACATTCACAAAGGGAGTATATGACGTACCTATGTACATAAAATTATGTATTCTTTTTACCCTAGGATACACTTTGATTTATCCTACATCCAAGCCACCCGTATCTTTCATAGCCCATAAGCTATAAATGTAGACATAACATACTCACAGTAAACTTAAAACGTGTTTTTAATGTAAAATTATTTTATCCTGAGAAAGGATACACAAACCTACCCTACAAGTATACCATATTGGCGGAAACGATAAGAGCTCTCTGGGTTTTCAAAGTGGTCAAACACATCGCCCACGACAGAACAAAAAAAAATGTCTTTGTCCAATGAACTTGATTGCATCAACATCATCTCATCTCATCATTGGCATCAGCTTCGGCATTGAAGTTGATGCTATCCCATTTCCATTAACATCAACTAAGAGAGCGCTTACTGACTTCCACCAGAAGGCAACCAACGATGAAATAAGCGAAGGTGTGTATACAATAAGGATTGCGATTGTGGAAACGACACGAGCCAGGATGCTGGACAGCAGTGGGAGTAGCAAAAGCAGTGGCCCTAATTCAACTTTCATAGCTTTGTCTCGCCTCGTCAAATTGTTGAACCAAAAACTACAAAGGTCACCATGTCGAACATTGATGGCCAGTTTTCAATTATGGATACGACCGATCCAACACGTTGACGTCGCGTCGTCGTTGTCAACTGTCCTTGGTAAGCAAGAAGCATCGTTTATTAATATCCGAATCCCGACTATACTCCATCTTGCGCGACTAGTTTGTCATGTCACTTTTTATCGATGCATGTCAGGAATGTTTTTTCAAAAAAATGTTAAGTGCACGACAGGGTCGTATTTGCTTGTTGTCAGTGCTTGAACTATTAAAAAATGCCATTTAACTTTCAAAATTTGACAGATAAATTTGAAAACAATTAACTTTTCCACGTTCGCTAGTTTTTTTGACAGCCACGAAATGAAAATGAGAAAAGTCTACACATTTTTGCCCATAACTCAATTTTCAATTAACTGAATTTTCCATTTGAAACAGCTCGACTTTCAATTTTTTTGACTTTGAATTCAACTTTTTTCTAGCTAATTTTATTCTATAACGATTTTTTTCGTAATCTATTCTTTTTCAAACTCATAATTGAAGTTATCACGCAGTACAGATGACCGATTTCAAACCGAAATCGTCCCTAAGATGCTTTATATCGGCCGGGTAAATTTTGTGCGTAACTCAACTATGTACCTCAGATTCGCAACAAGAACTAATCGCAATCGGTGGCCCATAGAGTTTTCAGGCCTTAATTTAATACCTTATCAAATGCTTGAGAGTTTTCCCAATCGTATCAGTGATCTTAAGCATTTTCCTTTTATTTAAACGCCGCCCGCTATTATTATCATATCATATTATCAGTTACAAACAGATTCCAACGTACCTTTCTTCTGTATAGTTTTAAAACCCAAAGCTTACAGACATATCAAACATGCCTATGATATTCTCTTCTATATACATAGTTCAGACTCAACATCTATATCCATATCCATAATCGAGCTAGATTGAGACGACATACATTATAGCAATTTTTTATAAGAATTCATTAGTTCGTCCTCAACGATTCACAAAATATAATCACAGTATAGGTACTTTTATTTCACAAAGAAAATAGTCTTTATTCACCATGTTTTATATAACACCCAAAGCCTTTAACTTGCTTTTTGAAACAACATAATTACAAACGTGGATATGGCTACGAAAGCTATGGTTAAGTTGCTCCGATTTTCAAACCTGTAATCCTGCCTTTTGTTTTAACTTTAATTGAAACTTTATTACAGATACAAATTTAGCAGTTTTTCACAATACACAATATTTCAACAAACTCCTGAAACTCAAACTCATTATTTCTAAAAGATTCCCTTATGTTGGTCGAAAAATTTCTTGAATAAAATAACGTGGAAAGAATATTGATTAGTAGAGAAAGAGATAAACTATTTAAATCTGTGTCCAATGCTTGGACGGGTGTATCCTCACAGAAAATTATATTCTTCTTTTTTTTTTGTTAATCGAAGAACTCGCCAGTTGCCACGTCGCGTCGTCGGTTGTTCACCTCTTCAATCTTTGTCTCAATATTACTCATTCAAAGTCTGCCTTCATCAAGGTTCCTCCTCATTATAACATACCGACATTAAAAGAAAAACACACCATCTTTCCAAATTTAACGTTAACCTAGAGAGCAATCTGAGATCCTCATCAAACTTGAAGGTGTGTAAGCTAACAGCATCCAGCTATACCTTCCATATAATTAACGGTAAGTTTATTTTTCCCTAATGCTTTTAACGTTGTAGTATATTATAATACTGTAAAAACCCGAAAAACGAAAATTCAATAAGAATTTTTCAACAATATTGGAAAAAATAAAAAATGTTTATTTGATTAATTAATTCCGTAATTTTACTGCCATATATTTGGTAAATTACAGTTTTAAAAAATACAATTCTGGATCTTCCTGGTTATTGTACATTTCCTAAGCGGATCAACTGAGTTGTATGAGGAGAGCAGGGACGAAGAGGGCCAGGCAAGGTATACTTTTAATTAAAAAAAAAACTTTACTTGAAGAAAAAATTCTAGAATTTTCGTATTTCGTCATTTTACAGTAACATATCCATGGATGGGAAGAATGAAGAATTTGATTTTCTTGTTGCTCCAACACACAACATCACATAAGGACGATAATATAATTCGAGTGACTAAAAGGATGTGATGAGGTGTGAATAAAATCTTTTCACAAGAATTGCGCAATGCGTTAATTATGGCAAAGCTACTTGCATATTAATGTTGATATAAGTGACACTAGACAAGAGTTAGCGTTACTGTCACCTTGTCTTTATTTAGGCGTTGGTATATATGATTTTTGTTTAAGGGATTATACCGAGACGACTTTGAGGGAGTTATAAATTTTTTAATGCTCTGTTACCTGATATTATTTATACGTTAGTAGCTACGTGATTCTTACATTAAAAGGTATAAACATTTTGTGAGGGTTGATTTTATTTTTGTTATTGTGGTTGTGAGTGACACGTGTTTGGTTTATTAGTAAATTGATTTATTTTAAGCTACAATGTCAAATGTACAAAGTTAAATGTTCCTAAGGGCATATAAGATTAATATTTGGGCAGTTTGATATTCACTTTTAGTGGTAAGGGCAAGTTGGCTTCCTAGCTAGGTAGGTAAGGTATAGTCTGTTCAATTTATATTTCTTAGTGCAGGCTTTAAAGTACTGGTACTCGTAACTGATAAAATTTGAAATCTTATTTTCATTATCTTGTTCATGAAAATATAGGACTTCAGATTTTTACGAAGCACAAATCAAGTTATAAACCAAATGATAAATAAAATGGACTGTATCCAAATATATCTTTCTGGGCAGTTGAGTGTTGAGATAAATTTATTTATAAAAGTTGAGTTCTAATAACTTACCAAAAATTATATGCAGCAAACCAAAGTAAAAAAGTCAAGTGAAATAATTCAAATACTATAAACTGCTTGTTACATTTGGAGATACGGTGTGACAGGTGTTGCCATCTGACCGGCATTGTATGTACTTATTTCCCCCAAATTAATATTTATTCATTTAAATAAATATCGAACATTAAAAAAAAATATCACAACGTTTTCTTTTCCCCAGTAATTGGCCTTCTATTCAAACTTTTTTATGGCATGGAATTATTATTTTAGAAAGGAGACAAATTTTCACTCTAAAAAGTCAATGCCCGGGGAGGTAAAATTTCATCAGAATAACAGAACACTACACCATCACAAAAATTGTTTCAACAGCAAAAAGTTTTTAAATAGCTATGCCTTACACAAAACTCAAAGCAATACAGACACCAATTATATTTAATAAGCTTATCTTCATTTAACTTGAAAAACGAAAAAAAAAAAAAAAATGTATGGAGAGCGAGTTTTAGGCCGTTGGCTATTGCTCCTATTATATGTATATTATTTATTAATATTTTTCTTACACTTTTATCGTCTTTAATAACATTACTAGAGCTTATTTGTGTTATACAAATTTTCATTTGTTTTGGTATGGACTTGGACACCTCCCTCAACGGTGTTCCTTAACTGTTAAACTTTAATTGAATTTGATTTTCGAAACATGAGCAAAGTTTAAAGCAACATTAAAGGGCTATCAAATTTAACTTCCTTTACATTAGGTAAGTACCTACCTATTACTGAGCTTTCATAAAAATTGAGAGTGGTGGATTTGATGGAAGTTTAATTTAAAAAATTGACATTAATGAATATGAATATTATTTAACTGTCTATTATTATTTAAAATCATTTAAATAAATGTTCTTAGATACATACCTTTTAAGATTTTACCAGAAGAACTTATGCCTTTATGACAGTAATTTTAAACTTTATATAAACTTCACTTTTATCTTAAATGTAGTTGTAGTACGAAAACTTTAAATCCTGCTAGGAAAAATTAAGATGGCTTGTTCTTACTGATCACTGCGTAAAGGCACTTCACAATTCTTGGATTCCAGAATTTGCACTTTGCATTATGAAGACCTCAATTCGCATTTCAGAATTTGCAATTCGCGTTCTTAACACATTACTTCCCGTTCCAGAATTCATATTGCGTGATTCGAACGCCGCACTTTTGGCACTAGGTATATTCTCTGGTGCCTTTTCCTACTTCTATATTTTCTAATTCCATATACATAGTTCGCACTTCCTACTTCCTAGTTCAAACGTTACACTTCGCACTTCGCACTATGTATTCCGAACTATATACTCCTATTTTTGTAATGCACACTTCTTGGTACTTGTATCTTAGGATTTTGCCTGGTACCTGGTACGAGTGCCACAGAGTTGCCAAGTATTTAAAAATTGTAAATTAATCCTGAGAAACCTCCCTGCATTTTATGTCTTGTTTCCCTTTTCCGTAAGATTAGTTGTTTAATAGTAATTTACTCGAACTCTTAGAGCCCAAAAAAATATTTCCCAATGCTTGTATCTAATTCAATATGTATCTTATCTAGAAAAGTACACTTTTTTTCTTATTATTAGGAAGCTCAAGTAAATTCACAGACTAATTCAATTTCACCCGTAAGTAACTAAAAACATCAACTTGATGACACTTAAATCTTTCAAAAATAACTTGGCAAATTGATTTTTCCATTAAAAACAACCTACACTTCATCCAAAATTATAGATCTTAAAGTTACAGTAAGCCTTTATATATTTTAAAGACCATCAAATTATTTTACCCACCACTCACAACTTTTATTATTGAAGCAGTAAAGCCCCGTATGGAAAAGACACCATCCTATTATACAGGGTGATTTGGATACGGTATGACAAAAAAAAAAAATCGCATGTGAAAAAGCGTTCAGGAGGTAGACACACATTTATTAAAAGAATGAGTTAGGAATGGCATTCACCAAACATTCTCAACTTTAAAAGTCTCTTACATAAAAAAAACCTAAATGTCAAAAGAGGGTACGTATGCTAACAAGCCTTCAATATGCTATGAAAGCGCCAACTTTCGGATATTATTTAAGCTTAGTTTCAAGCCACTCTTGAGCTATTTACTGGACCAATCTCTAACCGCTGGACACTTTCAAAGTTGTTGAAATAATTTATTGCTAAATGATCTATTCTATTGGAAATGGTATATTCGAGAACACGTTTGAGATCTTTCAAGAGAACTACTTTACGATTATCGATTTTGGAAATGATAAAAAGAAAATCCAAATGTCAAAAGTTTTTTAGATGGAAATTTTTTTATCAATGTCAAATCATTCTGTGAAGACAAGTTAAAGGTGGAAATTAAAAAAATGACACAATATCAAAAAAATGTGAACTCTGCGAACTCTGAAAGCAATGGACTATATGCGAGAATTTTTCAATTGAAGAACTTCGTTCGTACAACGACGCGAATTGTTAAAGAAGAAAAGATATTGCTGGAGCTTGTGAATTTAATATTTCAAGTTTTTGGTTACTAAAGATTTGTTATGAATCCTGTCTCCTTAGTCAATGCAAACACAGGGTGAGTCAACTTAATGCATCATATTTTTATAAACGTTATTTCAACCTGTTGCTACCCTTTTTTTTATATTTATTATTGAGAAGAACAACCAATAACCTGTCAGTCGGCTAATTTTTCATTTAGTACAAATTTTTAGGTCTTTTTATCCTAATGTTTTCGAGAATCGCATGAGATGAGTTCATGATGTGACAAAGTAAAAAAAAACCCTGTGAAAAATGAAATGTTATCTTATTTATCAGTTATCACTTCATAACTTCACAGATTGAGAATTTACCCCTCGGTTGAGGCTTTGAAAAAAAGCAATTATATACGATTTATACACATGTAAATGCTTTTAAAGCGCACTGTTTGCAAGTCACCCTGTGTATGTAGGTATAAACATAAATATTTAACTTACAAATTTATTGACTGTATCTTTAACTTCTTCCCTTTGTCTGAATCCTGACCAACGTACCGATGCGGGAAGATAATGAGATCTTATGTATGGATGAGGAAAGAGCTTTTGTAGAAAGCTGATTAAGTTAATTAGATTTGATAAATAAAAACATCAAGTCCCCTCTTTATCAATATGAAAGTATACATTTCCTAAAATGCCTGTATAGGGATATTCTTCACACCCACCAATTAAGTAATCCTTTCATAAATCAAATTATCCCTTCTCATGCTTGAAAGACTGAACATAAACACCAGTGGCTCTCAATCGGGTTAAGCCAACACCGCATCATCATCATCATCATCATCTGATAGATCCTATTTAAAGCTTACCTCATTCCTAAATTAATTTATTGAATTCGAAAAGACAAAAAGTCGGTGTGTTTATGTTTGTGTTGATGGCGAGATGGTGATGATGGTTTTATCTATTCAGTCTGTTGTAACGGCATTGTATAGCTGGATTAGATTAACTTACATATCACATATCTACTACTAACTACTGTTATGCAGAGTAATCAAAATGGATTAAAATGAATTACCTACTGGAATATCTTGGAAGTTGCTTGAACACAAAACTATTGTATTTAAGATTCTTTATGGCATGAAATAACGTTAATTGAATATCTGTGTAACCCACCTGCGCTGCGGTGCTGTTTCTATTAATTTTCATCACAAGATTATTCGGGGAATTAGTTAGTTGGTGGCTTTTAATTTGAATTGTGTTTTTGATGGGATTTAACAGCACATTCTGAGGATCAATGCACAAAATTAGTAAACCGTAAGGGAAATCCTGTGATTGTTATTTGATTTCGAATAAAAATTAACAGTTGCTGCCCGAACCACACTGCTCTCGTGTGTTGTGTTGTTAATATTCCCGTTTTCGACTTTTTCGATTTTAAATACAATTTCCTTTGACTGCTTCTTACTTTTCTAAACTACAACCAATTTTTTTATTTTTTTTTAAATACACGAAGAGTAAGACATTTTTTTTCGTATTTTTTTTTCGATGCGGAAAAATGACTGTTGGCGTCATAGTGTGAATTGTCTCTATTTTCTTCCCGAAATAAACCAAAATTTTTGAAACCTTCAAACTCTACAGTTAATACTACATATTTCTACTCTCCCCACTTCGCAACCTACACCAAAAAAACAGTCATCAAAAAGAATCGCCAAGATTCCAATTTCTGAAACAACCTCCCCCCCATTAGTTTAATTAGCTCTAAATCAATTCATGGATTAGATTGACTGCCAATGAATAATTTACGAGGAAACCTCACTTTTACTCCATTAATAATAATAATATTTTTAAGTTTATATGAGCTTTATTGTAGAACTAAAATCATATCGAAGAATTTATATGACGCGCTCTTAATTGCGATTGGGTTCCTTTCGTTTAGTTCTCGTTCACTTTTGGTACCGATTGCAAGAGCGCTCAACCTCTTCTGGCTCCTGCGAACGTGAACTGACAGCTAGCAACAGATAGCTTCCGACCACGCCCGTCTATTATAGTTCTAGCTTTAAGCTTTTAACTAAAATAAATCTCTTGAAGTACGATTACTCGTATTCTGGACTATTTTCTTTTTGTTAAATTCTAATTTAAACTGAAACATGATATGAATTGAAATGAGACTAAAATATTTTCATAGTTGTTGTCTTTAATTAAAAGATGATGTTTGATGTTTCTTGTAGAATTTTAGTGATTCAACATGAATATTTTTACATTTATTTTAAATTAAACTGTGTTTATACCGTACCTACATATGTATATGTACGTCCGTAAATACTTGTCCCGTTTAAGTGAAAATTTAACTTGTTATTATAGAGAACGTTATTATTATTCTACTTGGATTTGAATAAAGAAAACATCGTATATTTCCATGTTCATCACATCATAAAGTAAATCTGTATGTTGACTCCGTAATTCGCAGGCATTTTCTTATAGAAGTTAGACACCAGCTTTTTGTTATCATGTACGAGTATATGGATGGTATGGCAGATACTGATACCGATATAGACAGACAGGAAGATAGACAAGTGCTCCTCTGAATTTGTATATTGATTACAGAAGATTATGTCTTTTGCATAGGTATTTTTATTTGAATGTGATATATGGAATGTAAATATATAGTGCTTCCTACATATGCATACATTATATGGAATAAGATGAAATTTTAGAAAAGGAAAAAAGAACATGTGGATTCTATTGTCATCAGGATTATAAGGATAACGAAAATTGCCTGTCAAATAAATGCACTGTTGATTCGTATATTATACATACATACTTTTTGAGTTTTTAAAAGAAAAAAAAAAATATTTTTTTCAAAATACCTATTCAAATAGGATAACCATTATTCCAATTGCGCTTATTTCTGTCGCAACCACTACTCATCTCGCCAGTTTTTTTATGGGATATTTGGATATTTGCATTAAGTCTAATTGGCTTTACTTACGTTCACAACGCAACGTTAGCTTTTATGATTCGGTTATCCAACTACTTTTACAAGGATCACTATACCAAACTTTTGTTTTAATTAATTTCTTTGACAACCTAAGAAATTTATATTATACTTTATTAACCTATTTTTTTGACATAAAACTTGTATGCTTTAGAATTTAAGGCACAATAGAAATCAAGTTGATTTTATACGTGTTCGTAAGATGGAAAGCCTCAAACATAGAGCCTGTGTTCATTTATGGGAATTCTACTTTAACCGTGTTAGGACTCATTTTGGACGCCTAGTCGTTAAATAATTGTACTGAATGCTCTACTGCGTAGTGCGTACATTTCTTTCTTTATTATTCTTTTCTATGGGATAGTTTTTTTTATAGTTCATTAAATGCTTTTCAGGTGGCATCAATAAGGAATTTTCTGTATAAATAGATACACCACATTTGGTTGCTTAAAAGCTGAAGGTGGTTCTAACTAATGAGCAAAGAGATTTAATTGAGGCTGCAATATTGACATAATCAACAAATATTTTTTTGGATTAACAGCGTTATTTATACATTTAGAGTGCAAATTAGAATTAACACCAAAGTTCACCGAATTGCCTTGAGTATGGTCACCGGGAAACTGCTGTTGAAAGTCTTATGTATTAAATTGGCGCTGCAATTGAAATCAAGCGCCATCAAAATTAATATTCAAATAACGCAGCTAATCCCAAAAAATATTTGTTAATTATAAAAAATAAAGCCTAATCATATCACAGAGTTGAAATGGTTGGGATTTAAAATAGCAAGTCCAGTTTTCGGGAACCATCAAAATCTAGAATCTCAAAATACCAGAAAAAAAATTCCGATAGTCCGGAAGTCTTTGGAATTCTGGTTTTCGATATTATTGTTTATTTTTTAAAATATTTATGGAATCCCAAAGAGCCCTCTCTCATGGAACCAAGGATCAACAAGACCTTAATTATTGCAGACCTACTGCATGAGGCATTGACATTTTGTGTTTACATTAGCAAGGTGTATGACTTCCGTGCCAATTTAAGGAACATAAGTACATTGAACAAGTACCATATAATTTTAAAGAAACATAAATAAGAGCTTAGGAAATTTTTGTATCTTTTTCGAATAATTTATCTTGTAACATAAGGACAACGGATGATATTTTTACTAAATTTATTTACACACATGTAACATGTAAGCTCGTGATTATATATTTATTATCATTTTCTACCATTTAATTAATTGAACACATCGTATTATTCGAATATCAAATGGCAAAAATGATAAACCCTGAATATTTCCATTGGAGAAATTCTTTAATTAAAGAGACCGTGTGGAGCTGCGGGTGTATTTAGTTAAATTGCCCTGAATTCGTTTTGTCTGCAGTTCTTTTTTGACTACCAATGCTTTTTACTTATTTACTCTTCAGAGAGAGTATTGGTTTCATTAAAAATAAACATTTTGTTAACTCAAAAAGAGAATTAACTTCAACCTTTATTTATCAAAATTATGTTCAAATCGAAGTGCAATGGAAAACTATTAAGAAATAAGAGCTTTTACTTTAAGCTTGTAGATTAAACTCAACGATTTATGTTATGGATAGGGAAACGTGTCTAAGTAAACCGTAGTTTTAGTCTCGACCATTAAGACATTTTACCTACATACGACCCAGACATGGGTTTTATTTAATTTTCAATAGCATCACGTTCATCCGGGGAGAATTTGGAATAGTGGTTGTTTAACATTCTGACTGAACGTTCCAATTAAAGATTATATTGCGACTATAAGAAATAATCCTGTGAATGAACTAAAGAGTGAACGAGTACAGGTATGAGCATTTTGCTTCCACCGTACCGACCTTCGAACTTACTATTACCTACGTTAAATTGTCATGCGTTCTTGTGAAGCACTGTTTTCAGATGCGGATCTAAAAATTTTTGAAAAGGGAGGTAGGGGGTGGATAAAGAAAGCCAGATGGTGGAGTTATTACAGTTAACTTGCAGCCAATTTGCCGTTTGACTCCAAATTTGATGTCATTTTGACGTTTTTCATTTGTAAGTTTATATTTTCATTAAAAATTTTATATTTTCGTGGTCAATGGAATGTCATTTCAAAATAATTTATTTTTGTATTCGCGTTCTTATTATTCTATTTTATTACCTTAAAACCAAACTTTGAATAACTGACAACTTTAAATTCGATTTGAAATTTAAAAAACAAAATCAATTTTGCAAAAATGAAAAAAAAAATGGGTGTTTAACAGACCTATAAAAACCCATTTATTAAACTAATGGGAAACCGGTATTTAAAAGCTGTTGTTGACTGTTTATCAAACTTTTATTTTTCGGTTTACTTTTAGATTCAAAGGGCCAGGTGTACAAGCCTGGTCCAGTTTTCAACCCACTTTGGCTGAGGTTTTACTACACAACTTGAACGCAGTGCCCAAGTTTAATCTCATCTAATCCCTCGAAATTGTCCGATAGACGGAGGTTTAAAAGTAGTTTAAATTTTGAATAACCCCCTTGAATTCCACCTTATAACACCTTTTACCATTTATTTGCATGCGCACCTGATTCTTTTTCATTAAAACCTCCATTGACAACAACAACTAATGGGATATGAGTTTTGTAAGTTGAGACAGAACTGTCTCTGCAACCTTAGGGCTGTCATGAAGACACGAGACATTTGTCTTTTCTATTATACAATATAACCTCACTTTTATTTATGGTTGTGCGGAATGGCATTTTGTTAAAACGTTGAGCTAAAGAAAGATGTTTTCTTTAGTAAAGTATTAAGAGATATCTTCTGTTTGTTAAAGGGAATACTTATCCCATAATGTTTTCTTACTTTTATAAAAAGAATACAAAGAATCAAGAGAGCGTTGGAAAATGACAACTTAATGTACCTATAAATAAATAGTTCAGATGGTTTCAGTTAAACTATGAAATGTCTTACTTTTCCTTGACTTAAAACAATTTATTTGAGGAAAGCATTAATCAGAAATAGTTTTGAAACGCTTCTTGATTTTAAGGACACATTTACCTACCTTTAAATATTTTTTTGAATTTTAATTTAAAAACATATGTATTTTCTCAGGAAAAAACAACACAAAACAAAAGAAATTGTGTAAGTACTTAGTTTGTAAAAAGTAGGTAAACCATTTGAATAATTTGTTTAATGGGAACAAGAGGTTATTGTTGCATAAAATAAGGGAAGCTTGAAAAAAAAAACGAAAAGGCTGTAAGAGTATAATTCAATTTAATGTTTATTTAAAACAAAAAAAAATTAAATCTCCAGCAGTGAAGGTTTGTGCACTTTATTTTAATTCAAGAGTAATTCAACTTTTGTACTAGGGAGTTTTTTTTTATTTTTAAGTTTTCACAGAAACTTAATTTTGTTTTTTTTTTTTAAATTTTTATTTGTTTGTTGCTTTTTTATTTTTTGTTGTTAAATGACACGAAAACGACTGTAAAAGTTGAATTGCATTTAACAATAACGTTTGTGTATTCGGTCTTGCACTGCAAGGTTACACAACTTTTTCCTTGAACTTCTTAACTCATTTTAATACAACATAACTATAACTGTATATAATGTAGGTGTACTCGTATACTAAATTAAATTTCCTACAAAATGGAAGTTACTTGGTACATTTTGTTTTAAAAGTTCAGTGATAGACATTTGAAATCTTTTTGAAAAATCGTCAGTCTAAAATATTCAGAAATAAATCAATTTTTTTGTCTGTCGAAAAAATGTTAAGCTTTGTTTAAGTTAAAACGAAAATCAAATTTTATCTGCCAAATAATCTGTTACCTCATTGTTTTTAGACTTACCGACCAAATGTCAGTTCTTTCTTTTTTTTCTGACTACCAGTCAAGCCTCTTTAAAAGTAAATGAAAATCGACCATAGACAAAAGAAACATTTATTTTTTTTTTAAAGCAGTATTCTTCTTGAAATAATATGAGAAGCTTATTTTCATCAAATCAATCGGATGCTGTTTTTGAAAAAAATTGTACTAAAATAACGTATTGTTTCATACTAGTTTTTTTTTCTTCAAAATTAAATTAAGCCTTCAAATTTGCCCTTGCAAAAAAAAGCTTCAAGCTTAATTTTAGAGCCGTCAGCTTGACAAAAAGGCACACATACTTGCTTCAAATTGAAGTATAATTTTTTTTAATTGACTTTCAAAATCTAACTTGCAATTTTGTGAAAGTTCTCTTGCCCGCAGTGAGATAAAATAGTATCAATTTTTTTTTGTTGAAGTTTAAGTATGATTTATTCTTAATGGCGATGTCAAAATTTGGATAAAATTTTGGAAGTGCATGAAAAACTGAAAATTTGAAATCTTATTTCTAAGTTTACTTGGTTGAAAAGTTAAATATCCTACTTCACAATTGAGTCGGGATTTTGAACTTTATTTTAACTTCAGAAATACTGAAAAAGTTAAGCATGCACTTCCAGTTTACTTATAGCTATGTAAAATGGTTCGAATTATCTTCTCCGATAACGAATTTTTTGGTGATTTTTTAATCAAACCAATTAATTCAATTTTGGAAGTTAATATGATAATTAAGAACCATCAGCGGCATAAAAAAAAATCATTTCCAATTTTTTTTGTTCAGAAGAAAAGATCAAACGAAAATCTTTAAAAATTCAAACCAAGATACAAGATACAAAATTCACAATTGTACACATCCCTTGAAATTGAATTTATTTTTCATCTATTATGTATACCTAAATACTTGAAATAGAGAATTCAATAACTACCTTATAAACTCTCTTCTCAGTTTTCCTCTATCATCTTCCAATGAAATAATATTTAACCTTCAAGTTCTCAAGGAGCAATAAACTGTAAACTATGCAAATTGCAATTTAATAAAAAATAAATTCACTTTCGGTTTAAATAGATTTGTATTGAATCAATACTAGAACTATTACTGGAAATATTTTTGATTATAACGAAAGTACTCGTATATTGATATTAATAGAAAAGGGATTTGAGAAAAGTTATTCGCACTAACTTCTGTGTTCTGTGTTCATAGTCCACTGGGGAATTTAATTCCCACACACATAAGAGTAGAAGAAAGGAAAGGTAATTCTCAAGCCAGCTGAGACTTTTTCTGAGAAATATTTCAAGGTCATTGAATCATCTATCATCAAAGTGAAGGAGGTTGCGGATAGTTATATTCATTCATTCATTTAACATGAACTTTAAAATCTTTAAGACACGAGTATTTTCAATATTAGTTGCATAGTTGTTAAAATTCTCTAAAGGTAAAAAAACATTTTGAAAGTAACTTTACAAAAAAATTCATATTCTATTCAAAGCAGACTTTTTAGATGAAATATTATGAATTTTCTGGAATATTGAGGTTTTAGGTCTGAATTTCAAAATATTTTGAATACAAGTTGGATAAAATTTGCATTAGAATAAATAATTTTCAATGCAACACGAAAATTATTTGCAAAAACAGAAAAAAATTGATAGAGTTGAAAATTTGACTTTTGTAAAATGTAAAAAAAATTGTTATCACTGTTACCTTTTTTTTAATATTGGTTTTTTATTCGTAGGGCTGCATTTTAACTTAAAACAATGAAAGTACAACCCATGACTTTTCATATGACATAAGCTTCATCGCTGTTGAACAATATTGAAGGTGGCTCAAAAAGCCCCTGGGTGCTTTAATTATTATATTGTAACGAAAATTAGTTAACTACTTTTGAATCATAATATAACGACTTTTACATTCGAACTACATCGATTCTCGAATGCGATGACAGCGCCATCTAGTACCATTGCGATTTAAAACAACCTGCTATGAGCTTTGAATGAGCTTTGAATGAGCTTTGAATGAGCTTTTTCGAACATTGGTAAATGTCGAAGTCCGAAGGGGAATTATTCCATCTATCTGTCAGAATAGAAAGATCGAGATACAGGTTCAAAGATTTCTATTGCTTTCGAGATTAGACCAGAACCAGATATTTCCCTATATAAGGTTGATGGCGCTACCGATTGGACAGTTTATTTTTGAAAGTGAAAGAATAAAGTTCGTGTAAAGTGTTGTGCCAGTGATTAATAAAAGTGATTTCAATTGAAGTAAAGTGTGTTTTATTTTAAATGTAATAAGAAGAAGTTAAGAAATAAAGTAAATAAGTTTTTATTGCGAACCCTTAGCAGAATATTACATTGGTGTTAGAAGTGGAATAAAAACTTATGTTGTCTGTGCATTCAGATAATTTGTGGTGATAAAAAAAAAAAAAAAAAAAAAATATACGTGTGTGTGTTTTGATAAAACAAAAACAAAAAGTGACTGTGATTAAAGAAAAAAAAATAAAAGCAAAAATGGGTAAGACAGTAATTGAATTGAATTGTGTTGAACTTAAGGCAGAGCTAAATAAACGAGGCCTTCCTACTGCTGGAAGAAAAGCTGACCTCATAATTCGTCTGCAAGAGGATTTAAGTCAACGCGGAGAAGACCCAGACACATTCCTATTCGAAATAGAAATGCCTGAAGAACAAGTAAGTACTGGTGTCGACTTGTCGGCAATGATGGCACTTCTCATTGGCAAGCTCGAAGAACAACGTACAGAACAAAAGAATCTTCTCGAAGAACAACAAAAGAACCTTCTCGAACAAATAGAAAAACAACAAAAGTGTGAACAGGAGAACCTTCTCGAACGAATGGAAAAACAACAAAAGAACCTTCTAGAAGAACAGAAGACTCTCATCGAAGGTAAGCTTGATGCTTTTGAGAGCAAGTTCGTTACTATTGATGGACGCTTTGATTGCTTCGAAAAACAATTTTCAAAACTCGAGAGCGTTCAAGAAAAATTCGAAGGTAAAATACAGAGTATTGCCGACGAATTAGACAAGGTTCGAAAAATTAAGATTAGAGAAAGTGTTGGCGATTACCCAAGAAAGAAGGAAATACATCCACCGACTTTTGACGGGCAAACTTCTTGGTCGATCTACAAGAAACAGTTTGAGGCAGCCGCAGCGACGAACGGCTGGGACGAAGAAGACAAATTTATAGCTCTAACGGTTGCCCTCAGAGGATCTGCTGCTGAACTGCTGCAAACCATTCCAGCAGATAAGAATGGTAACTTCAGTGCTCTTGTTCAGGCCATAGACAAACGCTTTGGAGATGGTCATATGCAAGAAGTCTTCCGCGTCCAACTGAATACTAGAGCCCAGAAGAGAGGAGAAACTCTGCAGCAACTTCAAGCAGACATTGAACGGTTGGCGCATCTCGCATATCCAGCTGCTGGGGATGAAATCGTCAGCCAACTTGCAACAGAAGCCTTCATCCGTGCTGTATCCGACATTAACTTACAGCGAGCAATTCGAACTGCTGGAAAACGTACGCTTCCTGAAGCTTTAGCGTTTGCTCTGACCATGGAAGCAGCAGAACAAGCTTCCCAAGGAGTTCATCGAGTCAGAGAAGTCGAAGTTGAAGAATGCTCTTGTCAGAAAATCGCATTCCAAAGAAGCCAGCGTGAAGGACTTGCTCGATGCTGGAATTCTAACAAAACCGGACATCTTCAGCGGCAGTGCAGATTACCACCGAGAAGAGCTGCATGCCAACATTGTGGAAGCAGAACCAACGCTCGAGAACAACCAAGCAATAGTACCAACACTCCTGCTCAACTTGGGAAACGAGTAAGAACCAACTTCGAGGGGCAGAAGCTGGTTTCTGGTATCGATGGCCCCAGAAACACTATCCAAGTCTCACAGACTAAACGAGACAACAAAAGTCTGACAGTGGAGGCAATAATAAACAATAAGAAACACGTGGCTACAATCGACACCGGTGCCACCGCCTCCATTGTACGATGAGACTTGGTCAAGATGTCTTGGCTACACAACACCAATAGCTACCGGCTGAAGACCGCCACAGGAGAGGCAGCAAAAGTGTATGGTGAGGTTCGTCTTATGATCCGTTTGGCAGAACTAGAGTTTTCGCACCTATTCCTGGTAGCGGATATATGTGACGAGTGCATCGTTGGAATCGACTTCATGAAGGAGCATGGAATAATTTTGGATATCGGTAAACAAGTTCTTAAGTACCAAAATGTGGAGATTCCGATGGTCTATGGCAACGAAAACACAACAACTATCAGGACCGTCATCAAAGAAGACATTTGCTTGCCTGCTTCTTCGGAAGTATTCGTATGGACGAAACTAAAGGGTGACTTCGGAAGCCATCGATACCTCATGGTGGAACCAGATGCGGAACAACGTTCCCAAAACATCATGGTAGGGAAGACTCTGGTGGCACCAAAGAACAACATGGTGCCTGTACGGATACTGAACATCAAACCGTACGAAATTAAGATCAAAAAGGGAGAAGTAGTTGGGCAATGTGAACCTGTATCCGCGATTACTAAGATCACCGAAGCGGAAACAAAGAAGCCCCTGAGCTTTGACAGATTAAAAGACCAAATTCTGAAGTCATCAAGTCTGAGTCGACATCAGCTTAATGTTGCTGGAGATCTTCTTCATGAGTATGCTGATATATTCTCTTCACCCAACGGACAATATGGTCGAACACAACTAGTAAGGCACCGAATTGATACAGGAGATGCAAGACCAATTCGCCAACCAGCAAGACGTCTCCCTCTAGCAAAACAAACTGAAGTTGAAGAAATGATATCGATGAAGAAAGATGGGGTCATCGAAAATTCCAAAAGCCCTTGGGCATCACCAGTCGTTCTTGTCAAAAAGAAGGATGGAAGCACTCGATTTTGTGTAGACTACCGAAGACTGAACGACGTGACAAAGAAAGATAGCTACCCCCTACCCAGAATCAGCGACACCTTAGACGCGATGGAAGGAGCCCAATGGTTTTCAACTTTGGATTTGAAGAGCGGTTATTGGCAAGTGGAAATTCACCCAGAAGATCGGGAAAAGACGGCGTTCTCCACAGGAAACGGTCTGTTGCAGTTTAATGTGATGCCATTCGGACTATGCAACGCTCCAGCAACTTTTGAGCGTTTGATGGAGTGCGTTCTACATGGACTAACCTGGAAATCTTGCCTGGTCTACCTGGACGATGTCATCGTGTACGGAAAAACATTTGACGAACATTGTAAAAACCTTAAAGCCGTATTCCAGAGGCTTCGAGAGGCACATTTAAAGTTAAATCCTAAGAAATGTTCGTTTTTCAAGACCGAAGTTAAATATTTGGGACATATCATCTCACCCCAAAGGGGAAGCCGTTCAAATGGTCAGGTGAGTGCGAGAAAAGCTTTCAAGAACTGAAACTGCGTTTATGTAATGCACCTGTACTGGCTGTACTATCACAAGTACATGACGGAGAGGAAAAAGTTGTCGCCTATTACAGCAAGGTACTCTCGAAGCCAGAAAGGAATTATTGCGTTACAAGGAGGGAACTTCTCGCTCTGATATTGGCAACAAAGCACTACCATAAGTACATCTATGGACAAAAGTTCCTTCTTCGAACAGATCATGGTGCGCTCAATTGGCTTTTAAACTTCAAAAATCCAGAAGGTCAAGTAGCAAGATGGATCGAGAGGTTGCAGACGTATGACTATGAGATTTAACATCGAAGAGGAAAGCTGCATTCAAACGCAGACGCTCTATCCCGGCGACCGTGTAAACCAGACTGTAAGCATTGCACACGCCAAGAAGAAAAGGAAATGGTCATCGTTCAACGAACTAGAGCTGATCCCATTAACGGTTGGAACAACGAAGAACTCAGAACGGCCCAACAAGAAGATCCGGATATCGAACCCATTCTTGCCTGGAAAGAACACCAAGAGAAACCAGAATGGTGTGATATCTCCTACCGAAGTCCGGCTCTCAAAGCATATTGGGCACAATGGGACTCGCTTCATGTGCAAGAAGGGGTATTAAGGCGTAAGTGGGAATCTGCAGACGGTAAATCTTATGTGATGCAGCTAGTCGTACCTCGGTCAAAGGTTAACGACGTACTTCAAGAGATGCATGATGGAACTTCTGGAGGTCATTTGGGAGTGAATAAGACGCTGGAAAAGGTACGACAACGATTTTACTGGCTACACGCAAGAGATGACGTCGAAAGATGGTGCCGAAAATGTGATACTTGTGCTGCTAGCAAGGGACCAGGTAGAAAAATTCAAAGTAGAATGCAGCAGTATAATGTGGGCACACCTTTTGAGAGAATCGCAATAGATGTCGCGGGTCCTTTTCCTCAAACTAACAACGGAAACCGATACATCCTTGTAGTCATGGACTATTTCAGCAAGTGGCCTGAAGCATTTGCCATCCCAAACCAAGAAACGAAAACAGTTGTGGATCAAATTGTCTTCAATTGGGTGAGCAGGTTCGGTGTTCCCATGGAGCTTCATTCTGACCAAGGAAGGAACTTCGAATCAAAAGTCTTTCAGGAAGTTTGCTCGCTCCTTGGCATTAAAAAGACAAGAACAACACCGCTCCATCCACAATCTGATGGGATGGTTGAACGATTCAACAGAACCCTTAAAGAACATCTGTCGAAGGTTGTTCGCGACTACCAACGAGACTGGGACCGACATATCCCATTGTTCCTTATGGCATATCGTAGTGCAACCCATAGCTCGACAGGAAAAACACCATCGGAAATCCTGTTCGGATCAACTATACGGCTGCCAAGTGAAGTGAAATTTGGTTGTCATCCAAATGAGTCACAGGGAACAGACGAATATGTGGATGACCTCAAGAAAAGGCTTATTGACATTCATCAACAAACAAGGACAAATATAAAATTGTCTAGTGATCGGATGAAAACAAGATACGACGCAAGAGCGACAGCAACGGGATTTCAAGAAGGAGACCTTGTGTGGTTTTACAATCCTCATCGACAAAAGGGGCTATCACCAAAACTCCAACAAAACTGGGAGGGCCCATATACTGTGGTGAAAAGAATCAATGATGTGGTTTACCGTATACAAAGAGGCGTAAGAGGCAAACTAAAAGTAGTTCACGCTGACCGGTTACATCGATATAACGGTGAAAGAGGTGATGAAATTGTTCGGGACGATCAATTCTAAGAGGGGGGCAATGTAACGAAAATTAGTTAACTACTTTTGAATCATAATATAACGACTTTTACATTCGAACTACATCGATTCTCGAATGCGATGACAGCGCCATCTAGTACCATTGCGATTTAAAACAACCTGCTATGAGCTTTGAATGAGCTTTGAATGAGCTTTGAATGAGCTTTTTCGAACATTGGTAAATGTCGAAGTCCGAAGGGGAATTATTCCATCTATCTGTCAGAATAGAAAGATCGAGATACAGGTTCAAAGATTTCTATTGCTTTCGAGATTAGACCAGAACCAGATATTTCCCTATATAAGGTTGATGGCGCTACCGATTGGACAGTTTATTTTTGAAAGTGAAAGAATAAAGTTCGTGTAAAGTGTTGTGCCAGTGATTAATAAAAGTGATTTCAATTGAAGTAAAGTGTGTTTTATTTTAAATGTAATAAGAAGAAGTTAAGAAATAAAGTAAATAAGTTTTTATTGCGAACCCTTAGCAGAATATTACAATATAATAATTAATAATAATGAGGCATATTCATAGTCGTCTGACAAGTTGTTTCTTGTAAGCTAACCTGGTGGTTACGTTGTTCATAGACAATTTAGACCCGTGTCCAAAAGATAAACTGGAGCTCAAACTTTAAAAACGGCTGATTCTTTGATTAAGTTATTTTTTCTACCTGTCAAAAAATGGATTGGATTTCAATGGATTGACAGGCAATAGTATTAAATTATTAAATTGTAGTAGAATTCCGTTTTTTTTTTTTACTAAACAGAGCTGCGAACTTCTTTATGCGTAACAGCTGTTTCTAACCTGTGTGTTAACTTTAGACTCGAGGCCAGTTGTACTCGTTTCTAAAGTTTTACTATGAATATTTGAATATATATGAATATTTTAAACATAAAATTCTAAAATATTTGACATTAAAAAAATTTTGGTAAATATTTTTGAATTTGAATGTAACATTTTTTTAAGCAAACAAATAATAAAAAAAGCGCAATATGCAAATAACTTGCTAACTTGTATTATTTTTTTTGAATGCATTTTTTTAAAACTTGAATTGGTATTTACATAATATCCGAAGGAAACTGTTGGGGTAATGAATAAGCAAATCTCAGCCACAAGTGTCATTTGTATGTCAATTCATGTAGATAATTTGAGACTCTTTTCCAGTCCAGCTATATTCTTAATCCTTGATCTTCCTCAAAAAGGAAACCCACATTCATTCGGTCGGCTCGGCTATGAAATCACGTGCTTCGAGCTTGAAATCCTTATGTACCTATGTACTTGAATACATTAAACCCACTCAAAAAAAAGAACAATTCATTAATGATTTTCCAACGTATTCAAGCTAATGTTTAGTCTGTTTAGTCACATTATAATAAAAAAAAGACTGTATGGGTAATTACTTGACAACGCCAGAACACGGCAACAACACCAGAGTCCAATAACAGTTTTTTTTTTTGGACAATATGTTTTGTTTTAACGTATGATAAACATGAAATAATTTGAGACATTTTGTGGCGACACTCGTATGAACTCAGAAAATGTAGGTACATAAGACCATTAAAATATGTTAGTCTATTGGGGTAGATTAAGGTGTTTAAAGGGGACCGGTAAAACACTCACGTTTATATTGTATTATGTATGTTAGTGTCATGGCTACCATGCGGTGTTATTTATAAATTTTTCATAACATCAAAATAGGTTTATAAACAAAGAAGAAGAATATTATTATTTTTTTCAATGCATTAAGATTTAGCTAGATACATTTTTTGGTGGAAAAATTCTGCTTTTAAACTCTGGAATCGTTTTAAATTGTAAGCATGCATCTTGCTCTTTCTATCCATCTATTAGGATCTAGCCTTCTCTGTTCAACAAAAATTGTTATTGCAAGGAATAGCTTTTTTCAAAACAGAGAATCTATATTATAGATACTAGATATATAGAGGTGCATTGTCTACGGAATTCTCTAATAATTTTAATTTGGACTTGTCATATGCGATGAAATTGGGCTATTCAGAGCCTTCAACATGAGTGTTTTCTTGGTCGAAACAACTGTTTTTTTTTAATATGTACTGCTTTCTCCAAAAAAAAAATTTAATTGTACGTATATTGAGTTTTGTGCAGGTAAAACACAGGGTTGTGACTGTATCAAAATATTTCTCAGAAACAAAGCAGAAATACGTTCCTTCAAAATCATGAAGTGATTTGACAATTCAAAGTCAAAAGACAAAAATGGTGGTGGACCTCTTACACGAAAACGCAACAAATATGAATACAACAACAAAGGAATGGTCGACAGATTCCCCATTTACACCGATTTTTCATAAAATAAGTAATCGCTATGGTAATGGTAAGACATAGACCAGAAGATCAGCCAACACAATTTTGTGAAAGAAGAATAACGAATGAAGCTCTCATTTGAATGGCAACGATTGTCAATATCAATTTCTTCAAGTTTTTCACAACATCTTCCGACATGATAGAATCTTGATGTCATCTAGCTATCGCCGCCGTTTTCTGTCGGTCAACCCCATTAAACTTGTGCCTCATCTCATTTGAAAGAGCAGAATATTTTTAAAGGCTTAGATTAATTTAATTAGAACAAGATATTATTTTTTTCAGTTTGTGAAAGAACCCAGAAAATATTTTCTTATTTAAATTCTTCTTCTGGAAGAAAATCATTCTATCTATAATGTTAACGATTTATCAGACGGCGGCTGTCGGATAGAGCATAATTAATTAATACAAGCAATTAGTAAGTTTTCCAGCATCCAGAATTAGTGAGTGATAAAGGGAATCAATGATTATAAGTTGAAGAAAAACTTTATTGTTTTTACCCTAGTAGAATATGGAAGTTATTTCACATTAACTAAACATTACAAAAGCACATGAGACCTAACAACTACTACATACAATATACAATATACATACCATGCATATATACCTATATACTTATTATATAAAAATATAACTTTTCCACGTTTAAAAAAACTTAAAATAGATACTTTTCATTCTATGTAATTAAAAGCTCAAGAACGTGTAAATGGAGTAATGGACTAAGTATAAGTATTTTTTTGTTTTTATACGAAACTATTTGAAGAGGAAAGGAATCACTTTGGTCTGGATTTTTTCTTTTAATTTAATTATTCTTTGTAAAAAAAATAATTACTGACGCAAATTTTAAACAACCTCATATTAAAGCATTAGCATCAAAAAATTGCAAATCGATTAACACTTTACTGAACTTTTCTTAATTTTAAAAATTTCCTTGTTAAACTCAGAACCCAATAATAATTTCCATAAACTTTTTGGTCTATGGCTGTTCAGGGAGCTTCAGGCATTTCATTATTTCACCCGTTATCTTCATTTTAATTAATCAAGTGATAAAACGAGTGCTTAACCTTTTCTGCCTCAGCAGGAACAAACTATGTAAGAAGTAAATAATCATTTTCTTGTGAGAAGTCCAGAGCCGTAACCGCAGAAATTTTCTTCATATAGAAAAAATGGCACTCCAATATAGGGTTACTTTCATAAACAGAATAAGAAATACTAGAAGTTCTTCCTCTCATTGAAGGAAGCCACAAATATTGTAGAAGAACCGCTTTCGTTTGCTGATTATATTATGATCTGCGATTTCTTCTATTCGACGATTGGTTTGATTTAACAAACAGCAATAACTGATTCCATTTCAGTTGTAACCTTAAAGCCCACTCCGCATTTCATTGTATTAGACAAAAAATAATTTCAAAGAATTCATTGTGCCCAGCCCTACATATCGGTACGTGCTCTGATAAAAAGCATTTAAATGAGGTGTCACTTAGGGAGGGTGTTAAAGTCTATTAATATGAGTCTTTATGGACAAAGAGCTGTGTGCAATGTGCATATTCAATGAACTATAAGCATAATTACAATTCAACTTGACCTTTGCTCTAAAGTCTTCACTTGTTGCATTTTAAAGAAAGAGAAAAAAAAATAATACGAGTATATTTTTGAAATAGCACCATTGAGGGAAGTTTTCGGTAGAAGGATTTAAGTGTTCATTCCTTATACGACTGATTTCTGAAATCTTCGTGGTGTATGAATTTTTAAAAAATTGTATCATAAATTAAATTCTCTATGTACGAGTATTTCTTGGGTTTATTTACTATTTATTTCCAAAATGCTTTTGACTATTCGCGTCGCTATTTAAAATACACTTACTTCTTTTGCACCCATTTTTCTTATTATTTGCTGAACTAGATAACTTGCATTACCAAATCTTCCAGTATATTTCTTGGATTTAAATTAGTTTCATACCCACACAAACTTAAAAAAAGAAAATAGAATTCATCTTCATGTGAATTGAAATCGATTTTTTTCATCCAGACTTTTCGAAATCTTTTGACTTCTCGATGGTTGCTCGAAACACCCGAGTAATTAAAGTTAACATTATATAGTGCTGTAAAGTGTCTTTCTATGTTTCCTGTTACTTTTCCTTTCAAACTAAACAATTTCAATACCTTCATCACAGGCAATTTATTTAATAGACTGAAATACTCGTATCTTATATTTTTCAATATAAACAAAAATTATTAAAAAAAATACTTCACCTCAGAGCCAGGTTTATTACCACAAATGCTGCTTTTAAGAAGTAATTTTTTCAGGCAATTGTTTTCAGATTAAAGTTACAACCACAAGGCTCAAAGATCAAAACTTTCAGGTAATGTCCCCTTTTGCTGAATTAATGCTGTTGGTGTCATAGGAGAAACTGTAAAAACGATCGAACTCAAGATATTATAATCAGGCCTTACATTACGATGATAAAGAATACGAGAAAGTGGATCCCACAACCTACATACAGCCTAAATTACTGAAGTAATGTCCTTCAAACTTGGAACTTAAGATCCTTTGATGATTCCCTCCAAAACGGCTAAATATATCAATTTTTATTATTTAGTTTATGTATATTGAATGAGTATAATGTTCTGGTAAGTTATCTGGGTGCAAAACAATTAGGACTGGGCTTGCTTTAAGACTTTGACAACCCAAGAAGTGTGAATTGATTTTAATAAAACTAAATTTAAATTTAAAGAAAACAACCAAATACGTTCTAAGAGATTTATAGGGAATAACACCATGTAGAGTATTATACATAAAACTGAAATTTAAATTTTGCATTAAAATGCTTAAAAACCATGTTGATGGAAATTCTAATCTAAAGTTTGGCAACCCTTTTATGTTCATTCACAGAAAATGCCAAATATTCACAATTTCTGCTGATACATCTCTTAAAAATAATAAAAAAAAAAGAAAATGCATAACAACAATAACTCATTGTTATTTAGATTGAATGATAAACTCGTATATGTACGACGATTTTGAAATGTGATGCATGAAAGAGATTTGCTATGGTTTATCTGCATCCATGAAAATTCTGATATCTACAGGATGTTCATTTGTTTGGTAGATTAGGATTCACATTTTGCACTCTCAATAGATGAATGGTAATTTGCATTTTCCTCATATAGATATCTCTGTGTTGTATGATGATTTTCCAACCACTATAAACTGTTCAGTTTGCAAAATATACCTAAAATAGATATACTTACGTACCGTTCATCCAAATCTGTTTTACATTCGCGAATACATAATCTAAATTCGCTTAAAATGCTAAAACGATGCAAAAGTTTCAAATGGATTTGGGAGGGAGGGAAGATATCTTGGAAAATTTTCTTAGTATGTCCTATAACGTAAAATTGGTATTTCGTATTATTTACATATATTATAGGTATGTATTCTTCAGCAAATTTATTGATCATTAATTCTTTGGAAGACTGTGCATATTTGAATACCATCACGTAATGAATTTATTGTGATGAAGAGTAAAAACTTAAGGACAAACAATAAAGTCTTTTGGATTTTAGCATTAATATTAAAGGTCTAAATCTAAGAGAGTGCTTAATTTCATTTATCAATGTCAATCGAATTCTTTAGAGTGACAAAAAACAGACGAATCATTTTTAAACTTTAAATGAAAATTGTGCTTAAATAGCTTGAAATATAAAATAATAGAATTGTTATGAGTCGGCATTGGGGCTCTAGAAATTTAATTGATAAATAATTTTTATTTGATGAAGAGGTTTTAAAAAACAAATGTGAAATATATTTCAGTATAATCCATGGATTAAATTACCTCAGAATAAGGTCTGAAATTTCAGTTTTGTTTTTTCTTGTTTATGATATTGCCAATTTATTATGATAAGACTGTGCAAACATCTACTTTGAAGGACAAAGCGCAAGGCTCCCTTCCCAATTTTAGACATCGAATTTTAAGAGAAATATACTTTCTATCCATAGGATAGATTTTCTGGAAATACACACACACCTCTTCCCTGAATTAAATAAGTTTATAACTCAACTTTTCTAAAGAAAATTTAATAAATAAAGATACTCTGATTTCAAATAATAAACTTTTTAACTTCTTTCCTTAACGCTTCATTTACTGCAGAAAATGATTCAGTAAAAATTAATATTAATTTTCGAAAATATGATACAAGAATATTCTGTAATTTATCATCATTGCGGTCTATTGATTTTTATTTTGAATAACGCAACTTAAATTTTATGTTTATTTAACGTAAAACTTTGTTTCTTTGTATAGAAATTTCAATTTTTATATTGGGTTATTATGCTGTTTTTTTTAATAGGCCAATACAATAATCAATCAATATTTTTGCCTCTAGTATGTTTTTTTAATAACATAGTAAAATGCATGACTGGATCGCATGTACTTGCTCCCTTAATTACTCGTAACAGTATATGGTTCATTTAAGGTCGAAAAACTTAAAATGTAATTTTCTCCTTTTTGTTACCTTTTCGACTTTTAATTTTTTTTTTCTCTCGTTTTATTTTACTTCCTCTAGGCAAACATCAGCTGCCTCCACAGTTTTGGTTTTTGTTTTCAAGTTTTATATGGACAGCGGTTTCTCCAACAACAAATCCTTAAACATTAAAAAAAAAAATTTGCTTAAAAAAATATTTGAATAAAAACGAATAAGAAACTAAGTTATTGACTGTTGAGCTATTCAGTGCTATAAAAAGCAAAAGGTTGAAAGGGAATAATTAAAACTGTAACAAACACTCAAGATGGTTAAAGAAATATTTTGTTTTTAATTTGTTATTATTACAACTGATACAGTCTTCTTTTGAAAATGGTAAAATAATAATGGCCAATTGGAGACATCTATCCCCCGTTTTTAAAATATTGAGTTACCAATTCCAAAACTCCATCTCTAGGATATAGTTTCAATTCATATATAGTTGGTAGCTCAGTAAAGTGAGTTATGTCTCCTTGATTTCATTTCAGTAGGGTTGCCACTGTCTTGATTTAAAAGCGAACATGGGTTTTGGTATTTTATAAACGGCACGAGATAGATTTTATAAATCTAAGAAAGTTGTACATACACGAATTAAATTTTAAATCCTCAACCGAGATTTGATTTTTGTGTAAAATTTTGTTCGAAAATTTATGTAATTCATGCAGTTAAATCAAGATAATGACAGCCCTGTACTCACCTGCTGTTCAAAAACTTGGACGTGAGCCTCTTTTGAGTTACTCCAAGAATTGCAAAAAAAAAAAATGGCTTCCATGTTTTAGTATTAGATTTAAATTCAAGATGTGCAATACCCATTTGTTACGGTGTGGATAAAATAACCTATACTGTTTTGTCAAAAGCGTTTATGTATATACAATCAATCACATTTTTATGTTTTTATTTCTTTTCTAGATAAAAACTAAATACTGTAGGTATAAGGATAGTGATATTGAATAGACGTTCTTATAATAAATAGAATTGGTACATTTATCTAGATTAACCTGGGACTCACTTCTCAACTAAATAAATAAATAGTTGTTTGTGAGTTGAAATTAATTGAATCGCTTTCATAAAAAAAATATTTTTAATTGAATAGAATTATATGTTGTTAAGTCATGCATTGCATATCTATTAAATTCATCTGGTGTGTTTATTTTTTGTTATAAAATTTATGTACCTACATATGTATGTATGTATAGCAGATAAATTTGCATTAAAAAAAATCTTCAATGAACTGCAATTGAAGGATGAAAGTGATTCGTGACCAATGCAAAATGCGTTGCAATGGATGTTTTTTATTTATCAGAAAATTGTATTCAAAATGGTGTGCGAATTAAAATGTATTTACAATATTTTTGATTGTTGTTCTACAAAATATTTTCGAATAATAAAAAAACAATACAAATAAACAATCCACAAGGTATGAACAATTGTACATAAAAGTGCATGTATGTCTAACAGTGAAATTCTTTAGTGCTGAAAATCTGTTATCAATGCTTCGGAATGGGTAATTTATTAAAAAAACATTCAGACAGATTAAAGTACCAAATCGGTGGGTAATAAATAAAAAAACTTTCTGATAGGTAAATATTTAATTAAGGATTTGCAATTTTTTTATGGCGATTTATGAGGAAATATATATCTGATCTGAGCCTTGTTTTATGAATTGTGTGTAAATTGTTTAATAATTTTTTTTAAGTAGAATCCAAAATGTAAAGTCAATAAATTCAAACATACCCCGAGTCAATTCTTGTTTATTTGAAATGAAAGCTAAATCTAAAGGACATGATTCTGATTTAAAGTGGAAAAAGTGAAAAACAAAAACATGCACGTGTAAACTTGAAACTTGATGTCAACATTTCATCAGATGAAATGTTATTTACCATGGCTAAATAAAATAGATATGTTGGGTAAAATGAAATAAAATAAAGTCAACATTTCGACTGATCTAATGATTAAAAATATATCATTTCATTTTATCATAGAACCGGAATTGAATGTAGTCTGGTGAGAAGTTGTTTGGTCTGTCAAATTAATTTGAAATAATAGATCATCAAACACAGGCATCTCTATAGCATAATTAGTGTTTCACTTTCGCACTTTTTGGAACTTTAAATTGGAGAGACCTAGACTTAGTCATACGATAACAATTCGATAATGAAATTTGTCAAGTATAATGAGACCAAGACGGTCTACTTCTGTGGCCAGCTACAATTGTTTTAAAAATGTTGGGCAAATTTTGATGATTTATCTCAAAAACACTTCATCTCATTTTAAGTATTATTTTATATAACTACTCGTATGTACCTACTTAAATTTTATTTTTTTAAATTCAATAATTAGTGAATAGTTTAATCGGTGTTTTTGAAATTTAGAACCAAACGATTTTTTAACACAATTAGAAATTGGACACAAGGTATCACTATTATTAAAAAAATATTTTTTACAAAAAAATCTTAAATTTCTTCAAAACTTCACCAAGAATTTTGAGACAAATATTTGTGTATTATAATAATCTACAATTTAATACTAAGCTATTTTAAACTTAGATATTATCGAGCAGTACCTCTCCTAATAGGAAATTTTACATTTTTCCCTTACTTGCTGAACCACTTTATACAGAATGTTGGAAAGTTTTTACATTTTGTTTTTGAATTTTTCAAAAAATTTTATAATTTATTTATTTGCCAACGACATGATCTCGACGCGAACCACAATTGTCTCACCTTAATGTTTCACCTTGAGATCGATTATAGTGCTCCACCGACGACGAGGACAAAAAAACATCAATCTCGATATAGAAATTAATTATAATTCAACCTTTCAAGTATCCAGGGATCCCTTTCGTGAGACCCACACGTATTCACAGGTCAAAATCATAAATGAATTATGTATGTTATCAAATAGGCTTATCCCAGATCTAATGGGATAACGGACATACAGAGTGAAAAAGAACCTACCTTCTGTGATATTTCTACAGTTCTCTTGAACCCAAATGTTTTAATTATTTAAATACATAACAAAAATATTTCTATAAATGAACCAAACCAACTGAAAATGGTTTTACTATGTGAAAATAGGATTTAAGATGACTTAAATTTTCTTTAGAATTGCTTTTACGAATTAGGGGTTTTATTGTCAAAACATTTGTACAAATTGTCTGAATTTTATAAATGCATACTTATTTTTATATTGGTTATGTAATATTTAATGTAGATTTTATTGAGAATGTTTTGCATTACCATGACCTTGTGCCTCTATAAAAAACGATTTTCATTCGTTTTCATTTTAAGTTCGTGTTCAGGCAATTTTCCTTTTATATAAGACCTGCCTACCTAAATTTGGGTATATATAAGACAACAATAAGAGAACAATACATTTTTGATGCAATTATGTATTGGTTTTTGAAATAAGAATAAAAGGTACGACTGGATCGCACAAACTTCCGCGTATGTTAAGGTATTTAAAAATAAATACAATAATATACAAAAACATAAATGTCAACTGACAAAAATATGAAAAGCATAAAACTCATTTTTTAAATTGCTAAAATAAACTAAAAAGAAAGTTGGAGGTAAAAACTGAAGATGGCAAACTAAATTTTTTATCCGAATTCTTAGAATTTAAAAATACATATAAGTAAAATTAAATAATTACCCTCCCGTTTTCTTATAATTGAGTTTTCAAAAAAAACATTATTAGGAGAAAATTGAAAAACAAATATGCCAACGGTTTTTTGAAAAATGATTTTTGATTAAATAATTTTATTTTTATATACATATACGAATACAGAAGATCAAGCAAAAAATTTCATTAAGATAGTTAGTCGTTTTCGGGGTAAATAAGTTTTTCTTAACGGTTGTTGTATTTTTTGGTGCTAAAAACAAATTCCAGACAGACCAACAGAGTGACCGACAGACAGACAGGCTGACAAACAGACCAACAGACAAACCGGAAGACATACCGATTAATTATAACAAAAATAGTTTTTGATCTAAAAATATTATTAATATTATTTATTATTAACATAATATTATTAATATTAATATTTAATTGGCGCATTAAGTCGTGTTTTAAGGTAAGGAACAAAAAAAGTTGTTTGGGTAAAGAGGGGCTATATAGCACCAGAAGGACATTCAGTGTGATTTGCATTAGATATGGAGAAAAAAACTACTGCGAGTAGGTTGAATTAACAGCCCAACGAAACTGTATGGTATGAGCTTCTTAGGTTATGTGGAACCGAAAATTTTATTAACAAGTAGCAAAATCATTTTTAAAAACTACAGGAAGTTGTACAAAACTATGCAATATCTATTTGCAATTCAGCCTATTTTTGTTCCCAAATTGATTTGTTTCCAGTTGTTGCTTTTTGGAGAACATATTTTCAAACTATAAAATAAAAAAATAAATTTTTTTTTTAAATTTAAAACAAAAATAACTGACCAATATTTTTGTACCCGATTTAAATATTCAATAATGAAATATGTAAGTATTGAAGATTATTTGATTGATGTTTCACTTTTGACTTAAAAACCTATTTTCTTTTAAAAAAATTTGAAATGTGTCAAATGTATGCAAATGGTCATTTGACTATTAGTACTGCACTTTGCGTACGTTGAAAAAAGAAAAATTAAAATAATTAATAAATTTCTTACCGCAAGACCAATGAAAATATTTACATTATTAATTAGCAAACCGGGAATTCTATATTTAAACTTCATCTGTTTACAGATAGGGAACATTGTAATTGGATTTTCATATTATATACGAATACATTTCATTTCGATACATGTACATTATACACCTTCGGTCAAACAGGCAAACCTATCTACCACAAACACAGCAGGCATCCAGAGGAATGTTGTTTTCGATTGATCAGATAATTCCTGAAATCAATCGAACAGAGACTGGACTGAGATAACCATACCTACTCCTTTAATTTAAACAAAATATTTTGTACAGGGTGTCGTGGATAGATTTTAAAGTTTATTTTAAATTTTTATTTAAACATAAATGCAAGGATGACACTTTGGAGGACAGTCATTTTGTGTTTTAGTTTTTAAGCTAAAAAAGATAAAAACTGAAAATAGGATATTTGGCATTTTCACCAATTAAAAAATAATTTCAGTTTAATGTTTAAAAAGTTTTAAGCTTGAAATTTGTTATATTTATTTTTCAATTCGACCAATAAAAATTCCAAAAAAACCACTTGATCCTAGAAAAATCCATAAGAGTTCTTAAATTTTTTTGACAATGTCTATGTGTATAAGCCAGCCTTGTATCCCGTTAAAAAAAAGTGTGCGTCACTATCAAATAAAAATAACATTTGTTTTTTTAAATCAATTATTTAAATTTATTTTGAGTTATTGTGTTCCTAGCCTAAAAATGGGTATCCAAGTTTAAATATCAATATTTTTTATCAGATTGTGGCCATAACATTTTGTAAAATTTACAAAAATAGAACATTTTAAGTGAGCATACGTCACTGTTTACAAAACGAAGAAATTAAAAATAAAATTCATTTAAAAACACCCTTTACATTTAAATTTGTTTAATAACCCATTGTACATACCAATCAATTTGCTGAAAAAATATCCCGAAGTACCATTGCGTAATTCAATATTTGCATTGTTCTTGGTATATGGTAGCAAAATTAATATTTTTCCATTCTTCAGCCAGGAATTTTTGGTTTTAAAAAAATGCATTGTTTGAAAAAAATAAATAACACAAACATTTTATTTTTACTGTACATAAATACATACATTATATAACACACATATCTGCACGTACACATATGTATGTGTGTGTTTTCATAACATAAAGTTTACACGTATGATTGAAATGAATATACAAAAAAAAAAGAAACTGTTAAATCGGAAAATATAAAACGGTCGTGTGCTTTTGGCATTTATTTCAATTGAATCAAGTTGACTTCCGCACACACAACACACATGTCAATTTTTTTTTTGAAAGTAACTTCATATAGAAAAGAATTTCTTTCTATTAAAGATGTAATTCTATGCGAATATAAAAACATTTTCGTTGTTCAAGGACGAGTTACTCTCACAATAAAATTTCGGGTCAAGCACCATTTAGAGAAAAAGGGTCACTCGCATTCAATATAATCAAATGGTATACGAGTATCTACATAGTGAAGTACCTTAAGGGGTTTAGGTAGGCTTTTTGAAAGTTAGCCATTTGAACACATCTTTATGGTCTTAGAGTCGATAAAAAGAAAATAAAGTTCATAACTGAGTTTCGTTTGCTTGCTCTGTTGTCGAAAAATAATCAAGGCATATGAAGTTTATATAAAAAAATGTCAAAAGAAAATAATTCCTAAATAGCTGAATTTCATAAAGAGAAGGTGCACTAAATTAACAATTTCAGAGGGAGGGGGCGAGAGGGGAACAGCAAATAACTCATAATACCTTTTTCTCGAATGTACCTTAGGCGCTTTTTAGAAATTGCATAAGACACAAAAAACAAGCTTTTCCATCCAAATTTTTCAGCTTTCATTTGAATTAGAAGAATTGTTGATAATTTACAGTGGTTCCGGGTTTGTTTCCGGTGAATTTTGAAAAAGCATTTGGGTAATTCTGGAAGTATATCTGGATGATCCTGAAAATGTTTGAGCAATTAAAAACAGAGGTAGCATGCCCAGCAGGAATTATCAAAGAGTTCCCATTTGAAGTAGGTGTGCATCAAGGTAGAGTCTTAAGATCGTTGCTGTTTATACAATCATAGACTTTCTGGTTGAGAATAACGGTCGGATCAAAAATCAAATCAATTTGTATTATTACTTGACGATGGAACCCTCATATGTTTAATCCTACATCTTTGTAACGAGCACTTGATGTGTTGGATGTTCTGGGAAATATGTAAAAAACTGCGCCGATTATGCCGCCCATTTTGTGATCCACACTAGTCTTTTTCGGACATCTTTTTGAATGAAACAGAGCGAATTGAGTGATCGTAAAATAGATGAAGTGACGGGAAAACTCTTCCATCTTTTGTGATCGAAATATGCACCCTTAACTGTTATTCGTTCAGCGCTTACACATGGTTCACAGTGTTATACAATGTACAAGAAGTATAAGAGATAACTGAAGGCAGCTGAAATGAAGATCCTTTCGTATTAAAGCAGGAGTGACAAAGTATATCAGTTTTTCAGTGTTTTTCTTCGATTTTTGAATTATCATGAAAATTGATGTCGGCATCAATTTTCTTTGTTTTGCTTTACAAATCAAATATTTCATTCAAATGAAATGATTTTTCTAAATGTTTGTTAATTCGGTAAATTTAAAAGTTTTGTTTTATAGACCGACTGGAAAAATTAATTTCTCAAGCTCTTGTATAAACGGGCCACTGTGCTTCGGTTAAAGTCGAAGAAAAAAAGTGGAATAAGAGAACCGTGGTCCTATTCAACAAATTTATGAAATATGGATCATGCCTTTCATGACAACTGTCGGTTGGTTGGTTAGAGAAGATCTAGAACTGATAAAGGCAGGTATGGAAATTTAAATGAAATGGAATGAAAAATATTGTTTAAATTTTATTGTATTTTATATTATATTATTTTATTTTGTATTATTACTTATATATGTATGCAGTAAGATTTGCGAAAAAAAATACCAAAAAGACTGGCACCTTGAAATGAGATTTCAATTTGAATTGCAATCTCAAAATGAATCTTTTAACGAATCCCTATTGTGCCTTTATATTATTTAAATCTTAAATCAAAGGACAACAAAATCAGAGAGCAACAAAAGCTCAATTTTGATTTGAAATCTGTATTTGGTTTTATAGCTGAAAATCTCTGTCCTAAATAAACAATCATACTACATATATAAATGAATTAAAACTGTCGGTTGCTTTAATATAGTCATTTATAAACAAGCCTTATTTTGATGACCATTTAATCCTAGAAAAACAGCAGGAGTCTACAAACTTAGCAAATATCTTCTGATTGTGAGCATTCAATGGAAGAAAACTGATTGAAGAAATAAGAATTCATGTTTTCAACTTTTGTTTAGTTATGTACCTTATGAAGATAAATTAATTTTTAAGAGAAGTTTTAAAATTCTGTATTTAAATAATTTTAAAATATTCAGAAAAAAAGATGAAATTCTTAAACAGCCAAATTAATGCCAAGAAGAAAGTTTAAAAAAACCATAAAATTGGTGCATACACATATTTATTACAGTTCCATTGCACTGGTCCCTGTACTGGTATACTTATAATTTCTTAAAAGAATTTAAAACTTAATTTCAGAGTTATTGAAAATTAATGTTGAAATGTATACAGCTCTAAAAATAGATCTGTTATCTGCAGAGAAAAAGTTTTCCCAAATCATGCGTTCAGAAGTCTGTCACGGTCTTTAAGAGATATATTAAGAACAGATTTCATGATATGGCTAATTGCGGTTTGTGTTAGTTTTACAACATTTTGATGAACAACAGTAAACAACAAATCCTTAAATCCTCTTATCATCACTACTGCTTATATAAGATAATACTCAACGCAAAAAGTTATTATCTTCTTAATTTTCTGCCACTTCAACATATAAACAACTCTGTGTTGGAATCACACCCTTGGTAATAATAAACCAATTAACAACATTTAATTACTTCACGTTCAGAACAATCAATTATCATCAAGAAATAATAATACTTTTGAGTTATATGGCTTTCCTTTTGAAAAAATAGAAGCAAAGCAACAAAAAAAAAAGAGGTTGAGGGAAAAATTATTCTTTGAAATCAGATTTTAAAAGAGGAAACTTTTTCTAGAAAAAATGAAACTCAATGGATTTTACCAAACAATGAATTTAAACAACTGGCCCTTATCCTTATATAATTTATTGTTTTATCATAGAATATAAAATGACATCAATCGTTGGGTTTTGAGAAAAAAGTGGATAGTTTTTTTTTTTGGAAATTTAGTTTGCAAGTGTTTGTTTTTTTTTTATTTATTTTTGTAATTAGTCGGTATGAATTGGGTTTATATGGTGTGTTCTATAGTTTGAACTGTGGCGGTATGAACTGTCTTGAATCTCTTTCATTTTCCTAAAGGAAATTTCACGTAATAACCAAATAGAAAGAAATAAAGGCAGTTCTCAATTTTAAATCCAGTATGTGATCAGTTGTCGATTAGTTAGTCTGGCTTTTTTTATCGGTATTACCGTTATTTTTTAAATACTTTCTTTTCATTCTTAGTATTTTTTAAATACCCAGTAATACCAATATTGCACTTTTCAACTTAGCTTAAAAGTACAGCTCCTGACTTTTCATATGGCATACGTTTCATCACTGTATGAACAATGTTTCATCTCCTTTCTCTAACGATTGAACTGGTGAATAAGTAAGTTCCACTCACGCAGCAAATTCACTGTTTAATGGTGAACACCATTGACAGCCCAATTTGGATTTCATCGATGGATTCATACCAAAATTTATCATGAGTAGGCTGATTCCAAGCTGAAAATTTTGAAATATCTTACTTGACTGTTCTTTTCACACTAACTATAATTTAGACACTTTTCAGTGAAGTTTGACATCTCTCCACTTGCTATCTCACTTGCACTGGTGAAATGTTTTAGTTCATTTCTTAAAACAGATTTTTAGATACAGGGATGGCTCGCAAACAGTGGAGGGCAATTTTGCAACCCAGGCAAATTTATAAGGCTGAAAAATTTATAAAAATATTTAGCAAAAGCTGGTATAGGCATTATAACCTACACATTATTTAATAATTGAAAAATGAAATGTACGAATCGATAGCATTAACATCTTTTTGTGGTTTATATAAAATAAAATTCTTAACGAAAATTTTAAAAGAAAAATTAGTGAAATTTTGCGAAAAAGCGTATAAATATACAAAATTGAATTGAATTGTTAAAAAAAGGACAAACTTGTTGTGGAGCAAGCATACAAATACAATCAAACGTAGAAATATAAATTGTTTAATGGAAATGTCACTCAAGTTTCATTACCTATTTCATGTTTTTGATGTGCTTATTCAATTTTTCTTTTTATTGCTTTATTAAAATACATAGATAATAATCATTTGTGTACATTTGACATTTTTCTTTATTTTTTTCAAATGTAATAATTTATTTACGACAATGAGTCTACAAACAATGAAAATAAACTTCAAAAATCATAGAACCATAGAAAATCATGCATAATGCTATTCATAAATATTATACAGCTAATAGCTCAACAAATTAACTATTTATTGCAATGAGTGGCTTTGTTATTTGCCATCATTTATTTTGTATAAAAGAAAAGATGAAATACCAATGCATACATTGATTAGAGTTTTGTTAGTTCAATGTTGTCTAATTGAATTATACTTCGAGTCATAAAAAAGAAAACTCATGTGACTGTTATTTGTCCTTAGTAAATAGGTACTCCAATTATTTCATTGAAACCTAATAAATAAAAAAAAAATCAATAAAACCATACAATTTGTATCCTATAAATTATAAGTATATTAGCCTTACAAAAACTTATACAGAATTTTATACGTTATCTATTTTTAATAAGCTCTTTTAAGGTAATTTAATACGCCTATTATAATAATATATCCCCTTACCGAGATTAGGACTTAACGGAAGATGATTTTCGTTTTGCGAAAATGCCTTACATTTTTTATCATAGGAAATGAACATTATCATCCATCATCTGGTGTCTTCTTTATATTGTGTTTTTTTTTTTTCATGACCATCCAACCAAATTACGCTTTAATAGGGACTTAAGGAATATATTAGGACATATTGAACAAAAAAAAAACAAGTGTTGAGAAGTTTTTTTTTTTTGGATTCAGAATATTATCCGGAAAAATCATTTCTAAGAAAAATGGGGGATGGAAAAAAAAAAATAAATGTGAAAATGTTAAGGCAAAAAATTAAACTTATTTCATTTGTCTTTGGTTTGATAGATTCGAGTAGGTTTACAATGTCTTCTGTTAGATTTCTTAACAACAACAAAAAAAAATATAGTGCGTGGTTGCAAAACACGTTCAACGATTTACAAAACAGATAATTATGCTCCTAGGGAAGCAAGTCCGCAGGCTTGATTCACAGTCTGAAAATTCGATGAGATTTGAGATACCACAGTACCTACTACTATACAGTTGTCAAACCAATTTTTTTTTTTTTTTTGAATTTAAAAAGTTAAATGAAGAACTCGAGAAAGACATTATTTTCAGATACCAAATTTGTTTTTTTGTGATTTTCAATATGAAAATTCCCAAAAACAAGCCTTTGACTTTGGATTCGAATTTAACACACAACTGGTATTTCACGAAAATCAACAAGCAGAGAAATTTGTACAATTATTTATGGTAAAAGGACATTTTTTAGAGGGTTAGTAAAGTGTGGGAACAAAAAATAACTTCATCAAACTTTGTAAGAATTTATTATTGACAACGAGAATGAAGAAAAAAAGTCCATAAACATCATGGACGATTTATTTAATGTGTACGGACTTCGTCAAAGTCAAGGCATTCTGAAAACGTTGACAAACAGCACTCTAATTTTTTTTTTACTTTTTTTATCTTTCATTGATAAAAGTTAAAGTCTGTAACCAATTGCGCAATATCATCATTGAGGGTTGCACATGAACATGGGGTTGGTTTGTGTTAATGCAGCGAATTTAAAATAAAAATATACAGATATTTAATAAAAATCATTCAAAACAAAAAATGTCCACTTCATTTTTGTACATATCGACTGGGGTGTTATATTCTGAAAATGTATAGCTAGCAACCAAACTTTTTATCAGAAATGTTCACACAAAAATTTTGAATAACAAAATAATCTTTAACTTTCTTGCACAAAAAATGCTGATGAAAAAGGTTTGGAGAATTCAGAAATTCATTTTAATTTTAACATTTTAAAATTACTCACACCAAAACGTAAATTTTGGGACTGTTTCTTGCCTTTCTTACAATAACTTAACCACAAAGGCAAAAGGTATTTATTTGTTTTACTGAGAAGGAAGTAAAGATTTTTATCATTGAATCTTACAAAAATATAACCTAAATAAATGCAAACGCAAGGACCCAGCGACAAGAAATAATTTCATAAATTTTATTGATTTCATAAGCCTTTGATACTCGTATTTGTATGAATACCTGCGTACCTATCTATCTATGTATGTATACTTTCAAAGAGCCAGGTCAAGATGGGGCTTTATAGATTCATCATCAGTTTTTTTTTTTCTGCTCGTAGTGTTTTATTTAGAATTAAAATGAGACCTTTTAAAATAGTATCGTCCCATTTTCTTTGTTTTTTAATTGAAACATTTTTATCAGACAAAAAAGGTAAAAATAATAATAATGAAGAAAGCGCTATTTTCTTTGTGTTTTGTAGAGACTTTTGTTTTTACACCAACCAGTCTGTGCAGTATCAATTGTTTGCTTTTTTTTTTTGTTTTCATAATTGTTTTAAGTTTGGTCCTTTTTTTAATTATTTTTCCTTTAAAAAATAAAAAAGAAAATTATTTATTTGTGATGAAGAACGAGGTTGGAGAAAATATAAAATTTGTAATGGATAAACTAAAATCAAGGCTATTCAATATGCTTATGAGAATAAAGAACAAAATTACACACTTATTTTATTGAAAAGTTATTCACAGATTTTTTGGGCGTTGAATATTGAATTAAAAAAAAAATTCGAAATTGTATAAAAGTACATTATTTATTTAGTTAACTGTATAACATCCTTTTAAACAAACAGTTATAAAACAATGCATACACTAAGGTCCAGTTTATCTGTGCTGAGTTAAACCAGGGTTAGTTAATCCTGCAGTTTAAATGATTAATAGCTAACTTCACAAGCTATTTTTTTATAAATTTTTGAATATAGACTACAAAACTCATTAGATAACAATGCGTTCTCAGTTACACATTTTTGCAAGTTGCAATCAGATTCCTAACTATAATGCTATTAAATAGTGGCTTTTGTTAATATGTAAATAAAATAAAATATGCTTCGACTCGTAGTTCCTACCAAGAAAAAAAAATTTAATTCATGTTTAGCGTTTCAGCTGAAAAATTGTTGCATTTTCTGAAAATAAATATAAGTTTGGTAAAATTCCAAAAACTGAGTTTGAAAGAATTTACTTGGAAGTATTCCTACCAAACATTCGGTGTTCAGGACGAATCTGGTCTCATTAGTAATAAGCGGTTGAGGATGTTGATCTCTAACAAGCAAATGCTAGAACTCAAAAGAGTGTTAAATTGAAATTCAATTTAAAGGTTAAATAACGAAATCGTGCGCTGTTGTAATTTTGTTTAATTTGATTAATTTAATTGTTGTCAAAGGTTAAGAGGATTCCAATGAAGTATATGTGCGTAGGTAGTTGGGTGTATAAAATTTCAGGAATTGAATATTAATGAAAAATGCTGTTATTGAAGCAATTTTGCAAAACAAAAAATTATTTGTGATTTTTTTGCCATTACATTTTATTCATCATGAGTATAACGTGAAGGGAGGCGCAGTTAATATCCACTTTTTAAAGTTATTTCATCGAATATTTTTTTTTCAAAATACTTTACTATAGGTATTTACAATGTTGAGAATGAACAAGCTCAGAAAATTTTTTAAATAACAACAAAAAATTTAATACAATTAAGGTCAGCACACAGAATTGAATATATGTACATATATAATTTAAATGTTGATATTTAGATGGCGCATATTTCAGGAGACACTAAAAATAAAATGTTGTAGGTAATGTGGGTACATTTTCACAAAACGGTGTTTCAATTTATATTGGTGAGGGGTACAACATTGATGTTGTCTTCTTAAATACATAGTTAGAACTGGATAAAATTATATACATATTTACATATATATTTTTTTTAAATGTGATTTTTTTTAGGAATTGATATTTATTTGCAACCAAGTAGTCTTTAGAGCGAGTTTTGTAAGTATTCGTAAAAAAATCGAACCAACGTTATGTTTTTAGAGAACAGGAAAAAATGAGTCCCACAATTCTGCCTTTTGGTATGCCAGCGTGTTTGATTGTACCTCGACATAAAGTCTTAAATACTGAAGTGATTTTCTCCAAACTTACTTACGAAAACGGTCTAATGATTTTTAATAAAACAAGGTAATTGTAACCGAAGCTTAAAGCTTGACTTAAAAAGGACATGAATTAAAATTTTATGAATTTTTGAATTTTTTTGGACATTTTTTAAAGATTTTTCCACAAAAAGGGGATTCGTTTTTCGTTCCTAAAATTTTTAGATTTCTTGGTACATACATACTTACATTTTTTCGAATTTTGATTTTAACAAATCTAGATCTAGTTTTGTCGTTAAACTAGCTTTGAAGGGAGTCAATAAAATTTCTTGGAGCAAAGTTTGTTGTAGTTTTCGAAATACTTTGTTTTAAGAGTTTCAGATTGAAAGATATAAAATATCTTTGTTCTACGCATACGACACTATTTTATAAGCTTACTGGTTTATAAGCTTAAATATGTAAAACAATGTAGATCTTATGATTTTTAGTCCATGGGCATGTTTTGAAGAAGAAACAAATTTTGAAGTTTTAATACGTGTTTATAATCAAAAATATATGTGGATCAGACATACATAGGTATGTATAAAAGTAAATATTTTTTGTAGCTTTTATAGGTCATTTTTAAGTCTAACGATCAGACCGAAATCGGTCTCGGTGTCGTCTTTAGAAATCAGACCGGATATTTCTTTGGAAGTGGTAATTAAGTGAAGTAAAATCATCCACGCCCATACCAAATATTTCCAACTTCACGCTTCTTCTTCATCTTAAACATTGTGACAAACATTAAAACTCAAAAGTGCGAAAGGCCTAGTTTTCTAGAATAGGTTATGGAGATTAGCAACCTTCGTAACTGAAATGAATCACCGCTACCGAAACCAAAAAAACGCCTCGGATAGAGAAAACACTATGCCGCGGATAGAGTAGTATAATAAGTAATAGCTCTGGGAATAATATTCGATAAAACAACATCAATTCTGATTTCCATAAGCTTATAAATTTGTTCACGCGAAGTTTTATTTCCGTAGACTTACATACGAAACATTAATGACCACCATTATAATCTCGTAACATTTGTGGTTATGGTTACAAATTATTCGCTAAGATTTCAACCAAACAAACCAGACACAAAATACCAAAGAAGAACTCAAGGGATAATTTAAAGGCCTACCTTTACCACAGTTGATGCGGTCTAAACCTATCGTAATTCATAAAGGCTGAACATTTTAACAAAAGAACTAAAACCGACTAAAACCTTGAAAGCATTCGAACACATCCAAAATCATCAATTTGGAACATCGAATGAAATTTGTTGTAAGAAACCAACAACGAAGGGTTCCAAAAACGATAAAATACATAAATGTAAATGTTTAAGCAATCAATGAACATTGTAATACCTAAAGATACATATTAAGGATTTACAGGTAAGCTTTAGGGTTACTCGTACTGTATTTTTATTAATAGACAAAAATTTTTATAGCTAAATATTTCTTGTGTCCTTTCTGGAGTAAATATTAATCACAATATCTTTTCTGCCCTGACCACAAAACCAACAAACTCCCACTTCCCCACCCACACTTTTAACCAAAAACTGTTCACTTAGCGTAACAAGGAACCAAAACAAAAAATTTAAAGTAGATACTTAAATTTTCCCACACATAAATGCACCTATACCTACATTTTCTTGTCACCAAACTAAAACCAAATATATCCCTTTTCCAAACTGACTTACACAAAATCACATTCCATCATTACAAATGGATGGTTCTGCTCGTCGCACTCAACAAATTGACAGCCATCGACCATTACTTTTACCACCACCTGTAATGTTACTGCTGCTGTTGGCCGTATCCCCATTTATATCCTTTTGAGTCTTCCACAGCACACACATGTGTACTCTTACTTCTAAATCAATTACTGTTCATTCAGTTCACTTCGCCACCGACCGTAACATAATTCGATTTTATGTCAAACTTAAACCAAATTCTAATATTTGAATGATGGCACAGAAAAAAACAAAAACTTAGGTATGAGGGGGGTGTAAATAATGATGACAAGCTGTTTTTAAAGAGCTTAACGGTTTTATGCAAAAAAAAAAAATAAAACAATTGACAAAATAGTTTAAAACCGATAAAACATATGTTAGAGGGATATTTAAATTGTTGTCTGATGTCTGTCTTGTCTATATATGTACTTTAATGCATTCATTTTTACTTTTTTTACAACTATCCTGTAATTTTACGCGCAGGTTACAGAACCTAGAAAAAAGCTCTCTCTCTCTTATTAGATTTTTGTTTGGTTCGCCCTGCAGATGTAAACACTTTAAAGCTTACTGCTTCGGGATACCAATGTCCTGGCACTGGCCTTTAGTCCTCTCCCGATTTGGTAACCGTTAACACTTCACCGGAAGTAAAAAGTGTAAATATAACAAAATATAAAGAAAAAAACACAACAACAACAACAACAACAAAACCGTTACACACATCATAATTCACCGGAATACAATAAATCCTTGCAGTATCTTGTGTAATAATTTACTTCATACAGCGAGGACTTGCCTCTTTTTTTTCGGTTCCCTCTTTTTGCTTTTTTAAAAGCTTTTTTGTGTCATTTTCGGGGAGATCGCATCAAATGTAACACACGTCGGAAAAACGTTTATTGGTATTTATATTAACAAAGAAAAAAAAAGGAGAAAAAAAAACGGTGTTGTTTTTTCCGCTTCCTTCCGTTTCGGATAATTTAGTTTTTTTTTTGTGTGTGTGGATGTGATGTTTGGTTTTGTCATATTGTGACTTGTGAGGGAACCAATATATTTTTATAACCCTTTTGATTTTTTGTCAAATCCTCTCGGGTAATAATAATAGTAAGTGGCAACACAAAATGAAAAAGAAAAAAATGTGATTTTGATACTTTTATAAGCTGTCTGACAGTGTGTGTTCCCGTGTGTCTGTAATACCATCGACCGATCCTTTTTTTCAATCCATCGCTGTAATAATGTACCTATAAGGCTTCTATAAGAACTCCTGTTTACTGATTCAAAGGGATAAGACTGGCTTAAGGTGAAATGTGTTACCTTTGAAATCCTTGCCATAAATCACTTTGTCTTTGTCTTTGTTTTTGCCTGCCAGCCATTTGTAATACTCTGCGTTTTTTTTTATATATGGATGTACATATTTATTGGTCCTTATAACTTTTCACCTTCCGTCATCCTTGCTCATTCTTAAAATTGGGTTGGAAATTTATGGATCCTAATTTTGATGCAATGAATAATAATTTCGAATTTTGTGTGTGCTGAACTGCCGACTACGCTGGTATTTTTTTTTTTTTGAAGACCTCTCTATGGCTAGAGCTCTCTTGTCTTTTAAAGGACTCTCATATAAACCAAAAAGAACAACCATCATCGTCGTACGTCGCGTCGTCGGCAGTCGGTAGCATGAAAGCAGAAATTACATTTTGTGAATCTTATTAATATGCACTTGAATCTAATGGTTTGGTACTTTGAGTAAATGGCGTGGGATATAACCATTAGAAAGTGTGCGAAAGATTGTCTTTGGAAATGATGATGATAATGCTGTTCCTATAGAGGGGATATGGTGTCGTTTTTTATTTTTTACTGCTGCAAGTTCCTACGTCAACAACAAACTCCCAGCAAGGATCTTCATACACCAACTCTGGTTCCACTTTGACCTTTGGCCATCAGACGATTTTATTTCATGTTCTTTCATGGGACATGGTTTTCAAAGGACATAAAATTGTGGATGGAGTCTATATCTAGCTAATACGCATTATAAAAGTGAACTGAACATCACATTGTAAGAGGGAAATTCTTTTTTATAATGCAATTCCCATTTGCTCAGAAAAAATTGGAAAATTTGAAATGGAAAAGTTGAAACCGACTCTGTGCATACAGGGATGTTTGTGAGTGTTCTGTCCAGTCCAGACCTTCGAATGCAGATACAAATTAGTTTCCACATAAAGCAGCACAGCAGGTCTCCGATGGTTGTACACAGGGTGTCCATCAATGGACACCGAAGAAAAAAACTTGGAGTTACTAAATTCATTTTAGTTCGGAAAACTTAAGAGGTAGCAAATTGCCTCGTTCTCGTTTTCTTTTTTTTTAATTCTGTCATCCCCATTTTTTCTTAAAACTTGGTTTTCTCATCCTGATAAAAGAAAAATAAAAAAACTCGTTGAACCTTGACTGTTAAGCTGTTAAATGTGAGATTTAGCCAAAAGTTGAAAACGAATTATATCAAATACATCAAATATCTCGGAATTAAGAGAAGTAGACAGAAATCTGTGGACGCGTTCTGTAACTATTAAAAATTGTCTATCGTTTTCCATCCTATTCTCTTCAAGTATAAGCAAAGAACACACACGTTGTGTATCAATTTTTGTCGTTTTGAATCTGTGATTCTAATTTTGCAAATTTTGGCTTTTTGGGAATTTCCTTCATTTCGGCAAAGTTAGAGAAAGTTAAAAATATAAGAACCCTTATAACTGAAAACAGAAACTCTTGGCTTTCTTCAGCATAGCACCGCTGATTGTTGAACACCCTGTATGCAAATATGTATACATACAGGATCTTGTCGTATTCATGATTCAGATTAAAAATGAGTCGGGTATATTTTTTATTTTATTTATCTGTAAGTGTGTGTGTGTGTGTTTTTGGAATCAATTTAAATTTCCGGTATTTACATGAATAAAAGATAGAAATTCTTAATCCTAATGGGGTTTATGGGAAATCCCCTTTATACGTATAATATTAACGATGGTCTTGTTTCCTAAGGTCGACTGGTGGTATATAATCCAATATATAGCAAAGCAATGTGACTTATATTCAAATACAAATATATTTATACACACAAAGTCCATAAAATAATAAATGTGTTCCCTTTTTTGTGTCGCTTCTTCAACTTTATCACTATCATAAATAAATTCCATAACCATACAAAAAATTGTTGAAAATGTGAAAAGTTTAAAAATGTGAAAAAAAAATTCTTTAAAAAAAAAATATAAAAAAGTCATAAAAAGAAATTTCATCACCTGATTGTGAATCAAATTAAAAAAAAAGAAAAGAAAACGTAAAAAGGAAAAAACATCGGAAACGGAAACAAAAATAAAAGATTCAATATGGATGATGCCGCTACAAAGAAAAGTAGTCCACCGACATTGTCTATTGATCGGGCGGCATTTTTGTTGCTAAGAGTTAAGAAAGCCTTTAAGAAGAAGCGGCAACAACGGAAGGACCGACAGTGAGTACCTACATATGTATATTTACTTGTTTATTCTTCTACATATCCTTTTGTCTAAATTATGTACATATGTATGTATCAGTTTATCTCAACATCAGCCTTAGATTTATGATTACGACTACTAGGCCCAGGCGTAGGGCAAAACGCTATAGGTAGGGCACCTGCACCAGAAAGAAAAGCAATTTTTTTAAAATTGATTTTTTTAATATATAGATTTTTTAATATCTGTGTTGACATTCGTCAAATATCGGATCCTAGGTCTGACAATGATGAAAGAGAACAAAAAAAGTAGATCCCCGCAATTCTGTCTGTTTGTTTGTTTATATCGAACTCCTTTTTTTTTAACTTAAGGTTTAACGTTTTTAGGTAATTCCCTAGAGGCGAAATTGAATTTTTTTAACTCCAAAAAAACGGTACCTGTCAACCATTAAGGAACAACATAATACGTATATCAAAAACAGCTTCAACTTATTTGATGAATTTTTTTCTAAAAGGTTTTGAAAGTAATTAAAATTTAGTCAAAACGTATTTAAAAAAAAACCGTTATTGACGGTACCTTATAAATGGTTTGACAAATTAGGATCAATTTTTTATATGAATAAGGTTTATAATCTTAGTAATATTGCATTTTGAAATTTAAAAAAAAACCGAAATGTTTTCATATTCTTAAAAATGAAAGTGTTAGATAAAAAGTTAATAAAGGATTGAAAATAAAAGTAGAAAATTTCAGACATTGTTCTCAGGTTAACAACTAATCCATGGTTTGCGTCAAGAAAATTCTTAATCCATGGATTAGTTAATCTGATGTGAATAATACATAAAATTATTATATTATACTTATTTTTATTAATAATATTTATACAAATATGATAGAGTTGTCATGTTTTGAAAATTAAACTAAAATTGCATCAAAGAAGTATAGGCTGTAAGTCATTTATTGTCTTGGCATCAAGAGCTGATCTGAGCTACATTCACTATGGCAATATTTAGGGCAATGACAATACAAATGTCAATAATGGGTAGGTTTTGTAACTGCTGGAAATTTCAATTCTTAATTATATTCAAATAAGCGGGAAGCAATTTTGAAATTGCCTACCAAATCGAAGGCACTTGGATTGTCTTTAATCGACTTGAAAATATTTCCATTGCCAAAGTCTCTCCATTGGCAATATTCAAGTCAATGGCAATTTGTAACGCAACGAAAGACAATCTACTCCCTAAAATACTGTCAATTGAGCGTCTGGATTAGAGAAAGTAACGTAAACATATAAAATATGTAGGAAAATTAAGTACAATATAAATAAAATAAAAAAGTGAGTATACGCTCTAGTGTACAGTGGATCCGCTTGTATTGAGAGGTTATTGATTTATGCCATCTTATTGATTTTGATCAAATTTCAGGAAATATATAAAGTGATTTCAGAAATTTTCACCCTCCACTTCCAAATATTTCTTATTCTATTGAAATTTTGAAAAATAATGAAAAGTGTCATAAGAAATCACAAAAATAAATTTCGCGCAGAGAATTCTTATTAGTAAAAATGTTTTTCCTGAAAAATTACTAAGAACAAGCCATCCTCTAAAAAATTTCGTATCATAAATGCTATCACTATCCTTTCAAACATTGGGGCATATTCATAGTCGTCTGACAAGTTGTTTCTTTGTATCGCTTCTAAGCTAACCTTGAGCTTATGTTATTCATAGACAATTTAGACCCGAGTCCAAAAGATAAACTGGAGCTCAAACTTAAAAACGGCTGACTCTTTGACTAATTTGTTTTTTTTTCTATCTGTCAAAAAATGGATTGGATTTCAATGGATTGACAGGCAATAGTACTAAAATTGTAGTAGAATTCAGTTTTTACTAAACAGAGCTGCGAATTTCTTTATGAATAGCACCTGTTTCTAACCTCTGTGTTAACTTTAGACTCGAGGCCAGTTGGACTCGGGTCCAAAGTTTGACTATGAATATGCCCCATTATGTTTCAATTTGAAAACTAAAATTCGTACATAAATAAAAAAAAGAAGATGGAAGCTAGGGCACCTTTAATTTTAAGGCATAGGGCCCAGAAAATCTAAATGCGATGCTGCCTCTGTTTTCAGTTCCATTTTAGGCATAACATTACTTCTTTGTTAAGTATACTCGTATGTTGACGTGATGTTGTTGTATAGTTGCTTGAATATTGCTTCTACAATCAGCTACTTTTTGTGGTATTTCTCGTTTGAAAATGAGTTTGAATGGAAAAATAAACAAAGTCAATTTTCATTTAGCTTTTTTTTTTTTTGTTATTTTTTTCGAGAAGGAAAAGTTTTTTTAGAATAAAACTCTTCGAAAGAATACCAAATGAGAAAGATGATGGATATATTTGTTACATATAACGGTGTACGATTTTGTATAATGACTTTGTCTATATGTATTATTTATCTTATAATGCTGAAAGTAGATACAAGAGAATTTTTATTAGATTGGACTTTTCTTCCTTTTTTTTTGTGTGTCTTTTCTTGTTTATCTATATGGTACCTACTTGGTGATGGGTTGGTATACTTACCCATTCTTTAGATGACACATTTGGGACATGTGTGGATGAGTCTACTTTATCCCTATATCCAAAAAATTCACAGTGAGTTTGGTGGTATAATCTATTTGAGATATTGTCAAATCCCCAGGCATTAATTGGATTTGAGAGTTTCAAACGCACATGTACCAGTATATTGTACATTGTACAACCTTGTTCACCTATATGCTTCCATTATAACTCCTAGGTTTTTGAATTCAGTTGTATATGCATGACCGTAGAGAGGGAGGGGCAAGAAAAATGGTTATAGCTCAACTGTTTACGTACGTACAGTTCTTTTTTTCCCACGAAAAAAGATATAAATTGGATTGGATTATATCATGTAGTAGTTTGGTAGAGAGGATATATGCGATTGCATGTCTAGAAAAAAGTGGGGGTTTCTCATGAACCATGAACTTTTATAGGTATTTGATATTATTTATGCATTTAGTTAGATGGTAGCTATAATTTAACTAACGATGTTCCTTGAATATATTTTTGCATTTTTCTCTAATGAAAACGATCTTTCTTCTGATGTTGATTATTTTATTGTTTTGTAAGCCTATACCTTTACGCAGAGGTACATTCGTTGATGTAGGTGGATGGGTGATTTATTTATCGTTGAGGTGTTATTTTATAAAATATTAAGAATGAAAAGTTGGTTTACCTATATTTTTGTACACGAAGAAGGTGATTCACACACGGGGAGAAGAAAGACTATAGGATGTTTTGAAGGTTTGATGAAGATTATAGTATGGTCAAAAACGTGGATCTTGGTGGAAGGCCTTTCTAAGATTGATAGTTTCAAAGATATCAAAATCCCAAAATTACGTTTATTTTTTACTTTAAAGTGACGAAATCATCAAAAAACTATTCATGCTCATAATATGTAGGTACAATACAATATTGTCTACTAGTCACATTGTGAAGCATTCAAAATATAGATTTTTTGCATATATCAATAAATTTTATCAATTCTAAAAATCAAAGAATTTGTTGGTTATGTAATTTTCCATAGCAACAGTAATATAAAAGTCAAATGTTAAGATTCGGTAATGACGAGTTATTTAATTCTGAGAAGTCAAAAACTGTTCCTACAAACTGACATTTGTCCGGTTTTTTCGTATCTGTCAGAAAAATAACTGAATGCAAAGTTACAAAAAAGATCATAAGCGACCGGTTACTCGTTATTTTACAATAATTTAACTACAATTTTTAAAATCAACATTAAATAAAATTCAAATATTAACGAGCACCCATATTACATTGCAAAAAAAACATTGATGAAATTAACTGTAAACAAAGTGGTCCTCATACCTTAACCATGTTCTGATATTGTCTAATCTTCCTTTATGTTAACCACGTTGGATTTTTAAGGAATCCCGATGAAGAAATTTCTTCATGACATAATGATGAAAGAATTCACTTATAACGGTCTTGAAATTATATCTAAGGTAAAAGTCTTTCATTAGATGACCCTGACATTTGAAAAACTACTATGCAAAGAATTCAAAAACTGCGACGTTACAAGCAATTACCAGTTTAATTTCGTCATCTCAAATGAGTTAATAGTAAGATTATAAGAACGCAACGCACTCACTTTATTTTTACCACATATGTACATTGTACAATGCAAGTACATTATAGTTTCACCACTATGAAAAGCACATGCTTTTAAGCATCAGTGCATCATCTATCGCATCGTTGAGCTAAATGACAGTAATTTGTGAGCTTTCATCATTGCTTATTCTTTTGAAAACGACAGCGAAATGACAGAGTCGCTTCTTTAATAAGAAGCATGCCAAACAAAAAAATTCTATTCTGAATTGTACATCTATGTATATATAATATTATGTACATTGTACATACGTGAAATGAACATTCATTGATGCAAACTATACAGAAAGTAAGTCGTTGCGCAATTTTTTTATTTAACAGGCAAGTTACACAATTATGAAGGAAAGTGTTTGCTTAAGGAAGGACCTTTTTTTCGTAGTGTTACCTGACAGATTAAAACAATACTAAATAAAATGAGCGGACAGAAATTCAGTGTAATAAACGGTTTTTAAGTTGTTTATTTTCAAATCACACACAAAATAATGAGGGTTGAGAAAATAATAGCTAGTGTTTTATTTTATCAACAAAAAAACTTTTCGATAAAAGACCTTTGCCAAAATATCCTTTTTATCCTCGAGGCGTAAATTCAAAAAATAAATGCCCATCAATCTGCTTAAGAAGCATAGACTGAGAAGGATTACCCAAACTATAAATAAACTCTGACAGACGACGGACAACTTGAAAAGTCTTAAGTAAGATAAATTTAATGTGCTGACCTTATGTTGGCACAACAAATGGTGACATTGAAATAAAAATATAAAAATGCAAAACAAATCTTAATTATATTTGTTGGGAAAATGTCAGCTTGTCCTGTAAATATTATAATAAGCTATGTGACAAAGAGAGAGAGAGAGAGTTTTGGGGAATTTTAAAAGTTAAATTAAACTTTTATAAGTCTCATTTAACTTTGCGTGGTAGAAGTTAAATATTTGAAACTTCAAGTATTTTAGGAATTTTTAACACCCCCTGCCTAATTGCCCGATTCTATACTATGAGTGTGAACCTACAAAAAAATAGAACTATACAACATGCTTTCTTTTGTGTTTAAAAATACTTCGAATATTTTTATGTAAAGTAGTGAGAGAATGCTGAAAGCAGAATATTAAATATAAAGGTTTTGAGTTATGAAAGTTTTGCATAGTCGGGGGTAACGCAAATGCTTCACTTCGATCTTTAAAGTTATAATACACCTTTGACTTAGACCATTTCAGTAAAACCACAATTGAAATTACTCAAACTGCCTCAAACAAAAATGACAGACAGTTGATTGATTGCATGGAAATTTTGAAAGTATACGTTGATTTCAGGAGGCTTGAATATTGGTTATTGTTTTTGAAGAAATTTATTTAGGTAAAATGAAGTTGAATTTTTTTCGGTGAATAAATTCCATAGTTCGTGGGAACGAGTGGATATTGCAAATGTTGAATCCGGAGGAATTTGGGAAGTAATAAGTTGCATCAAAACGATGCAAACTTACTATCTTTTATGAAAGATGATTTTTTGATAAGTTCAACTCTGACATCACTTGGTAGACACCTACAGTGGTGTCTTTAGTCAGCCAGACACCTTAAAGCTCCAAAAGGGGTCATACTTTACATTTGCTTTATAGTACCAAAGCTGTTTTGTATATGTTCTTCGAACAACTATTTAATTAAACCCAACTACAGTGGGGACGCTTTTAAGCCAGACACTTTAAACCCTTTAAAATCATTGTGCATTGATAGTTTTAGGTGTCTGAATGATGGAAGGGTGAAGTTTAGCTTGAGTACTTCCAAAGTCTGACCATTGTACTTATGACTTGAATACTATTTGAATTTTGAAAGTAATTCTTGTCTAACAGGTTGTGATTAAGTCTACTGTAGATTGTTCTGTACAGCGAATCAGATGCTTCAGTTACGTATTCTTGATCGTATGCTTTTGCTATCATTTCGTAAAGATCTCTCTCGCTGCTTTTTTTTATCTATATTCAATGTTGATATTGAAACTCAACTCTCAACTGGTCTCGGTCTCGGTCTCGTGGCCCCAACTATACGATTAAATTTTCAATAATTTTCGCACAAAATTATATCTCCCCAAAATATACATATGTACGTGGAGGCCTAACAACCGAATTGTGTGTGCCTCCAAGGATCCGTAGACGGCTCTAATCGAGCTGAGGTGTTTTTAGACTCCAGAGATCCGTTAAGGCAAATAAAAAAATTCTGGGAGCTCCAAGGACTCGTAGAGGCCATCAAAAGAGATCGTTGCACCTAATCAATCTAGTCATGAGGGCATCAAAGGATACATAGAGGCCATGTTTTCAGGAATCAATATTTCAGAAAATCAAGATTGTCTCCAAAAATTGTTTAGTAGACCATTTCATTATTTTGTCTACCAATAACAATTAATTTAAATTTCCAGACAAACAAAATGATTTTTCTGTCTCTCAAATGTGTCTACCCCGAAATAACTACATATATTATCTTCTTTTGCTTTTTTTCTGTTGTTTAATATTTTTAATACTTGAATTGTTGTTTACTCAAGCAAATCTAACGGTTTGTGTCTTCTTTTTTTTCAATCAATTTAAATTTTCTCGGAAAGAGGTTGTCCTCACGGCACGATGTTGTTGAAAACTTTTTTGTATTCTGATCTTAAGCAAATAATTCCTCAGTCCTCACATTAAAAATCCATAATTTATTTCAAAACTTTTTTCAAAACTTTTTCTTCTCCCTAGAAACTCATTTTATTCTACAAATAAGAGTCATTGTTGAAAAGATGATATATAATTTATAATACTTCGTATAAGTATTTGAAAAAAGTAAAATCAATGATTTATTGAATTTGAACGAAGTGTACGTTGAACTTACTTATCAGGTCATCAGATTTTCTGCTCCTTCGAAGTACCTTCCTACACATCAGCTAGCTAGAAAAAGTTTTCAAATTAAAAAAATAGAAAATATGTGATGCAACCTACATTTTGCAAAGTGGGTAACTTTTGGAGATAAAACTCACTCACCACTCACTACTAAGGTGTTTACTTTGTTTTTCTGCAAAACTTCACAAATGCTAAAATACATTGTCAGAACGCTCATAGAGTACCATATGTTTTATGTGCTTGGTGCTCGTCCATATATTCTGGCAAATAAAGGTTGTTAGTCTTACGCTTTGCATTTGATTCCATATCGTAAATGCTACTACAGTACCAGTGCCATCATGTTCATGGGAAAATTTATTCCTTTGTTTGAGTTGGTTTATCCTTGTGTTTCCTGCAAAATTTCACCGAATTGGACACGAAAACGAATGGATATACGGAAACGGATCCCTGCCTGAGTGGAGCCATAAAAACTCTTGACTGGAATAAAATTTTTGGGTTTTTGTTTCCTTTCATGGTTTTCATACATTTTTAGAGATTGGTGATGGTACCACGGTTGTCTGCAGCCGACCTTGAAACAAAATAATAATGTTCTTCCGCAGTTTTGCCGCCATCGTGAATATTTTTGTAGGAAAAGTTATTTCCCAAGTGAAAAGGCTACAAAACAACTTGTGTTTTTCTGTGTTTGAATTATGAGACGAAAAAAGTTTTCTTCAAGAAAACTGGTAATGTTTAAATGATTGTTGTTCTGTATATACATAAATGTGTGATTCAAACAACGAATTTCACAAGAAAATAAAATGGGAAGACAAAAAAGAACTTAAAACTATCAACTAGGAGACGACAAGAGAAGTATTCAAGGAATTTCATTGTCCTCGCCTTCAAATCCTAGGTTTTTTTTTTTGTGAAAAAATATTTTTGTTTCATAATAAACCAAAGATTCTTTTATGTTAAAGGGTTTCTTGTGGTGGAATATAAAAAAATAATGTGTACTTAATTAGAGTTTATTTGGTTTGACATTATTATTTTTATTACCTACTTTAAAAAAAAGGAGTTGTGGTTATGCTCACATAGCATACAATTCATGATTATGCTTAAATAAATATAATGTACAATAGAGTAAATTATTATTTTCTTATTTTCGTTTGATTAAGCTTTTCACCATCAAAATTTGTGTTTTTTTTTTAGAAATTTAAATTAACATTCAGATGTAGACAATATCAATTTAATGCAAAAAAAGAGGCTGGGTGCGACCCACACTGATAACTTCCCATTTGTAATCTGAAAACTTTATATTTAGTTTTTATCATATAACCAAATTTTCTGCGAAACAAACCTTATCTGTTGAATTCAAACAATCATTATTGTATTAAATTAAATACCTAATGGCAAAGTCAATATCATTCCTCGTTCTCAAGATATTCGAGTCGAAAAAACAATTTTACCACTTTTTAGTTAATTTTTTTAATATTTTTTGTCAAAAACTGTCCATTAGATATTTGTCAAAATTTAACCTTTCATAAAAAATTGTACTATGTATAAAATAAAATACGAGTATTTTAGAAGGCACAATCGTTGTTCGTTCTCAGGATATTCGAGCTGAAATACAATTGTAACTACTTTTCTTTAGAATTTTTAACAGTTTTTGATTTTTTGTTAAAAAACTGCCCATTCAATATTTGTCAAAATTTTATTAGTTGCTAACAATTACGTTATGTAGAAAATTAAACAAACAAGAAGTCAATATCGTTACCCGTTTTTGAGAAATTTGAGTCGAAAGACAATTTATACCAATTTTTGGTAGAATTTTTTGTAGTTTTTAATTTTTTGTAAAAAAAACAGTCCATTGATTTTTTTTGAAATCTTCACCAGTAGTCAAAAACAACATTTTTCGTAAAATAAAATTATTTTAAAGTTAATATCGTTTTTCCATCTAAAGATATTCAAGTTATAAAATTTTTTTTTTTAGTTTTTTTGATTTTAAAAAATAACGGTATATTGATTTTTTTCCAAATTCATATCAAATTTGTATAACGTCATAATGTGTCGAATAAAATTTATTTCAAGTCAATAGCATTATTTGTTCGTGAGATATTTGAGCCCAACCAAAATGTTCACTTCTTTTTTAAACTGCTATAGTAAAAAAACAACTGATTGAATATTAATAAACGCCCTTTCAGCTTCTTTCGAAGTTATTATCTGTAAAAGAAAATTTATTTCAATTCGATATCTCTACTCGTACGGACGTACGGACGTACGAACGTACGAACGTACGAACGTACGTACACACGCACACACAGACATCTCTCTAAAAATGATTGAAATAGGCTCTAGGGACCTTGAAACGTCGAGAAATGTCGAAAATATCAATTTGACAAATCGGACCGATTACAATACATAACTCCCTATGGGAAGTTAAAAAAAAATCATGTCTCTTACTTGTTCAAGGACTAAATAAATAAGCTTTCAAAACTAACAAACTAATACATATTGCAATCAAAATGTATTCAAATTCGTGGTTTATATCTAATTCAACGTTTAATTCGAAAAACTAAATAACCTAGTTTTAAATTAACTTCTAGTGGTTTTAAATTATGTTCAAAAGAATTTGTTATGAGATGGTTTTATAAAAAAAAAAATAAATTATTATTTAGGTTTTTAAATTTTTGAATGGATGATTTTGATTTACTGATAGATGTTTAGTTATATTATACGAATATAGTGCATAATTTTCAAAACGTGGTTGGGTGACATTTTGCAGATTGCAATGGATATTGCTATGAAATTTAAATCCTATTAAATTAGTTAACCTCAATTTGTATGATATAAAGATAGCGATAGGTGTGCTTTTTAACCAAATTTAGTAGTGCAGATACATAGATACAGTGGATAAAAATGTACCTACATAAATAATAAAGTCCATCGATTTTTATAGATTATCAGCCAAGAATTGCAGAGTCTGTTGAATATCGAAAAATCTTCAATTTATAGCAATATGCATATTAAAGACTGTAATTCATAAAAAACTATAGGAATATAGAATTACAAAGCAAAATACCAATAATATTAAAAATTCAAAATACTCAGAGTTTTTGTAATTATTATTTATTTCAAATTTGTAATTAACATTTTATTTGAACGAATTGGGTTCCTTTTTTTCAGCTCAAAAGGAATAGCCATCACATAAACATAAAATACATGTACGAGTACGTTGTTAAACTCTCCCGAAGAGGACCTCGAAAATTATTTTTTTTTTGAAGCTATTAAAACCATAATAAAGTATTTCATATTTCATTTTATATAATAGTCCATAGTACTTCCACTTTTGATTTTTGCCAAAGATATCTAATCGGAGATATAAAAATCGATGTGTTATTGAGTTCAGTTCATTCATCAAAAAATCATTCGTATAAATTCCCTGTCATTAACTCATACATAATTTATGTAATAATATTTTTGGAGTATGAATATAGCATCCACTTAAAGTATCTTGTAGAGAAATTTTGTTCTTGACATAAAGTGGAAGCAACATACTGTGTTATGAATGAAATTTTTTAAATGAATTGCTAGCATGAACAAAAATAACTTTTTACTCAAGTCAAAATGAATAATGTGTATCTCTACTTCTATAATAAAATGTTAAAGCTTTTAGTGAATATACAGTCGCAGATAACTGGGTAATATTAAGTCTTTAAGCAGTAATTTACCTCATTATTTATATAAGTGTTACACCATTTTGTAAATGGACATGCACAAAAAGCATGAACAAAGAAATGATTAATAGCCAAGTCATACAGCAGAAATAGCTACTTATTATATTCAGACATAAATGTACTCGATCTTAATGTTACAAATAAAACTCACAATCGAAATTTTATAACATTTATGTCTTATCAAATCTGAAAAATCCCCTTAGACCTGTCTGAAATATAATGAAAAAATATTGACATTTTGGGGTTTTTATTTCAGACAGCCATACATTTTCTACCGAAAACAATATGAATTCTTAAGAAAAAAAAAATCCGAAAACACAACATCGACGAATTTAAAAATAACAAAAAAATTCACCCTGAAGTTAAAACCTACCATAATTTTACACAAAGGGTGGTTGTATACCATGCCCCAAGGCAATATTCCTTCGAATTGAAGCTTTAACTTTCTTGCTCCTCTCCTCCGCCCTCTTTTAAATGAAAATTTAACAAAAGAAAGACCAAACATTATATTCCTTTGGGGTGTAACACAAGTAATCCTTAGAATTTTGAATAAGAATAATAAACTTTCTAACCACCAAACGCCTTGTTAACCATTTCTCCAAGGCATCAACTTTTTTTCTCACCACTTTTGAATCAGTTCAAACTTTGTTGCCTGCCTTTTGTACAAGATGAGGGAACCTAATGGAGACGAGGTGTTGTTGCAGGAAGATACCACAATAACACAATACAACAAAGACGTTTTATCATCCAGTCCAATTTGTACTGGAATCATTGTACTTTATTTCGATTTTTGTTTAAATAGAGATACATATGGATGGAAAGTGATGTGCAAAGAATTTTGACTTTGTGATGTGAAATTTGATTTTTTGATGGTGCCAAAAAAGTATAAGGCATTTTTTTAAAAAAGTTTGCTGAATTTTTTCTCAAAGCCTATTGTCGAAATCTTTTTTGTGTAGAATAAAATGAAGAAAAATGTATAGATTTGGAGTGAATTAGGGTATTTTTTTGGGCTTGTTTAAGAAATCAAAATTAATGTTAATGTGCATTTTATCCAACTTTCATGGGCTATTTCCAAACATAAAGAAGCTTCTTAGAAAACTGCGTTCTTCTTATGATCTGATTGATTTCATGATATCAAACCCTTAGAGAAAATGTAAAAACCAGTCGTTTAAATGAAATTTCACCTTTAACTGCAATAAGGAATAACAAATCCTAAAACTATGCAACACATATCTTTAATGGCTGAATTAGTTAAAGAACTATGTTATTTATTTGTTTTGCTCTCCGGATCTTACCCACCCATTATAACCAACCGCTTACAAGAACAATTTAATGGCGGTAGTAAGAAGTTGTTGATGAGGTGTCGAGAACGTAGTACCACAACGCGGCTGGAGTAAGTAACTCAAAAATAAATTAATATCATTTAAAAGTTAATACAAAATTTCCAATTTACCTGAACAATGTTTTAGCTGTAGGGATTTGAAACGGAAAAAAGTAGATTTAATAAAAAAAACATTTGTGGTGGTTTCATATATTTATTGGTAGCTTCCAAAACAGATCTTTTATGTCAAGATTTTATAACATCACTTTAATTAAAGCAAAATATAAAAATAAAAGAAAAAATATCAAGTATTTGCGCGAATTTCAACTTTTTTAGAAATCGAATTTAATTTTATAGAATTATTTAAAGTTCAAAAAATTCACTATGATGAGGTGTCAACTACGTATTCATTATCTGTTCTTCAATTTTAAATGAGAATCTGCAATAAAAAAAATTGAGAAAATTTGCACAGTAATGTAATACAGACGAACCATTATTTAAGGACATTTTGATTGAGTGTTACCTATATCATCCGGAAAACACAACCATTTTCCTTTGAAAGATTTTTGATAACAGCTATTAATATTGTATTGAATCACAGGAGCTTAGATATAAATTATTTTCCACCGGTGAATATTTGTCAAATATTTTGTAGGTTGGGACATATACTTTTAATAATAATGAAATGAATTATTTCGCAATTTGATTTTTAGATATAGTAATACTTTATTGGAATGTGCTGGTTATTCCGCAGTAAAATATATAATCTTCGGTATAATAAATATATAAGTACACCACCATAGTGGAGTTAGGTTCCCAAAGAAGTAAATAAATAAAACCGAAAAATAAAAGTGTTTGTGTTTTTAACTGAACTTAAAATAAAGGGCCTTAGTGGCATACAAGTTTCTTACAAGTGAACTAAGAGGACGTAGAAGGATTTTTTTTCGTGAACTTAATAACACTTAAAACTGTTTTGAATCATAATAACTCAACAAGTCCAATTAAATTATTCTGAGCCTTCTACTCAGCTGATTTATTTCTTATTTTTATTTATTATTGAAATTGGTTTTGACACGAAATGTTAAGGTAACAAAATAACGTAAATAACGTGGTTTCTTTGAAAAATGTTGCCACTGCATTTCTACTACCAATTCCCAACAATAATGTTTATGAACTATAGGGTGTCGCTCAAATTGTGCTACAATAAGAAATTCAAATAACTTCCAAATAAATTAATGGCTTCCAGGGTCACCCGATCAAAAAATTGTTCATTGCGACTTAAAGGGATAAAGTTGAGATTGCCAGCGAAAAGGTGAGTTCCTGGATATTATTGTGTTTGGGAATTTTAGTTGGAACTCTGTCATGACTGGTCTGGCTATTTATGCAGTTGCTCCACCTGGGATACTTCTGTGAGGCAGTTCTGGGTGCAATAACTTATTCAACATTTTTAAGTAACGATTCAAATTGACAGTTACTGTTACACCGTTTTATTCAAAAAAGTATGCCCTCACAGAACACCTTGATGAAACTGCGTACCACACAGTGACTCGATCGGAGTGCCTGTCTCATGGAGCATTTCTGAACCAGATTCACCCCATATAATAAAATTTTGCTAGTTTACTTTGCCGTTTAAATCAAAATGGGCCTCATGAGATATGAACAAACAATATATGTATATCAATGCGTTGTTTTCTTCGTTCATCCCAATCTTTCTTCCGTAAAATTATTATTTAAGGCATGATGAAGTATCCGTTGTATTGACCGCCTGCTATCTCCAATTTTCCCCGATAACTTTCGAGTCGCGATTGTATCCTGAACTCGATCGTTGTGATTTGGAAAACATATTCACTAGCCTCATAATGATTCATCTCTTGGATGGAGTACTGCCAAACTCCCGCCTAAATTTCCTTTGGACCGAATGACGGACTGAAAACCGTTGCATTATTCAAAACCTTTTCTCAATGTTCCAAGCATCACTTTCGATAGATCTAATAATAATCCAATTGCTCACACACAAAAGAGTTACTACCCGACAGCCATCCTGTACCACCCTTGTACTATCGTTAAAACTGTTTGTTTATAAATTCGACGATTGAAAAATAAAAATATTCCTCTGGTCCAAATTAAAATAAATAATCAACGTTGACATTTCTGCACAGTGTTAGCGAAAGGTTCAACGTTCAACAATAATTAATGTCATGCCAGAAATAAAATACCTATATTTATTTGTTAATATTTATTTGCTTGGTTGAAGTGAAAACTTTCTTTATGATCATAATTTAGGAACATCCTAGGATTATATGAATAAATTAGGCTACTTCTATACCAGAGTTTCTACGTTCTATCAACTTAAACTTTTATATGATAACTATTCGTCTGTCAACGTTGATGTTTCTATCCCTTGTCTCGTAACTTGACGTAATAAATAAAGCGCATGTAGCTAGCTATACATAAATGAAGATACTTTTACCAAACTCGAATAATCAAAATATAAACAGAAGCTCTGATGTGTGTATGTATATTTAAGTACTATTGTTAGTTTGAGAATTAAAGTTATATTCAGCAGCATATAACCCCCGGTGAGGATATAAACTTTGGCGTCACGAGAGCAATTAATGAGATGTTTAGCAGGGTTAATAATAAATTGGAATCATATTTGCTTAAATCGACGACTGCGACTTCAGTAACTTATTCACATTTACTCTGGAATTAATTTTCTCTCAAATGCCTATATATGTAGTTATGTGGAAACATCAATGTTTGAATTAATGTCGAATAATATGTCCTTTGAGAATTCTGTCAATAGTGAAGGCCAAACAATTGCAAACAATTTATTTTATTATTTATTGTTTTATTGATATTCGACACATGGTCATCAGATGTTCGCAGAGTGAGTTCGAATTCCAACCAGTATCCTAGTCGCCCGGATTTTGGTTTCTTCAGTGTTGTACCAGTCTCTTCAAACTTTCTGATTCATTGCGAAAACCTCGAAAACTTTAGAATCTTCTTTGCGTAAGAGTCGCCGAATTACTCTTGCACACACAACGTGCGGTCTGCTTCTGAGCTCCATAACGACAAAATTCCTAAGAGCCAGGCTACCGATTCCGCGCCTCTCAGATTCGTTGCTTTCAAGCAGTAAGCTACATAATTAAATATAAACTTTCTTTTGAGACACCCTGTATAACGAAATATTTGTGTATTTAACAGAAGAATGTGTTATCTTGCATTGAATCTTTAATTTGATTTAAATCCAATACAGGCTATTTGTACTCAGGACATTAGCTGCTAATAAAAATTTTTCTCAATATTTATGCAAATTGTTCATAAATTGTTTATGATTTCTAATTAATTAATGTAGTCAGTAGGGATTGCAACATGTAATGATTACAAAAGCTTACCGTAGAGAAATCAACATTATATGTTCAGTACATACACTTCCCTATCTCTGTGGTGACCAATACCTATGTTTAGTACATGTGACTCTTCCTATTGCAATACAAAATTATAATTCTACAGAAACATGTACAGATGCCTTTATGCTGTATCTTTCAATTTTTGTCTGAAAATAGAAATCGAAAATAAGCAAATGAACATTTCTGATCTCTGAACCATACGAACAGATCTCATTGTTTTCAAAAACAAAACTTAATTAACGAATGAAAAATTGTATAGGAGTAGACCTCTTGTCTATGCATGAAACAACTCAAAATTCCTTGTTTCTTCTTTGTTTTTCCGTCTTTTCGAAACAAATTATGTATGTTTTGATTAGCCTATTCAACATGACATGTTTTCCTTCTCTGAAATTTCGTTTCAGAATCCAAATAAATGCTTTTGCTTTTGTTTGAAGTCAAATACAAAAACAAAGACTTCATTATTGCTATTCAATATTCTTCCACCTGCGCGGTTGTTTTGATCTATGTATTTTCCCTTCATTGATTGAAGTTGTATCAAGTGATGAAGGTTAAGCATATTCTTTTTCAATCGCATGCTTCAGATTCAGAAGCAGTACCAACACACAATAATTCCTACGTTTTACTTTTGGTTTGATAGAGTCAGAGACCAAGGATGACGTGTTTTGAATTTATAACGTTTTTTTTTTGTATAACAACGTCTGTGATATGACTGTGCAATTCTATACACTTGAGTCCTGAAGCCAAATAATTTAAAAGAATCCTTTTTCAATATCTTTAAGAAGCTTCCACGGTATACAATGTACATAATCCTCTATACTATATATTTATGTAAAGGTATTATTAATTCAATAGATGTTGTTGAAACTAAGTATGTGTGTATAAATATTTTTTTCTGACAGACGATGATTTGTCTTGGTTTCGACTTTTGCAATTTTGTTAGCGAATCTCTGGAGAAAAACTTCTACGCGAGTACTACCGTAACACTTAATCATATACATACATAATAACCTTTTTCATTAGCTTCGAGAAAATAGTAAAAATGTCAAGAATTTATATAAGATTTCATCAATTTAAAATGTTAAATGTAACTAATTTAGATTTAATGGAGAGTGTTGAAGACGACAAAACAATAACAACAAGGAATTAACAAAGCTCAAAGCCAAGTCCATGTGAATGACGAAAAATTCTTCACAGATGGCGACATTATTCTGAAGGACTATTAAATGGATCCTTAATTTATAACAAAGAATTTTGAGATGACGGCATCAAACATGAAGAAGAAAAAGAAGAAGAAGAAGAAGAAGAAGAAGAAGAAGAAGAAGAAGAAGAAGAAGAAGAAGAAGAAGAAGAAGAAGAAGAAGAAGAAGAAGAAGAAGAAGAAGAAGAAGAAGAAGAAGAAGAAGAAGAAGAAGAAGAAGAAGAAGAAGAAGAAGAAGAAGAAGAAGAAGAAGAAGAAGAAGAAGAAGAAGAAGAAAAAGAATATAAAATGTCTTCTTCAGATCTATAGCTGTAATCTATAAGGCCTTTATCGTCCAAAACTTGACTACAACTCACATAAGTATTTGAGCAGATACGCAAATCATCAAAATCAAAAGAACAATATTAGACACATTTACATCTCTGAATCATCGCCGCGCAGCGCGCCACCGCCCGGCAGCAATGTTTCATGCCTTAAACTATCTACCACTATTTTTACAAACTGTTTTCAAGTGCAATCGCCAGTTGCAATCCTCAACTTAAGCAATTCCACCGTAAAAATCGCGCCAATGGAAATGTCCGACTTACTGTCCTGCATAGAGATTCTTTTTTTAGCCGCACTACACGAATGTGGTGCTTTACCAGGTCCATTTTCTCCCTCTCATCCAAAACCAATGTGCATCTCTGTTTTGTTTTAAACCCAATCCAATTTTTTTTAAATGCTGGCACTGTGTTCAACATTCCGGATTCTATATTTCAGGCTTTAAATGAGAAAATTAATGTTTTTAAAAAGTATATCTTTGACGCGCTTTTCTAATATCCAATATTTTGAGTTTTATTTGTCGGTTATTCAAGGTGCAATGTGTTAAGCATTAGAAGAATTGACATTGAATCATTTCCATTTTTAAAATAGACAGTCACATTTGTGGTTATAATAAAAAAATACTTTGTTATTTAAAATAAAAGATGGTCATAATGGCAACTTTATTGTACATAAGTATCCGGCGCGAAAATATCCAGTCAAAAATTAATGACTTCCAACAAATTACTTTACTTACATATTCCTGTAAGAGTTTTGGGGTCCGTCAATTTATCCCTGAGCCCAACTTCGACGTACTGTTCTGCATAGAAATTCTTTTTTTAGCCGCACTACACGAATGTCGTGCTTTACCAGGTCCAATTTCCCCCAGTTATTCAAAACCAATGTGCATCGGTATTTTGTTTTAAACCAAATCCAATTTTATTAAATGCTGGCACTGTGCTCAACATGCACGCTTAAAAAAATACTTTGTTATTTAAAATAAAAAATGGTCATAATGGAAACTTTATTGTAAGTATCCGGCGCGAAAATATCCAGTCAAAAATTAATGCCTTACAACCAATTACTTACATATTCCTGTAAGATTTTTGGGGTATATTTCATTTTATTCCGTAGCTGATAAAAGTGGAGCAGAAAAACCGCTCCAAACCGTTAACTCCGTATAGTTAATTATTTAATATGTTATTTAATATTTCTTCAACATTTTTTTTTTTTAAATTAAAATTAAAATGAAATTAACTCTAGTGAAAAAGATTTTAAATTATTTTATGAGAGAAAAAAAAAACCCCAAACCACATATTGTAGGGAAAGGAAAATTCTCATATGGGTCTTTATTAAAAAATAAAATCTACTCTTCTGTCTGGAAAATATGGCCACTTGTTATCTTAGTTGGTTTCAATTTAATTTTGTCGGGTAAAATTCATATTGAAAAAAGGATATGATGAGAAAGGATACAAGATACAACAAAGATGACCACCACAAGGGGTAGAGCTTTGTCTAGCATCTATCTTGATTTTGTAAATAGATACGAGTGGACACTGAAGTTTTCATAAACAAACATAATGTATATATTTATATGCATATTTATGTTTGTTTATTCTCAAGTGCACAACAAGTATATTCAAGTGATGATTTTGGGAATAACGATGTATGATGATGTAAGAAAATATTTTAGAAATTTCAAGCTTACCACACATTCATACAACTTGAACGTAATTTGTGTTTTGAGTATTCATTGATTTATAATAAGGCAACTAACACAATTTGGTCAAACTATAGGAAGAGCAAGAAAACGGTATATTTTGTTTTTAAAGAAAACCGTCTCAATCGAAAAACTTATTGTTTCGAATTTAAACACTATGTAGACGTCCATAGTTCAATTCAATTCAATTCTGTTTGTTGAACATAATATAGGGTGAATTAAACTAAAATGAATTTTTAACATTGACATGAAATTGACTTTATTTGAAAGATAAAAGAAATTGGCCTTGGAGGGTCCGCGGGTCGCGGTCCGAAACGTGAAACTATGCGGTTACCAAACGTTTCCTTTAATAAATCCATTGTGGCACAATTTATGCGACATGTTGCGCCGCCTTGTTGAAACCACAGCTCCTGCACATCATGGTTGTTCGATTAAAGAACGGAAAAGTCAGTAACTATGACTCTATAGCGGTAACCATTGACTGTAACGTTCTGGCCAGCATCGTGATTCCAATAAATCACACCAAACTATAAATCACACCAAACAGTCGGTTTTTCTGTCATCAAGTGTATGTTCTTCTCTCCAAATACGGCAATTTAGTTTATTGACGTAACCATTCAACTAAATTTGAGTTTCATCGCTAAATAAAATTCTCTTTTGAAAATCAACGGCAATCTTGTTTTGGGTTCATTCACCTTCGATTCCGAAAATGGCAGTCAAAACTAAACACAAAGCACTTAACAGCACTGTTAAAATGGCCGCCAGTTAAAAAAATGTGGCCTACTTCAAATTATATACCTCTAAAAAAAACACCGTTTAGAAGGTTCTCGAATTCTGTTGGAACGGTTTGGTCAGATGTCATCAGGCTTTAGAGAAAGGGACCCAGTTTTGAGTCGGTTCTGATGCTTTTACATAATATGTGATTTGCTGTAAAAGAAAGAAAAGAAATAGAATTTTTATTAGTGGCATAAGTAGATGTAAAAGGTTAAGTTTGTATATTAGGGCTTCTGTCCACGTAGACCTACATAGTATATCAACAGCAAACAAGACAAATCTACAAACATCTATTTTTTTTTGTATTATTTAGTACCTATACGTTCTTTATTTCAAAAAAAAAAAAATTATATTTTGTCATGCTTGAGGTTAAATACAATCCTTTTTATATCAACTCAATCAAAATTATAGTCGGGTATAAGAACAAATCTATAAAGCACACATACAACATAATATATAAAATAAAATTCTTGTTTTGCTAAACTAAACCTTCATAAAATTACTATTGGGCAGAAATCTTCAAAGTGAATATTTAAAATCCTTTCTTTTTTTTTGTGTACCTACATAAATTTATTTCATTGCTTGGTATTTATATGGAATGTTCGATTGAAATAATAAATCTAAATCCTTGACTGAACAAAGAGATATAATATTTTGTTTGAATAGGATTCATTTTATCAATATACAACACACATCCTACATAAAAATGCAAAACGTGGATCCCTTAGTTAATTTGATTACAAGAACTTTGTACAAACTCTTGTACAAAAAAAAAATAAAATTTGGTTCAGTGATTGGAAGTTTTTTCGTAGAAAATTTTTATAAAATAAATTAACTACTAAGTCGCACATACTTGCTCCTATGTGCAATCACATATGGTTTTAAATTTTTGGTGAGGAAAAAAAAATTCAATGTGATTTATGAAGTAATATTTAGTAAGTTATGGAGTCTGTTTAATTTAAAAAAAAATCCTTTAAAATTACTTGAACCGAAAACAAGAAAATAAAAATTAAATAAACTGCTCTATGAGAGCCAATAAATAAAAATAAATGAAAAATTTTAAGGGATTTTTTCTAACATTTACATGATACGTACCGTTTTTTGCGAAATATTTAAGACAGTACAAATTGTAGGTGCCCAATATCAAAAAAAAAATTATCAAACGGTTTTAGAAAGATCAAATTTTCCAAAAAAAAATGTGTATTGCATACTTTCATAATTAACATGATTTTGCAAAACAACCAAATATGACGTTTTTGAGAAAACGTTCATTAAAATTTACTCAATATTATATAGAATTACTGATTAGTTAGTGAAGAAGATCTGTGAAGCCGTTTTTAAGAAAATTAAGATTTTTCAAAATTATTATTTTTGGCTTTAAAAAAAAATTAAAAAAAAAACAACCTAGATGATGCCCCAAAAACGGTATATTTATACCTAGTTTGAAACATGTCAGCCCCGGTTTGGGTTAGTATCTAACCTTTTTCTTTTAAGCAACACAATATTATTGGTTGCATAAATTTGTTTCAGACGTGAAAATATGTCTTAAGAAAAAAGGAGTTTTGAAAAATCAAATATCCTTCAATAAATAATTTAGTATTCAATATTTTCATATGGGTCATTGTTATGGATTGGATGGATGGGCAAAATTAGGGTCTTATGGATGTATTGAAAGGACCAATATACTTTAAACCATCAACAAACATGGATGGAAGAAAAACGAAAGAATGCTCTCTCTACTTATGTACGTGTGGTTTGATGTCGTGTAGTATTTCTTGAATTTCAACATGCCAGACGATACAAATATGGAAACGCATATTTCATATGGGTGTTAAGAGCAGGGACCAAGGAAATTTAGATTTGTTTCCGAACCTACCACGAAGCTATTTGCTTAAAAGGCTATATACTTTTGTTGTAAATTCCTAAGAAATGACATAAAACAGAGACACACAATTTTAGTGCAGATACAATCCAAGTAAAAATACAAAAGGATTTAACTATCGTAGACTCACTGTCAATCTTTTTAACCTTTGACAACATAATATATCCTTCCACTTCTTTGTCAAGAATAAAGGTAAGCCAGAACTGGACTGAACTTCACTGCAACGGAATTACATTTCAAAACGTATTTGTATAAAAATTTGTCTAGTTTAGTTGAAGCAGTGTCACGCAGTTCCGTTAATTTACTTTTTTGTTTTACACCTTTCTACATATGTACATATGTAGTAATCTTTGATTTTTTAATTAATTAGAAAACAAAAAATTCCATACGTTATTAATTCAATACGTATTTCAATTATTTTTTTAATTATATAGACAACAACAAGCCGCGTTAGCAAACCAAAATCGACCATGTCGCAAACAACCACCGCCCTTACTGCGATCAAGGACATTGCCAGCAATCGTTGTACCCGGAATATCAATTATTGCTGCACAAACTGAAACAAATCGAACACAAAATGGTAAGTTCAACAAACCAAACCCGCTTAGATCTTAAGATATTTACAAAAATCATTATTCAAGATAAGCCCCATGGAAGTACAAGCTCACACAGATGGTCACTTTTACCAAAACCCAGAGGATCAGTTGTTTGTGACGATAGTAACTTGGAATATCGACGAAAATCGTCAAGCAGTTCACAGGGTGGTATATCGTTAGGAGCTTTAAGCAATGTAGATCCCTACTCGTATAATTGTGAAGACTTTGAATGCCAACCGGATGGAAGCGTTGTTTTAAGGTTAGTTTTGAATGAATTATGAAAAGTAGTTATGTACGTATGTCTATGAAAAGAAATCTTTGTTTAAAAAGTCCTCAAAATGTGATGGGTATTTAATCTTCTGAGACAAAGGTTTTAACTAGAATGCTTTTAGCCAAAGTAAGTTAATATATGGTTTTTGGTATTCAAAGGCCAAGTTATTTCTTTCTTTGAGACACCAACTCAACTACAGTTTCTATCATTAGTTGAATTCCAAGAACTTTTTACAGAGTTGTCAGTTTAAAGGGGATTTTTTTTATTCTATCCTGGTTTGTTGCCACAAGGCAGCATTTTCTAAAAAGTATAGTATACCCATTTATGTACGTATAGATGCTTCCGGTGCATTTGCGATTTAAAACTTGAAAAAGAAAATTTTATACGAAACTTTTGTGCATGTTTGAGTCAAAGAGGAGGAAAAAATGCACAGTTAAGTAATTGCTTTGCGTTATCTACATTCTACAAGGATATGGGTATAATGTGACTTTTTAATCTGATGCGTGGGTAACACCTAACACTGCATTCAAATAAGATTTTAAAAGCAATTTACCAAACACAAGGACTATTAGAATGAGTTCGTTGTTAAGCTTTTAAAAAAATTGTTTGTTAATTACATTTTTTTTATCCTGGAGACAAAACTTTAGTTTATTTTCTTTTATCTGAAATTTGTTCATATTAATTGCAAATGTTTTACACATACAAAAAATCTTTTACAACATAATATGACTTACTTATTTAAAACAACAAGAAACAATAATAACTCTACCAGGATATATTTCTGAATAATGGCTTGGAATTAACAACTTTAAAATAAAATTTTATTCAAACAAATACTCTGAAAAAGTGTTCAAATCGAGTACTTTGATTAATAAAATTTTGTGAAACAATCCAACGAGATGATACTCAAATTATGACATAGTCGAAGTGCACGATATAAAGTTTTCAAAACATAAATTATTCACAAGTTTGTACAATATTTGTATATATTTTATGGCAGCAAAAAAAAAATGCTCTAATTTTTAAATGTAAGAATTCGTAAATAAGAATTAAGATATCTTTTTTCGCTAAAAAAGAATATTTTAATAATTAATTAAAAAATTGAAGTAAAAGCATGTAAAAGAAATCCAGCAGTATAGGAACAAACTTAAGAGCAATAAATATTTAAAAAACGGCATAACTCAAATTAATAAAAATTGATATTTGTTTAGGTTCAGAAACCCCTCGACCGATCAACATAAAAGTTTGCAAAATATATGTAGTTTTTAATGGAGATGGTTTATAGTTTAACTAATCCGATAAGTGGCGCTGGAGTCAATTTATTAAAAAATTCTATGTTTATAAATAAAAACAAATCATATTCAAAATACATACATATAAGAGTATATTTATTTAGTATCAAAAAAGAAAGTCACAAAATATGGGCCCGATAGGTGTCGCTGTGATTGTTAGCAAATTCTTCGTTAATGAAGTGAAATGACTCGTATTATATAAATATAATATTTTTTGGTTTTGTTTCGATTTCACATCAGCAATAAAGCCTTCTCTAGCTTTTACTTTATTAAAACATGAATAAAGGTTAATAAAAGTACATGAAAGTTTCTGCCAGAATTCTGTTCTAAGGAGAACGAGACGAGTTCGAGACTTGGTCTCGGATTGTGATGGCCAGTCCTAGATTTAACATATTTTTTTTTTCATAATATGTTTCTTTACAACTTAGTAATTGATTTACAAATAACAACTTAATAAAAATGTGTTTGATAATATATGTACCTATTGCGAAAAAACGATTTTGCACACAAAAAATAAATTATGGTAGATAGAAATTTCTAACCGGTTCCGGTTGTAGTTTCTCAAAGTTAGCTAGAAAAAAGAATAAAAATCATATGAGTCGGAAACGAAAACAAAAAAAAATTACCTTTCAATTTCTTGACTCTACATTATCTCAGGATGCCATGATTATCTGTGGCGGTGATTTCGGGACACCCTCTACATAAAGAAATATAGATATACAGAGCTTTTATTATTCATTTCTCTTACCAATTTCTTAAAGTCTTAGATAAATTGCATAACGTCCTGTCTTACAGCTTTAGTATGCATAAGAGTTTCAACATTCTTTTTTTAAATGCTTAAGACTCTGGCACTTAAATCACTGGTATTTTTTTTAAAGAGTTTTTGAAGACTTCTTTTCTTCGCAGGCAGATAAAGTAAGTTATAGGTTATTATATGGATGTATATATTCAACTCTTGTTTTATTCTCTATCTTCCTTCCAATCTTATTGAATTTTCTATAAAGCGAATTAAGTGCAAATGCGGTTGGGTGTTTTAAATTTAAAATGATTTTCGAAGTCTTTCTTTCATTTTTTTTTTTTGTTTAATCCAAAACCCTAATAGAATTCACCGAAGCACAAAGTGTATCTTAAATTCAGTCGACTTTTGAGATACGAGGCAAGAAGTTGTTTTTTTTTTTTACTGACCTTTTTGATTTTTCACATCGACAATGTACACTTGAATACATTTGTAGCTTTTTTTTTCTCAACCCCACAGGATATACATATATTTTGATTCATTCCTCATCCATGCTCCAGCCTTTTCGCATTTTATATCCTTTCCCCATCAAACAAGCTTCTATAACACAGTAAAACGTAAAACGTGTTTTTAATGTAAAGTTATTTAATCGTAACAGGATACCAGCGCCCCACATTATCGCGGCTAGAGCTTATCGGGTTTCGACGGGATCAAACGCATCGGCCACCAGTCAGGCAAAGAAAAATCTTTGCCCCCTGAACTTACATCAACATCATCAGCATTCACATCAGCAGCAGTTGCCATCATCTCATCACCATCATGAACAGCAACAACAACAGCAACACCTATTGAGTTCATCCAGAAGCAGCAAGCAACAAAATGAAAACAGTGGTTGTGGAGGCGGAAGCGGCTATAGCCGGGATCGTGAAGGTGGAATCGGTAGCATTGGTTCTAGTTCAACTAACACAGCTTTGTGTCGCCTCGTCAAGTTGTTGAACCAGACTACAAAAGCCACCATGTCAAACAGTGATGGTCATTTTTCTATGATGGAAGTAGCTGATCCACCGCGTCGCTTGTCCTGGGAGAGGTACGGTTTTTAATTCTCGACAATACTTCGACTTATGTAACATTCCTTCGTCGATATTTTAGATAATGCATGTCAGTAGTTGTAGTCTGAGAAGTAGTGTTGCACTTTTGGTAGTTGTTTTACACCGATGATAGATTGGTTTTGATGGATGAGAAGTGGGTACCTTAGGTACAATACTAGCACTGATATTGGCTCCTAGACTATTAGGAACTATGACAAAATTGTAATTAACTTGAAAATAGTTAGAAAAACCTGTTTTGTTTTAACGAATGGAGAGATGGTCGGAAATAAACAAACTTAAAATTGTTTTTGCCATAAATGTTAATCTAAATGTACTAAATACCCAAAAGAAATAAAAATAACAGAAAAGCATCTGTTTCAAAATAAAAATGTTTGAAAAGGTATCTATTGAAAAAAAAATTAATTTTGTCAAAAAAATCGTCGGAAAAAAATAATCAAAAAAAAGAACAAAAAAAAATAGCCGTCAAAGATTAAAAAAAGAGGTTTGTTTTTTGAATAAAATTATTTTCAATTGTTCTCAGGAATTTTTAGATAGGAATGTTTTTTTTTTTAGTGCTAAAAAAATATTGCTAAATGTCGAAATTAAAAATTTAAAATACCTACTGTCGATAAAAAAATTTCGTCTCAAAATAATTTTTATTGAAATAAATTTTGACAAAGGCCAAAAAAACGGTGATAAAAAATGTGAACAAGGATTCGGTTCAAAAAAAATCCGGAGAACAGTCAATGAATAAATGGAAAAGTTTAATAGACATTTTTTTTAAATAATTACCAAGATGATCTAAAATTTTTATAAAAAAAATAAAACCCCCATCGTTTTTGTACACAACGTAGGCTACAAGTCTCACAGTAATTTTAAGAACTAGCAAAATCAAAGTTTTGATTTGTTTAATTAATTAATATCAATTTTTATCAGTTATCTCCCTTAAGTTCAAAGCCCTGGATATAAAAACAAACTTTTTCGAATAAAAATTGTTTATATGTAATTAGTAAGTAATATGTATATGAGTAACAAGAAAATCATATCAAGAACCCAGAAACAAAAATAGCGTTGACCTGTGTTTTTGTTTACTACGGGCACACGATGTAGTCGCACACGGGTGGTACGAGCTACCGAGTAAAACATTTTATTTTTCTACCATTTCTTTTTGGAAGACGAAGCTTTTCTAATGTTATTTTTGCAGTCCAAGAACAAAATCTACTTGGTTCCTTAAAAATACTTATGTATTTTGTTGACAAATTTTTTTACGACACAATTGTTAGTGGTAACCATTTTTACAGTCTCTTTGAACACAATTTTATTTTGAAACAAGTTTGTTGGCATATTTTGAAAAAAAAAAATACAGTTTTTAGAAAAAATTTGACGAAAATGTTTATGGAAAAAATAATTTTTATTAACTAATTTTTTTAATTTTTTTTTTCGACATTTAGCATTTTTAACGTTTTTATAGCAATAAAATACATTTCTATATTTAAAAACTCATTGGAACCCGCAAAAAATGTTTAAATGGTCTGTCTGTGCTATGTTTTTATTCTTCCCGTTTGGCAAGATCTATGTGTTCAATTTGAAATGAATGTATGTCAAACAAGCCTAAAACATATAGTATTAAAAAAACATAGCATGTTACTCTGTTTCGGTCTTATCCATTTCGGATTGATCATCCATGAATCGACGAAGATAGAAATTTGTTCGTTTGGTTTTTCTTCACTGTCCCGCGGAGTATTAACACTTCCAAAAAAAAAGTGTTATCGAAAATGGTACGATATGTCGACACATTTTTTTAAATATATTAATGCCCAAAGGGATATGAAGACATCCCGTCCTAAGTGATTATTTTAAATTCCTACGAGTATGCCTTTTTTTCTTAAGCCGGCAATATCCTGGTTTATTTGATTACTTCATAAAAATTCATTTGGCCTCTGTTTCTATGCGTTTTGATGTAAAGCATAAATAAATATCCACTCTTGCTTCTTCTACGATTATAACCACTTACATATCTTATACTTTGAATAAAGAATGCATCAATAATTTAGAAACAAAATCAAAAAATAAAAAGGACAATAATCGAATGTACCTACTTTGATTTGGATTATAACAAGATGAATGTACGGGACACTGCTTCAAGCCAATTCTAATATGCCGTAAGATGACTTTATCATTGGCGCAATTCTACATCTCTCAGACTATAGTCTTTATAAGCCAGAACAAAAAAAAAAAAAACGACTGACACAAAACTCTGAATGACGTGACGTGTTTTTCCATATTTGTGCCTACGTGCTCTTCGTGCCATATATTATTTTTTTTTTCGTAGGTATTTGTAGGCAAACAAACAAGAATGGTTCTTGTCGATATATTCCAGTACTCATTGACATTGGCTTCTATATGTAATATTCCGCCTTCCTTAACCCTCAAGCACACTCTGATCACCCACATTTTATACCTAGCTAGCAGTCGAACTTATAAACCAATAAAATCGAATCTACTTATGAGCTCTTCAGATAATCGTATTCAAGATGAAGGTACTATCCTCTTTCTCCCTTATTCTATCGATTCCAATGACATTCGAGTTTTTTTTTTTTTATATCGTCTTTGCTCATGAGTTTGAGAGAGTAAACACTTCTGTTCTAATGAATTTATAAGCAGTTCATCAGAAGAAGAAGACAAAATGTTTAGCCTTTATTGACTAATCGTGGTTTACATCTTCATGTCACAACAGCACAGCTACAATAAAATGTATGAAGGACGAAGCTATATCATATAAATTTTCGATGTGAGAGCGCTGTAATCCTGTTTGCTTTTTTTCTCCTTTTTTCAACATTTTTATTTCACTAACAAAAAGCATTAAAATTTTTTTTTTATTTTATTTTTTAACACACCATTCTTGCTTAATCTGTCCCTTACTTAGTTTTATTTCTATTCTCAAGGATCCTCTTTGTTTAGTCAAAACTTCTTGAATAAACAGTAGAAGGAATTATAATAAAACTTAGAAAACAAAAGCAAAAATGATAAACTATCTGAATCTTTGTCTTAGGCGGGACACCCTCACTGGAAAACTGCCCCGGTCAGCCAGCATAGACTCAGTTGCGGATGCGGTATGGTGTGATTCGCCACGTCCTTCGTTAACAGTACCCCGACATTTCCCATTCCAACATCGGCCCTCATCGAGTAGTCTTATATCGAACATTAGCACTGGCAGTGGAATACAACATCCTTCGCAACTTAACGTCGACCTGGGGAGTAATCGAAGGGAAAGTGTCCTGAGTCCCTCATCAACGCGAAGGAATAAGCTAACTCGCATAATTAACGGTAAGTTTTTTTCTTTTTTTCTTCATCATATCTTTAATACTTATACTTCTCATGAGCGTATAAAGGTGTGGTTTGTGTGGGGTGGGACTTAAAGGGGGTTTCTATAGATATTATCTTCTCTTGTTGGTTCTTGCTCCACACAAACAAGGACGAGAATTCGAGTGACTAATAGGAGATGATGAGGTGTGAATAAAATCTCTTTATAATAAGAAATAACAAGCAATCCTTTAATTAGGGCAAAGCAACTTGAATATTAATGTTTGAACAAGGAACACACTTCGGTTACCGTTACTGTCACTTTTGTCTTGATTTAGACGTTTAGGTCTTTCAAGAAATTATACAGTTGTTTTTTTTATAATTATAAATTTTATCTTTTAATATTCTTACCTGATTTTGTACACCTCAGTCTCACATTAAAACACATGAAGAGAATTTGACACGTTTATGGTTTTATGTAATGTATGTTCATTTGAATGTAAGAAGGAACAAATTTAAAATATCTACACTGGTTATGTTGTTGTATGGTTAAACCGACATCACTTGGATGATAATATGTAAGATTCTAACCAAGAAGGAAAAAAACTTGTGCTACCAAGTATGATGAATTATGGTTAGACAAAAACATATTGTAACACGTTGCGGATAAAAGCTTTATGTATGTATATACGAAAACAAAACTTTGCGAATATAACAATTTGGCCTTGGAATTTTAGGGTACAAAATTGCACGATATGAATCTTTGAAAAAAATAAAATTAAACAACAAAGAATTGTATTATTGAAAAAAGATTCTGCAAAATTATATTACAATTATCGATTGATATTATGTTACCTTCAGAAGTATTCTACATTTTACTAAATGGATTTCGATGAAGAATTCCTAATACTTTAGAAATTCCGCACTGGTCTTCCTGTGAGGACTACACATTAACAACTTGCCGTTCGTCATCGAACAGTGCGTTGAATATCGGTCACCCCTTCACCTACTGTTTATTGACTTCGAAAATTCTTTCGACGCTGTCAATTTATTTGGCTTACTCTTCGCAGGAGAGGCATCCTTAATAAAATGATTGATAATATGATAGATCCAAACGTGACTTTCTGCGTAATGGGAAGTTGACAAAGGAATCTGAAATCCAAGTGAGGTAAGGGAGGGCTGTATACATTCACCAGTATTGTTTCTGTTGGTGATGAGTTATGTTCTGCATGTTCGAATGGAAATGGAGGAATTCAGCGGACTCTGCAATCTCAAACACCCTGACTATCCGGACGACGACGTATGCTTGCTCTCTCATAGGATAATGGATCTTTATCAAATGACATCAAGGGTGGGGAGAGAAGCTGGGCTAAAGATCAATTCGGCAAAAACAAAAAGGATCAGTCTTCGAACTTCCTCATCTGTTGGAATAGATATTTATGGACAACCAGTACAGATTGTTGAAATTTTCAATATCTTGGAAGTATTGTCCCTAATGACGGTGGAACTGCTGAAAGTGGGAAAGCACAGGGTGCTTTTGGTATGCTCCCCAAAAAGTGAAGAAATAACTCTATAACATCATAAATCCCTTGTATTTATAGATCAAACAAATTTATCGTATCAAAATAGCGCACTCCAGTGCTAATTAGACCACTGGTTCTGGTCCCTTTTCTACCATCCAACCTAGGTGTTTTTTTTCTTCTAATCAGTCCTGCATCTGGTCTGAGCACAGAGGTTGAGAGTTCGGCTAGTGATCAGAAGGTCCCAAATTCAACACTTGGAAGAAAAAATGTTGAAAGAACCATTTTTATTGGGTCAGTAATGTTCTTGGATGAAAACCATATAGATACATGTTCTTTTTTTTAATATTATTTATTACTTATTTATTTATTTTGGCAACATCTTTTACAATTTTTTTTACAAGTTTTTGTAGACAATTTTTTTTTGATAAATTTTTTTGACCACGCTTTATTTTTTGACCAATTTGTACTATCGCAGTTCAAAAGAAGTAAATTTATTTACTTTAAAATTCTTATATTTTGAGTTCTTTTGGTCGCTAGCTCAATGTTTTAGGTTTACGTGGAAAAATTATGAATTCTCTATTGTATGATTAAAGTGTTTCAACCCGGAAGAACAAATTAAAAAAGTTAATACTTTTAAGCCTCCATTATTGCTACCGGGTAGGCGGCGGCGCGGGGTCATAACACTACCCTGTCTTTTGTATTCAATTTTAGAATGCAGCGTCCTCCTAGAAACCCTGATACTCAAATTTTGGTTATACTCCAACACCAAAAACCAGCTCTTGGAATACATTCCCTAAGGAACAATTCAAATGATTTCAGCAAAATAAAGGTGACACAAAATATCTAATTTATCTCTTTTCAAAAGCAAATCGTTTTACATATTTCACTTTATATTCGAAAATTCTATCACATTTTTGTAGGCGAAGTATTTCTGGCTTTCATTTCTGGTCATTAAGTAAAAACCTTGGAAGTTAAGTTGATTTGTTTTTCCTTTTTTTTCACAAACTCTCAACACTGATAAATAATGGTTGAACGAAATGCTTAGGTATACGATTCAAATAGGATTTTCAGACACAGCATTTTTCTTATTTAAAAAAAAGGAGACGCATTAAACAACAATTTAGCTTTCAACAACATTTTTTCTTGAGGAAGGTCTGCCTTATTGTAAATTGAAAAATAAAGCAAGAGTAGAAAAAAACAACACTCCCACAATACATCTACTTCTACACCAAGTCAAAATCTACCAAGAGATTTTCTCAGAAATTGAAAATTAGACACCAGAAAAATACATTATTGTCCACCTCGGCGATTCTTTTTACCTTAAACATTTATTTTTTCAACATCAATTATTTTTAATAAGCTTAGATTTACCTTACTTGCAATGTTTTTTCTCTTTTTTGGTATATTTCAAATGAAAAGAAGAATGCTTCTTGGACAATTTGTTTTATACCTCCTTATTCTTTACTGCTGACTTTAAAGTACCTAATCTTATTTATTTTCCCATAAAAAAAAACGAAGATATTCTTTAAATTTTATTCCTGTGCAGTTAAAAGTAAATAAGATTTTTATTTTAAATGGACATCGTCGGAGGAGTCCCAAAATTTATGTTTTAAATAATTCATTGGAGGACTAGGGTTAATTTTCTAAATTTATTAATATTGACAAAGTTGGTTTAGTACACAAAGTTCAGTTCAATTAGTTATTCAGCTATGTGTTTACTGAAAGAAAAAAGAAAGGACACAATTGGGTCGTATATAAATGTAAATGAGCAATAAATTGTGCCCAGAAGAGTTTTTTTTTTTTTTGCACTCTTGAGATTAGACTACCTTCTAAGCTCAAATTGAGGTCAATGAAATAAAAGGTCAACAATATACATATACCTGAATATTTTATTCTTCAAAAACAATTTAGGTGGATTACATCAATTTTTTAATACTTCATACTAAATGTACTATGCATATATGTACATATATCTACGTACAGTGGCGTGTAAAAAATATACTCTATACTCTTGAGAAATATACTTTTGAGAAAATTTTCAAATAAATAAGACCTTTTGCGTTTAACAGTAAACAAACGTATTTATTTATTTTTAACAATGATCAAAAAAATCTGAAAATTAAGTTCCCACTCAAATCATTTTTAAATTTAACGATTTTCTGCTAACAGGAAGTTAAATGTTGCAAATTTTATTTTTGTTTTTAAGATAATACTAATCAAACGAAATATCAACATAAACTAAAGAATTTTACTAATGAGTCTCGTACGTGCTTTCTTTCTAGTTTTCTTTATTGTAAACACACTTACCAAACATGCAGAACTACAGCCAGGTTCAGCACGCGATAAGATAAAACAATAGAACTTAGTTTCGACTTTAAACATTAAGCAAGTAAAAAATATTAAAACGCATGCGGAGAATATATTTTATTTACAAATTCAAAAATTTAATAACAAACAAAATGTTCCCATAGATAAATCCAATGAATACCTAAGTATAATACAAATTGTCAGCAAATAATTCATCGATTTTCTCATAATTTGAAAATCCCATCATAAAGTAGAGTGTGAGCCCTTCTATTCCCTTCGTAACTTAACTACGCTGTTAGAGGGTCTCAATTCACTACTTCTTTTAATTAAAGATAATTCAATTGTATTTTGTTGCAGTTGCAGTTGCACAATCCACCAAGAAAGAAAGGAAAAAAAAGAGAGAGGAAGAGTGAGAGAGAGAGAAAGAAAAAATTGTAGACAGATAGTCTGATGGTATTATGCGGGCGAACAGAAAATATTCAACTTTTTTAATTGAATAAAATTTTCTCATTCAATCGTTATAATCTCAACAATAATATAAAAAACTATACCGACCGACGACAAAAAGAAAATTTTTCAAAAGTTTTGTTATAATGCAATCATATTAATTAAGTAATGCACACTGCATAGTTTATTGAACGCAAAATGTACACATTCTCTCTAGGCCAGTCGACAGAGTTCAAAAATGAATTTCCACTATGCAAAATCACTCATCTCAAATTTTATCATTGATTGCTAGGGCTGGTTGCACCAAACGCTTTTAAAAATTTAACAGGCCTTAAAGCTTTAAAATTAAATGTGTTCCATATAAAATCGAGACATTTAAAAATTCAAAAGTCTGTTAAATATTAGTGCAACCGAAAATGGTGCTTCTGTATAAGTGCACACTGCACATTGGCCACCATTTTGAAAAACGCATTTCAATCTATGTCTCGAGAGCGGTGAATACTTTCTCGATTGAAAATTTAATTATCTTTCTTTATTTGTATTCAATATTTTTTGATAGGACGTACAACTCTCAATGTTAAAGCACCGAAAAGTTTACTTTTACTTAACAACGCGTTTTTCATAATGGCGGTCACAATACTAACTTATGCACCATTTTGTTTTTGAACTCTATGTTCATTCACATCTTGCCATTTTAATCATAAAATTTGAGATGCACAAAAAAAATCCTCCGCCGACTGGCCTACTCCCTCTCTTCAGATCTTCTGACACAATATTGAATTTACAACAAATATATAAAAAAAAAAACTATCTTGATTCGTTCAATTATTCAACTGCGCTCAACTCAAGCTAGGTTTTGTATCTTCGCCTCTTCCACAGAGTTTCCTGTTTACTTATGATTGTAGATTTTTTTCAAGATAGTATAGGTGCGAGTAAATTCTACGTTTATTTTTGGTCTTTGTGTATTGCGTCCATCTTCATGGCTTCTTGTACGCTCTCAAAAAACAAAACACAAAAACGAATGTATCTTTGCCAGTAAGAAAGACTAGATAGGTATATTATTACGACAGTTTGATAGAGCTCTCAGTGATCGCGGATCGTTTTTTTTTTTTTTCAAATTGCTGATCGTAGTTACTTTTGAAATAATATTTTTTTGTTCAAATATATTCTAACGGAAATACTAAAAAAAATATAATTTATAGATTTTGTACTTAAGTGTCCCCAATAGGTGAATCTTAATGAAATCCATCGTGAAATCGGAAAATTCCAATTAAACTCACTACGATCTTTCTACCTACCTACTCGTTTACAAGATCGTTTTGTTTTCTTTTGTATGCGGAATTTCAGACACCATTACATTTTGTCTCATTCCGATGCATTTGTGTTTGTATTAGATTTTTACCTGCCGCGTGTGCTGAAGTGTATTGTGTTACCTGTTCGATAAATAAAGCAAAAGAGTATCTGTGTGTCAAAATGTGTATCTACAGTTGAAATACTTAACCAGTTTTGTTTGATATTTTGCAGAAAAAATTCACGTGTGTTGTGTTGTGTTGACCTCTATTTCTACGGTGCAACAATTTAGTACAATTTTTATTTTGATCACTTTGTTTTCACTTGTTATTTTATTTTAACCACATTTATTTTTCTTGTTGCAACTTCATAAAAAGTGTAAACCTACCTATCTAGTTTACAGTGGCCAACGAAAGTAATAGAGGTACGTTATATCGAAATTGCTATAGTGAGAGTTTTATTTTTATTTTCAAATTGGTTTTGCGGCAAATACCTACTTCATTTTGATCAACAAGCGTGTAAAGTTACCAAAAAAAAAATAAGATACACAAAATATTTCTACCAAACATAACTAAATATCTCGTTTGTTTATCTACCGGAACGAAGAGTGTACTGCTCTGGATATTTAATACCGATGCTTCATTATAATATTATAGACAACACAAGTATCAACACTTGAAGTGAGAGAGCATAATGAAAAGGTAATTCCATAAGTTTGTGAACACAAATTACAAAAAAAAAATATCTTTTACTGTAAAATAATTGCAAACGCTATAAAGTTTTTTTTTATGTTAAAAGATATGTACCTTCTTTATGGCGGTTTTCATCAAAAAAAAGAGTATTGAATTACTTCTATGTATATACCTACACCTAAATATTTTGTAAACCTACCTTTATTTACCTCTGTAACATCTAAGAAATAAAAAAAAAAGTTATTTTAAAATCAGTTTCACCGAATGTCTACAGCCTTTGAAATAGGAAGTAAGATATCTTTGACATTTTTGTATAGATATCATTTTTTGAATTTTTTTTTATATAAGTATTTTTTTTTATAAATACGAATGTTTCGCTTGGTTGAATAAGATGTGAAAAAAGCTCAACGGATGTATGGTAATATACTAAGAAATGCTAAACAAGCCTTGACATCGAGCACATTACCATATATGTCAACATCAAAAAAGGGGTTGGTTGAGTTAGATATATTAGTCAAATCAAATAAATTTTTTTTCTTAGATGTGGTTTTTTTGGGTTCAGCTAAGTGAATACTATTATTAGTAAAATCATTTCATGTTCACGAATTGACATAAATTCCCTATAAGAACGTTTTAGAATGGTATTTATAAAGAACTTTATACAAAATTGAAAATTTTCACCTACCTACTTTTATTGACAACTGACAAATAAAAAAAGCTAAATAGCGAGTAGGAAGTTTTAATAATTTTTTGTAAGGCTATATGTTATTATTTTCAATACTGTAAAAAAAAACCGCATTGTTCAATATATATATTTGTCCCTAGAATATGCAAGAAAAAATTGATATTTTTCATTATTTACTCCTTAAATTACTTCATTGGTTTTTTTTTCTTGGTTCAAATCGTAACTATACATATTGCATTATTTGACATCAAGATGTGAACATTTTCGATAAATTAAAAGTTACCAAATATAAGTGATATTATAAGCAAAGGGTAAGTCCCCTTTAACAAACTGGAGCTTATACACTCATTAGTATTAAAAACCACCGCAAAATTTATCAAAAATATTGATAGGGTTACCAACTGTTTTTTTGCGATCTGTCCAATATAAATTGATTTTTTTCCATACAATTAGAATCTTAAAAGTATGTGATCTATTTAAAGATATCGCACACGTAAATCTTTTTTTTTTTAATATATTTTCATAAACAAAAAATATATTTTAACTTAAAAATCAAAATTATACGTTATACCATTTAATATTTAATTAAAATCGGAATCACGGTATCGGTTTTCTATAATGCACGAAAACCCACGTTTTCACTGAAGTCTTGCTTGGTCTTGAAGATAGGTAAAAACCTTAACTAATTTGTTTTTTTAGGTACATAGATAAGAGCTAGACTCAATAACAGAAAAAAGCATGTGTTCTTAATTTTAGCTGGGAACACATTCTTCTTTTATTTACTTGGCCCAAGAGTATAAAATGTGTTGACTATTTTTTGGGAAAAAAACATTTTCCTGGATACTTTAGATACAAATAATAAAACTCATAAATTCATGGGTCGTAAATACCGAACGGGTCCAATGCAAAGCATCTTTACCACAAGCTATGTACATAAGGCATACAAAAGTCTTTTTGACTATTAAATACAATGATCTAACAAACAAAACAAAACATACCTAAAGTTAAATACATTAATTAAAAAAAAAAAAAAAGTATACAATACCTACCTAAATGTTATTTCATTCAAACGACATACAGGTAGTGCTAAAAATTTTAACAATCATACACTCATAGTTATATTTGTTGTCCAAAATAAATGTATGCTGTTTGGATTGCTGAATAAAAATTTAACTACCAATTAAGCTACAAATTAAATCTTTGAAGTGTTTAACATTTTGGTTATAATAGTTTTGAATATACATATACTCGTAATTGAAGCAGAAGTAAATTTAAATTTAATTAAAACAAAACAAAACTAATTGAGTTGAAGCAATATTCCGGCATCGGAATGCTTTCATTCATCAATCAATTTAAATTTAATAAAAAAAAAAATAACAGTCGAAAATAATTGGAACTGCGAATGAAAAAGAATTAAAATTTCTAGGTATAGAGTTTTTGATTAATAAGACTTTAAAAATGAACGGTTTATTTAAACTGATGAGTTTAAAATAAATTTAACATTATCCTTGTGGGATGATTGGTGTTTAAGAAGATGAGTTTGGTGAAATTACTCAAACTCCCTAGCCCAGGGCCGTTAAGTAAATTACAGGAAGAGGGTTGAAGATCCCTTTTTGTAGTTTTTCCTGTATATTTTGAAAACTAAACGTAGGTACTAGCGAAAATATTACAATATTATGGAAGTCCTAGTAGGAGTTTAAAAAAAATAAGCCATTGTATAAAAAGTTTGCCCATAACTAAGGTTGATTGAAACTTCTCCCAATCCACTGAAATAGAAGACAAACAATTTATATTTTTGGTGGAAGCAGTTTCAATTGCCAAAGTAACAAAAATAGAAAGAAAAGTTTTCAACTCAAAAATTTTGAAAAAAACAAAATTTTAATTTTTATTTTTATTTGGCGACATTAGAAATCTCAAAAGCCCTAAATTATTTACATTAAACATATGTACAATTTACACACAAATGTAGAAACTAATAAAAAGCATTGTGTTTGAAAGACTATATTAAAAAAAAAGAAAAGATATACTCTTAACTAACTTTATCATTTAACGATTTAACGATCAATTGAGCGACTACACATGTTAAAGTTTCTAACAAAAATAGCATAAATAAATAATAAATATTTCACTATAGAGAAAGATGTTAAATACATAAATATGAATGACCCAAATATAGAAACTTCATCTAAACACTATCTGCAAACCGCAATAACCACATTCAACTGAAATGCATTTTATTATGAGTCAAATAACTTTGATACGATAACCATTTTTGGTCTTATTCAAACTACACACAAAGTATTTGAAATGAGTTTGTGTTTTCTCGTTTGAATCTACCTACATCTACTCTACAATATATTATGTATACGGAAAAAGCCCTTTTGCCAGATTTACGCAATTTACCATCTTCCTTATCTGATATTAAATGTCAATTCCATTTTGATACATCATACATTGCATGGTTAAGCATAACCAAGCCATATACGAGTCGATTATATGTACCAACTAAATTGTGTTACCAAAATCTCATATTTGTGAACTTTCGCTTCTTGGAAAACTTTCAACTTTGACATAATTGACTTTCATCGATAAACAAAATTCAAGCATGAACGCTCATTCGAAATCAGAAGGAGACTTGTATCCATAATATGAATATTGATATATGATAGCAATTGATCTGTTATTTTTTATTTATAGAATGAGCGGCAAGGACGCGGTTTTTTAAATATGTATATTTTCTCTGGTAGTATAAACATTATTATGATTATACATATGCGTCAACATTAGTATCTTACAACTTTTATAACATTTGTTAAAATAAGTTACATAAACATATATTTCAGGAAACGCTTTAAAATTTAAAGACATCTGATTTCCCATTTGTGACTATGTAGACGATAGCATGTTTTGAATTCTTAAAAAAAAAAACATCGAAATCGAAATGGGTGGGTTCAAAAATTATGTCCCTTTGCCTCTGCCTGTGCCTCAACCTCAGGTTGAACCACTGACGTGATTTTCTCCGAACTTCCGTTTAAGTTTTTATTTTATTTCCTACAGAGAAAATTGATTATTTTAAGATCAAAATATAGTAACTGTTACTACCATAAACCCCATAAATCGTTTTACAGATTTCTTTTCCATTTTTTATTTTATTGGACCTGTATAGTGAAAATAATATTCCTTACACAAATTAAAAAAAAAAAAAAACAAATTTAAAATAAATCAATTTTTATTCACTATTTAATATTTTGTTAAAAAAATATTAAATTATGTACATAGGTACCTAATTTTTATTGATAATTTTGATAAAATTTTATTTGAATAGAACGGTTTATTTGAATTTGATGTTTTTTTATGGAAAAGTATTTAAAATTTTTAATAAGTTTGTAGTTCCAATTCAATTTGAAAATTTTGAAAAAAATATTGTTTTGGAATTTAAAAAAAATCAAACGGAAAGCCTTGGATTATTTTTTAATAAAAAACTAAAAGTAAACTAAAAAAATTATAAAAATACATTCGGAAATAAGGGAACTTATCATAAAAATGTTAAGAATTCTTTAATTTCCGAAAACGTCCAATTTATTTGATTTTCAAGAAAATTATATAAAACACGAATGATTCGCACGTACATTCTTCCTCCTTTGTACGATACATCGGGCTTAAAGGTTTAAGTAAAAACCAATTAATTTTGTTTAAGAAGAAACATATAAGAGGCATTAATTAATGGGGTTGCATGAATGAGAAAAAAAGCTTAAATAAGGCTTCAGGAAGGATATTTTCTTCAGCTTTTAGTTAATTTTGAAAATAAATTAAATTAATAAATAAATAAATAAAAAGACATTTTTGAAATTATTTAAAAAAAAATTTGAATATTCAGTATTCAACTAGCCACAATTGCGTCAACTGATAATGAGGAAAAGAAAAATCAAATAAACTAAACTGTTTGGATGAGAGGTACTGTGAAAGTAACTTAATTTAAAATTCTTTTGTGTAAAATTATAAAACGTTTTAATTCTATGTTATTACTACATATGTATGTATTTTTTTAGGATACACAAATTTTTTTAATAAATAAGTATTGCAGATTTGTTTTAACGATTTACGAACATTTATGTTTATTTTGTAATCTTTAAGTCGATCAAACGGTTTTCGAAATAGTAAATTTTCAAAAAAAAAAAAAAAAATCAATTTTTAACCGGGGAAAGCTTAAGAATATTATGTATACAAAGTTTGAAGAAAATTGCAGCAATAGGCTAGAGATACCCAAACAGACTGACAGACAGAATTGCGAGACCAGTTTTTTCAATCACAGTAATGAGTTTCATCGAAATCTCGAGCTCGATTTTTTTTACCAATTCAAGGGTTGCCCTTTAGTTCCCATAGTCGCAAGTAAAAATTATATTGTATGTATATGACAAAAAACCGCTTACCGAACTCCAATATGAAAACTACCACGCAACTTTAGATTTAATCGTTGCTCGCGATGGAATGGCGTATTACAGCTCCATCGCGGTGAACACCCTCCTCATGCATACACATTTGAAGATGAGCAATCGTCAATTTTTACTACAACTCCAGGTGGTAGAGGTACTTTCGAGTGAATGAATATTCATTGCATACTTTCAGAAATGTTTCGTCGTTTATGTAGGTTAATATCCGATATACATATTTTATTGCATATTTCATTGGCAATTTTCATTGTTAATGAATGTTGTTCTGTTTTCTGTTGCATTTTGACCTTTAGGTACATATATCAGGTATCGCCAGACGGGTGAAATATCCAATTAAATGTGGATTTGGTTAATAGAATTATTCGGTAGAATAGTTAGAAGTTTAAAAGGCTACTTATGCCACTTGTAAATTGATTGTTTTATCCTTAATCTTTAGGTATTTGACGAAAAGCTGTTCTTATCCGGATAATCTGTCCTATTGGATTTTTTCTACATTTGTACCAAACAAGTATGGGCCAACATATAAATTCAGAGAAGCACGTGTCTATATTGAATTGCTTCTAATGTAACTATCTTATAGGATAGATCCGTTTACAACTGAAACTAAAGGGTGTTTTTTTTAACTGGCGGCCATGATGTGCAGGAGCTGTGGTTTCAACAAGACGAATGATGCAAAATGTCACAAAGCTCCTATGAAGGGAACGCTTGTTAACCTCATAGTTTCACGTTTCGGATCCGTGAATTGGCCTTTAAGATTGTGCGACTAAACGCAGCTAGACTATTTTCTGTAAGGAAATGTGAACACGCTAATCTACGCCAATAAGCCCTAAGTAATCGACCACTTAGAGGACAACATTTACCGCGTTATTGCCGAATACGTCCACAAATGTTTTAAAAATTGGACCTCCAGATTAAATTACGGCCGAGCCAGCCGTGGCGGTCATATGCCACAAACCATATTTAAATTATAATAGCAAAAGATTTTCTTTCGAATAAAGTCAATTTCTTGTCACTTTTAAAAATGTATCTTCTCTTCATTCCATTTCAAAGTTCTATACCTCTGAAAAAACACCCTATACGACTATGCAGTGACAATAAGATTGGCGTCTAATTTGATTTGAAAATGACTGGCAATTGTAAGGAGCCACACAGATTCTCCTTCTATATGTACAGTACATATCCATGATTATGAACATCGAAATTGCTAGTTAAACCTACCCACCGTACAATATGTTTATTAAGTTCCAACAGCAACTTGTCAAGATACAAAAAAAAAACGAACAGTAAAACAAAAATAAAAGATAATGATGTTTGTTAAAAATATAACAACTCACAATTTTCTCCTTCAAGTGAGGAAAAAATAAATAATGTGCCCTCGACTCGAAATTATTCACCAAGAGGCGGGTAATCTCCGTCTCTCGGTAGATAAACAATTATTGTTTGAAAAGTGTCTTGCGTGAGCGTTATTGTCGTCAGAGTGCGTTGATAAGTTGCAACAATAATGATCATTCAAGTCGAAAAGACAGCCGCCAAATTATTCAAACAATCATCAGGAAATCCCTAATAAAGTATCTAGAAGTCTTGTGTGTCTGATGGATGATGATCATGATGAATAATGATGGAAATTTTTATTACAAAGTTTAGAACTGGAAGCGGGCGTATAAGCAATTTTATTGGTGTTCATTTACTCAAGATGTAGATAAACACACTATAACCATAACGATACATTCAAGAAACATGCGGGTGCAATGATTTTGTTGAAATCAGTTCCCTGGAGTAAGTAAAAACGTTGTGTTGGCGTTTCCGAACCGAACAGCCTTCATCAGTGTTAATTTCCAATCTAAATGGAAGTAGGTAGCTACAATGTCAAATCAGACCTCAGCTATAGAACTGATATAGATATAGGGGACTTTTGGTTTGTTTGTTTTCTATGAGTTTGATTAATCAATTTTAAAATGAGGTAAGGGTTTGTGGGGATTAATGGTGGAGTCCAGGGACGTACAAATTTCTATATGATAGAGCACTGAAAAATAATGGTCGTCAGATTCAAAATTTCGAATTTTGTGATTAACTCAAATCCGAATACAATTTTCTTAACATTAATAAACTTAGGTATCGTTTCTAATTTTAAATAAACATCCTACAAAATTCAGTTGGTTGCGTAAATAAGGGGAAATTAGACTTCCGCTTGGACTTCACTTTGGACTTTTCGTAGAACTGTACCCTTATTTGGTATACAGGATTTTTTTAGAGAGAGTTGTTCTTCTTATATGGCAGTTTCAGTTTAGTTGGGAATTTTTTGCTGTGGTTGTTTAAGTACACATACCAAAAGGTAATATCTTCCTAAAACGTTTTCAAAATCATGCGACAGAAATGAATTTTCCGGGACCTAAATTACAGAATTTTCAGAATTCACATTTCTTATATAAACAAAGTCATCTTACCCAAGTTCTTGGGGGATATTTTGAAAAATGGTATATTTTTCATTTGGTTAAATATTGAACCTGTGAACAATAGAAAGAATGAACAACAGAAACATTTCTCTGTATGTTAGACACTTTGCGTTTACATTTGCAAAGATTGAGTTTCCGTAAGTTTTTTTAAAACTTTTTAAAACAATATTGTTGGTGTTCATTTCAAGTAATAATCTTCTTAAAATAATATGAAAATCCGATTAACTTTAATTAGTTTTTCTTCATCATACCAATATTTGGAAAAATGAGACAGAACAAATAATTCGAAGTGCTTTGGTGATACACCTTCTTACTGAAGTTAAAATTTCGTTGGACTACAAATTTAACGCAAACTTAGGCCCTATTTTCGAAAGTTTTACTGTCGTCCTTTCTTTTCTTCTTCTAAAACTGATTTGGATTTGCTTTTCAACGTACCACCCACGTCCCTGGCAAAAGAAAGAATCGGCTTGGACTCCGATTGAGAAAAACCAACCTCTTGTTCAATTTTGAAAATAAATATAACAAGGGATAACTTGATTTATGAAGGGATATAAACTAATTGGTTGGTTAGTGTAGCGCGAAGGTTCTCCCCATAGGCGTTTTATTTAATATACCTACTTTTACTTTTTGAAAATTTTCAGGAAGCTTAATGCGTTTTATCAATGCTTATTATCTTAATCAGCTATTATTATCTATCAGCTTTACGATGAGAAGATTGTAATCATGTTCTTCATCATTATATCATCCCCATCATCGATACTTAGAAGATTATTTAGGAATATACACAGCTATGTATGTTTGTACTCATAATCATCTTCAAGCTTTGTAAAATGAGAAGATTTTATGTGTTTTTTTATAGGATGTTCTACTGTTTTAGTGAGGACCATTTCTTAGAGGCTGTAAAATTATTTTTGGATTCACTCAGAAATAATGGCAGATTAGATTCAAGGGTATATAGTTTCTTTTTTAAAGTAGCTCATTTAGTTGGTTTTAGAATAAACAGAAGATAAAAACGATCATTTAAAAAATCATTTTGAAAGTTTTGGATTTCATCTAATTAATGATGTAAAAAAATAAGGACGATGTATTTTTTGTAAGACAACAAGATGCTCAAATACCAAAAAATACACTTTGAAATAATTTTATATGATTAGATTGGATGAACACATTAGTGGAAAGTTCTCTTTAATTTAACTCAAATTGAAAACACAAGGTCACATTTATATTCCAACCAAGTAGATACATACATATAAAACCAACCATGCGTGTGTGAACAAAACAATTAAAAAGGGTGTGTTAAAACATTAAAACAAAGTCATTGGACTTCACGCCCAGTATTTTTTCCTGGAGTGTCTTTAATATTTATTTAGGTAAAATGGTGTAATTGACTAAAATGTTTTTAGTTAAATTGCCCTCGAGTCAAATTTAATTTAATGTAAGGACCAACAACATTAAGGCACAAAATGATAACAAATAAATCGCATAGTAATGATAGTAAAGGAAAAAATTAAATTTAAACGATTCTTTTTGAATTTTCTTTGGTAATGTATGTACATACCTACGGGTGGTGGTAGGAATGTGAACATAGTACTCTGACTTCAATTGATTGCCACTTGTAGAATTTTATTAAATATTTAAAAGAACTTGAGAACTGAACCAGAAATTATCCCGAAGTACAAGAAAGTGGAGCTTTTTTTCGATATTACAAAACATGCTACCAACAGATATCTTTGATCATGAAATAGATTAAGATAGTTTTAATTCACTTTACGAAAAAATGTTCCACATACGCCACCGTATACCTTCAATAAGATAAGCTGCTAAAGCAATTATAAATATTTTTTTGGGAATATTTGAAGTGCGGAATTTCTCGAGTCTGTTAAACACTTTGAAATAGAATAAAATTGACATGAAATTTACTTAGTTCGAAAGATAATCTTTTGGCATTATAATTTAAATATGATTTCTGGCATATGACTGACAAGGCTGGCTGGATAACGTATATCGGCAATAACGCGGAGAATGTTTTGTTCCATGTGGTCGATCGTTTCGGTATAATTGGCGTAGTCTAGCGACTTGGCAAGACCCCACAGAAAGCAGTCGCACAATCTTGGAGGACAATTCAAGGGTCCAAAACGAGAAATTATGAATTTACCAAACGTTTCGTTCAATAAATCAATTGTAGCAGGAGTTGTGTGACATTTTATTTGTAATCATATTTTTCGAAAACTTAAACACCCAAGACTTTCGTATTTTCATAATTAAGGCAACAATAAACTTTGTCTAAAATTAGACAGAGTTTATAAATAATGCCGAAGTAATGTAACATTTTAATCGATATTGCTTTGATGTTATTTTTATCTCTTTGACTACTTTTAATGGAAACAGCACTTTATTACTTTCTATTTGTACCATCATCAGTTACAAAAACCAAACCATAATTCTATTTTCATTTTCCGATTATGCATATTTATCTGCATGAAATTACAAGTGAAATTCCAAATTTACATTTTGTCTTTAGCCTGAAATTTGTCATTCAATGTTTCGACAAATTTTTTTAATTTTATAAAACGATACATTCAGAGATCAAATATTCTCTGCCAATTTCCAATATTTCTATAATGCATTCATACATCCATTTCCAGGAATTCATAATATTTATTTAAAAAAATTTAATATTCATTTCATAAAATTGAATTACTCACTTTACCGTGAATTAAATTATTCTCTTAATATAAATTTAATAAAATTGAATCTTAAGACTTACGCATCAAATTGTTATTAGAAAACAAAGACAAAAAATGCTGAAACTCAAATGAAATGAAAATACCTTAAATATCACCTCAAAAAAAACCAATCTACCTTTTCTGAGAAGAAAAATACCCAAAACAATAAATGATGTTAGATGTACCTACACAATGTTGTCTACTTAAATTTCTCTATGATTGTTCATCTGGATAAAAGGAAAGACACAACTTAAAATAGGAATTTATTCTTTAAGATCTTAGATGTAGGAATTGTACCTAACCCACTTTTGAACAAATGATGCCATTTCATGGTATCATAAACAATGAGGTATAGGGATTACACAAAAGACAAGAGTGTCTTGATGACAAGCGCTAAGAGCATGAGATAGTACCTACAGTACCTGCATTTACCATCGCAACTTACAAAACTCATATCTCATTATTTGTTATCCTCAATGTAGGATTAAGCGAAACAGGTACTGCCAAGGACGTTTTCTACTTATCTACGTACACGTACAGTGCTGTCGGTTTTTTTTTCTATTTTTGTTTTCCTAAGAATATATTGTGTTAGAAGGATTCAAGTCAGTATGAATGTGTTTTGGAATGTAAGGAGTTTATACTCCGAGGGGTAAATGTCATAATTCCGAAGTTAAGTGTCCTTACCTCTTAGGACGACATTCTCACTTGGACAAACTTACCGTCGCATCCTTTAAATTATGATATGCTACCAAAAAATCCTTTCGGAAACCCTGCAACCGTAGTGAATGTATTATGTTCGTTTGGAATAAGACAAGGATATACCTGGTAGGTATTCATTTGTAGATTCATAAGGATTATGTTTTATAGTCGGAAAATAATCTCTAATTAGAACATTTGAACTGTTAAGCAACCCCATTCATTCCTCCAAGGAGATCGTGATGCAATTGAAAAAATAAATTAAAAAAAAATAAAACAAAACAAAAACATGAGAAGAAAACAGACAGAAAATGATTTCGAAGGAATTTCATATTAAAATATGTGCACAACACCCGCACACTGACTTTAATTAAATTAATTCTCTAAACGAACTTCAGGGTTTCCCATTTGGCTGGCAAACTATGAGTATTTTCAATTGGACGAATAGAAGAAAAATGATAAATAATCATGAGTGATGATGACGATGAGTCAACGAAATTAATTTTTTCATCATTCTTGCAAAGTCAGCATATAGAGCCCCTAATAATTTCTTCATCTCGTTAAAATAAATGTATATTTCAAAACACCTACATTTCCTTTTATTGTCTTTTGCAATTCTGTTGTAGGTTTCAGTTCCGAATAAAAAATCATTGAAAATATGACTACATTTGGAAAATTTATTTGGAATCGATCAATATTTCATAAATTATTCATACATTTTTTAGTTATAATTATGGAATCATATACATAGTTAGAAACATATGTATATCGGTTGTGTTTTTATTTGTTTTTCGTCTCTTATCATATTTGGCCTTCGTAATGAATGTAATTATTAATATTTTTATCATGTTTCTGTTAGAAGAAAATAAATTAAAAACATTCTTTTTGGTGTGCACCAAAAGCCTATTTCTCATTCCCTGTGAAGACTCTGCTTTGAGGACCTTAATAAATTAAAAAAAATATTAGCCACACTACATCGCAAGTACTTGCTCCTATATGTTAAAGTAATAACCAAACCAAGAATGTCTTCATAAAAAATATGAAAAAGCATGAAATTTAAGAAATAAGACAAAAAAAAGAAGAGCTTAAAACTGAAGGTTCCATCTTGTTAAATCTTTAAAACCGTTTTTTCCAAAAATAATTTTTAATGTATGAAAATGTATGAAATTTTTCAAATACTTTTAGATCCATCCACCCGTTTTGAAAGTTTTGAGTTTTGAAAAAAAAAAATATTATCTAGATCGAATTTTTTCTTTTTTTTGTTCAAAAATTCTAAATTTTTTGTTCAAAAATTCAATAAATATTTTTTTGAAAATTTTGATATTAAATATTATTAAGATTATATAGAAACTCTGTTATAAAACTTTGTAGTGCAATCGTCACCATAGAGAGTCTCAGTAATCAAAAGAAAATAGTTCGAAATCTGTGTTTTCAAAGCATAAAATTGAATATTTCAATGTGGATTCCAATTGTTGTTCCTCATTTTTCCCATATAAAAAGTATTCAGACGGTACCGGTACCAATTGCCCAACAATACAATTAAGATTCAGTTTACTTCATAAAAGATTACTCATTCAAAATCTCTAAGTCTGAAAACCCTAAGCAAAAAATTTAGTTAACAAAAAAACCAACGTTAAATCACTCCCACATTATCACACATTTTCTTACACAAGTTATTGACGAAAACTATTATTCAAATTGTAATTGTTGGTCTTAGTACAAATTCGTTTGTTTACAAGGAACATTGAGAGATAAAATTAAATTAAATTTGACAGAATTTAATCGTGAGTCTTTGACAGTTAATATTGCTCTTAAAGTAAAGTCGTGAAAGCAACTAAGTGAATTCAAGCAATTTCAGTAAACCCTCAAAAGTGTTCGTTAAACAAAATTCATAAAAATCATAAAATCCATATGATTTTAGTAGATATTAATGCCATTTAATTAGAATCTTTATTCATTTAGCAGAAAGGAACCCAAACATGTATTTACTTTTCAATAATTCGTTATTTTTAAGGTACTTGTTTTCATTACTTTGTGAACGCCAATTTTTATGTTAAATTATTTTTTTTTATAACTTTTTTTAGATGTATTGATCATTTTATTAAGAAGAAGGCTTTGGAAAGAGATAAATCCAAAATGAAAAGCTCTTCAAAACCAATGAGTAAGTTAAAAACCTTAGCTAGTGTAATTCTTAAAAGCAAATCTGCATTGATCATTCTAATTTTGGAGAATATTTAATGTTTAGTCCATTTTCTAAAAAAAAATATAGAACCCCCTCACATAGTAAAAAATTCTTGTTTTTGACGCTTCTACAAAAAAAATATTATCAATTTTTGGCGCCAAAGTTACTCTATCACATTTAAATGAAATACCGTTTTAGTTATTTAAGCTTTCTTCGGTTCATCCAAGACGCGCAGAAATACCTCAGCTGTAGACTAAAAAAAACATCTTAAACTTTAACCACAGACCAGAGATATAATGTTTGTCCTACATTAAAGTTCAATAACGAAAGCAACCTTCATATTAAGAGTATTCCACAGAGACCTTGAATAATAATATTCAACAAAGTTCTACAATCTCCATGGTCAAGCATAAGAGTCAGCACATTATTATTCACTAAAGAAAGGCCATTCATATCTTATTTCAATTTAATATGCATATACTATTTCTTATCAATGCCTCTCAGAAAGAAAATTCTCACTCTATACATATGTAATGCCTAACTTGCTTTATCATTTCGAAATATTAAATATATACTCTCGCAAATACTATGTATGTATATCAAGTACAAAGAAAAATGTCAAACAATTGGAATTACTTGTTCTCAAACGAAAGGAGTAAGTTTAAGTTCATTTAATACCTACACTTCATACCGATTGAGCAGGTACAAACGATTTATTGTTCACACATTTTATTTACCTTCACCTATTGTACAAATTAAAAACTGATAAGAACGAGGATATTTTGTTGTTGTTAATAAAACTCACACATTTAAATAATGTTTAAGTATTAAATAAACAGGCAAGTAAAATGTATGTATGATTGATACATACGCAAACATATGTACAAGCAGAGTTACCGCATACAAATTTTAAACGTCTCCATAAAAAGAAGTAAATTGATATAGCAAATTCGTAGTACCTGTGCCAGGGCCCGTTTTAGTTAATAATTTTTAATATTTTAGACTTAAAAATAAAGGTGCAGTGTACTAACGCACTCGGAACTAAATTTCATGCAGTAACTTTACCAATTTCGTTCGTTATCGATTGCTGTTTCTTTTTATCGCTTCTTCAGCTTGGTGGAAAACATCAATATAATGCGGTTGCTGTAGAGGCTTTTGTGTATGTCATTTTCAATAATCAAATAATCATGCTGGTGTGTTCATTTTGTCAGTACCCTCGGCCATCATGTGGCAGTTTTCACAACATTCTTCGAAAAAATGATGGGTGAATGTGAACCGGCAGAAAACTCATGTTACTCGTATGTACTCCGTTAATACCGTAGAGTACACTTAATGGAAGATAAAGAAGAATAATTTCCAAATCCTGAGCAATAAGCTATTGGCCTTTTTCTTTTTCAAATTTATGAACGCGGAGAAACTGTTTCAAATAATTCTGAATTGGCTTTTGTTCACAGCATTCTTGCATGAATTTGATCAAAAATGTCGGAAAGTTTCTGAACGATTTCATTTTGAAATCACGGTTTTTCTTATTGTTTTGGGCTCATCATCAATTCTGTCAATTTCCTAAATAATTAAGGAGTTCAAAGTAGATATCCATCCACAAATAAGGTGTATCAATTTAAACCGTTAAAATAGCCGCGATGTATTATACATAAAGTAATGGTACATCATAATTCATTATTTAATCTTAAAGATTTACAGGTTTGAAAATCAATAATTAAATATTTAAAATGGATTTTTATTGTGAAAATTGTAAGAACTGGGCTCTGGGCAACCCTATTTCAAGATTCATTTGACAGTGGCCATCAACCCCTGTTGTTCTTGCTTTGCCGATTGTAGTTTTTTTTCTTTAATAGGCATTAATCCTACAATGGTAAACTGTACCTTGGTACTGGGGTAAAATATTTGTAGGCAAGTCCTTGTTTTTGATAGAAAACTGAAGGAATGCGGGGAAAACCAGGACCACAGAAATCACGATTTTTGTTAAACAACGGTGGTTGTTTGTCGGTATCATTAGTTGTTGTTGTTGCCGTTGATGTTTTGAAATTCAAATGTTAAATGCACAAACCAGAGTCAACAGTCAGTCGGCCTCGGCATTCAGTTCCATCTCGACTTATGTAACGGAAGGGTGCGTTTTATTTTTTGCCAGCGATGCAACTGATTTTATATTTTTGTTCATAAAACGCTTTGTTGTGTGTGTATTGTTCCGGTAGAATGCAGCTGCATTTTTAAGTGCAACCCTAAACTAAAACTTCATTATGCGTGTTAAATCGAAAAAATCTATCAAAAGTCACAGAGTGCTTTTATCAAAAATTCGTCTAACAATGGAGCGAACCTTCAAAGATTCGTCTACCAATTCATATGCCAAATTATCTCCAAGACTGCGTCGTTCGCGTTCGGTTCGTGCATCATTTCGTTTGTTAAAGGACAAAATCAATGAAAATCTAGTCCAACAATCTCCATTTAGATTCGGTAAACATTCAGATGATAATTCATTGACAAACGACCATCAACATAAATACGAGTGTAGTGATTTTAATGAAAATGTCATTCGCACCGAAACACGAAAAACAAGTGAACGTTTTTTCGAACGCAATCACACGCATTGTGGCAATAATATTGTTCACTATAAACAGGATATTGAGAAATTAATGTCAATTATACCGGATTCTGTTCCAAGAAAAGCTTGTCAGTTACTGCAGATTCCAACGACGACGACGGCAACGACAACGACGACGTTCGTTCAAAGATGTTGTGGACACGCAGAGGAAATTGTCTTGGAAGATATTAACGAGAGATTGCTATCAGGGATTAGTTATCCCACTGTTGGCAGCAAACACAACATGGACTATGATAGGTTGATGCCGATGAAAACAGCAACAATACGTCGAAGAACTTCGGTTAATCGCAGTAAGAATCATTTTCAATTATATTTGTTATTGGATTTTGTTTTATTTCATTTCATCGAAATCAAATTAATTATTTCGATATTAATGCACTTAAGACAGTCGATTTTGACAAGTTCAATGGAAACTAATGGAGTATATATAAATATTTATCTTACATACGAAAACGTTAACGTATCCTAAAAAAGGAATTCTTTTGTTATATCCTTTTGTAATAGGTTCATTGGCTTTCAAGACAAATTTACAATCATAATACGAAAGAATAGCTTTTTTGTATTTTATTCTTGTTTATTGTTTTTGTGTTTATTTCCACTTGAAATGTTTGAAAAATTGACTTTATCTGACTAAGCGGAAGTCTTCGGCATTCTTATTTGAGATAAACCCTTTCCCTTAATATCGGTTTCTGAAAATGTGTCATATTAAATTGAAGAATTGTTTCTTTAGTGATTTTGTTTTCATACAGATAAAGCAAAATTGTTATTCGTTAGTTTTATCAGTGGTTACAAATGTCAAACTCACTTCATCAAACGTAAAGAAGCCTACTTGATATAAGCATAATCATATGATTGCCTTGTATCTTTGTATATAATATAAACTATAGTACTCTCATGGTGGAAGTCGAATGGGGCGACATCTAAAGTATGCCGGCAACCCCTACTCTTTTTTTTGCGGAGAGCTTATGGAGGTTTTAATCGATATTTATTGATATTTTTTGGATGCAATAATCCAAAAAATAGTCTCCTCTTGCCCCTACCACCAATTTCCGACGATTAAAGACTCCCAAAATCGAATTTTGCACCTCACATTTTGCAGCGCCACCACAAGGGTCTGGGCAACATTAAAAAAAACTCGCCATGATAGTATTATAGTTTTTTTTATATACAAAGCTTGTATTCACTTTACAGCTTTTTTTTTAATAACTCGTTTAGCGCCAGAGTAAAATAACTCCGACTTTACAACGCCTCTAATCTTGAAAGCCTTATTAAAATAAATACATGCCGTCGTAGTATCTAGACATTTTGTAAACAAATTTTAGTTTTTAATTCTTTGATATTAAAACAAAATAAGCAGCGGACGTTTATAAAATCCCTCATTCCGCGACTCACATTTCACGGGTCCGCCATCTAACGTTTTTTTTTTTCAACTAGTGCTTATTTCGTGAATGGTAACACTTAGCTCATGTCTGATTTGACAGATAATTAGTTTTATCCTTCCGCTGAACAAATATGGTTGTGTTTACGCTTGAACAACGCTGGGAAATGAGCAAGGAGTAGCGGTTACAGTCAATAGCGATCGTTATCGGGCCATATTGAACGAATTTTTGTTCACAAAAATTGAAGTGGAGGATATTGGCAACATTTGGTTTCAACAGGACGGCGCTATTTGTGGGGTGCCGTAAAAGATAAGTGTTATGCTGACAAGCCAGAGACAATTGAGGCTTTAGAGGACAATATTCGTGAAGCCATTGGTGAAATACAGCTGCACACAATCGATAATGTGCTTAAAAATTGGACCGATCGTGTAGGCTACTGCATGGCCAGTCGAGGCAGTCATTTGAATGACATTATCATCTTTCAATGGACTTTGACAGTTTATAGCTTTTTTTCTTCGTCATTTCACCATTGCAACTAGGTTTTGTATTCGATTTTATTTTAATTAGGTTTTCGGTTTATTTGTGGCCCGAGACGATGCCAAATCGAGTAGAAAAAAAACCAAACCGAATCAACTCAGTAGGACTCGCTACTGCAATTCAATTAATGAATTTCATGTTTTTTCATACTTTAATTCAGGAGCAATTTCGTGCGACTGAGTCGTGCATTTTATTTTTAATGATAATCTGATTAAATTTTTTTAACATTTGTTTTATCTTCTTAGTGTTTAATATGAAGTTTCATCCAAATCCAAATCTTTACTGAACGTATACATTATGGTTTCAAAGCCATCCTCTCTCAATGAAGAAATGTTTAATCTTTGAATCTTCTACTAAAGTGAATAAGCTGCAGGAATATTGAAAAATTCAATTCAATTCAATAATAATATTTTTTTTAAATAAATCGCTTAGAGCAAAAAAATCGTAAGGTACCTTGAAGTACATACTTATGGTCGTAACAATTGCCATGTCATTTTGTATTTATGAAAGCTTTTGCAGAATCTTCCATTCCATGCAACTTAAAAGTGCATTATAAGATTCGATTTATTTTATTGGATGAATTTTGCAGAGAAATATATCAATATATTAGAACATCATTCAGCTAACTTTTATAATACAATATCAACGTGCATGTATATTTATCGCTTAAGGGCATATAAAAATATTTGGTGCAAAGCTCGTGAAATCCAATAATATTTTTGATTTCAACAAGGCCAAAAAAAGTAAGAAAAGTAAGAAGACCAATTTTTGTTGTTTAATTTTTCTCGAAAATTTAACACTTAAATATTTTAAACCTATAAAAATAATTATGTTTTAAATTTGTCTTTAAATGAAAAATCATTTGGCATTGCTACAAATTGTTGACCTTTTGTCATTTTATCAACCAAAAAATAGAAAAAGACTAGACTTGCGGTCGATTAGGAAATCATTTGGTTTGAAGCTTAAAGTTTTTGTCTTTTTTTTATGTCCATGAGAACTCCAACAACATTAATTAATGTTGTGCTTTTCCTACTCACGTTATTATTGGGGTAAATAATAATTAAGAATGTTATTGCGGTTAATTATCCGGCCACTCTGTATAAAACCCATCACCCACCAGTGACGCGGTGCGGTTCGGTGGCGGGCACCGCAGCAGCAGCTTTCTTTTGTTCAAGCAGTTAAAGTATAATGATTTGGTTTTATGTATATCTACCTATTTTTTTTAATGTTTCTTTTTTTATGTTTGATATGCATGAAATGATTTTCCAACCATATCATTATTTTCTATAGTGACACGTGAGGTAAGGTTACTTAAATAAAGAGACATTAAAACGGAAAGGTATCACAATTTTTTGTTAATGAAGTACACAGTGCAGACATAAAGATAGAGAAAGGATATTAATAAATAAGTAATTGATGGAGTAGCTAATTTTGTTGAACAATTTTCTAACACATAGAGCTAGGAATGGAAACTTAATTGACTCATAAATGTAATTGAACTGAAATTAGACTTCTAATAAATTATGAAATTGAACTGAAAGTAAATTCTAACTATGTATTCAGAAACTTTCAAGCAAAAGCTGAAACAAGTATTGAGTAACTTTAAGATGGGTGTCAAATCGCACAAATTTTCCGAAACTGATTTAAAAATGTTTTCAAAATCTTAAAAATATTTAACTAACGTCTTAAGTACGTATTTATCTTTTTATACAGGGTGAGTCATGAGCAGTGCGCCAATATGCTAAAACGTGTAGGTTGAGTTAAGATAAGAAAAAAATCGTATGGGAGGGGCGGTGGGTCAATTCCCGGCCGGGAGGTGCAATTTTGGAAAAAATTGACTTAAAAAGGAAAAAAAAATATTTAAGATCAACGGACTCATCCACAATGCTGTGCGATACCTTTTTGAAAAGCCAAAACTTCTTCTTTGATTTTGTTTTTAAATAAATCTATTTTAAGGCATAGTTTTTGAAAACTATTTTTCATTTAAGAAAAATTGCGGTTTTATCGTCTTAAGGCCCTAACAAGTAGACCCCATCTTCTGGGGATGGACTAAGGCAAAAATATTGACAGGCCATATTTCAATTATGATCAATGAAAAAAATATTAATCCAGGGTTAATCCAATACTGTTTTATAAAAATAAATAAATCAAGTTTAATGCTTCATAAATTAATTAACTTAAAAGTCCGCCTTGTTTAAATAAAAATAAATGTTTTTCTTAGAAAAGATGGTTTTGGTTTTTTTAGTTTCTTGACGAAACGACATAAAATTTTTGCATCTGGTTTTCTGATTTTGACTTAGGATTACATAAAATTTTGAAAAAAATAGTTCGAAATTTTGACTTTGAAAATTAATTTTTCAAAAGCATTGTGGATGAAGCCGTTGGGTTTAAATAATTTTTCCGTTTAAAGTCAACTTTTCCAAAAATTGCCCCACCCGGCTAAACGGGGGGAATATACGGGGAGGGGTATATTCCCCCCGTTTAGCCGGGTGGGGCAATTTTACGATTTTTTTCTTGTCTCAACCCAACTTACGCGCCCTTGCATTATGGCGGACGGCTCATGACTCACTCGTAGCTACTAGCTTCAGTTATTGCCCTGTACATTTTTATTGTTAAATAAATAATTGTAATAATTTTAAAATGTAGACATTAAGGTCGTATTCATCGAAAACTCTTAAATTTAAGCTCAGTGAATACCAGCCTAAATAAAGCTTAATACAACCTGAAAATTATATAACTTGTTCAAAAGTTAATAAGATCAACCACATAAAATAACAAATAATCCCATGAATTGGTGAATTTCTGGAGAGATGTAGGATTAATTAAACTGTGAGTAAAACGTAAAATCTATCAGTCTTAAAAAAGTTCCATTATTTCTTAGAAACTTTTAACTTTATCAATTTTTTGTTAGCCAATTTTTTTTTTTATATAAAATGAACATTCTACCATGACTTCGAAAGTCGATATAAAATGTATTTCGAAAAAAAAACCTCATCCTTTGTATAATGAAAGGTTTTATTAAAAAAAAATCAATTTTTATACAAAAAAGTTGAAAAGAAGTTTTCACCGCACCAACAATAAGCTCTGTGGATATTCAAAGAGTGTTCTCACAATTAATTTACATGACTGCTGAAAATAACTTTCTCTCAACCGGGCATAAAATTTGTAAAAAAAAAAGAAGCTTTTATTAGACGTAATTAAAAGTTTATAATGGGATTTTCCTCTTTATTATCTTTTAGCATGCATTTTAAGTATAGTTACTTATGTAAGAGTGTTGATTTTTGTATGAAACAAAAAAGATTTAAAAACGCTGTAGATATATTATCCTTGATGTATGTATGTAGGTTACAAGACACAAAATAGAATGTTTGAATAATGTTAACCAGTGTTGTTAAGAACTTAATAGTTTTGTGTATATTTAGACTGAATGAATGAAGATTGTAAACCGTGTTGTTTGTTTGCAAAATATATGTATGTACATACATGGAGGGATTTTGTAAGTTTGTATGCCACTCTTCTTTTCATAAAAAAGGAATTAAATATAAGCCATATTACAAGTTACAGTTACTTTAGGATTTCATTGTGATTTTCTGAATGGGAATTAAACTTTTTTATGAATACCCAGTACCCACTTTGGATGAATTATTACATTATCGACAAGGCGGTAGCCATGATTATAAATAGAAACGAAACGGTTTAAAAGTAGCATTTCCAGATATCCAGCTGTATTTCTTAGTTGTATGATCATAACCGCTACTGTTGAAATATCTAATTTTGAATAAAAAATATTTTTTGATTTTTTTTCTTTGGAAGTGCAATAAGTATGTAAATTTTCGGAGTATTTTTCGGGATATTCAACGTTTGATTTAACTGTTTTTTAACATTTATGAATGTAAAATTAATTTTATTTTTTGAGAGTCATACAAAACTTCCCTTATAACCCCTCCCCCAAATTTTTTTTCCACTTACTATCCCTTTTGAAATTGTTTCGGTGGTAGAGAAAAGGTGTCTAGGCCAAAAATATATAGCTTAAGGTTTGAATACTTAATTTTCCATATACCCAATCTTTTTTAGTTCTTGCAGATTAGTATCAATAAGTTTGGTAAGAATCGAAATTCATTGTTTATCAACTATCATTGATCAATTGATAGTTTTTGAGACAGTTAGTTTGTTTGAAAAAGTGTTCTTCAATCATGCTGGATGCTGTCTTTTGTATTGTTCAAAGAATAAAGTATTAGATAATTTTTCCATACGAAGATTCTTAAAGTGCAAGAGGTTTTTAAAAAAAAAAATTCCGATACTTAGTTGAATTTATTACGTGTTTTACCAGACTGAAGCATTTTATCTTTTACTATTTGATGAACTTATTTAAATTCAAAACTAACACAATACAGAGGTATGTTATTTCAATAAGGGTACAGTACAAAATGTACAACATTCTACGAATTCACACTTTTCGAAACTGATGTGATTTCCACTTTGTCTTTATTTTGTATACATTTTTTTTTTTTAATTTTTCATAAAAATTATTTCAGGTGGAAAAATGCTGAAAGTAGTAAGAACATTCAAATTGGCAAATGTCTTCGTTCGCCAGTTGTTCTGCTACGTCAAAAATCATTTGGAACCCTTGCTGATATCCGTCATATCTGTCATACAACAACAACTTCCTCGAAAGTATGTTATCCCGGTAAGGCGCATAAATCTTAACGAATTATACTTACCTTCATGTTAATCATCATCATCCATCATCATCATCATCCATTGGGCGATAAAGTCTTTATTAAAACAAAATATATATATTTACCACGCATATATTAACCAAAACCTCATATACCTTAACAATACAAAACATACATATATACCCCGGGTGTCTGTCTATATATAAACATTTTTATAAGCATGATGGTTTAAAAAGCTAACAAAAAATCGCTGCAAAGGTTCGTTACTAGCTTCTTGACAATCCGTTTTAAGTATACATTCTCTATTATTAGGTACTCATCAGAAGGAGGAAACATTTCTTCTATACTTCTCTGTATTCTCAAAGGATTTCACCCTTAAGTCCTTTAACATTATACTTTAATTAATGCTGTGATTAAACGTTTACAACCTTTTCTGTCAGAACAGGAACTAGCTAAAAAGAACTCATCAAATTCATCCGTGCAAGAAGATGCTCTCCATCCCAAATTGTTAAACAAGAAATGAAATGAAGTCAGTTGGATGGATGCCAAAGTCGTTCTTGCATTTGAGATCTTTTTGTATATTTTATTAATGTTCGTTATATTGACTTGAAGAGAAGTTTGTGCATTTTAAATGAGCTAATGACAATTTATTCGGTCAAGATGCTTTGCTTTGTATTCGTATGTACTATGTACTGTACAAATCTACTTTTCAAAAGACACAATAATTGTACACAATTGTTTAGTAGCTAGTAGGAAAGGCATAAATTTCTATTAATTCCACAATCTCTTACTCCTATTTAATTACTTAAAGCGGGACAAGTTGTTTTCACTTTTCCTAATAGTCTGAGAAAGAACTTTGTGAAAAAATGCTTCCTGCAAAGAAATCATTTAAAACACAAACAATGGGAAAATTCTATTTCCATTTATTTTATTTAATATCGACCATAAAAAAATGGCGCAGTCTATTTTTTCAAAATTTTCAAAAAACCATGTTGTGAATAGAGTAGGTACTCAAAAACTGTTTATAGATGAGTCTTATGTTGACTAAATGGAATGCTTACAACTATTTTTTGTATCGTCTTAGATTTCGTTGCTTTAATCCAGTGAAGTGAGGAAATAAGGCTGGGGATAGGTAACGGAATTGAAATTTTAGTTGTTTTGAAATATTGGTAATGAGAGTGGATATTTTTTAAATTTTTTAAATTGGTTCAGATAGAACTCTTTTTTTTATAAGCTAATAATTTTGGGAAAGTGTTAATTTTCGTGAAATTTCCAATTTTACTGTGGAATATTTTCAAATAATTTTGAATATTAATTAACTTTTGTAATTCACAATATTATATTCAAAAGTATTTTTTTTTAATCTGGTATATCTTTCGCTTACAAAATACGTATTGTAATTATACCATACCCACCTGGACTATAAGACAGGTTTCTATCTCTAAATCTTGCCAATTTAATCGTTTTACTAAAATCTTAATGAATGTGATAAGCTCAATGTGAATTTCTGTGAGTTTTGTTAATTTCTAATGGCGCATTCTGCAGAATGGGAATGCTTGCTTAAATTATATTCCAACATACCTATATGTATGTATATATTTGTTTTGGTTTAATTTTATTGCTTTGCTCGATTCTTGATTAAATATTAGGTAAGGGAAGTTTTTCATTGCAGGGATGGGATTTCTCTTGCTTCAATGATGTAACAACTTTTTGGCTTGAATAAATTTTAAGTGATATTAATATTCATTGTCTGCCAACATTTATAATTAAGACAAACATTTATTTATTTAACTTTACTTTATTTTTGTTTTATTTGTCGTGTAACTTACCAGCAGCTAGATAGCAAAGTCGAAAAAAAACACGGTAAGAGGGCTTTTGTGAGTTTTATATATCTACGAAGAAACCATTAAAAATACTTATATTAGATTCTATATCGAGGTATACGTTTATACTTCATGGTTTCTTGAAATATAGAAGGAGACATTGTTCATCCACCTACACATAATTTATATTTTATCATTTTAATGTTTTCAATACCAATTTACGTGAATTTTAGATTCGTGAAGTCTCTACATGTGATATTTCTTTGGAAGAGCACCTACCTACATAAATTTTAATTAAAACTAATTTATTTGCAAACTAGAATGAAAAATATTTCAAATACATAATATCTCTGTTATCGGTCTCACTTTTATTGAACTGTATACCAATAAATGACATAACGAAGGGACTATTTTTGGTAAAATTTAAATATCAAAATGGGAATTTTTGTTCTCATATAAATTAGGCTTTGAGAGATAAATGTTTATTTAAAGTTGCGTCGATAGAGCAAGCCAAAAATTGTAGAAGTAACACTTGGGTGTTGTATATGTATATACTTATTATTCAGCTTTTATTGATTATCAACAATTTTGAATTAATTCAATTTTACGCTTTTTAGGTTGCTTTAAAGTCAGTTGAAATATAAATATTTTAATGAAAAAATAATTCTAATTTAGATGATTCCTTGCTAGATTCTTGTTTATATGTATGTACATATGTAATATTAGAAAAAAGACAAGAGATTTTACAAACTGATTCTTACTTTTAAACCTATGTATTTCAAAACCTCAAATCAAATTGAGTGTTTCTAAGGAAAAATATTTTAAAACTCAAAAGTAATTTGTGTTTACTTTTAACTCTTAAAAAAATAATAATAATTTTAGTAATTTCAGTTCAACAAAAAGCATTCTGAAGATTCATGTTTCTTGTTTTCCATTTTTTCAATAAATTTTTTAAGGTTACTGCGTAGTTTCAAAAAAACACTAGCCCAAAATTTTAAAAATTATTACAAAATTATTATGTTTAACTAAATACATACTCTATTGTCATTCATCATCAACATAACCAAAAAAATTCTTTTACATTTTTAAATTTTAATCTATTTTTTAATGTCTTTAAAACAATTAAGGGAACGATTAACATTGTTTTATTATCATCAATAAAAAAAACGATTTTACTTGTAGAATAATCTAAAAACTTTACTAATTGTGGTCTTTTGAAAAGCTAATAATTTTTTTTGTCGAATCATCTAGGTCTAAGCAAAAAAGTAAAATCATCATTTTCGTTATTTTATAAAATTAATTCGAGTATTGTTGAATAGTGGTAAAATATTATACCTCAAACAACAAAAATAAAAACATAAGAGCACCTAGATTTCGCAAACTTCTTAACTATATAAGATTTTATTTGCATATATAAAAACAAAAATAATGAAACTTAACAATTTTAGTGAACTTGGCAATATTTCTTTACATGGAACGAGGTTTAAATTCTTACACTGCACATGAAAACAGTTGAATTAGAAAAATTTTAGCGAAAGTGTTTCCTTAAAACAATATTAATTTTCAGATACATACATGTTTTACTTTGAAGAAAAGTTCCAAAACAAATCGAAACTCCATTTACATATGTATGTACCTCCTACATACATTTTTTTGTTGTCATGGAAACATATTCTTGTTTCCTGCGGTATTAAGTTAAAGCTTTTTTCAATCCGAATTGGATATCGCTGGTGTTAGAAAAAGGTCTACGGTATAACTTATTATTTGGCTCATTATACTTTCCATTAATTAGGTGTCTGATATTGCAAAAAAAAATGTTCTGCTACCAAATTTATGATCTGTTTTTATTTACATTTTTGTTTTTTTTTTTCGTTTCGTTTAATTTAATTTTTTTTTATTATTTTTTTTTTTAATTTATTTATTTAGAGCATGTATTGCCAGATTTATTATCAAAAAGTTGTTGTGAAACTTCTTCGTCGTCGTCAAAACACCGCAGTTTGGAAGCACCACTGCATCAATACCCTGGACAAAATGACGATGAACACGACTTCCAACAGCCAAATATACGTCCACATCAGCCAAGCAAACGTCGTCTACACTTTTCTATGAAAAAGAAGCCAATTCAAGATTCGACGACAACAAGGGAATCGGTGACATATGATTTCTATACAGAAACTTCGCCCTTATTCAATAAGACTCCAATCAAACATAATCACGCTTCCACATGTCAGTTTGAAATGGAATTTCTAGAATCCCATTCATTGGATCATCAGCAACAACAGCAACACCAGCAGCACAGTCAAAGGAAACAATTTGTCGATCCAAGTAAAAATAACTGGATGAAGTACGAAGGGAATACAATTTTTTTAAAGCGATATACCAAAGAAAATCATTTGGCAACGAATCAAGAGTATTACAACGACGAAGTAGAAAAGATGCAACCCAACCAACCACAACAGCGAGTGTTGCAAAGAGGAACTACCCTAAAGGCTAGTTCGAACCAACAGCCCCATACTCCACATCCACATAAAATGTCAAAAAAACAACAGAAAATTGCCCAGGCTCAGATGGATAAAATATCACAAATCAATACTCACTTACATGGTATGTTTATAATTATTATGGTACTCAAAAAAAAAAAAAAATAACTTTGAAAGTAGAACAAACACACACACAAACCGTTATTTCCCAGTATCTGCTCCACCCAAAAAACACCCTTTTATTCTAATACTTATCCTGTAAATTAATGAAATTCATATATACAGTAGTGAGTTGCTCGAATTCCGTCCAGTAGTCTAGCTTCAATGAGGATAATGTTATATTGAAGACATTTTGAATCCTTTGCTTTACTGTATTTAATTTTTACAAAATTTATATTTTATATTCTTAACAGCTCTTTTCTCGGCCGTCGAGCATGGTCATTTGGAAAAGGCTCGAACCATATTGGAATCCACAGATGTCGATGTAAATAGGTGGGTACCGCATTGTGTTACACAATTTTTTTTTTTTTCATTTTATTTGCAACAAAACATTTTTAATCACGTACCTGGAATAAAAAAATTAAAAAACAAAAAGTCTGCGGCAATGATCCCACTAAAAGTACTTTTTGTGCTGCTAAACCAGAGGGTTTCTTCCATGTTTCTTTTTATAGCTGTAATAAATCTTCTGCAGGGTGAAGCCATTAAAGAGCAAATTATGAAAGATTAAAATTACCTGTGCTTTTATTGCCTCCAGTTGTTGGAGGACACCGTTATATAAGCTCTTACCTATTTCCGATAAAGTCAGAAACAATTCCTTTTAAAATGTGCTGTTTGAAAAATGTTATTGTTTTTCTTAAACAGTAGAATCTCTTCTTTAAGGACAGTTATTATTCCTTTAAAACAAGAAAACAATATGCGTGAAGGCGGGTGCTTTAAAACAAAAGATGCACTAAATTCGTTTAAACCTTGAACTGAGTTTAAAAAGGAACAACAAACCCGGCTAAAACTCAAAACCCATTTTCCACGCTCATTTTTCAATTTCACTCGTGGAACAGCAGTTCATTTAGGGAAAAGCAGAACGATATGTTTCATTTATGATTTCGTTGTATTGGATTTTTTATTTCTCGTCACCAACTCACTAGGTTTATAACTTAAACCATTAATAAAAAAATAACCATCTATAGTATTCGAAATGGTCTAAATGAAGTATGACTACTTGAATTTTTTCATTTCAGCAAAAAAACACTCTATAAATTTAAATTATTATTAAGGAATTTGATGGTGAACCCTTTTGAGCATAATAGGTATAGTAAATTGTAAATAGCAAATTTTATCATTAAAATACTTTCTGTCATTTTTATAGCTAAATTGACAATGTTTTTTTTAACGAAACTAAATTCAAACGTTTCTACTCCAGTTATGTAACTCTGTTAAAAAGTTCTAATATTTTTTGGTTTAAGCCAGCACTAAAACTCTTTGGCTTCAGAAACTTAAATTTCTTCAAAAACTTCAGGATTTCCTTCTTCTAAATAAATTACTACCTATATAAACTAGTCCAAGATAATATCTTTTCATAAAATGTCACTAACTGATTGTCCCATTCAACCCTTATTAACAAGCCCCATTCAGCGCAATAGCTCAAACTTAAAGTCAAAACAGAAAAAAAAAAAAAAGAAATGACAAATGAAAATTACCCAAAGTGTAATTTGTCATCATCGCTCTGTCGCCTTCCTTCTTAAGATGAACATCTATAGATTTTTATGTCCCAAAAAAAAAAACACAATAAAGCTTTTTTTATACGCTTAAGCTTGTGGGCTTATCAAAAATCTTAATTTTAAATTTCAAAGCTGTCAGTAACTTTTTTTTTCTTCTAAAAATATGATATCAATCATTTTACATTGTTAACCTTGACTAGATTATTTATATAAAAAATTAAGATTTATGGTTGAAAACACATGTAAGAAAGAACAATAAAAAAAAATTATACTTTAACCATTTTAAGAAAAAAAAATCATAAGAATATTGAGATAAGTATAACAATATATAGGGTGCTTTTTTTAGAGGTACAAAACTTTGAAATTTACATGAAATTAACATCATTCAAAAAATAATATTTTAGCATTAATTTAAATATTATGATGGCCGGGCACGGTCATTAAACGTAGTTGTCCTCCATGTGGTCTGTCGTTTCGGGCTTATCGGAGTAGACTAGCGATTTCACATATCCCGATGGAAAATAAGCTAGCGGCGTTAAATCGCACGATCTTGGAGGCCAATTCACGTGTGAAATTATGTGGTTACTTAACCCCAATAAATCAATGGTGGCAGCAGCTCCCGCTAATTATGGATATGTTCAATTGAGGACCGAAAAAGTCACTGATCATGGCTCAACAGAGGTCAACATTAACTGCAACGTTCTGGCCAGCATCGTTTTAAAAGAAGAACGCACCAATGATTCCACCAGCCCATAAAGCGAACCAAACATTCAGTTTTTCTGGATTTAACAGTGTCTCAACATGCACTTGTCTCACTCCAAATACTGCAATTTTGTTTATTGACGTACCCATCCAACCAAAAGTAAATTCATCGTTAAAAAAAAACTTCTTTTATGAAAATAGGGATAAATTTTTGCACATTTCGGTTGCGTTGTGCACTCGTTCAGGCGTCCGTGAGTCTATTTATGTTCAAATTCCAAAATTCTCTTAAAAGCTGTTAAAATGGCCGTCAGTTAAAAAATAAATGAAGTTTTATACCTCTAAAAAAACACCCTATAAAAATAATAACCTTTTCATTATTTTTCTTTGCTTTGTTTATCATATCAACATCTGGTTAAAGGAAGTCAATCTTAAACATTTTACAGCTGGGAGGATTTTTATACTACACCTCCTTTTCCTTGTAGGAATTTACAAATTGGCAGTGTCGGAGGAGATTTTTTTTTCTAATGGATAATCTTGTTCGGTGGGTTTAATTTGGGTTATTTAAGTGCCAATTTTTGTAAAGTATTATGGGTTTATCCTTTTTGTGAGTCACCGTGAATTTATTCATAGGTAACCGTTTTTTGTTTTATTAGCATTTGCATTTGGGTTTGAGAAATTGGATTTATATGTAGAATTTAATTCTTTTTAATTTCATTGGTTTCGATAGAAATACATAATTAAAAAAAGATTGTGTAATGTTTTTAATTATTAATACCTACATATGTAAAAATAAATCAAGGCTATTAAAATTAAGAATCACCAAAATGGCACATCACTTTCATCAATATAATAATTGCAGAATTGCACTACATTTAGTGTTAATAAACCCTTAAATTGCTTTTGTGATGCGTCGTGTATTTAATTCATTTTTATTTTTTGACGCATATGAAAAGAACATAAAAAGGATTCTCACCTGACTACATGCATGCAATTAAAACTTATTGAAACGCAATTCTGCTCTAATTAACATATACATATGTATGTATATACCGTTTTCAATAGATGGTTTTATTAAAATATTATGCTCGAATTGGTGTGATTCCTTAGTAATTTACAACATTCTGTTTCAACAACAATGTATAAAAATTAAATAATAAAATAAAAATGAATTTTGTCATGCCATGAACATTCATGTCAAGCGGACTGGGTGAACTCACAGGACTATATAATGGAATTACTGGATACAAGTTTTCTTTTTAAAAACTGACAATCAAATAATCTGATGTAGCGGTTGTTTTTTTTTGTTGCTTCGTTGATAAAATAATTTGATTCCCATTTACTTCACTGTGAAGTGAAATATGTGAATGACTGATAGTTGCACGTTATCCAATTTACACTCCAATTACTTTATTGATGATTTTCCATACAAGTTTCCAATCTCCATGGAATTATCTGAAATTATTTTGTGTAATAATAAGCATAATGCATTATGTATAATTACATCAAAAGATACAATAATGCCCAACCAAGTTCTGTCACTACACCCACCGTTCTTACAGGAAAAATCTCAGGTGATTTTCGACGCCCTTTTAACTTAGGTACCAATGAAGTCAGAAACTTGTTCACAAGAACCATAACTGACTTACTGATTAACTCACTGACAGATCATCGTTAGTGTGTGGTGCATGCAAAGGAAACAATCAAATATTTAGGTTATTCATTGCGAGGGCACCCACTTTCCCATATCTTTTATCAATTATATAGAGCATTTTATTTATCAAAACTATTCAACTTGACAAATTTTTTAAATTCAACTCAAAATTGTTTTTTTTTTAATTTTTCTATTTCATTCATAAAGCATTTAAATAGCTCTATAATACCAAACTATAGTTCTGCTAACTAACGCTTGAGGGACATGCAATGCTCCATATTTAAATCTTTTGAAAAAAAATTCCTTTTGTTTTTGAATTTTATCCCAATATCATAAAAATATTATTTAGGTACAGTATAAGACCTACCTTAAATCTTTAGTAAAATAAATTGACCTTGAAACAATTCCATAATTTCATATGACCTATACTTGTGCTAAATTATATTTCAGAGGGTTAAAAAGGTACGTGATTCAAATGTTTTATATCAGGATGGAAATCCTGTTGGCACTAATTCATCGCATGAATACATTTGATGTTGATTTATAGAATTTTAATATTAAAGTAAAACTAATTTTTGTTCTCCCTATAATTATAGTATTAACGCTGATGGTCTATCCCCCTTGGATGTTGCTGTATTGAGTAATAACAGATCAATGACAAAAATGTTATTGCAGCATGGTGCTATTGAAGGATCACAATGTAAGTTTTTATTTTTAATAAATGATTAGAAGCATAACAAATGAATTTATGTTTATTAAAATTACTCAGGCATAATGTGGACCAAATAGATTTTTAACGATTTCTGTACATTTGATTAAATAAGACAGAGCTCTTCGTATGCTGTAATATTTCTTGAAGTAAAAATTTACACTCGCTCTTGAGGTGATTCAAGCACCTTTCGAAAGAGAGATTCTGATATTTTGAGTTTCTAGCTTTCCAACTTTTCGTTGCATGAAAATTGTTTAGTTAAATGCTCCGATTTTTGTCGTTTTTGAGTTGGGAGCGGATTGTATGTGATTTTGTGTTTTCTTGTCTACTTGTCATATTTCCTGTAAGGTGTACCAACTACGATTTTTTATTAAATATTCGAAAATTAAAATTAAGGTACCTTTGACTTCAGTATTGTTGTTGTGTGTTGTTTAATTTAATTTGAATACATATCTATACAAAAGAAAAATTTTGTAGACGTTCTTTGGTCATTGTCTAATTTCATATTGTAAACTTTAAAATTGGTAAAAAAAATCATGCAAATAAAATGAACTTTGAATTGAATTGAATTGAAAAACAAAAAACGTTCGTACAAAAACTAAAACATTTTATGTTTTTGCACTTGACTAAAGAATTGGAGAAATAGAGCCTGACTTAAGTAATTAATTTTAAATTAAATGAATTGCTACATTATGCTTTGTATATGGAAAACATGTTGGAAGTCGAATGGGGCGACATCTAAGACGTGGGGGCAACCCTTTCTTAAATTTTTTTGCGGAGCGCTTGTGCAGGCTTTAATCGCAATAATCCAAATAATAGTCTCCTCTTGCTCCTACTACCAATTTCCGATGCTTTAAGACTCCACAAATCAAATTCTACACCTCAAATTTTGCAGCGCCACCACAAGTGGCGTTTACCAAACAGCTGACCCTGAAATTTTATAAGGTAAAAGGAAATGCAAACTGAATTTTGTTTCTTCTATGGCTGTCTTCTGGATGTCCAGTAAAAATATTCTAAGTCTAACAACGTAATATCATCACTTGTTTTGTTTTATGATGATTCCATTCAAAATGCGTCCTTGTAATATTTCTTAAGTCTCAATACCAAAACATACTTTGGTTGACAGGTCACTTAGTTGTTCATGGCAGTAAATGAAAAAAAAAAAAAAAAATCAAAGAAGACGACAGCAGATGGTATAGATGAACAAAATATTTATGTTCCGTAATAAAATAAATGTGATTTTGAAGAGTTTTCGTGTAAAAGAATATCATAGTTTTATGTTATGTACGACATAACAATGCCAATAGACACATTTGTACATATTTACGCGTAGCTAAAGAAGAGAAAAAATATGAGATGAGATTTTGTATTATTTTATATATGACGGACTTTTTCTATAAAAGATTAATATATATTTTATGTGTTAATGCATTATGTATATGAATGTTTCATTAATTAAAAAAATTTGAACTTGAATTTTTTAGCTTAGACAGAAAAAAAAAACAGTTGATGAAATTCTATGTTTTTGTAACGCCAATATTTTTTAAAGCTTATTTCAATAATTCATCAAGGACAAGGAACTTGTGTCTTTTTTTTTAACGTTAAATCATTTTTCCGTGAAACAACTGTGCAGTTCAAATAAATCCCTTGCTCCGCTCCGCCATCAATCAGAACAGAAATGTCTTTTAGTACCAAAAAAAATGCAAGGCTTTAAAAACTACTTACCTAGGCTTTCGGCCTTATTATCTCCGTTAGTTTGTGAAAAAAAGTCAAAAAAAAAGATCGTCTTTAAAAAAAATTATAAAAACGGAATTTGACAAAATTTGTTCAAGTTGTCAAAAAAATTTAACAAAATTTTATCATTCAACAAACTAAGTGGATAGTTTGAACCGCTGCGCTGGCTTCCGAGTCATCAGCGTTTTGGGTAAATTTATTTATTATATCCCAAAACACGCAATTGCGATGGATATTTAGACCAATTTGACCATTCTCTTGTACTAAATATCCGTCCTTTTGCTTTTTAATCTTCTTCTTGGTGGAAATATAATATACTATATATTTTTGTTAAATTAATGCATTTTTTTCTCTCTTTTGTCGCAAAATAAATTAAATTCTATAAATTAATATTTCCCCATTATAATCGATTATTATCATTGACATAGTGTGTTTAGTATATAATTAAAACTCATTAAATAGTTTATTGCTAAGGGTGTGTTAACGACAGGCCTTAACAGTATTACGGTGGGAGCAAATTACTTCGACTATAATAGTTTGTGATTATGATGAGAATCGTGGATGACATTGTAAATTTGTTGTTGATTTTGTCATCATCATCAAAATGCTATAAAAACCAACGCATTTAGCTGACCTCAAAGCAATCAAATCAGTTGTTAATATCTTCGAGACTAAATCAGACACTTTGACGCTTGGAGCTGCGAAGAAAAACCGAAGAATAAATGTGAAATTCTTTTTTGTTGCTTAAATACCCATTCCACAGAGATATCCTCTTACCCAAGCCGAAAAAAAAATAGAAATCAAACAAAAAAGCTAACTTAATTTTGTTGAAAAGTACCTATCAATTTCTTCAGGGAAAAAATTGCAACATTTTACTTTTGGATCAAATTTCTCCGTTTTTTTCATTATTATTATGATTGTGTGTGACTTTAATTGAAAAAAAAATAAAGACACATTTTCATTGGATGCTCAGAGGACAAACAATCAGAAAATAGTGTTTTATGGTTGTCCATTTTGTCCTGTATACCTACGATGAAAAGGAGTTCCAATCATTGACATTGCTCTTATATAATATTGATATTGTTTATGTTTTCCCTCTCCCCCTGGAATACTAGATATACCATTTCTTTCATTTATCCAGCTAAACTATAGCTACAATACACATAAAATACACACTTCTCTTATAGCTGAAAAATATATATTTAACAGAAAGGTTCTGAATCATTTCAATCAAGAAAAGGGAGAGAGAATGAATATAAATAATGGCAATCACACTGGCCTTCTCGTGGATGGTTGTTGTATTTAAATCAAACGGAAGGATCTAAACTCTTAAGATCCATATAGAAATTATTTGCCTTTTCCTTTGGACCTCTTAATAATTCAATTTAAAAGGAGAGGTCTCATTATAATTCTGCTAATGAAACAGTTGCGTAGCAAGAAATGCTGAAAATAAAAGTCCATCCTGTCTTGCCATTTGCCGACTAAACTAAGCACTCTTCATCGCAATTAAGCATCAAAGGTTTATGCAATCAATAAAATTTTATTTTATTCTAAAATAATATTATCAAGAGCTTTTCCGTTTTATTTCTCTTTTTTATTTGACTGTGGACTTTCCATAAGAATGGGAGATTTAATCAATTCACTTCCTTCCGATAACAAACAAATTCCATTTTTAAAGCTTTTCGAGATAAAAAAATATTTATAGTATGCCTTTATGTTAACGATATGAATCCAGAACGGTATCATGAATGTTATGACAAAATTTTAATATAAAAGAATAATTAAATCATAAAAATATATGTACATACATATATTCGTTTTTAAGCTTCAAGAGATGTTTAAAAGGGGAAAAAATGAGGATTTATATCTTCCGTGTCCACGAAAAGTTGAACACGTACATATGTACGTCAAATAATTTTTTTTCTTCAAAGAATTCGCCTTCAATGAATCTCCTGCTGTCAGCTCGCTAGAGAAAGTCAATTTGCTTGCAGTTTACTATTAATTCCATGCTGACTAGTTGGCAGTCCTCCTGTACATTAAAATGTAAACGAAACCTTCATTAAGTACAAGTGTTGATATTTCAAAATCATTTCATAAGATCAAGCTCTCTTATCGTAAATACATGCATTTGGTATCGATGAATCTCTTCTTCGGTGGAATAGAAATTAACTCACACGTTGTGTTGGACGGTTTCAAGTCTGATATTCAGAAAATGAATCCTTGTGTGTCCGTTTTGCCACCGTCTCCCTTCCTTATTTCCTTCTATGATCTTGCAGCACAAAGTACACCAGATAAGTTCCCTATTGACAATGTCAGGAGCCGCCGTCGGCCATTTCGAAGTCGATAAACAGCAGGTGAAGTGGTGGTGATGATCCTCGAAGTGTTAATGTGGTCCAGTACGGAATCCGGCGTGTTCAACGTCGAGTCTGTCTTCGAAAGGTTCTTTTATTAGCTCCAGAACGTTTCTTGATCCAGGTAGCACGCGAATTACTCTTCAATGTGTATAAGGTCACGCTTCTTTGGGAGCTTGACAATCATTCCTTTTTTTCTTTAAGGTGATTTTACTCAACAAATAAGTTGATTGCGATATTCTCACAACTGTTTGACATGTTGCGGCATTCTTCGGTTCCCCAACTGTCCCTTGAGATTAAATTCAATTTAATTCCAGCTGATGAACCTGCAATACTTCCATTTGTTGGAAGTGCCACGTTTGGTAAAACCCCTTACGATTTAACTCACTCAAAAGTCCTTCATTTAATTGTGATCTTTTTAACATTAAAGTAAATATTAAAGTACTTACAGAAATTATAATATCCATTTGGTGGCCTTCAGAAACCTAATCTTGACAAATCTATTTGAGACCTGATGTGATTCCCAAGGGCTATTAATCCTCCGTTTTGGAAAATATATTTTATCAAATTGTTTCCCAATTCCAAATACTCGTTTATTGATTGTTTGTTTTTTGGTCATTTTTCACCTTTTCAGTTGCCACAGAATCTCTAGGTAATAAATTAAATGGACTTCTGCATGATGCGGAGACCCGGATACAGGATCTTAGTGGATGTGAGGGCTTCCCACAGGCAGCCACATTTAGCAGCACCCGTTCATCCATTTCCAGTATTATTATCGGTGAGTTGTGTAAGTTACCCTCCCCAAATAGCCATCATCATCAGTGTGACATGCATGAAAGTGCCTCAATACTTGCAACTTGCATGACGTTCTTCCTATGGGCAATACATTATATGGATGTTATGTTTTATTTTCGAAAATAATTTTACAAAACTGCTGGCAGTAGCAGGATGTCAGTTGAAATTGCATAGAGGAACGTAAAATGTGCCATTTCAGAGAATTTAAATCATATAGCAATATATCCCTCTGGGATATTCCCGTTTGTGTGTGTTTGGTTTACCTGTAGTTTCTGCATATAGATTGTCACAATGTCCCCAAATCCATGTACGAATTTCATGCAATTTCAGGTAATAGTGGACCGTCAGTGACAGGTTGCACAGGAACTGAAACTGATAAACAAATTGGAATTTGGGAACGACGTGTTAAAGGACTTCGCCGCATGCTTCTTGGCTGGGATCAGGCCCGTCCCCCAGATTGCCCAACGGCGGTTGGTGTTGATGTCATTGGAGTTAATTCTATAATGGTGCGAATTCTTGAACCCACAGAAGGTGCTATTGGGACTAAATTCAAAGGTAAATTATTGTTATCGTTGTCATTGTGTTGTTTTGTGTAATTTGGCTAATTTCATTTAATCCAGTTCAATGGTCAACAAGAGCAGATTTCAGCAATGTGGTTGGAGAACGAGAAATTCTAGAATGGAATAGCTTTCATGGAACAATGGGTGCCAATTGTAAAATAATTGACCTCACTCAGGGACGAAGATATTTCATTAGAGCATGTTGTGGTAATGTCAAAGGATGGGGTCCATCAAGATTGTCTGTGCCAGCAAGTGTTGTGCCGTCAAGTAAGTTTCACCCCCAAAGTGATGGCTGAGACCTAATGTGAGGTATTTAAGATTAAATGTATCGTTTCAATTCCACCAGGTTGGCGGGACTTGACTGAAAGAGATGATCGCTTTATGGGAAGAATTCGAATTCTGGATAGTCTTTTTACCGCGGTACGTTTGGCCCGACCTGAAGATGCTTCTGAGTTGACCTTGGAGTCATCTGCAGCGCACAGAAGAAATCCCAAAAAGAAGACAACCATTAAGCAATTATTTTCTGTAACGTCAAAGTTTCAAAAGCATCTCCGACGGTTGGTATTTTCTTTTTTTGTTTTTAATCCTTAATACCGTTAATCGTTATGTCAGAGAATATATTTTCATATACAATCATTAAAATTAATATTTCAGTGGTATCTACCTGGCGTGCATACTGTACTACGAGGATAAGGTACTCGTTACTAGCGAAGATTGCATTCCTGTAATTGAGATTGATGAAACTTATCCTAGTTCTAGTTCGCTGCACAGTGACTATCACTGGTTTATGAAGGTAAGTTTGGTTGGGTAAAGTTGTGCTTTTGCTTTTAAGTCTGCTAGTCAAGAAAATGATTTTTAAATTTTGTATGAGGAAAAATCAATTATTGTGAAAGGAGTTTTTTTTTGCAAAAAGGAGAATATGATAGTTTTTTTGTATCTTCCATTTATTGATTCTTCAGGTTAAGAAGCTTTCTGGGAAGACGGTGATGGTGCAAGCTTAGCATTGCAGAAAAAACTCTTATTGATAGTATATATATGACATAACTCAAATAACTGACATTGTAGGTTTTATGGTTGAAAAATCATAAATCTAAGAGATGCTTTTTCGTTTAAGGAAATAGAGTATTTGAGAGTGGAAAATTCCACACTTAAAACAATGTAGGTTTTTCACGTAAATGTACGATGTAAGATTATGCTGGGGTAACTTAACAAATAGAGTAGGTACAGCAAAAGGCATTCCTGCTAACTGAACGATTATTATATTACAGTGTCTGGGTCTTACTTCTGGAGTAAGAGCTTACGTGCACTGTATCCAAAAATTCTTGATGACTTGAGATCTTTTTACTTTTTGGAAAAATTGATTATTTAGGTACTTCAGCTACATGCAAGCCAACAGTCCCTGTTCCTGTTAGTTGGGATTATAAGAACCTGCCACGGAAGCAAAAGCCAAAAGAACGAGCATCACTACATCTGACTTAGATAGATGGGGACAAGACGAATAGGTGGAGGAGAACTCAATTAACTTCTTTGTAACGCAACCGCAGCATAGCCAAGACTATAGGAAGAGGAAAAGAATACTTATTCTTCGAATTGGTCGATAGACAAATTGAGCGTGTAAACTATCTTAGGCATCTTGAGAATCTTAGGCATTGGACATTTTGAGCGTCTTTAGGATCTTTTTTTGTTGTGAGCGTCTTGACCAATTCTAAGCGTCTTTGGTATCATGGACGCCTTGAGACTCTTTACGGTTTTCATAACCTTTTCCTAGTTCAACTTTGGCTAAAAAAAACCTCACTGTGAAAACCAATAACAGCTGTCAGACGCAATACTAGAGATGTTTCTTTGAAAACAAAAACAACGTTTCGAAATTATAATCAAAATTAAATATTAAAGCCCAGTTTATAGTTTGAAGAACTGTATAGGTACTTGGCTTAAGAGTTTATCAAAAATAAAATTAACTTGAACTAGCTGCAACCTGCCATTATCCAACATAGAAAATCGACAAAACATTTTAAATATATTTTTTTATTTTTATTTTTAGGTTGCATGCACTTGGGAAGATGTTAAATCTCTTCGCACCGACATGGAGCGCCATTTAACTTCTGCGGTTCATTTTCGAACGAAATTACTTTCAGCCGCCTGTCAAATGCAGTCAGCCCTCTGTCTAACCGATCTTGGTCAATTATATCACAAACCGCTCCGTGATTCCCATGGCACAGTGGTGCTGTGTTGTGTGAACTCTGTGAAAACTCAAAAATCCATTTCGGTCTTAAACTCCCGCTGGTTGCCTGTAAATAAAATTCAAAAAAAAATCACAGCTTTACATGAAGACTACAACATCAACGAGATGCTAATATCTTCGATTAGTGATCAAATTCTTTATCACCAAACATCTACAACGAAAATAAATCCAGGTCTTTATTTGGGCTACTTGAAAATGCAATGTTCGGTCGATCAAATTCAGGTTGTTGTTCCAGTAAAAACTCCAAATGTTCTTCCAAATGCAAAGGTACGAGAAAATTCCCATATTACTGCCGATGAATGGGAAATTCTAACAAAACAAACTAAATCCGATCCAATGCCTTTGGAATTTAGTCCCAATCCAGAGGTTATGACGGAAGTTCAGAGGATATTCTTGAATGATATTACAAACGCGGCGAATACACTCTTCAAACACATGAACATCCGACTCGAGGAAGCGCTCAATTACAGGCTGTACGATGTTGAAATCATTGAGCTGTCTAAAGATATTAGCTTCCTTATAATCTGTCCCCCAGTAGAATCATCCTGCGCTGTACCAGGGCAAACAGAATTGCTGCTTCAACGAGATGATTTACTCAGCTTGACAATTCAAGCTTTCGAAATGATTCACTTGAGGACGTATCAAAACGGAATAATTCAAAAATACTCAAGGCTCTCGTGTATTCTCGAGTTGGATACTGCTTTGGCAAATCATTCACACCGCGAAGCTTTCTCTACCAGTGAGCTTCAAATTGCCAAGGAGCGCCTAGCGAAGCTTCAAGAACTCACCCTTAATTTGAATTCGGTTTGGAAGAGTGTTCGCTGGCTTATGGATGTCATTGCCTTTGCTCGTGACCGTAGCTGTAATCCTACCGTGACAATAAGGGAAATTTTGGATTTCAAGAAAATTCTCGAAGATAATAACCATGAAAATTCCATGTGTGATAACGGCAACTGTCATCTTCTTCAGCTGCCAGTTCGCGAAGCAAAATTTAGCAAAAGTGGTCCTGGGCGTGGATCATGGCCAGGGCCTGCTGCGAACTCTCATCTAAGTAATTCAGAGTGTTATCTAGCTGCTGAGCACTCAAAATCGGAACAAAATCTCGGCTCAGTTCAACCTCAACAGTTCCTGCATCCAAAAATAACCTCAAAAAATGATGAATCTCTAAGAAAAAACAGTGCAGATTCAACTTGTTCGCAATACACACAAAGCTTTTACTCAACCGGAGGTGAGAACAGCGAACAAGTACTCTACCGTATGCCACCATCACGCTCTGAAGACACACTATCAGCTAATAATCAATTAAAAAACTCTCACTTTAGAAAACGGACAACCATGCCGAATGTCCAGGGGGGTCCTACATCCAATTCCGCTCCGTATCTCTCAGTGAGTGCTCATAGTAGTAATTGTCAAACGAACATTACCGATTCAGTACAAAGTCTGTCCAGTGACTCCGATACTGCTTCCTATCCAATTGCTCAAAGGGTCAAACTTAAGACAACCGCTGCTCTAAAAGACGGAGGTCTCTTCCTCAAATCAACTCTTAATGCTTTACAAACTGAAATCAAAGGCAGCAGTGATGCCAAGGTACATTGCTCAGAACCGTCCTCACCAGTATCAAATAAATCAAACAAACGTCCAATACCTCGTCAAGCTAGCGCCGAAGACTGTACATTAGGAAATTCTACAACATCTTTGATTGGCAGTACAATTTCAACAAATGCCACGTCAAGTAGCTCCCAGCAAACTGGAATTATTCAAGTGTATACAGCTTACGATACAGGTTTGGCGAGTGGTACAAGTCTGAAGCTAAATGTCACACCAAAAACCACAGCCAGAGAAGTTATAAATTTGGTGGTGAAGCAAATGAATATGGCGGCGGTATTAAAAGGCAACAACGGACCAATTTACACGTCTGACAAGTTAAATAATTTTTGTTTGGTAGCAGTTATAGGTGCAAGGGAACGCTGCTTACGTGATGATTTTAAGCCATTACAATTACAAAATCCCTGGAAGAAAGGTCGGTTGTATGTTCGACAGAAGCATGAACTGCTTGCTGCAATCGAACATTCCAACCGAAAATCTCATCTAATTTAAAGACAGATTTATTAGATATTATTTTTTTGTTGGGGAATCTTATTGCGTAATTTAAAAATGCTCAAGTACAGGTACAAAATAAATTAGGGGATAGCGAAAAATTTGACGTAGCTTTATTAAATCAAACACATTTAGACGTACCTATTTTGGTGAAAATGAATAACCACTCAATTAAATTTCTACACACAAACAATAACAATATTTTCAATTAACGTTTTGTTAACTATAATTTTTTTTATTTCAGTTAAATTTACACTTTGTTGCTTGGGGTAAAAGTTCGATACACAGCAACATACATACTTAAATGAGAAGTCGCGGATGCTGCACGATTTCTCTAGATACATATGTAGATTATAGCTTCAAGTTCTGTTAATACAGATTACAAGCGTTTATAAGCCTAAAAGCTTGTTTCCATTCAAACAAACCATTAACAGTTATTTTACCAACTTAGTTAAGAGGTAATAAATATCTCCATACATAAAAACAGAGATCGAGGTCTCTTTGGATGATTGACATCAATTCTCTAAAAATTGAATGGATTAGCACCGAATAGCTTAAGGCTTGTATGCACCGAACCCTCTTAAGTTTAAAAGCCCATGAAAGGTAAATTTTGATGACTTAATGAAGAAGGCTTATGAGTTTAAGAGTACTCTGTAAATACCGACATGGATCGTTTTGGTATCAGTGCTTACAGAACATTAAAATATGTGCTAATATGTTTTAATGGTATAAAAGGGTACAAAAAAGCTTTGGTTGCTTTATTATTCATCACTTTGATTTAAAACTATCAGAACAAAACAAGTGTGTTCCAGTTTCACACCGAACACATCAGAGCTAAAAAAATCTGCCATCTTTTTCATGTTTCCAGTGATTTTACATTTTCATTTTCCAGTCTATGTTTAACAATCATTTCATCTATAATCAATATTAATTAAATAAATACCTAATGAATGTATAGTCCAATTATCTCAATACTCAAAATCTTAATTTTTAATTAATTCTTCTTGAAATTAACTGCTTGCTATGATGCCAACAATTGATTTTAATTCTGACAGCTCTGTACTCTCACTTTAGAAACAATCCTGTGTTCATTCGAAGCCAACATCGGAATTAGAACAAAAAATCTTCTGTCAAAAAAGAGCTACAAGAGCTTTTGTGCAATTATATGTACATATTTTAATCGTAAAAAACGTTTTGACACAACGTGGACTTTGGTTGCTGCTCCTCAAAATGTTTCTGTCTTCACAATAATTAATAGATACAAATGCAATTTTCAGCTTACAATTCTCAATTTGGTTTTAAACATGGACGCACATCATCATGAATTCAACAACGAAAATAAATCAATCGTGTTTCATTGGAGAAAATCAATTCTTCAATTTCTCAATTTACCAATGGAAAACCCCAATAATCACCACCGCATCAAAATCGAATCGATAGCGAATATTATAACAGTAATTAATTATACCATTATACACATAACATTTGTTGCTAAGTGTTATAATTGAGGTCACAACTTTTACTCAATTCTGTTTTGATAATCAAAAGTTTAAAATAAAACAAGCAAGATTCATGATTTTCCTATAATTCAAGATGGTGGAAAAACGAAAGCAATTTTCAAACTGTTTAAAAAAATATTAAAAAATGATAAATATGCTGGGATAGTGTCGAAGGCATTCAATAAATAGTATTATTGTCAACGCCAACTTTTTATCGATTAAAAAATGTTACGTCATCTTAAATTACTCCTATTTTAATAATTAACAAAAACACAAACAGATTAAATTTCATTTTATACTTCCTTATTTCTTTGCAATAATTTTAAACTCAAACAATAAATAAACAAATAAAAAATAATTTTACAAATGGTATTCATATAGCTATAAGAAATATAAATTTTTTTTTCATAGTTCATTCTAAAACAACAAAAAAATACAAAATGTCAATGTAATCAGCGTATTAGCTTTATGACCAACTCAAAAAAAAAAACTATAGACTGACTTTCATAGTTTCTATTAAAGAAAAATAAGGTCTTTCTTATTTAACTCTGTAAACTGGAATTTCAAAAAAAAAAAACTCAAAACCTATAAAATTTAACAAAAATCATAAACTATATGAGCCTAGTTGTATTTTTTTCAACCATAAAACTGTTAATGTCAAATATTAGATAATATGAAATTTATTTAATCATGGATTAATAAATAAATAAAACAAACTGTATTATTTAAAATAAAAATATTTTTGTATGTTTTTGTATATACATATTTCTAGTATGAAAATGAAAATGTAGATTGTATATTAAGTTTCATATAATAATAAAAAAAAAAAAAACTCAAAATATGATATTGCACTAAATGAGTTAGATTCTGTGTATAGGTACAAAAAAAAACTAAAATACAATGTAATTTAGATACACATATTAAATTATAGGCTTACTATATAATAATTTCCCTGCACTCAGATTCATCCGTGGTAAGAAGTGAACTTTTCGATGTCGAAATTCGTGTAGCTTTTCATCAAGCACAAGCCACATCACACATTTACCCCTAGTTACCCTAACATAGAATCTGTCGAATTCAAAAAATCTACTATACGAACAACGAGATATACATACGTTCTTCCGATTACGGCGGGTTCTGTGTGATTAATATTCATGTCGATTACAGGAACCCTAAGACTTAATCAGCTGCTGTGAAATCACCATCGATCCAGCTTTGCGGATTCTGTAATCGACATGATTATCCTCTCATCCCTTGTTGCTGTTGTTAACTATTGCTATTGTTAAAATAATGTTGTTAAGCTACTAAAATAGTAAGGTTTGTTCTTCTGCTATATATTTATATTATGTCTTGTTAATTCATTATAAATATGTAGGTGTTGTTATTTATTTTAAAATAAGAACCCGAGATGAAAGAAAAAAAAAAACAAAATAGAAATATCAACAAACAAAAACTACAAAAATATGAAATAAAAAATAATGAAAAATAACAATAATTTTAATGGAACTTGTTGTTAATCCTGAAGTAGAAATAGATAATATTACCTTTCTATAACAAATAAAATCAAAACAAGAAATTAACTTAAACTTAATGTGTCTTCGATGATATTCAATCTATCGATAAAGGTATATTCTTGCCAACACTTGGATTCGAGTGCACAAAATAAAAATAAAACTAAACAAAACAAAACAAAAACGAATCGAACGTTGAGTCTTATGAATAATTTAAATATTAAATTTTAATATTTAATAAACAAAAAAAAAAAAACAGAAGATTACTAAAACCGAAAAAAAGACATATTATATTAAAATAAAACGAATTTTATTGCGTTAGTGATATTTAGTTACATGTGTATGAAGAAGTATGTTTTGAATTGAAGGAAATTAATTTAGAATACAACAACAAATGCATAAAATTAAGAAGAAATTATTATTATTGATCTTAGGAGATTTAATCAATTATTAAAATTAAGTAAACAAATACTATTCTATGAATTGATAGATATATTAGAATGTAAGATTTCATTACAAAAATTCTTCATGTATAAACTAGATGTTTATTTCAATAAGACACCGAACCAAAATAGTTTTATGTAAATTTATATATGTAAATGTATATGATATATAATGTATGTTAATATACATATAATTATAAACTATATTAAACAAATTCTGTGAGGGAAATAAAACGACTAATAAATAAAATGCAATACTTTAAGAAATATGTTTTTTTCTTTAACAAACTTATAACGATACACCGAAGGCCTTAAAATGGCATCTTTTAAATTTCAGTGATGCCGTATACTTTTTTGCTTGAATAAAAAGCTTTGTTTGTCACCTTTAAGCCGATATTTTCATAATATTATAAGACTCATCATAACTCGATAAAAAAAAAACTTCCTCATTGTTAGGAGGAAAAATTTTATTAGCTAATGAGGGAGGAGTTTTTTTTTATTATACTATATTGTATTCTATTTTATTTAGTTTGTTTTTTAATTTTATTTTTTTTGATAATCGGCCCTATCGAGGTAACCGTCACATCCTTCAGCGGAGATTCAATTTCGGTTCAAAGTAGATGTCATCGGAAGACATTTTACAGAAATGCGACTACGCATTGCGATGGATATAAATTTTAGTCAGAGATGTGCAAATTAACCAATATATCGAAAATACGATATATTTTCGATAATTTTTTTTATAAAATAAACGCCATAAGCGTTTTTTTATGAAAAATTGGTGAGAGAGTGTAATTTATTGTTTATAAAAAGTATTTTTTTTTAATTATAATGCGCTAGCGTTTTAAAGTAGGTATTGTAATTAGATGCACCGATTTTAAAAACACCGAATAAAGTCCCATCCCTACTTCCAAATATATTTTTGTTATTTCCACTTGATAAAAGAATAAATTTAAAAAAAAATGTGAAACACAATATCTACTCTTTATTTATTTAAATGTTTACAAAAAATTATTATATAGGTAAAAGAATCGGATAGTATAGGATAAAAAAAAAATACATTTTCACATGTGCTAACTTTCATGGTAATCGGTCAAGCGGTTTCGTAGTCTATAGGGTTCAAACAAACATCCATTTTTATACAGGGTGTCCCGAACTCAACGTCAAGCAGGTACCGGTTAAGGTAGCTTCTACACGTATTGGGAAAAATGAGATGAAAAAAAAAACTCGCTTGGTTAATTAATAATAGCAATATTTCGAAAAATAATGAAAACTGATTCTGTAATCGAAACTAAAAAAGCGGCCTAGAGCAAAGATTTTCATTATTTTTCGAACTATTGCCATTATTACTTATGCAAGCGGGTTGGATTTTTTCTTGTTTTTCCCAAAACGGGTAGGTATGACATACCACACGGTACCCGTATAACGTTGAGCTTCTTGACACCATGTCATTTTACAATTATTTTTTTTAATTAAACGATCTTACGACTTTGATGAAAGTTTCGGGAATGATAAATGAGGTATGAGATATTTAATTTTGGTTTTTAGGTGTGTATTTAGATACATATATGTTTATAATTGTTTTGAATCCATTGAAGCCGGGAACCCTTTTTTACTTCATAAGACGAGATATCAGGTTGAAGGAAAATAAGCATTTGCTATTGCCAATTGCACAAGATGTCTGAGTGGAAATGGTGCTGTTTTTAGAACTTCTAAATGAAGAACATCCGATTTGTCTGGCTTAATATACGCAATACGCATAACTTGGGTTAAGGGAAGGAAAAAAATATTTTATTTAAAAATAAAATTACCATTTTGGTGTCTTCTAAGTCTTCTTACTTGAGTGTTATAAACCCAGATCTTCACAAATTTGAAAAAAAAGCTAATATTTATTTCTAACTGATTTTTGTATCGGCTGTGCAAAGTAGAGCTCTTGATACCCGGTTCAGTGTACCGGGTACTCGGTCGAAATCAATAGCTCTAGTGCAAAGCAAAAAGAAAATAGAGCCGTTTGCTCATCCAAAACTTAAATATTAATATTTTACTTAAACGCTTATGACCTACTTTTTCCTCGTCGTAAACTGCAACACAAGCTGGTACGATCAACATAAATATGTATTTAAATTAAAAAAATAAAAAAACTACATCCACTAATTGCCCCATTCCTCCTCTACAAAAAAAAAATTATTTTACTTGACTACACCTAAAATAGTGTTTATTTTCACCCACTGATTGACTTTTGATACACAAACACCTACTGCAGATATTATTGACGTCAAAGCTACATAAAACACAATTATGTACAAATAAAAAATTTTAGGTAAATATTTTTCTTAAAAACGGTAGACTTGAGATGATCATTTAGCGCCATACACATAACCCTCGTTCTTAATATAAAATCTTAAGATAGAGATAGGTAAAGGTATAATAATACCTACATAAAGTAGAAATGATTTATTACACTATTTTTTCGGTCAAACTTTAAGCTAAAAACCATTTTACGGAAATGCTCGCACACTAGCGCTTTTAAAACGTTCTCACTAATGAGACTATGGCCCCTATTATGTTTATGACTCGCGAGTCGCGCGAAAAATGTGTCGAATGTGACTTTTTGGCATTACCGTTTGCGACTCGCCTAATAACATTCGCCTCAAATGTCAAAAAATTTGGCGAATTGAAGTCATTCTATTATATTTAGCGAATGTTCGCCTTTATCTGTCAAAATCAGTCGAACTGCAAACAGCAATTCTATGTGACTTTATAAGGCGAATGTTGAAGCTCGCTTTTAGTTTTAGCAATACCTCGACTAGAGTAATTCGCTAAATCGTTCGACTTAAGACGAACGTTCGTCTCGCGAGTCATAATAAAAACTTAATTGCATCTCAAAACAATGACGCAAGGATGGGTCGTGCATTTTATTTCTCGGTCGTGAGCAGAAGCACCTACCAACAGTAAAATGCCTTTATTAGATATACGTTCATCAATAATAAATTAATTCCAAAACAATATATATACATATATTTAGTACGGGGAAGTTAGACTTTCACTGGGAACTGAATCGGAAGTCAGGTTTAACTTAATTATTCGATAGGGTACCTATTGGTTCAAGAGTCTAAGACACACATTTTTCACAACTGTACCTAGAGTCTTTTGGCCGCCATTTTGTTTTGTATGCTGATTTTGATTTTTCTACAACACTATTTCAAACACTATTGATTGTTTAAAAGTTACAGCCTATTAAGAAAAAATAAAATATTTTTTTCTTATTGCCATAATTTTTTTTTTTGTAACTCAAATCTTGGAAAGTACCTAGAATATGCATCATTGTACCTATTCAAGCTAGCTCATTTTTTAATTAGGTAATGATAAAGGTTTGAGATAATACTTTTATTTATCAAAAATGTTTGACTCACAAAATTTTTAAGAAATAATTTTATTTTTCAAAATTACTACGAGTATAAAGTTATCTAATTTTTTTTTTTGAAACTAATCTTTGGAAATTATTCAGCTTTTACTGTTATTTGTTGCAGCCTAAATTTGTTCATAGAAATTTTCGATCTTGAATGAAAAAAACAACATTTTGTCTTTTTCCTAATCTTGGCGGAGAAAAATAAACCAATAAATTTTCTTAAATTTTCAAATTAATTCAAATAAAAGAAGTGAATTTACAAAAACTTAAATCAAAAAACAAAAAAATTTAAGTTCGATAAAAAGTTGATAAACATTTTCGTTTTATTTTGATAAAAATCAATGACATTTGATCTCTTAATTGTTTTTAAGACTTCGATCATCCAGTACAGTACTGGAAAATTTTCATAAATCTTTTGCTGAATTAGGGGAATATTCACTATTCAACCCTATTATAATCGTAAGATTCTTTGGGATACCTACCCCTACTCCCGGGAGAACACAATTTTCAGGTGAATTTTACTGTCGAACATTTAGAATTGAGCTAATTAATTTTAGTGCAACATAAACTTTAGTCGGTTTAAAGTTTTGCAAACTAATGTAGTTTTGTATCAGGCAACAACAATATTCAAAATAAAAATACATACATACCTACCTATGTACCTGATTTATTTTCTTTGAAATCGCCAAGAATCATATTAAGCTCAGTAGATTTATCTTAGCTTCAGTATCCACTACATTATTTAAGATTAAAATAAGTAGTTATTGAAGTGATTAAAATCGTCCAAGTTCAAACAACATTTTTCCATTATTATAGGTTAGGTAGGTACCTACTTTTCTATAGAAAATCTATACATTTGATCAATATTACTTATTCCACATGTATTGTTTTAAGACTGCTTTTCTTTGAACAACCCCAACTACTTATAAACCTTAATGCTTTGCTTCTATGACCAACTTGACCTAATAAAACAATAGAATAAATCATAATTTTCTCCCTTGCAGTATCGAATTCAATTGGCAATCTGGAAGTAGAAAAAAGCATTCTGAATGCGTTCAATTGGGCAAAAGTGACAGTTCTGATTCTAAAAAAAAGAGAATTTCTCTTCTGGATTTGAAATCAGAAGCAAAAACAGAATCACTCACACATTCAAAGATTTAATGTCACGCTTGATAATTGTCATATTTTTTTAAATTTACAACTGTGAAGTGATTGCTTGAAATACTAATACTCCCACACCAAACATCAAATTTTTCAGAATCGAAAAAAATTGTTCAATTGGGATTCCGAATCTAAAACCAATTCCGGATTGCCAATTCAAAACGACATAAGTTTTATAATTTATTTATTTAGATTTCATGTACTTTTTAGGTTTCATATTGATTGCAAAGTCCTTAAAAATAAACTGTCACCCATAAAAACATGACGAGGTGGCCGAGTGGTTAAGGCGTTGGACTGCTAATCCAATGTGCTCTGCACGCGTGGGTTCGAATCCCATCCTCGTCGAATTTTTTATTCATTTTTATTTTATTCAGAATGAAATCATAACAAAACAAAATTATTTGATTTTAGATAGCTATCATCATCGTAGTTTGAGGAAGTAAAACTGTGTTTCATTTTCATATAAAACAAAAAATTAACCCTATTTCCGGTGTTTTGTTAATGTTTAGCTCAAGTGGATTGCTAATCGTTGTTGTGTAATTGATAACAATGACAAGTACACTATGTGCAAGTCACGGTATCTCACGCCCCATTTGTCATAATCATCACTCTTTGACTTCTAGAAACTACTTCCAATATTTCCCATAAGAAATTCAAACATATAAAAGAAAAACAAAATAATACACAACTTGATCGATAGCAGTGTAAACATATTAAAAACTTATTTATTTTATCTTCTTTCCCTTTTTTCTTATGTACAAAGTAGGTACAACATTTTTGTATTAATAAAAAATAAAATATCTATATTATGTAAAACAAACTATGGAATAACGTTAGCATAGAGAAATATATACCTATATAAATTTTCCTGGAACCATAAATTACCAACAAAGTTTTTCTTTGCAAAAAAAAAATGCAATGTGTGTAAAAATAGATAAGACGATCTCGCCTCATTATGCAATGCTTCGCATCTTTCGCTGTCGACCTCGCTTGGCTTACTTTGAAGCACCTACGATGTATCCTTTGGCCGTGAGTACACCTCGACAGCGAACATGCACTTGATATCGCACGACCCAATCCAAAGAAAGGTCACCCAAATTAAGTTCGCTCCAAGTGTTATCGTTCAGAATGATTTCAGGGTCGCTGTGAGTCAGCAGCTGGATGTCATTCTTTGTACAAAATTCCTGCAGCGGAGGTGGAACAACACAGCAAGAAGCCAAATTTATCTGGGCAATTAACGGATGAACCTTGGAACTTTTGTACAATTCGGTAAGTGTGTCGGTGTCTAGATCAGACACTCCCAGTTGGCATATCTTTTTGTCCAATGCGAATTGTTCGAGGTGCGTCCATAGATCCTTCAACTCTTCGGTGGATTTCTCGTTCTTACTTCCCCACTTGAGAATGCCATATGACGTATCACCTTCGGCTACTTTCGATGGCTTTGGATGATACGCCAAGACAACATTATCCACGCAATTGACTTTTAAGATACTTAAGAGTGATGTCATAGCTTTATTCAGATTATCGGTGGATTTTTTGTTAAGGAATATTTTAGCGCCAATACTGATGTTAGCTCTTTCGTGTTCCGAGAGTTTGCTATGCAGTTCCTTGATGTTGCGATGCAATTCCTTCGTAACATTATTGAACTCTGCATCAGGATCTTTGAATGTTAATTTGAGTACATCAGTAAGTTCTTCGGTGGATTTGCGACCAGGTTTCTTGTCGATGTTAAGGATGTTGCCTGTGCTGATGACAACGGAATCGCCCGACAATAATTGAGAAAGGTTGTTCGTCATCTTGTGATATCTTACACTGAGTATACACACGCGAAGCAAAGTTGATGTATTTATATGATTGTTTGATGAATGACGGGGGAGCGAATGTGAGGAGCACAAACTTGGAATAAATAGTGAAGATAAAAATACGAACTAGATTCTATCCAACCACTAACCAAAGTAAGCAACACCCAAAGTACCAACTACCAACTGTTCGTTTTTTTTTTTTTTTGACAACCGATTGACAATTATCTGACAAGAAAAAAAACCACAACGAATTATGGAAAATAACGAGCAATCGTTTGTATTGCAATCGTTATAATCTAAACACTGGTTTCGAAAAGTGGTTTTCAGACAAATTTGAAACAGTCGGTTTTACGACGATGAAACAACAATAACAACACGTTGCTATGATTGACAACAACACGTTTTTTGTTGGATATGGATAGTTTTGGGTTGGCCTTTGACTGAGCAACTATTGTTTTTTTCAGTGACGGTGGCGTGGCGTTCGAGTGATGCTGGATATCTGAGATACTTTTGCATACAAGTTTGTGGTCAGCAGTTGTTCAAAAACAGCCTATGCAATAACAATTCAAAGGTATACGAGAATTTTTTTGATTTGAAAATTCTACTTTTTCTTGTGACAGCTGTGTTTTTTAGGGATTTTGAATATACGAGTACATAATATTATGTAGTACAATATAAAATTCCCTAAAAAAAAGGGATCGCATTTTCTTCATTTGAGTTATGGTACCCATGACCAGCTGTCACAAGAAAAAGGAACTTTTTTGACATTCATTGAATTAAAATGAAAAAATATGTAGGTATTTATATATATATGTAATTCCATAAAAATTCTTGCATAAATGTGAGAAATAATCAGCTGTCACAACTAAACGTCACAAATTACTTCTCTAAATTTTATGAGGTTTATTTTTTTCCTTTCTACATCAAATCTGTGAGATAAATTTTTCTTCTTTGCCCATACCTACATTGTATATAAATTTGCATAGTACTATCATCAGCACGTTCCACCACGTCGGCCCCAAGCGATCACTAATTTTCTGGTTGCTGTTTCTGTGTATATACAAGTGCTAGTGCGCCCTCAGACGACCACAGCGCACAACTCAAAAATCATCGTGATGATAGTACTATAAGTTTTATATACAATGCATACCTATACAAATTTTGACAGCTCGTTTCGGCGGAGATAAAATTATCTGGTTTCTAAGGTTTATCCGAGTTTTCCGCCGTTCCATGTATACCATGTATATCTTAACTCGCAATTTAAAATAGGAAAATTGATTTTCGCCCATAAGCATTGTATATAAATTTCCATAGTACTCTCATGAACACGTTCCACATGTCGGCCACCTAGCGATCACACCACTTACTAATTTTTTGGTTGCTGTTTCAGTGTATATACAAGTGCGTTTGAGGGCGCATGGTCATTGTATATGAATTTAGATAGTACTATCATCAGCACGTTCCACACGTCGGCCCCAAGCGATCACAGCACATACTAATTTTCTGGTTGCTGTTTCTGTGTATATACAAGTGCGCCCTCAGACGACCACAGCACACAACTCAAAAATCATCGTGATGATAGTACTATAAGTTTTATATACAATGTCCATGGTATCTACTGGTATACTACATTTCAAAAATCCTACTATACTATGGATAATCGTCCAAAAAGAACTTGACTATATTGTTTTAATATGAGATATCCATATCGTTTTCAATTTGCATAGACTTTTTATAAATTTTGTTGTTGTCCACATATATGTATATTTAGTTAAAAAAAGACGTAGATTTATTTTCATAAGTTTTTTTTATTATTATTTTCTTGCAAGAAAAGAAAAAGGATGAAACAAAAGTTATATGCATTATGTATTTCAATAAAACTAAAGAAAAATAAAAATTTGCAAGTAGTAGGTAATGCGTTGAGAAAAATAAACTAATGTCTCGCTTTATTTATTTATTTTGTTTACTTTTTTATTAATTGCATGCAACATGTTGTGTAAAGCTTTTCTTGTTATTTTTACTGTTTTAATTATAGAAAACTGAAATAAATTTGAATAAATTTAATTTACTCACGCAAACGCAATCATTATTTTTTTTTTCATATAATACAAATTCGAGAAAGTATGATGTGTGTCGATTTATCTTTAAAAATCGGTTTTTGAAAACAATTTATAATTTACATGGATTTTTGTTGATTTTAATTATTGGCAACACATTTACAATAACAATTATTTAACTTAATTCCCTAAAAATTAAAAGAAAAAATTCTGAAAATACGAAGAAATAAAATTGCATTAATAAAATTATTTTTATTTACTTTTATTTGTATTTTGTTTGCTTTGTTATTTTTTTAAATATATATTTAAGTTCTAACGATTTCTCTTTATTTTACTTTTTTTCCAATTGCCACTATTAACAGTACATATTACAAATTCTTTGTTGGTTTTTGTTTTAAGTTTTTATTTATGACTTTATGAACTGAAAAAAATTAAAAGACATCACAAATTCGTTTTACATTTTTGTCAGTTATGTGTGTGCTTAAGAATGGAAAAAAACAATAGCTGAACTAAAACTATGCTGTTTAGCTAATTTTATATTATTTAGAGTTTTTTTATTTTGTATTTCTTTGAACTTATTGAAAAAAAAAAAGTTAAAAATAAAAATTACTATATAAACCCTACGAATAAAGTGCAATTAAAGAAATATATGAACAGAGAACAACTAATTAATTTAGGTCTTGTTTTTTTATATGAAATTATTTGTCGATTTTTGTTTTTTTTTTTTTGTTTGTATTTAATTAATGAGTTGATTTATTGATTGGTCTATATAAAAATACATTATTTACTTTGTTCATTATATTTTACAATTGCATTTAATATTACTTTTCTTTTTTTTTCTCTAAAATTTGTGTAAATTTGTAAAAATGTTATTCTTATACCCGGATAGACGATTTTTTAAATGTTGTTTTTGCTGTTGTTGGTTGTTTGATTTTATGGTATGTTTTTCGATTTATGTATATGAAAAGAAATTTAGTAAGGACAATTTTAATTGAAAAAAATTGCCTTGTCTAGTTTTGAGGTGGTGAAGAAATTTGAAATTAACAACTACGAAATGAAGAACTGATTTGAAAAAATATATGATAGTTTAAGGAGAACAAATTGATTCGCTCTCTCCTGAATTATTTTTTTTTTTGTTGTGTTGGCGTAATAAAAAAATTGGCGGTATGTGTTTGATTTCAGTTCACAACAACTTCATAGGTTTCTCTAGAAGGCATAGGTATGAGGTTCTATTGCTACCGTCGATTAATGAGCCCGTTTGGTGGTTGTTGTTGGCTGGCCGTATGCATTAGTTCCAATTCCACCAGCAGGGGGAAGTGATCGGATGGGATGTGCGGATGTGGACAACCAACGACTTTGTTTTCCCGCAACCAGTCGTTGGAGACCGGCCCTAATAGGCCAAGAGGCACCATACCGGTTTTTGTGTAGAAAATATAATCGATAATTCCCTTAAAGTCAAATGTATAGTTCGTGTGGGGCATAATATCCTCACTGTATGCCGATGCCAACTTAAAGGAATGAGTATATTCGCTAGTTTCACTCGATAATAAGCGTTGCAAGCATGGCTTATAGCCAAGCTCCTTAAAGTCCTGATGATCAATTGAGACGCGTCCTTTTCCAAGAAATTCGATTACACCTGAATCGGGAAGAGAATTAAAATCACCACACAGCAACAATTGAACACTATTTGAATCGTATTTGTGGCCCGGTCGGAAGCTGTGGCTAGCCTCATCGATGATAGTTTTCAGTTCGTTGCTCAGCATAAGCGTCTGAATAAGTTTGACATCACAAAATTCTGGGTCCCAATGGATATGTGCCGTGCAAACAAGCAACGGTTGTGATATTTGGTTGACATCTGTCATTGAATCCCAAGCGTTTTCTTTGACCTTAAGTAATGCTGCCAAGCCGATGTTGTCTTTTGGCATAACGCGATTAAGCATATTGTCAGACCCTTCAGCGTTGGCCATAGCTAATTGATTAAATTCAATTAAATGTTCTTTGATCAGAGAGAACCTGAAATCGGGAGAATATTTGGACATAATGTGGGCCTTTGTATATGGAATTCAAAAAATTAAATTACTTTGATGAGCGGAAGAAAATAGCACAACCATCTACAAATTTTCGTTCATTTTCACCCATTGTCTTTGCCCGAGACTTTGGCGAAAAGATGCCTTCAAAGCCGTCATTTTTAAGTTCTTGCAAAAAGAAGCTATAAAATTGTTCTGTTTCGATTTCCTGCAGACTGATTATGTCGGCAGAATAATGCCGAATCTCGTCAAGAATTGCCTGAAAAATGTATAAGAACAATAAATTTAAAAAAAAAAAACATTAAAATCATTTATGGATTCTCTTTAGAAAATGCATTTAACCTTTTTTCTATAATCCCAGCTGAGAGCCCAACCTGGGCAATAGCCGTACATTTGTCTGGTAGCATATTTGTCACATAAAACATTGTAACACATCACGGTAAAGATACCTGCAGCAAAAATAACAAAACAGAAACGATAAAGAAAAAGCATACAAAAAATAAGTTAGCATCGTCATTATGAAACATTGGCCGTTGGAGAAGAAATTCACTTACAGGACGGTCTAGTTTTGTTGGGCTTCGCTAATGGTATCCATGGTCGTTGCGGTGGAGCTGTTCCGGTAACTGAAAAAGATATAAAAATAAAAATATTAAAAATAAAGTAGAGTGCGTTACTCAACAACTATGTTCTAATGACCTTAGGAGGCATAGAATGCTCTCGGACAAGGTTAATTGAGACCATTGCATTGCTTCTATGTTATTATTTTTTTTTGTACCTCTACTTTATATTTATGTGGTTTAGTTTCAACATTATTGTCATACTCGTATTACCACACAAACACACATCATTATATTTTTTATCCAACCAGATTTTTTTTTCTGTCTTTTCGTGACTTTGTTTGCTTTAAATTTTTTAAATGTCGATTTTATTAACCAACAAAAAATGAAATATTTACTTTTTTATTAGGAAATTCAAGTTGATATACGGTATAGGGTCTATATGATGCAAGTCTTGAGATGCTTTAAGATTTCCGTTATGAATGATGGTATAAAATATTTTGGGAGGAGCATACGTAATTGTTATGGGGTCGGTTGAATAGAAGGTATTCTGGAGGGTCAGCATCACGTATTAAATGACTTTTTCAATTTAAAAGTGAAGCAGTTTGATGGGCGTTTTTTTTTTTTTTTTTTTAATAGGTATGGTACTTCAAAGGAACCAGATTACAATTGAATACATACAATAAAAATACTTGTTTTTATTCTAGTAATTCGTGGAAATAAAAGATTCTGATTTTTCATATGGAGGCTGCTTCTTTAAAAAAGCAATAGAAATGATCACTTAAATTTTCGTTAGGTAAAGAATACGGCGAGAAATATGATAAAAAAGATAAAAATTGTAAGTATGTGGTAGCTCAATATACACATTTAATTAGAATTCGAATGAAAAGTTTACTTCAAGCTAAGAAAATTTAATGTTACATAATTTGGTGTCAAAGGGCTGCTAAGACCAGCTTATGATGGAAACATCATTATCGCAATGGGAAGCTTGAATGCCAAGTTTGACAATGGCAAGGATGGACTCAAGTATGAAAATGGGAAACGCTTTGTTGATTTCTACAACCGCTTTGTTATAGAAGTAACCATATTTGAACACAAGACGTGCCACAAAGTGAGTTGAATGTCGATGTTGACGGACAGACAAGCAACTTCCAACCAGATAGACTGTTCAACGATAAGTCTGCGCCTTGAAGCAGAAGAGGTTCCATCAAATGGCCGCTTGGAGAATCAAAAAAAAACCCATTTCCATCAAAAACCATTGATTAGTGTGCTGTGAATATTTTTTCATATCCGGTGCTAAAAGTATAGTCGGTCTATCGCAAGGAAGCCATAAAAACTTGGGCAAGGATACAATATAAGAAAGGAAACACCTCAAATCTCGCATCGCAGCTACACCGAAACGTGCGGCGTGGCGTTGTAAACGTAGCCACGTTAACGCATTGATTGACTAAAGCCGCAAATAAGTTTGACAGTAGAACCGTCTACAGAATTGCCAAGGAGTTCATAGGTTGGTAAAAGACACATACGGATCACTGCTAGATTTGGACGAGGACTATCGCAAAAGTAAAAATTATATAAAAAAAAAATATTTATAGATATCAGTTGCACTTTTGGTAATAGCTTCTTCGTACTATCCAATACGGAGAATAATATTTAAATTAAATTGCTGACCACAAGCGTCATCCAAGACTATTAAATTTAGAAATCCATCCAATCTAGATATCTCAACTATGATTTGATCTATTTAATTTCCTCTAAAAAGACTAAAAAAAGACTTACCATTACATGTGTTCCCCGTAAAAAACTAAAACTTCCTACTAAATTATAAGTTATCGTGCCCAAGCACCAAAACAACAACCACTTAAGATCTATTAACTTTCCAGCAGCAGGGCGTAATATCACGTAATACCTCCAAACAATTTTGCTCAAGAAAAGTGAAAGCCCATCAAGCAAAAAGTAGAATATGAACTTAAATTATTTTATAATTATCTTCTCATATAAATATATTCAAAGTTTATATAATTTCGAATACAAAATTGTTTTATATTTATCTTTTTGTTTCCAATGTTAACCGCCAATTCGTATAATTGCTTTCAACGCAAAGAACTTAAATCATCTCTCCCCAATGCATACGTTATAGGTTAGCGGCTATAAATTTCAAAAGAATATAAACAAAAAACAAACTGATTTTATGCTAATTTATATTATGTTCAAAGATATAAATCTCCATATGAGAAGAGAAAGAAATTTATTTAAGATTCTTGATACGGTAGGTCAGGGAGAGGCGTTTCCATTTCGGTTGAACTTGCCAATAAATTTATAAGGAATAAAAAAAGCACAAATCAGTTCTCCTCGAACTTGATAAAGTTATTATGCTCAAATCCAAATTGACGACTCTCGATGAGTAGCGCATCTTCTTCTTTAATTACCACCACCACCCATGGTTTGTGTGGTGTTTTAGAGCACTTTATGTAGCCGTAATGCATTCACCATCAAATCAAGAGCCAGGGTTTCTTCGAAGCACAGTCACACGGAAGTAATTTGTAGGTCACTTTCACCTCTCTAAAGTCGTGCGTCGCTACCGCCGCGCCGCCACCGCCACTGCTCTGAAACGTCGCGTCGTCGTCTTCTTTACACTTATCGTTGTCGTCGATGACGAAGCTGAGTCGATTCATACGGTCTTCGTTGTAGTTGTCGTCTTATAACCAGCCTATAGTCGAAGTTAACTAAGAAGACGTGTTTAAATTACCCCTACGGAAGTTTATTTGACTTGAGAAAAAGCGCACCGATTGAATGGAAATTCATCGGGCTTCATGGTGGGACCGGCTTATGAAAAAGCAATTTCTGAAAAGAAAACAAAAGGCACTTCCAGGCTTTGGGCCCAGAGCAAACGGCAACAGTGTGCTTGGGATATAATAAAGAAAACACGTTTCTTTCCAAAATGGAGAGCTCTATGTATTGAAAACAACTGATGATGATGATGATTGTTGGGCAACAAAAGTAGAATATATGGTGCTCCAAGAGCTCAAAACAGCAAGCAGACGTGAAAACATTAAATTACACCTACTTTGTGAAGTGTAGTTGGTGGCGGCGGGTATTGCTTTTGGTTAAAGTTACCTACGTTATTTAATTTTTTTTTCTCGTCGTCTTCCTTACTTAGATATGCCTCTTTTGATTTATTTTATAAATTCATTTTCACTTTCTTTCTTAATTTAAGCTCGAGAGAGATGTGCACGTATAAACACCCTGGGACAAAAAAGCCAGGTACAACTCTGGAAGAGAATGGGAAGGAAGTGAAGAAATTAAATTAATAATAATTTTTTTTTAGAGGTCGACTGTATTGCAAACGTTGATGTGCGGCGCGCGTGCGCATCGCCCTACCTGATGGTTTAGTATGTGCAGAAGAGAAATGTTTAGCTCACACTCTTAACGCAATGAATAACTTTATTTTTGGTGAAATCGGTATCAAGATTTACCCGGAAATAGATTGATGCGTTTTTTGTTTTTGTTTTTGTTGATTCTTGTATTTCGCTTCTATACAAATAAGTAGATAACGCATAGATTTAGATCAACGTAAAGATTGAGACTTCCATATCACAATGTTTGAGAATTTCTAACTTAAATCAACTTTTCACACTTAGCCGCATTTGAATAAATAAATATTTAAATGTGCTACGATTTATTGAACATGAAGTGCTTCGTTTGTTTTATTGTCTTACCTATTTTTGTTTTCTTGTTTATCAGAGTATGACTGTTTTCAAAACGCTTTCCACACTGAGGCGAAACTATAATTACATTTATGTAAATATCTACATTCAATACGAGACTAATGTCGTTTTCCATTTGCTATTTTAGATTGATCTGCGATATCAGATTTTTTAGCAAATAGTTTTTTTTATGTGTAAGTAAATACCTTTAGTGCGGGTCTGTGAAGATTTTTTAGGAATTTTTAGTAAAAAGATTTCACAGTAGATTCTTGTACTTTAAATGTAAAAATACGAGTGATATAACTAATTGTTTCATCCGGGAGTTTTATCGCCTGTCTTTCATCCACGATATTGCTGGAACGTCCATTGCTTTTTAAACTTGTTTTTTTTTTTTACGTGAAAATGGACGGTGTTTTTTTGCGCTAATGCGATATCCATTTCCCTCCAGAACCTATAACCATACATCAAGTGCTAGTTGATCTTCACATATGATGGCTCCATCATCAGCAAGCAAAACTGATTTACTTTGGTGTCCGTCACATTATTTAAGTAAAATGTGAAGGAGAGTAATAAAAAGGAAAGGACCATGGGGCATATTCATAGTCGTCTGACAAGTTGTTTCATTGTGTCTTCTAAGCTAACCTGGAGTTTATGTTATTCATAGACAATTTACATCCCGGGACTAAAAGATAAACTGGAGCCTGGAGCTCAATCCTTAAAAACAGCGTCAAAGAGTCGACTAAGTTGTTCTTTTCTCTCTGTCAAAAAATGGATTGGATTTCAATGAATTGACAGGCAATAGTACTAAAATTGTAGTAGAACTCAGTTTTTTACTAAACAGAGCTGCTAATTTCTTTATGAATAGCACCTGTTTCTAACCTGTGTGTTAACTTTAGACTCGAGGCAAGTTGGACTCGGTTCTAAAGTTTGACTATGAATATCCCCCTATAACTACAACTTTCGGAACTCTTCGTTGCCTAAGTGCAACCCATATCAGATCTCGTGGGTGTCTGTCGAATGCTTTTTCATAATCAACTAATACAATATGCAGAATCCCGATATTTTTTCATTCTGATTCTTATCTTTTGTTGTAACATACTGTTGTAATATGTACATATATGATTATTCATGATATTATAGTGTATGCGTAACTGAGTGTTAAATTTTGGGCCATGACTCCTGCGACTCTAAAGTGCCTTGCGTATGAGTTGCGATCACTGATTTGCGAATGGGCATGAATTTTGACATTTCGTTCACATGAGCGTTCGCCGACAACTGCGCATGGTAAAGCTTCAAGTTTGAGGTTTAATTCGACTGTGAAGTTCTGGGGACGCGTTTTTTTCAGCCGATTAATTTGAAAAACTATTGGCATATCACGTTTACTGAAAACAAGGCCCACTCTTGAATCAAAAAAAAAAAAAATGCAACAACAATGGCGCGGTTTCTGAGGTCAACCCGACAAATCCTCAGGTTGAGTCTTAAGGTGAAGCAGTGGAGTGTGAGAGTTGTAGTTGAGCACACAACAATTATAACCCCCACAACGGTAAAGAAGAACAATTCAGCAAATAAAAAGAAAATAAATTAAATGTTTCATTAAAGACAACATCATTTAATAAATTCTCGACCATAACAACAGTCAAGAAAGAAATCCATTGAAAAACTTTCTCGTCACTAATTATATCAGATAGCTAAAAAGTTTCTCAGGTCTTAGCTAATTCTAAGAAAAGGGATTTTTTTTTTGATTATCGGTGTAGTTAGATGAAATTATAAATAATTCGACAAATGACTCATATTTTAAAATTGCATTATTAATTTATTTTAATTTTACTATTTAGTCGCATATAAATTAAATTAACCTGCATAGCCAGCGAAAATGTGTCAACTCATTCACAATACTGCAATCACAAAAGAAAAACAAAAATTTTGCATGATTGTTCGAGCATGAATACGAAAAATTAGCAAACATTCGCAAAATAAAAACAGAAGCAGACCTAAAGATTTAATTTGATGGTCAAATATCAAACTATGTCAGACTCAGCGACACAGTGGGCTCTCATTTTTTTTTATATTTAGAAAAAAAGACTATAAAATTCTATCGAGACTTCAAGTGGACACTTGTTGCCTACACGTTCATGTCTGGAGAACCTACATGTTGCGATATACTCGTACGTTACGTACAATGTACATACATACATAAAAATGTTGTTCGATTTAGCTTGACATGGTGTTGTTATGTATGGAAAAAGTTTTTATGACCATTATCACGAACAGGGGGAGATGTCAAAAAGAAAGTAGTATTTAGCAAGCAAAGTTATGCTAACTCCTTGAGTTTCGCAACAAACAAAAAAACCAACTGCAAAACAACATGATGGGTCTTGCTGAGGGTTGCAGGGTAACATTAATTTGTGAATAATGATGGTAAGAAACAACAACTTCGATTAAGAAACACAAGTAAAAATGAATTCCAAACACCATTTAGACTTCGTCAAATCAACGCTAAAAGATAGATATGAGCATATACCTACATTAGAAAATCAAACTACATAAATATGATGCACCTGAAGCCGCATGAACTGAAACTGATGTTGTGATTGTGAGTGGAATGGTTCGGCCGTCCAAGTTTGGTAATTTACCCATGTTTGGATTTCGGGCCTATATTGGGTGGAAATGAGATGCGAACGCGTTTGTCTTGTTTGTGATATTATTTCGATGATGACGGGAGGAGGCTGCATATTGTGTGTGTACTGTATCTGCGTAGTCGCGCGCAATGAGTGATTATTATTATTATTTTTATATATCGCTAATGATGGCGCGAGCCCCAGCTCGCACTCACCTGTTGCGCTATAAATCGTGTGTGAGGGAGCTTCACGTTTGAATGAGTTTCACTTTTGTGCTCGTTTCTTTTTTTTTTCTATTTGTTTTATTTATTATAAGTTTTCTTTTCCTGAATTATTATTATTGACGGTGTGAAATTTTATAAGCTGTGATGTTAAATATTATAATATAATATTATTTAAACATCAGAGGTTTATTCTATTTTTGGATAAATGCCTGGTGTAGGTGTATGGTTCAACAGTTGCAAGTGATTATATAAAATGGTGCACCTACCTACATTTTAGCCTGAATTTGTTGACAAAGAAAGTTTAATAAAATTAGTAGACTATTTATTATGTACTTTTAAATACCATAGTAGGTACGTACATACATAATATGTACACTTTTCTATAAAAATTGCCTTGAATTATATTATAAGCGATGACCTTAAAACAAAAATTAAGATTAAAACCACTTCGATTGTAGTATAATGTAATAAAATTGTTATTTCCAAACGTGTTTTGTTTTATGTTTTGACAGCGAGTTATTTGACGAGACCCAAACATATTTTGTTTTTGGTAGAATTGAAGGCTTGGTACCTATAGTATAGATGGAGCATTTACACGCACGTTAATCAATATGCATAACAAACGCCTTTAAAATTGAAGTTTAACGCGGACAGTGGGAAAGCATTTAAAAAATAGAATTACATAATAATATTATGTATATTAAAAAGGGACAGGTGTAGACAGACTAAGGCCGTGTGTCTAATTGGATGGAAATTATTTTTTTTTTTTTAAATTTTTAAATGGATTTCCAAATATACAAAATGTTTGTATGTATATTTAGAAAACAACGTAGGTGTGTATAATACATACAAGTATTTACTTAAAGTACATTGCTACTAATTTTTTTAATTGATGATTTGAGAGATACGTTTGAGTTTTAACGGGAGTTTTCAAAGCTTAATATTTTTTATCGATGTTCGTTGAATGATATTTATGTATTTTTTGTTTTTGCATTCCTCTCTTCTCAGCGGAACTTACTTAGCGGTTAGAAAAAATATATGGCGGTTTTAAAAGCTGCGACAATTACAGAATTGGTAATTGAAATCCCTGGATTAATGGTTATTGGATCCTAGGAGCTTTTATTTTGTCAGGTAAGTTGAAGAGAAACAAAATCGAAAGATTTGATTTTTCATATGTGCTTTCATTTTCTTTTCTTTATTACTAATAATTTCCCCAATAATCGTTATTAAAAAGGTAAAGCGACTTGATTACTATCGTGTCAACAGTACAAAAGAAAAGAAAACTTGATACTGGTGTTGTTTTCGTGAGTATAGAAACGAAAAATTAAAAAAAAAAGGGTATCACCCAATACCGACAGTTATGGTTTCGTTAGGATAGGTATCTATGACTTTAAAAAAGTAGAACTCTTAAACTTAAACTTAAAAACCTCAAGCTTATCAACCTAAAACTGCTTTATTGTACAGAAGCATGGAAAATTTCAAGGTTTAATTTTGAATATAATATGATGTAGAAAATTGAAGTTTCTTGTTAGGTTAACATACTTCAGATTGTATAGAGTAGTATAGTTAATAATTTCGTATCTTTCAATTTTGACAGTTCTACGAATAAAGTTCTTTGACAGCTCATTCCCAGCTGAATAAGTTAGTCGAACTGTTATAGGTACGGGTAGTTATACAAATATCAAACCAAAAAAGTTAAGTTTAATTACCCAAAAAAAATGTCTAGTCGCCTCTAATGGTTTATATGTATTTACCGTATACTTATATAAATCTAACCGGCTATAAATCAATGACATGACATTCCAGCCAACTTACAAAACAAATCGAGTCAACTTTTGGTTGACATTGACAACTCTGCAATTCGAGGTCTTTAAATAGTTATCTTTTAGACTGAATGTCAAACACGGGTTGAGTTCGGCCATTGACATAGCCATATGAAGTTAAATCTTATTACTTTATTAGTATTACATATACTGACCCAATGGTAACTGTTCCAAAGTGAAGGATGCATTTTTTAAATGTCATAGGTACTAACCATTTCAAATCTTAAAATTGACTTATTATTACGTCAGTTGATAAATAAAACAAATAAAAACACTTCGACAACCTGTCACAATATATGCAGCATGAAGTAAATCGCACCCTATAAGAACACTATTTTCCTTAATGACCATAACAGCTATAGCACAGGTCTTAAGCGTTTTAAACTCCACTCTTTCGACATGTCTTGATATTTTCTTCTTCTTCTTCTACCTATAGCAAATTATCATCTTGCGCGGCAGCAAAAACTTTCAATTTCCTCAACAAATTAGAAAATAATATTCTCATGTTTATGTTTCCTTTTTGTTCATGCTCATTGTATGGATACACTGTGTATACGCGTCTCACACTTCTTTGCCATGATGCCTTTGTGATGGCAGACATGTGCTATTTGCAAATGGAATAAAGAATAATCTGAAGAACAACATCAACAACAACGAATAAAAAACACCTCCTGCGATGCAACCATTATAAGCCGACCAGAAGCAAAAGATATAGAAGAACCAGCAGGCTACAGCATCTTCGTCAGCCATCGAAGCGAAGCGCTAACTACATCTCTCAAGACATAATATACAGATGTATTGACCCGATTGTCTAGTGACCCACTCTTCTAAGCTGCAACGAAGTTTTCATTTTCCGCTTTGGATAGATTTACCTTACAAATAGGCATCAGAGGGGCATTATAGCAATCGAGTATCTAGAAACCGAACCGATGCATCTAGTCAATGATGGTGTGGTGTTGTGTTGAGTCTTGTGTAAATATATTCTATGTTTGGTCTGAAAAAGAAAACCTAAGTGCGAGCTGCTATAAAATAGCAACACAAGTCAAGACATATGCAGGGTGATTCATGAGCGGTCCCCAAGAAAAAAATCGTTCCCCCCTCCGTTTAGCCGGGAGGAGCAATTTTCGACAAAAATGACTTAAAATGGAAAAAAATATTTAAAGTCAACAGCTTCACTCACAATGCTGTGCGATACCTTTTTGAAAAGCCAAAAACTTCTTCTTTCATTTTGATTTAAATAAATCTGTTCTAAGGAATAGTTTTTGAAAAATTAATTGAAATTGAAAGACAAAATTTTCATAAAAACAAAATTTCCAACTAATTTTTTTCAAAATTTTATGTAAATAAGTTCAATGTTGTTATTAATTTTAAGTGAAATCCAGAAAATTGGATGAAAAATTTTTTTTTCTAAGAAAAACCTTTATTTATATTTTGACGAGGCTGGAATTTTAAATTGTGTAGTTAATTTATGAAGCATTAAACTTGGTTTTATTACCTGTTTTTTGAATTGGAGTTTAATGAGAACGCAATAAAATGAAACAGTAGTGGATTAACCTTGCATTAATATTTTGTTCATTTATAACGTCTGAAAACTGGCCTGTCAATATTTTTGCCTTAGCCCGCCCGCATCCGATGGGTGCTACTTGTTATACGGCCCTAAGACAATAAAACAGCAATTTTTCTTTACATTGACAACAAAAAGGAAAATAAAAGCTAAGAAAAGATAAAAAATAAGGAAAAAAGTGTGAAGGTAACTAAAAAAATAAATTATAGTTAAACCCTTAAAATAAGAAAATGATTTGAAAACGATGATTTTTAATTTAATAATTAAAATAATAATTTAGAATAGAATAGAATAGAATATATCTTTATTTTTTTTTTTCAAAATTAAAAAGTACAATTTTTGTACATAAAGAATTACAAAGCATGGCTTAGTAAGCCGTCTGCCGGATAAAATTCGAAAAATTTAATACATTATTAGAAGAGAAAATTATTAAAATGAACAATTTAATATATAAAATGTAATACATTCTATAAAAAATATACATATTCATCAAAGAAAAAAAAATTGAAAATATATAAAGAGGTGACTTTTAGTTTTGTTAAAACAAAAAAAGTAGAAAAAAAAACATCTTGAATACTTTAGATATTGTAATTACCAAACGTAAAAAAAAATACAGATATTTAAAAAAGAGACTTTTAGTTTAGTCAAAACAAAAAAAAAAAACTTAGGAAAATATCTCTTATGTTTTAAATGATATTTAAGTTGCATAAAGTAAGACCATATTTTTGATCAATTATAATCTTTTTTTTTAATTATATTTAAATCAAATAATTATCTGAGTTTTAATAAATTTATTTAGATACAGATTTTTTTTTTTTATCAGTGACTTTTAGTTTAGTCAAAAATAAAGGGCTTTCAGTTTAGCTAAAACAAAAAATTATTGAGATTACATCTCTGTAGATTGTCAAAAGAACTGCATAGAACGTTGTAAATTTATTTAAAAAAAAAAAGTAAGATATTCTAGTATGTATTGTGACCATTTAAAAAGCGCACAGTCTTCCAAAACGATTTTGAATCCCTACATTCTACGAGTTTAGAAGCAGACTTTTTAAGATATAGTTTAATTGTACCTACATTGTACATGTACATTGTTGTTTATTTTTCATTTAATTCATTGCGGTTTAGTAGATTAAATCCATAAAAAAATAGAACCCATTGGACCGCATAGAATTGTGAGTGAAGCCGTTGATTTTATATAGTTTTTTTTTCATAATAAGTCAATTTTTTCGAAAATTGGCTAAATCTCCCTGCCATATATTTTTTTTCTTGTCTCAACCCAACCCACACGCCCTAATATTTTCAGTGACCGCTTATGAATCACCCTGTATAACAACGTACAGACGGTGGAGGGTGGCGGCAATGGTGGCAGTATTAATTCTTCTCACAACTCACAATAATGTTGCTATGAGTGGTGAATTGAAATCTGGGAGTTCTCGTTGTGATATATATATCACGGTATTTCTTCTTTTTTTTGTTTACTTGCAATATAAAAGGTAATATTAAGGGCAAGCTACAGATTCGAAAAAAACGCATATGTTATCAATTTTAAAACACAACCCACATATAGTGTAAAAAGTGTTTTTTTTTCAAAAATATATTGATTTATTTTACATACCAATGGAAAACTCCATTACAAAAAAAAAAATTGTCAAATACTTACATATTTTGTCATTAGGTTTATACTGAATTGCCCTTTAATATTTTTATCAAAGTTCTCAATATTTAAATCAGCAGTTAGCATTTTGGGAAGTAGTTTAGCTTGCACAGAATTTTCCAAATTTGACAGTTTTCAAATGAGGCGTCTCTACTTTTATTCCAATCTAATCTGGGTTTTTTTTTCTTTATTAGTTCAGAAAAGATGATTAGAACCTGAACACTCCGAGCACAATCTAAAATATTCTAAAGAACGCATGTTCTGTTCTGAGTACTCTGAATTTATGAAACACACTTCAACAGCTTTAACATTGGTCATTTCATAGTCGCCATTCTCGCTCTATCATTTTAATCTGAACTTAGCAAAATTGAAGCACTAAACGCTAATCTTCGGTTGCGCCAATATTTAACAGGCTTTTAAATTTTAAACTGACGTATTTTATATGGAACAAGTAAGTGACGTTTTATTTTTAAATTAAAAAGAAACAAAGCTCTGTTATGATCTAACAAAGAAAAACACCCCTTACATTAAAAGATGTATTTGGCAACGTGTGTTAAAAACTTGAAATTTTCTACGAATATGTACAAATATTCACAATTTCCCAGTGTCTGAAACAAGTTGCATTTTCTAGGGCACTTCAGAGCAGAAAAAATCGAAGAAATCAACTTTTTTTCAAAATTTGTTGCCCTAGGTAGTTGATAGCACTGCCTGAAATAAGGTGAAAATTTGCTAACGAAAAGGAGAAAAGTCTAACTTCTTCCACATTCTGACAAACACACCCTTTTTGTTTAGTAAGTTAAGTTTCTCAAACAAAATTGCAGCAAGAACTTAAAGAAGCAAGTAGGTACGACTAGATAGTGGATTTTAATATTTTTCTTTCACAGAGTCAACATCACTATCATGCTACTGCTGCTGCTGCATCAACATTGCGTTAGAGTTGCAGCAATTTTTATATTTGCCTTTTTTATTTATTTTTTTCTCAATATTTTCAGTTTCGCTAGTGTAGACCGCATTAGATGGCTGTGCCTAGCTGACTGGAATTACCGGTTATACGCCTTAAATGTCTCGCTGTCGTAGATATACCTCAATAACTTGCTCTTGATAGACTAAATTAAAAGGCAATGTTAATGGTATTAGTGCTGCTTTAGTACAACAAACCTGCGAGCAGGTGCAATTTCTCTGTCAAATGTTAATATTTTTGTTGTTACAATTTTTATTTTTTTTGCTGTTCACATGCAATACACAACACTTTAATAAAGACCAAGCCATCATCATAGTGGTTTATAGGGTCGCGCGCAAGGTAATGCGGGGAGAAGGAGAAGAAAAATTCCATTCAAACGAGACAATATCAGTTATAAAGCCACGAGAATTTTCATATAATAACTAACCGTACAATAACTCATAAAGCGCTATAAATTTAACACTTTGACACTACTTCTTTTTCGGGTCTGTGTCTTTGAGCGAGTTTGACCCATTTAAATGACGGAGGCAGCAGTAGGTATGTTTGGTTCTTCTTAAAGGTTATTTGTACATACCTACCTATACATATGGTGAACCATAAAGCAGATGGTGGTTTATAACGGAAGTAGACGGCTTAAGAACAGTAAAGATCGTTATCCCTTGAATTACTTTAAATTGGAAAAACGATGCACGAATATTATGGTTTAAATTCTGAACAATAAATCAATTTGGTTTGTTGAATCTTCATTAATATGGAATTGGTGACACTTTTCTTTGAAAATAATCGTGATTGAAGCAAGATACTGAAGTGCAAAAAAATCTAGTTCAGAAGCATAAGAGTTTTAAACTAAAAATGTAAAGAATTTGTTGCCAAAGTTTAGTAGATTAAGTTTATAACGATTTAAGTCTAGTATACAGTTGTTTTAGGGGGTCGTTACTAAATTTTTTTGCGCAAAAATCACTATCATAAGAAGACATGTAATTTTCCTTCGTTGAGGAACTAGGCTTTACTTAACGTTCTAACTCCTAATTGTTCAATTTACTGTACGAAAATGAATCTTTCATTTACTTTTATTTCTTCTGACCGTATCATTCAGGTTACATACAATGGAAATCGTATTGAAATCACTTTTCAATTTCATTCTAAACTAAATTCCACGTTCTTAATTTCATTTGATTTTGAAAATATATAAATTGCTCCCTGTTTTGAGTCAAAGAGCTAAAAAAATATTTAATTCTCAAAAACTACAAACTGGCCAATAAAATCATAGCTCTTTCCAGAAATCTTGCCAATTTCCATTTTAAAATGCACGATGGCATATTTATTTATTTTTGATATTGTTCTTGGAGCTTTTTTTAATTTAAAATTCTTTATTTACCATTAAATTTTAATTATTAGTATCAAAATAACAAATAAATAATTTGTTTATTTCTTTAGCGAACGGATGGATAGAATAATAAATAAAGAATAAAATGCCCAGAAAATCAAAACATAACGTTGTCTGCTAACAGGTATCGAGGTTTAACAACTCTAATCATAAATTCTGTTATACATATGTAGGTAGATTTAAAACTAAAATAAGAAAAACACCAATGTTTAATTAAATTTTATGAAACATAAGTTTATTGGAAAAATATTATTTGTAATAATATCAGTACTATCGCTAGCATAATTTGTTTAACTTTCAAACGTTTCATATTGCAAATTCTTTAAAATTAAAAAATAACATATAGATTGCAATCTTCTCTTTTTTAATGTAGGTAGTAAATAAATAAATAGGAAAATAAAATCACTGAATAAAAGCAATATGCACGTTAAATTTGCAATAAGAAATGTTTGAAGATCCAACATAATATATATTTTTATTTCTCTATAATCTGTTTTGCTAACAAATATTTATAAATTTATAATAATTATTAAAATATAATATATTTATAAAAAAAACTTATTTTACTTTTAAAGTGATCTTCCACCACAAAAATATTACTTATCGCAAGATTTAAGAATATGAAATACATGTAAACATAATTTATGTGTTAAAATAACCCTTGTTTTTTTTTTTTTAATTTAAATGTAACTTTAATCCGGCAAAAGTATTTATCTCTAAGGTTTCCCTTTTTTGAATATTTAAAACTTATACCTAAATGAAATAAATAAAATACAACAAAAATAAGTATGCTTTTCTGTAACGAACATTGATAACATAGAAAAAAAAATTAACATTTGAATTTAAAATTAACCTTGAATAAATAAAATCTTAAACACCACATTCAATACATACATATTATTAATTTCTTAAATCATCTCAAGGTGAGAATAAGCAACATAGTTTTCTTTAGATAATGCTATACCGAGAAATCGGGCTCCGTTTATCATAATTTGCATATCGCAATTAAATTTAAATGTCATAAGAAGGTACAACCAGCATACCATTGGGAAAATGATGAAAAACCGGATTCAACAAATCAAACACTGATTCAGTCCAAATATTGAGCAATAACCACACAATACAAAATACAACATCGAGCTTCCTCTCGGAATTGTGTTTGCTGTTTAGTCTTCCCTTTCACTTGATGTGTACCCTCTATCTATGGTGATCCAACATCCAAAGCAAAAAAAAAAAACTACAATATATTCCCCACAATTACTAACAAAGCATACGAATTAAATTTAACAAAAAAAAAGGAACCTCTACACTAATGCCGGAGAAAAATTACCAACCGTGAGACAGAAATTGGTATAAAAACGTAAACATAAAAAAATATAATAAAATCAAAAGAGAATGAATAAATGCGCTGAATAAATAAAATCGATTTGTAAAAGATACTACATGTCATAGGATATAGATGTGTATATAAAATAAACGCCATCCACATTCGCATACAATCTTGGCGGTGAGTATATGCAAAAACCGATGAAAGTGAAAGTTTCACTTTTCATCGTTCAGGCAATGAACCGGTATTGCTGCTGCAGTTAAGTTTTCTTTCGTATATTTTTATACACTATGTCTTGTTGTTGTTTTTTTTTTTTTTTTTTTCTTATAACAAAAGTAAAATAAATACTTAAGCTAAGGTTATTTGCTTAATAAGACCCTACATGGATGCAACTGCAGGCCGATAAAATGAAGACGACGACGATGGAGACGTTGTTTGTTTGGGAGCGTCTGAGTGCAACGATGACGCCGACGAAGACGACGGATGAGTACCCCATAACATGTCTAGGCAATTAAAGAGTTGTGGATCTATCCTGGGTGATCCTCCTCCATCGCCTGGTACATGAATAGTGTTATTGTTTATGTCAGATGTGGAGAAACAATCAAACATGGATTCGCTGGTGGCGTTGTTATGGGTGTTGGGAAACAATAAGTTAGGATGATTTAAAGAGTTTATGGAGAGATTTTCAAAATTAAATATGAATTCATCGCCACTTGGTGGATTGTTGCTTGTGGCACTACTCAACCCACTGTCTGAGAAAACACTGCAGCTATCTGATGATGCAGATGACGATGGACTGCTACTGCCTGCACTTGCCCCTTTGATGTCACAAGTCTCCATTAACTTGCGAGATATTTCATTTATACTTTCCGTTAGAAGGGATTCAGCTGTAGGACTTAAAAGGAGATCATTTGGAAGCTTCTGTAACTGAAGATAATTGTTGTTGCTGTTGTTACTGTCGTCTCTAAAAAAATTATCACCAATTTGAATTCCATTTAGGATATCACCATATCCAGAATCGCTAGAATCACTCAAACTGCCTGTGTGGTTATGATTGGTGTTTTTAATATTCATTTGATTTGAACGATTCGAACCAATTACTCCGACATTCTTAATGGTGGCTCTTTCAAATTCTGTAGTATCGGATGAGTTATCAGAATGTGATCGGCGCAATGGGAATGCCCATATGCGACTCAGTGGATCGCATTGACGACAAAAACAAATGTATCCTGTTGCTGGATCCTGGGCATCTTCTGTTACATGATTTGGTTCTTCATTTCTCAAATTACATCTGGTCTCGAATTCATTGTAACCAACAAGGTTCTGTGGGGATGGGAGTAGTGTGTGCTGTTGGTGTTGTTGATCAATATACAGCGGATACTCCCGCTTTGATAAGCCTGTATCTGTGTCATGATCAATTTTTTTAACAAAATTATTTGAATTTGGCAGGGGTTTGCGATCTTTTTTCCTTCGTTTTCTGGGCTTTATGATTCTGGGTAGACAGGCTACTGCGGTCGAGTCATTTTGAGGATTTGATGATGATCCTCCTCCTACCATCCCTCCAACGCCACCAACTGGTCCAGATATATTATTTTCTTTTGTTTTTTGGTGTATTGGACCATTTGATTTGTAACTACAAGGAGAATATCCTTCAGATGAATTAGGATTCAAGGGTCTTAACTGACGATTGCAATTCATACGATTACGATTATATGATCCAGTTAGGAGGAGAGGAGCTCCTTGAGTGTGTATTGCTAGACGAGTCATTGGATTTAAGTCATACTCATTCGAGTGTAGATCTCTGCTGGAGTTATACATCTGTAAGGAATTAGATGACATTTGTTGTTGTGGCGGATGTCTAGGTCCTCCTGCATTTGGCTTCCTTTGACGACGATTTGTAGAAGCAGCTGTAGATATCAAAGGTATCCCTGCCCAACCATTCGAATTATGTTGGTTAAAACATGGAAGCATTGCATAGTTTTGATGGTGTGGTGGTGGTGGTTGTTGTTGTTGATGGTGATGATGAGGATGGTAGGATAAATTATGTTGCTGTTGTTGATGGTGTTGCTGCTGCTGTGATTGGTTTTGTTGATGATGGAAGTTGTAGAAAAAATTATGTGGTCTACATCCTGATGACGATCCCGGCTGCGGTACAACTCGCCCCGATACATTCGATTTCATAATACAGTGTACAGAACAGTTAAGAGCATTCCTTTAGCTTGTCACACTTATGACTTTTTGCAATCACTCACTTAATCTCTACAATTTTTTTTTAAATGATTTATAAATGAGTCTTCTTTTTGCTGTTGCTCGTCAATTGCTTGGTTTTATTCACCGTTCAAACTACATTGATGAACAGACGACAAACTTACATTAAAGTTTCGCAACATTACCCGAATGAACTGACACCGTCGTCGGACGGCCACACACAATAAATTCTTCTGCAAGCATATACAAAAAAAAACTTTTTTTACTTTAAACTCCGTCCTCTTATTGAACAAGAGATCTTGCGCACAATGTAGCACTTAATATCTCTTATTTGCCACTTTTCAAAAGCAACACACAACACAACATCGAAGAAAGAAGAAAAAAAATTCCAACAATAACAAATCCAAAACAATTGTATGTTACGAAATGCCGTATGACACACTAAAAAGCGAAAGAAGACAACAAAAAAAAGCAATAGTCTCACACGACGAAAGACTCGACGAAACTTCGATTTCGAGAATGTTGACAAAATATTAATAATAAAAAATCCAAGCCGACCAACCGACCGATCGCTGTCAACGTAAGTGGCTAACTAAAAAAAGACTCAACGGCAACTTCAAGTTAAGCTATGATTTTGGAAGACATCACACGAGACCACCACAAGGTAAGGTCTGGCTTGGCTTGGCTGAAAACAGAGTGCAGAGCTGAGAGAAATCTCAATCGTGAGTAACAAAATCAATTTTAAAAAGAAGGGGAATTAAAAATACGTTCCACAAACATTTGCGGTCGTCGCGATGGGTCTTGAAAGACGAAAAATTACCTTTAAAGCAAGTGGTGGATGGATTTGTGGATACGTTGAGAACTTACAATTTATTGCTTGGTGTCATTGTTTACTTGGTCGCTTATCCATCTAAACCAATTGAAATTTAAATTTTTTGTTTCATGGGCAGAATACGAATTTTTTAATTAACGAAATTATTTCACTAGAATTATGTAAATAACTTCTATTCTGGCTCTGATGTGGTGACTTACTGTCAAATTGTCATGTTTTATATTTGAAGACTTATTATATATGTGCATATATGTATCCACAGTAATTTCGTTTTGTTTTCGATTGAATTATGTACATTTTGCATGTCCAGTGCCCATTTATGAATTATTTCTTATTGTCATTTATGACAAATTGATGTTTCACAACAAATGTATAATTTCGAGTGATTGCTACACAGAAACACACTTCATTATTTACTATAATACAACAGGGATTGATATCATGTTAAAAACAAACTTATAACTTATTTCAGCATTATTTGAATACTTTCTTGTAAAAGACTAAGGTATTCGAAGTTTTTTTTTATTTAGACTCCTTGCCTCGTTCAAATAATACTCTTCTCAAGGAGTAAATATTTTATTTTTTGCAATGAGTTGTAAAGAATCAATCAAAAATATATAAAAGAAAAAGAAAATTATATAATTTTTTTTTCTGTCGCCTATTGTAGCTAAGCACAGAGAAAACCCAAAATTCTGAATACCGAAAATTCTCAAAACCCAAAATTGCGAAAAAACTAAATCCCCAAAACATACTGCTTCTTTAACAGTCGTTTGGTATGATCTCGACAGAGACCATAGCACTCCACTTCATATCTTAAGGCTTAACGCCAAAATTTTCAATCCTATCATCAGGAAACCCCAAAATCTATTACCTTCAGTTTTTAAATATAAGACAGAAAAACCTTTCATTTCAAATGAAATAAAGCAAGTGAGTAGGAACAAACACAATTCGAATATAATGCCAATACTGATACAGTCTAGATACTGTAAGATATTCTTCCACAATAATTAATTAGAGGATCAAATCAGGTATCGTTGATGTGATTGCATATTCATTGTTACTTCTGTAAAAAAAATTTATCATATCGATATTGGCACTACAATGTGAATCTTAATTTAATATGGTTTAATTTGTTAAATTTTTTATTCATATATGTAATTAAAAAAAAAATATATCTACCTAATACATTTAATAATTTTCAATGAAATTGCTATCTTCAAGAAAGATCAAGTCTTTATTTTAAACTTCATAAATAGAACCAGAATTTAATACCAATATCACACTACTTCCATCATTATTGTTTCTTTGTTTTGTCTTTGTCGCCTCTTCTTATACACTTCACCTTACCTACTCATTGTTAATTTTCCACTTGATGAATATCGGTTACAAGGTATAATGATCTAGGTTTAGTTCTTAATCAGGGCTTGACTATAATGCACTTCCACTGGCAGCAGCAGTTAGCATTCTTCTTATGGCATAAGACAATATAGTTTTCTATACTGGTTTGTTCTCGCAGAATTGCAACCAAAATGCATCTGCATTTACTACAATCATAATTTACAGAAAGCAGAAAAAGCACAGCAAAGATTTTATTCAGCAAACACAAATGCTGCTGACGGACGCCACCACATTCACATAATGCTGCACCAAACAACTACTGCCATACCATATGTCAGTGTACCTTTCTTTTTGCATTTCCATGGAGCAGGGAAAATCGGTCAACGGGAACCATGCACTATGGTAGCACCAGTTAACGTTCAACGACTATCATAATACGAACTCCAATTCAATTGCTGGTGATGGTTACTGCAAGAAGATGAAACTTTCTCTTTTCTTTTCTTCCAAATCACCCCCATAGAGGCGTAGACTATACAACCACAATTCACATCCAAGCCAAAACAATCTAACCAACCAACCAACCGACCCACCAACCGACCGGAGACACCGCCGCGCCGTCGTCGTCGTCGTTTTCGTTTTCATTTTCATTTGCAAATCTTTTGGATGCGAAAGATATCTCTTTTGATCGCTGCTTTTGTTAATAGGGGGAACTCAACGGATCAACGCCAGATACAGCAGCACCACTTCTTAAGATATTCACGGTCAAATGCGTCCAACGAGCACAAACCAACATTAAATCCAAATCTAAATCTAATGAAAGTGTTTCGTATTACCACCAAACAGCAATTTTTAAATGTGATGCTAAGATTTTTTAATTCGTTTGGCCACACACTTTAAACTGGTTGATTGTGGCTCTGGTTGCGGTTATGGGGTTGCTCATTGTTGGTGAAAGGAGAAGCGTTCAATCGAATTACTTTCGATTTCCATTGTATATGTATGCTTGCATTTAAGTAAGGTTTCTTTTGTCTTCTGATGCGTATTTCAAAATGAGATTTGATTAGGAATATCTCCTCCTCCACTCGTTGTAAAAGTGATGAAATCTTTTCTTTGTCATTCAGGAAGAGGCACACACTCACTACAACTACCGGAATGAATGATTGAATGAGCTTACAAGCTGTTATGACACTATACAATTATAGCCAACAATGTCTCATTAAGTCTTTATAACTTTTACTATGGTAATTAGATTACGAAACCGATTATAGGTAGTCGAGACAACAGCATGTTTCGGAGCCAAAAATTAACATAAGTTTATTTTGTTTTTAGTAGAGAGTGAGCCAAATTGATGAAACGTTTTTATTTTTAAGTGACATCATAAAACATAACACGAATAATAAGTAAAAATTGAGTTTGTAATAATGAATCTATTTACAAAACACATCCGGAAGTAATAACTGGTCAATGGCAAAGTAATTTAAGGCATTTAGTTAACTAACAACATTAAATTTAAACGTTGTTTCAATATAAAACCATAGGGCATATTCTAGCAGCGTTTAACCAGGTTATCTTAGCAACAGCTTAAATGATGACTTTGAATTTGGCCCTAAATGTATTTGCGTTCTTGTGTAACTGTGTTATAGCCATTAAGCACATCGGACCATTGTGTCATATCAGCCAATTTTTCGTGCTAAAAAAAAAATATCACCAATTGAACCGTATGGCAATACAAGAAAGTAAACTGAGACGGACTCAATAAATTTTTCCATGACTCAAACTGGTCACTACGTTTACTGATAACGAATATTATTCTCCACGGAAAGAGAACTTTAGTTCTGAATAAAATCAAACTCAAGAATTCAAGATTCTATCTGAGCTGTAGAGAGCCTACCACGTTTCCGATTTTGATGTTACAAGGCCAAAACCACAATTCAAACAAGCTAGAAAGACCTGTAACGCCTATATCCGACAAACCAATTATGTACATGATCAAAAGAAAGCAAAAAGTACTATCATGTCACAAAGGTAAAGTTTTTTTTAAGACCTCGAAATACACAAATCCGTCGTTCTGAAAACTCGCATAACATCTACGCAAGCTTCCTCATCTGTCCTATTCTTGATCTCTTTCCGAGTAGATGGAAATAGAATTTGTCGAGCCCGTCCCTAAAAAAGGCGAATCTTTTTCCCACTCCAACTATCGACAAACTGCACTTACGTCAATTTTTTCCAAGGTTATGTAAATACTGGTTAATAGGCAGCTTGAAAAATATCTCGAAGAATGAAAGTGTCTTAATGACCGGCAGCACCATCTTTCGTAGCAATAGTTCTACTAGCGATCTGATATATCTCACCGAACAGTAGCACAAATCTTTACAATGTTTTGGAAAGTAAGATTATTGTTATTGATATTTCAAACACGTTTGAAAATTTTGCTTTTGGGATCACCGATCTATTTTTCGTTGGACTAGATACCTTCGGACCTCTTAATACAAGTTTTATTGGATTCAAGTCTGATATCCACAAAATAAATGATGGTCTGTGCCAGGGCTCCGTTTTTTATCCCACTCTACATATTTCTTATTTTCATCAATGATCTGTTGTCTGAAACTTCTAATTCAATAATCAGAGCTCTTGAAAGAATTGTCCCATAGGGAATTAAAAACCGCGTAAAGTTTAATGCTTCTAAAACTAAATGCTGTCTTTTCTCGTTAAAGCACAATCCTACTCCTCAATATTTTAAAGTTTAGAGGTTCCACACCGCACTTTTGTGTTTTCCATATAAATTGTATGGAAAAAATCCGTAAAATCTCAATAATGTAATTTTAATGGTCCTTAACTTATGATTTTTTCTATAAGAGCATCCGTTTAGAAGAAATCGTTTTTTTTGAGAATAATTTGTATATATTCCATAATTTACATTACACAATTTATCCATATAAATTTTTTGCATAGAAAATTTAACCTCCTACAAAAAATGGTCTTAATATTTTTACCGTTAACTTAATCATTTCAAAGTTTACAGCTATCGAAAGTCATCGAATTAAATTCAAATACAAAAAATTTGTATTAATTTTACTGTTTAACATATTTTAGTTATAATTCACTCTTATCAAAAAACAACTTCCTGTAGAAAACAAATTTCCCTAACGAATAGTGCTCCGTTTTCACTTCTATTATTACAATTATATTTTATTATTATGAGAATTATAAAATCGATGGTTCCGATTGTTTTTTTCGTACCTTATAACAAAATAAAATAAATAAAAATCGGCATACATTTGAGAAACTACTAAAAAAACACTAAAAACATCATCATTAGAACTCCGCACAAAAATCAATTTGCCTCTGTCCTAGCAATTTTTTTGCATACACTTTAAAAAATCCTAATTATGTCTTGATCAGTTTTTCCCAAGTGAAGCCCCTGCTACACAGCAGCAAATTTAATTTTTTTGAAAATCAAATATGATGGAGTTTTTTATTTAATGAAAAGCCTTAACGAATTTTTGTGGTACCATTTACTCAAACGATTTCGAAAAATTATATATGACATAGTCACATTAGAAAGTCCGTGGGTAATTTTAAATAATTACCATTTAACACTTCCGAGCAAGGTACACACTTTTAAAAGTTAAATTTAAAAAATTAAAAATATATTATGCTTAAAATTTTAAATAAATCAAATTTACATTTCCTGATAGTTATTATAGTTGTGTCCGATTTCGACACAGTGCAAAATAATTGTTTTTATAACTCAATGGATTCAAAAATTATCATATTAGATTTATTTAATTAAAACTAGAAAACAAAACATATTAAAAACATATTGAAATCATATTTTTCAAATGACTCACTTAGTTCGAACGTACTTTATAATATTTTAAGCTTTATTTTGTGTTACAGATAGCAATTGGCAACTTCTTCTATCATAATTTGAGTTGTTTGAGTTCTTGATTTTATGTTTTCATAATGACCTATTTAATTAATTTATTTATAACAACAATCGGATATATATAGATACTGTAAAAAAAATACTCTTAACTTTTTCGATCTTAGATTTGCAGTAAAACTAATGACTATAGGTGAAAACTTTTTTGATAAAAACTTTAGACCATATTGCTTTTCATTTTTATTTGGTGAGTCGAATAATAATTTAGTAATCTATTTGCAATAGGTTTATGGAACCAATTTGTTGTTGTTAGACTTTTGTCTTGGCTTTTTTTGATTGTTTGATAGTTTATTTCGCTAGTTAAAATATCTTCTGTTTCATATTTAAAAAGATTGTTTCTGTCATATGATTCAAGAGCTGTTTTTAAAACATTTTTATCTTTAGGTATGTAAAACTGTTAAATGGTCATCCAGAATTGTCCAAAAATATATATTGGGGAAACGAAACCGAACAAAAATGAATGCAAAAAGTTCTAGATGATTCTTCCAATAAAAATAGTGCTGTCTACACATTCCAATCAAAACGAGCATACATTTAATTTTGAACAAACGTACATTTTGAAATTTGAAAGACATAAATTTAAACTCCACACTACGTAAATCAAATTGTAAAAACATGAGGATAATGTACATATGTACATATGTAATTACAAAACAAATGCTATAAATCAACCAAATAAAACATTAATCAAAACTTGAATTCACTAAAACCTATTTCAATACTTTAAAGCTTAATATTTTGCTTGTTTTGTTTAAAAAATTTATGTTCATATCAAACAAATTTGTCATTAATTTATGCATTGGACCACCTATTATTTTTAAAGAAATAGTGTCTTGGGTAATTGAATAATTTAAGTAATTTAATAGTATTAAAATGCTACAATATTTTTATTTTAGACCCTGATTATGAGGATAATCCTCGAAATGTTTATTGAACTTTTACGAGCATAACAAAAAATAACATTAATTATGTTTTTGTTTTAAAAGAAATCTCACATATTATGAAGCAATGATAACTTTAAAAAAAAACTTACATGAAAGATTATCCAGCATATACGTGAGTAGTTTTTGTGTACCATTAGGTTCGTTATAAATTGATAAAAATTCCTTCTGTAGTGGATTACCCAGAAGACCTAACACATGTAGATGAAAACATTTTCCTATTTCATAGGGAAGGACACGTAGACAATTGTGATTGAGAAGAAGCTCCCTAGAAAAAAAAATTAGAATTTAAATGTCTAATCAAAACTTTGTAATAGAATTAATTTATTTATAAAATACCTCAGTTGAATAAGTTCTCCAAGCTCAGCAGGTAAGCTTCTTAATTTATTACTAGACACATCTAAGGTGCGTAGATTAACTAATAATCCTATGTCTGAAGGCAACCTCATTAAATGATTATCATTTAAATAGAGAGCAGTTAAATGTTCAAAATGCCATAATGTTGGACTTATATTGCGTACATATCCTGCAAAATAAAATTAAATAAAATATTAATAACAAACACAAAAATAGTAGGTACTAAAGTGGGTTAATTATACCTGTTATCTCGATGCCGGTCCAGCAAGTTTTCTTGCCTGAAGCTGCTTCTTCTGGCGACATAATAATTTGCTGCCGTCTATTGCTGCTTTCATATTTGTCTTTGCTACGAGACATTTTGTAACAGTTTCCTGAATTTAAAATGATACAAGTTTTAAAAATATTCTTTTTCCCCACAAACTGCAGTTTTTTTTTTATTTTTAGCAAAATTGAAAACATAAAGAAAAAAATATTGCATAAATTTCCAAGAAAAAATAAAACTTTCTAAGCAAGATTATTTTCTAAATGTTTTCACAATAAATTTATTATGAGTTTTTATTATATATTTATTAAAACAACAAAAAAAAATTATTTAAAAAATATAACCTTTCATAATAACCGGTTGTTGGTAAGCGTGTCTGCAAAATATTAATATATAGATTAGTGAAAGAAAAAAAAAAAAGAAAAAATCAAACAAGCATTTCATATTATTTAAAAATAATAGAAACAACAATAGCAATAAAACAACATTGTAGTCAACATCAATATCACTACACACATAAAATAGAAAAATCTATGTAAAAGCCAAACTTAAATTCAAAGACATAAATCGTTAAAATGTGTACCTAACTGTGATTTTTTATAAACTAAGTTTTTTTTTTGTTTTATATTTAATATTTATTGAATTAAATAAAATATTAAATATTTCAAGCTGTAAAGCTGGATAATATTCTCAATTTATTATTGATCGATATTGAAATTTAGTATTTTAAAACTCAATTTCTTTCAAAACTCGTCGATAATATTCATTCATAAATATACTTATACATATATTTTTTCTTAAAGTTGACAATAGTCTGCTCTATGATCAAAACTTTATATTTTGTTTTATTACCAGACTTATAGTAATATATGCGTACTACGAACGCCGAAAAAGAAGTTTTAAATATTGCCAACGAATTTTAAACTACAGATTTTTAATTTTACACAATTTCCATATTTGATGGCAAAGATTGCGCCGGGCCTATGGACATGGACATGGTACCTTTTTTCGGCGTGTTTATTACGTCGGGACCGATTGATTTGCTTGTTAAATATCAAATTTCAATATTTTTTTTTCTCAAAGAGGTCACTCACTTTTTAAATTGTGACATTAATGAGTTTTGAAAATATGCATACAAACTTGTGTAAAAAGAGAACACCCCTATTACGGTTGTCAATGGTCAAATTGATCATTGATAAACGTAAAATTTGATTTTTAAAAACAAAACCCTTCAATTTGATTATTGACAACCGTAATAGGGATGGTAAATTGGACTGAAAAACCATGGTTTTAAATTTAAAATGATTCCTATTGGTCCGTTTAGAAATTGAGTGACCCTTTACTCTTTACTCTTTGAAACATTTTGATACTCGTTGCCAAAATAATTTTCGAATAATCTCAAGTTACAAAAAAAAACTCCGAAATTCAAACAAGTTTAATAATTCAAAGTGAAGGGGTGCATCGACAATAAAAGTATGTACCGAACTGAATTATGTCAGGTTTGATTTTTGATTTTCTTGTTTATCGTAGTGCTTTGAATGTGTTCTGCAAAGAGTGATCCTTGATTAAGTGTACGAGACATCAACTCATCCATAAAATTGTTGAGCAACATTATCGAAAATGATGAACTCGAAAAACGAGGTTATTCAACATTTAAGTAAGTTGGGCAACTAGGTGTACGAAGTTATTCAACTCTGGAATAAGTTAAAGAGTTGATCAACGAGGTGAATGAAGTTACTCAACATTTTGGAAAATTTGTCAAAATGTGTACACGGAGCATACTTTTTTTTTGTGCATATGACTTAATTTGTGTTCCACTTCTTGTTTGAAACTGAAATAGGTATTTGATAATTTTTATAGAGAATACTGACACAACCTTTTTCCGATTGTCACTGTCACAATTTTTGCCAGATTTTTGTAAAACCTTTACCTTCCCGACATATTCCACCCAAGAAATTTGTTTGAGCAGAAATTATTAAGACGGTCATTTTACATTTAAACGAAAGCCGATCTAATTTGCAAAATTTGTAATTTGATTTGAGAAGTTTTTTCTTTTGATTAATTCCATCTGTTAAATTCTTGACTGAAGTCAACACGTTTTCTCCATCGCTGAAAAAAAAAATTCCTCGCATTTATCACGAAACAGGAAAAGCCTTTCTAGCTAATTAGAGACTAGAAAATGTCTGAATTTAAGAATGAAATATTTAAAGGTGATTTTTTTAAGGAAAAGCTAAGTCCAAGAATGGGCTCGTTTAGGTCAAATAAGGGACTGCAGCCGCAACTGCATTTGTAGGAAATTTTTTGCGAGCCAATCAGAAACTATGAAATTGCCTTGCAGCCCTTTTGTGAGTGGAGATTTTCGTCATACCAAAGAATCCTTTGGTAATTGGACCTAGTTCGATTTTATTTTTTTAGTATTTTAAGTTGACACACACGAGACTTGCGAATTAGTCTCTTCTAAAGTATCATCATAGTCTAATGAACTGTCCAAGTTAACCTTTCATAAAGAAAAACACAATATTGACTACCTATTTATGTATAATGTACATTCAATATATGAAGTGATTTGACCAGCACATTAATTTATAATCGCTTTTTTTTATTATTTAAAAGTGTTTGAATTTTTCACACATAAGTTTCACCTAGTCTAAAATATTTTTGAAATAAATTGGCTTTAGAGTATCAAAATTTCAAGAGCAGGGAATTGTATGTTTGTTTAAATTGTAAGATTCTAATATGGCAACAGTCGAAACTTCCTGGGAAAGTTGTAAGGTTGTAATTTATAAGGTTTACAAGAAGCTATTAAAAATTAAAACAAAAAAGCTAATGAACCAAAACACGCGGGAGAAACAACAAAAAAAAATTGTTATATGTATTTAGGGTGAATGCAAGTAGATACATAGGTAAAAAGATTTATATTTTTTAATGGCAAAAGAAAAACAAAGAATGTATTTTTTTGTTAATTCGCAAACCTTCATCTACTTTTACCAAAAAGAAAATAAACTTTTGATATTCTTTTATGTTCGATAAAATATTACAAGTTATGCTGAATTCTGACCAAGAAAGTCGAAGATTTATTTGACGAATTTTAGACGAAAGTCCACCATACACACTGGAGACAAAGTTGAGATTTGCGAAATTTTAAATTCAATAATACATATATGTAGCTATATAATTTTTTATTTATTTTTCATCACCGAACATTGAACGACCCTTGTCTTCGAGATTTTTATTTGGCGTTACATTTTGTTTCAGTTCAGAGCAAAAAGGAAAAATTTATTAAATTTTTAATTTTTTATATCCAGCAGCATACAGTACCTAGACATTAACTATGATTTTATGTTTTACCACTCCGTAAGAATAAATTATTAAATTATTTTGTAAAGAATTTCTTTTTTGTTTCCACAAAAGAAAGTCGTTATTTTTTTGCTTGCACTTTGTTGAACAAAAAGAATATTTTTTTGTTTCTTTCTTTTCTTTTCGTTTCTTTTTTTTTTGTAACCACAATTTTTTTAGCTACTTCTTTTGTCACTGAATAAATTTTGGGAAATCTCACCACCGCGACCGTCAAGATGTAAGGTGAGGTGGCGAAGACGACGGCGAAGAGAGATTTTTAGATTCTTTTCTTGGGATATCAATTTTTATAAATCAATTCAAATTAGAAAATAAAAATATGTATTTGTTAATTTAAAATAAATATAAGATAAAGACAAGAACTTTTGTTGCGATTGTTTAGTTTTGGCTTTAAATTTCCATCTAGAAAATATGACACAACATAGCAAGAAAAAGCGAGCGAGCTAGGAGCCACAGCAAGAAAGAAATTAAATTCACCACGAAAGATTTGTACACTACTTTCGGGAAAAAGAAAAACAAATTTTTAGATGGTTTTTATTTATTTTTCGAAGGATATTTGATTATTCTAACACTATATTTGTTGTTGTTTTCACTAATATTTTCTTTTGATTTGTTTTCAATGTAAATATTTTATAAGAATTAATTTTGATGGCACAATTTACGAAGTTGACGCTGTGGATACCATTCTCGCGTCGCGTATTTTATTTTTATGGCTATTGGCTGGCATTAGTGTGTGCGTTTTTTTTTTGTTCATTTCGAGTGTGGTGAGTTTGATTTAACTGTCAAAAATAGCAAAGACTTGGACCATTTCATAGAACATAGAAAAAACATTTGACTTTCAGAACATTTGGCAGAGTTCAGTCAAGTAGGAACATAGAAATTAGCGAAAAGTTAATAGAGTCAGTTAGACCTTTGTATATTATAAACACAAATGAAAACACAAAAAGGCAACTACGTAAGTTATATTATAATAAATTAATAACTCTACTTAAAAAACAAACAAAATCACTAAATATACACTATATAAATGTATTTTTTTGCACACAACAGCACAAATAAAAAAACTAAAAAAGCAAAAAAATGTTTCGTTCGTAAGCGATAAAAAATAGTTAATTTTTTTACACAATTTTTTAGAATTAATTTGATATTTTGCAAACTAAAAAGCATAAATTTTATATTAAAAATAGATAGAAGCGACCGAACAATGAAAATTACTCAGATCACTGAATCTTTCAATGTAAAAAAATTATCATTTGCACTTGCAGACGAAATCCCGAAAGTTTTGCCAGCAAAAAATACTTTTAAACCAATCAAAATAAAGAAAACCAAAGCACAGTTTTCAATTTTCTCCATATCTTTGAGTACCAGGTAACGATAAAATAACAGTAAAAATAAAAATGTAAACAAAACCTTTGTATATGAAAACTATAGTACTCTCATGGTGGAAGTCGAATGGGGCGACATCTAATGTATGCGGGCAACCCCTACTCTTTTTTTTTTGCGGAGAGCTTATGGAAGTTTTAAATGATATTTATTGATATTTTTTGGATGCAATAATCCAAAAAATAATCTCCTCTTGCTCCTACCACCAATTTTCGACGCTTAAAGACTCACCAAATCGAATTTTACACCTCACATTTTGCAGCGCCACCACCAGGATCGGGGCAACCCTAAAAAAAACTCGCCATGAGAGTACTATAGTTTTCATATACAAAGACAAAACCAACAATAACTATCCTTTGTATATGAAAACTATAGTACTCTCATGGTGGAAGTCGAATGGGGCGACATCTAATGTATGCCGGCAACCCTTACTCTTTTTTTTTGCGGAGAGCTTATGGAGGTTTTAAATGATATTTATTGATATTTTTGGATGCAATTATCCAAAAAATAGTCTCCTCTTGCTCCTACCACCAATTTTCGACGCTTAAAGACTCACCAAATCGAATTTTACACCTCAAATTTTGCAGCGCCACCACCAGGATCCGGGCAACCCTAAAAAAAACTCGCCATGAGAGTACTATAGTTTTCATATACAAAGAACTATCAAAACCCACGAAAAAAAATGTAAACAAACGAAACCAAAACGGATTTTCCTTTATTCCCATTTATCTTTTCTTCCATTTTATTCATTTTTTTATATTCTCCCTTATTCACTCCTACTCTCCTAAATACTCAATATACCTTCTCTTTCTTAAAATATTTTCATCCACTCTCCACGCTGGCAAGATAAAATGTCTACACAATATCCCCTCCTTGAATTTGAGTAAGGGTTGCCGGCATACTTCAGATGTCGCCCCATTCGACTTCCACCATGATGGTACTATAGTTTATTATATACAAAGGTATTTCTTATTCTATGGCGACCCGTAAAATTTATAAAACTATGTGATTTCTAGAGAATTAACTTGGAATATTAAAACTATGTGTTTTTTAAAGTTACGTGTTTTTTTTTTGTCACATGAAATTTTAAATTTCTTTAAGAACTACGAAAATCCACAGGAAAATTTAAAAAAAGTTTAAAACTATGAAAAATTTGAATTTTTTGGAATTACATACTTAGTTTACTAAAAAACTTTTGAAAATTTTAAATTTCTTATGAACGATGAAAATCCACGTGAAATTTTAAACTTCTTTGTAAAAAATTAAGTTTCTGTTAAAACTATACACATTGTAATACATTTCCTGATACCTAAATGAGGTAAAAATCTACCTTCATAGAATTTTTAGAAGTTGTTTCGAATTTTTCCGTTATATTAAGGAACGGTTAAATTTAATCTGGCTTGATTTTTATTCGGCAGTAACACGTAAATTTTAATATTTTTTATTTGGCTGTGAAATCGGTAGGTAGAGTATAAATTTTATAAGAACAATCGCCGCCGCAATTGAAAAATAAAATAAGACCACTCTGACTACCTATAGAAAAGGTCCTGTTTCTAATAAGAAAAAAACAGTAAATACTTTAGTTTCTAGAAAACAGCAAAAATTAACATGAAGACAATTTTAATAAATATTATTAAGGTTTTATTTCTATGCAAGTCTTGTAAAGAAATAAATATTTTATATATATATTATACACACATTTATATGATATATAAAAAATTTCTTAATATCTAAAGTTTTCTTAAATAAGGGTTTCGCTCATAAGCAAATGCATAAATATTACAGAAGTGTTCATTTAAACAACAAAAACAAAATAAACAGATACTTATATTGGAAAATAGTGGTTGTAGGTTGTCATTGTGCTACACATAAAAATGTATAAATGCTTAAAATAATTACATTAAAAAAAAAATCTTGAAGGAATATTCTGTTTAAATATTAATTTTTTTTTTTCAAATAAAAAAAACTTAGCAAATATATTTGTTTATGAATAATACTTTGTACGGAACAAATTTTATATAGCAAACAAATTGTAATTAAATAAAGAACGAATATCCAAGTAGAAGTTAAGGAATATGATTTTTTACGAAGTGTGATGAATGATGATATACACAGTTCAGAAATAACCTACATAATTTAAAAGCTTAAATCACATTCATTTTCTATCGCTAGCCGCTAGACACAGGAAAACTACTGCAGTACGCTGGATTGGAAATATGGAGTCCTTGGCTTCGATTTAATTATATCTGTACGTATGTAGTTTTATTTTTTATTAAGATTACATAGACAAAAAGAAAATAGGAGATGATGATTAAAATAGGTTTTGTTTGCTTATTTATCTGCCTCTAATGACGTTTTTAAGTATTTTATCTAAATCAGACCTGAAAATAGTCGTCCACATCTCCATTTTCACTAGCAGTAGCACTCTCACCAGTACTCAGAAGCTTCGAGTCACTATTGGAATTCTTTCCATCTGTGCTAGAAGGTGTGCTGAGTGGCATGTCAGAGCTAACTGTAGCTGTATTAGTTGATTCTGTGTGCAATCTCTCGTAAGGATTCTCCAAGTCAAGATAACGCACTGATTCATAATTTGGATCCGAATCGCTACCTGTTAACGACTCATAATTACTCGATGATGGCAATAATTGATGACTGCTGCTGCTGAGTGTAGTTGAAGGTGTGTCACTACTTGTTTTAATTATAAGCATTTGATCCGCACTACTTTGGCTTGTTGAAGGAGAATTGAGGGGTTTTTCAAATGAATTTGGTGGAAGGGGCGGTGGAGGCGGTTGTGATAGTTTTGAGTATAATTCTGAGTTTTTTTCGTACTTGTTGTTGTTATTGTTGTTGTTAAAATTACAACTTATTGTGATGCTTTCTTTGAATTTCTGTGCTTCAGCTATGCTCGCATAATCATGTAGTTTAGTACTATCTTCGGTTTTGGGTTCTCCAATGCGACTGTAGCCGGGAATGTCTTCGTCGACATTATTTCTCTCCTTAACCTTGCTGTAGCCATCAATCATATCATCGAAGTCGATTCTAGGCTTTTCCATTACCTTAGCATAACCATCATCTGAGCCTGTAGTGCAGTACTTAGTAGGATGCAGTACCTCGTAGTTTGGATCATAGTCGGAGTTGGTTTTTCTTTGGGATTGATTTTCACTTGTCTTTACCAGAGTCTCATATCCAGGATCACTATTATTTGCTGAAGATTGATCGGGTAAACTTTCATACCCTGGTTCGTTGGCGGTTAATTTTAATACAGCATTTAATGAAGAATCGTTTGGATATTTAATATGAGTCACGGGTAGACGTGGTGGTGATAAACCTTAAAAAAAGAAATTCTATTAGTACAGAATTCGATCTTTAAATAAAGTTGCTACATATGAAATTCGAAAAAAAAAGAAAACAAAAAGGATACAAAAATAAAAGAATGAAACGTTCATGATCAAGAAAGAGAACAAAAATATTGAAATATTACATTTTTTAGATTTTACAACCTCAAGTCCAATTTGCTCAACGGAATAATAAATAAATCATTATATTATCCATAAATACAGGTTTCATTAAATAAAGCTTTAACAATTTAAAATACTATAGTTTCACTATTTTTAGAGTTCTTTGTTTGCATTTTAAGTATACTGTGAAAATAAGTTTTATTTACAGTTCTTATGTGAAAATAGGGACTATTATCGAAGAAATGCTGCCTTTAATAATGTTGCTATACTTTTTTTTTACCGTATGGATTAAAGTCTGGATAGAATCGAAAGCGTTGTGAGTTGCTTAGGAGTCCTATTAGAATATTTGTACCGAATTGTGGGGACACTTTTCAATTTATGTTAATTCCTATCGAAAAAACGGAAATAGAATATTTATAGTTATAATAGCCCAGAACAAGAAGCAGGTGTTTGTTTACGGAAAACATGAAATGGTTTTCAGTGTTCTCGTGGTTGTGTTAAATCTTGTACTTTTAATATATTTAACGTCTTTAATAAAAGGTAATTTTGTGAGCAGCGTATGTTTGAATTCAGGTCAGGTAATTTTTAAAGTTGTTGCTTTTTTTCCAAGACAACATTGAAATCCTTTGGCGATGGTTAAAATATCATTGTAACGCGTTATGGACAACAAGCAAACATTTCTTTATAACACAACTTTCTAATGTTATGTGTGAGATTTTAAAAACAAATATATTTAATATATTAATTTTTTGACCGCGTAATAAATTTAAAAAAAAATACTTATTATACTGTAGCTTGAGCTTTATTTCAGTTGGGTTTTTTGGGTACCGAAATAACTATAGCATGCTTACGTACAGCCTGAAATTCTAATCTTATATTATTATTATTATTTATTTACATATAATTAAAAAATTACAATGTAAATAATATATTGAGATAGGGCCTAGCAATTAGGACTTCCAGCCCTGATCTTGTGAATATATTGTTTATATGATAAGGTTAGCTTCGTTGAAAAAGTTGTAGATTTTGGATAGATTAGTTAGGTTGATTGTGCTAAGTATTGAGAAGGCAGTTACATCAGAGGGAAGGATAGAGTTGAATATTTTGGAGATATTGCAGCTAGTTTGACCAAGTAAGTGTGATATGTTCAAGTTATTGTTACATGTTGAGCAAGAGGTGGATTTTCTCATTTTAATATGTGCTGGTGGGTGGTTGCGGTGTGTCCCAGTCAGAGACGGGCGAAAGTTGTGATGTGTGGTTTTAAGGCAGATTTTATAATAAAAAAAATCAAAATCATTTCGATAAACTGCATTTTAGTTAACATTTTTAATAGCAGTTGCTGTCTCGTACTCAGAGTTTCAATTAAATGTGTTGCTCTAAAAAAAAAACTGCCGTGGGTATTGTAAGTGTTGCCGTTTTTTTATAGTTGTTTATCAATTTTAAACTAAAGTTGTACAAAAGTGTTTCCTTCCTAGATAATGTCAAAAAAAAACCCAAATTATTGATAAAATTATCTTAGAAAAATGCCGTGCTCCAAATTTGTTAATGAACTCACCCTGGCGCTACCTACAGTGTCCGAATTTTGTTATTTATTTTTGTTGTCAAAATATACATATATATAATGAACATTTACAAACCAAAATCAGCCAAATCGGTTCAGCAGTTTTCAACTTATGCGCTTACGAAAGAAAGCGTGCAGTTGGTGTGTATTTGATTGTTTGGGTGAACCTACATCCTTGCTTGATATCGAAGTAAACCTCTAACTATGCTTACTATTTCTATAATTTACATATCTCTTCAAAACTAGATGTTAAAAAAAAAAACATACATATATGTAATTTTAAACTTTTACTACTACAACAACATTTCAAATAAAAAAGAACACAACGAAGATGATACTTGAATGAAACTTGATGATTTCTTCACTTTTAACAAAACTAAATAGAAAAAAAACACGAAAAATAATCAAACTTTTGGCTTACTTGCTTAGAAATCATTTGGAATAACGTATAGAGGCTAGCATTTGGATTGACATTATTTTTAGATTCGCGCATTTTGTCAGTTCAGTGCATTTTTTGTGATTTAGAATTTTATTGGCTAATAGTTACCCCGTTCCACGAGACGTTCACTCTGCAGCATCTGTGCGTAGCAGTCTGATTTGCGATTTTCGATTGTACTTGATTTTTCTTTAATCTTGTCAGCTGGAATGGTCTCATAACCATCATCCTTGGTACAGTAGCTATTACTTCGTTGTCGTCTTATACCTGTTAATGGAGTTATTGATAAAAAATTTTTTGAACGAGGTCTGAATGAGAAATCTTACTTGATGTTGGTGGTTCGTGCATAACATTTATCACATAATCTTTAAAATTAACATTTTCGTTGGTAATTTTTGAAATTTCTTGTGTAGAAGCGTTGTTCTCTAACACTTTACGACCAAGAATAGGAGAGTTATTTTGAGAGGAAGAATTCTGCGAGAATTTGTTTTTCTTCATAACCTTAGTTTAAAAATAAGATAGTTAAATAAAATTACTTTTCGCTTGAAAGGATTTAACGTATCGTTGAACTTACTTTTGCATACATTCCTTCAATGTCCTTATCCTTGGACGGACTAAAATTTTTCTTTTTAATGGGAGAATCGTCGATACTACTCCCATCCTGCGGAAGCATACATTCGATCACAGATGCGACTGAGTTCCTACCCGAAGCTAAGGAACATGTTGATGTGAGATTTGAGTTGCTACTCAGGAATTGTTGATTTTTCGGAGTAGGTGGAAGAGGAGAATTCGCTTGGCGTTTCTCAGGTTTTGGCGAGCCTAAATTTCCCATTGAACTGTTATTAGATGATGAGGACGCTTGCCTCGAATGCATTTGAGCACGTAAACTATCTACTGGCGGAGGAATTGGAGTGCTGTCCGGTTTTATGCTGGTTCTTGTGCTACTAGTTGCGCTATCGGCACTGTCTTGCATTCTCAATGTCGAGTTATTTATATTGTTGATTTCAACTGCCACTACAATTGGATTAGATGGCTGAATTTGAGCATATGTCTCTGATCCACTAGTATATATTTCAGCTGCTACAGCACGATTATTTGGATCTTCAATAGCAGCATATGTTTCATCTGGAAAGGAAAGCGGAGATGGCATTGATTTTCTCTATTTTTATACTAATTAAATATGTCAAACCTGAATCATCAGATACCGTTGCGTAGTGAGAATCATTTCCTTCTTTAATTAAACGATTGTGACGAACTTTCGACTGTGCTAAAATATTTGCCAAGGGCTCCCGAACACTTATACTGGTATAACCTTCTGAAAAACTCCACGCGTTAGTTTTCTACCAAAAATTAATGTTTATTTTTTCAACTAAATTACTTGACGAGTCTTGTGAGTCTCCACTAAAATACGGCTGCTGAACAATCGGAGGTGTCATGTATGGAAGATCTTGACTCGCCGACACCATTCCAGCAATCGCAGATGCAGCAGCGATCATTTCTTGCTGAGCATCTGCTGAGCCGGCTAAGAGACTTTGATTTGATCCACGGTGGGACTCTGAATTATCATTAGATAAAACGCCAACAGTTTCAAATGTAAGCTGACTGCTACTTCCGGCAACTGCAGAGCTTGTACTGGGAGCATTAAGTTGAGCATAGGGATGCTCCATATTGCGAACCTATTGGAGTTAGAAAAATGTGTTTGTAACACAAGATGTATTTTAACGACGGCTTAGATTGAAAAGCTGTGAATGCATGCGTGCTTACTCTACTTACATAATAATATTGCTAAAAATACAAAAAGCTATCAAATCTCATCAATTCTTTTCCATTTTATAATATCGTATTTAAATGGTTTTTTGTGTTGTATATTTCAAACATTTTTCTTTAAAAAACGATTATAAATGGACTGTTTTATTTTTCCTCTATACCAACAATACGTATATGTTTGTATGTTTTCAGTTTTTTTCTGTCGCCGAAAAAATGGATATCATATATTTGTTAAAGTTATACCTTAGCATAATCGTGGGGAGAGTTTTTAACTCTGGAGTATGGTGAACTGAAATCATCGGCCTGACTTATCGAACTGTGCTGAGATACGCTTGTCTGTTTCTTTAAGCTTGGATTAGCTAAAATTAGAACAGAAATAACTATATGATAAAAGAAAATATTTCAAAATTAAATTTAACGAACGGCTTTTATCCTGAGTTTTGCCAGCCAGTTTATCAGCCACTGTCTCATAAAGCTCCGATCCATTATCTACAGTATCGTTTATTGGAATGTCTGGTAGACTTCGATGAGGTGCACTGCTAGCTCTATGAATAAAAAAAATAGAGTTTTATATACTTTCAGACATTAGAAACAAACCTCTTCTCTGAATCTCCGTTAGATATCGTTGATAAATTTAAATCATTTTGAGATGTTGCATGGTCGACATTGTTGATAATAATATGGTCGTCAGGATTCTTAAGCTTCACCATCCCTTCCATTCCCATGAATTCATTTCTGAAAATTCCGAACGAAAAATATTTATTATCAAAGAATTTGATAACCAGTGTTTAAATTAATTTTCAGTGTTCTCTTCACGACAGATGGGTAATTAGTGCAGAAAGCGCTTTACTGTGGATTTAAGATTAAGATAAGATTTATTTCCATTTCAATTTTCCAATTAGTGTCATAGTTTTCTATTTTCCATAATTATTTTCAAATATAATAAAGTTAAACATACAATGCTAAGATATTCAATTTTCAGTTCTGGTGCCAGGAGCTGCCGCAGCATCATATCTTATTGCATTACGAACACCTTACAAACAGAGTAATCTCAATACTTTGAATGCGTAAAGATGGAAAGGAAAATAAGGTTCCCATTTCGAAGTTCGGTATTCTAGACAAGAGTTTGCTAATGCATAGTAAATTTATGTTGGTTTAAAATATTTTGTTCAACGCTATTTACATAATCTTTTTAAAAACCATGATACATATATGCTTGCCATTTCAGTTTTGAATCTAGGGCTTCTGTATAGCCGTAGATTCACCTCTATTCCTATGCGCATCCAAGAAGCATGGAAGAATCTGTGAAACCGGGATGATCACAATTTGCATCGCGAAGCCCAACATTTTGCTCTGAAAACTCTTTTGACATTTGCACCATTTTGCAGGGTAGATAGATCATTATTCATTCAAGGCAGATTCAAAAATTGGTATGAATATAATCCAACAATCGTGTATGAAAATGGCGGTTGCTCTGGCTTAATTTTATTCAAGGAGTCTAGCAAAAGGTCTGGCCTGCTTTTCTCGTTGGTGTAGGTGAGTTATGCGGTGAGAAAGTTGTTAAAAAATTCTTTGATAGCAGGTCGCTGCCTATTATAAGATTGATACGAGGGAATCATCTTTAAAATTTTGTCGAAACGAAAATAATTACTGTATTTAAGTTAAATCAGTAAATAACGGAACAATAAACAAATATTTTTGGAGTTTTTAAAGATCTTTTCGACACAACTTTTTTATAAATGAAGGAAGATTAAATTAAATTGAACTAATTGAACATAATATCATAACATTTTTTTCACTGCAATTTTGTTGCATGATTAGTGGGTCAGTGGCGTCCACGTTAGTGTGTATTCTATGACCATGCTACCTACTTTCTCCATAATTGATATGGTAGAAAGGTCTTCATATAATGGAAAACAAAGTTTTCTTTCCTTCAACAATGGAAATAAACTTCAAAAGTTATAAGAACTCATAAAGTATGAACAAACTCACTTAGGAATCTTTTTCTTGCAACAAAGACAAGCTGCTAGCATCATAATAAATGTTAATGTTACATTTATCGTCATAAAAGCAATGTAAAACGTTGAGTAATCCATTTCCATGTATAATTAGTTTGTAATTAAATTGTCTGCCATATCACGTTACATTTATTTTTCTACTTTTCTCTATTTCATGGTTTTTTTTTAGTTTGTATGTAGATTGTACATGTTGAATTATTAGTCAAGTGTATGTTTTTGTTAGTTTTAATTGACGTGGGTAGATTCAATATTGTTTATTTATGATTTTAAACACAAAAATATAAATAAATATCACTTTGCTTGCACTCGAATTGATAAATCTCAACTCAAGGCACACCTTTCACACAAATTTGACATGTAGCATGTCATAATTTTTGATTTGTCGCGTCGATATCGTAAGATCGTAAATGCAGCCATGTAACTTGGGTACGTTCAAAGAGTTGTAAAATAATGTAGGATATGCTTTCAGTACTGTATATTAAGCATGAAACAGATTAGAAATGCGGCAACCGGCGCGATCGCAATACCAAAAAAAAAATTAAATAGGTGAAGTGTGAAGCACACTGCTCTTGTGTGATGTGTCCACAGTATTATAGTAAGATTTTATATGAAATACAAATCAAAGTTAAATAATACTCTGGGTAGAGATTTCACTTCTTTGGGGGTTTAATTTTTAGATGTTGGTAACTATTTGGTGATTTCACGAGTTTGGATTGCTGTGCATATAGAATAGGACACTGTCGACTTATGGAATTCAATTAGTTTTACACATTTATTTAGTTTAATTATTAATTATTTTTTTTAGAGAAATTTTAAGGTAAATAGCTCCATATATAGATGACAACCTATATTTTCACAAAAGTAAAATTTTTCGTTCCATCCCAAAAAAAAAATAGAATTTATCAGAGTTTTTTCGTACGGCTTTTTGTGAATTTTGTCTTTATCAATTTTGGCGTTCGAACAATAATAAAAATCTAGTGAATATCACAAAATACCGTTCATTTTTCTACTACTCGACTCTACGGTAACTTTCACCAAGGCATTGTATATAAAACCTATAGTACTATCATCACGATGGTTTTTGTGTTGTGGGGTGTGGTCGTTTGAGGGCGCACTTGTATATACACAGAAACAGCAACCAAAAAATTAGTTAGGGGTGTGATCGCTAGGTGGCCGACGTGTGGAACGTGTTCATGAGAGTACTATGCAAATTTATATACAATGACCAAGGTACAATTTTCTACTATGCACATTTTTTTAAGCTTGGGCAAACTGATTTATGTAAGTTATATAAGTTTACGAACAATTTTCTACCTGAGCCTGAACTTGAAAAAACAACACCATTTCACTTGAGGTAGGAAACATAAAATATGGCAAAGGATTAACATAAATAAATACATACATGTTTTTCATTTTGGTTCAATGAAAGGCAGTTTTTGTCATGCGGACCTGAATTGCAGAATGGTTTCTTGTAGTCGGTCCTCCAATTATATGGCATAAGTATGAGCTTAGTTGCATTATAGTTGGGCCTTAAGTTTTTTGCCCATTTCCAAAATATGTGTATTAATATTTTTAATTACTTTTTCAATTAATTTTATTATTGTGTACAAGGATTTTTGTTTACAAAGATGAAACTTACGCTTCCTGAATTGTGCCAAAAATGTGTATATGTATATTCATTCTGGTGCTTAACTGTAAACTTTATATAGCTCACTGAATGCGTTCAATTTGTGAAGAAAAACAAATCAATTTTTAAATATATTTTTAGAAATCTTAAAATAGATACAAATTATAAACAAAGACAAATGTTCTAAAACATTTTTAGAAAGTATTCAGTTTGTTGTGATATTCGAAGGTGAAAATGCCGATTAAACTTGAAATTTCGTCAACAGAAAAGCACGAAGGTGATGCTGTGTGCATTGCATATATTAATAATCACGTTTTTAGTGGGGGTGCTGATGGAAAAATTAAAGTATGTAATTATTACTAATTATGCATAACTTTTCTAAAAAAAAAATAAATACTGAAGGTATGGGACAGTAGCCTGAACTTGAAAAAAACTATTGATATGCATGAATCATACATATATTCGATGGCTTTCAATAAGAGTGGAAAGTTGTACTCGAGTAGCTGTGATGGATCGGTTAAGTATATTAACGACCCTGCCAAGAACGATCAAATCGAGGAACTAGTTCGTTGTGATGACTCTATTAATTCCATGTACTGTGATGGTGATCTTCTTTATACAGGAGATGATAAAGGTGTCGTCACCAAATGGGAAAATGATAAGATGCTTTTTAAATACAATATTGTAGAAGAGGTTAAATCTCTAGCGGTGGAAGGTACTTTAATATATACAGCCAGAGATCTTGATGTAGTTGTTTCGGATGCGATGCCTGGAAAATCTGGAAAATACACTACGAAAGCTGTTTTTCCTGGTCGAGCCCCCTTAACTCTTTTGGGAAAGATGGTAGAGAATAAACGATCCTATATTGCTTTTACGGATCGATCAGGAAAAGGATTGGTTCTGGCAAAAAATTTATCAGGAGAAAAATTTTTAACTATTTGGGAATTGAACGTGAGTATTTAATAAAAAAAGTGTAGTGTTTGATATAAGCATAATAACTTGGTGCTGTAATTTTTATACCAATCTTCACCGAAATATTTTCATACATCTAAATTACTTTTTGTTTTTAAGGACTGCCATGAAATGATCATTAACTCGATTGTTGGAACTGATACTCATTTATTTTCTGCTGGGTACGATGGTAAGATAAAGTGTTGGAGTGACATCGACAAACCAAAACCAACGCAAATGGGGGAAGCCGATGCTGGCAACTGTATTAATTCAATCTGTCTTGGAAGTGGTGCTCTTTATGCAGCTTGTTCTAATGGCACCATTCAAAAAGTAGTAATTATATAGAAATATGTACACATAAGTATAATAGTATATAGGTAATAAAAAAAAACACATAAGTCGTGCGGATTCCTAGCCAAGCAAAACAAAATGAACGACTGAGTACGAGTAGCACTTCCTTTTTCTTATGAATCTACGATCACATCACTCTTCGTCTTCAGTTTAAAAACTTATATTTATTTAATTTAAAAAGAAATGCTACTTTTTGTGTCATGTCACTTAATAGGGCTTTAAGTACATACTACCTATAAAAAATAAAATCAACACAATGACAAATCAATCAATCGAGTAAGATTTTATTTTTGTCTTTGGCGGTTGGCGGTGTTCACATATAAATTAAAGGCTTGCCCAGACCAATGCGAAACATTCGGACAGGACGCGATGAAAGAACAATAAAACACGTTGCTTTGATAAACAACAACACGTTGTTATCTATTATTGTTTTTTAGAGCCGCACCTTTAAAAGTACTTTCAGTTGCACACCATGAACTGCGGGCAGCCATTCTAGGAGCACCATATGCATTGTATATAAAACTTATAGTACTATCATCACGATGATTTTTGAGTTGTGTTGTGTGGTCGTCTGGGGGCGCACTTGTTTTTACACAGAAACAGCAACCAAAAAATTAGTTAGTTGTGTGATCGCTTGGGGGACGACGTGTGGAACGTGCTGATGATAGTACTATGCAAATTTATATACAATGCCCACGGTACAAAACGGGAGCTACGGGAAGGGGCTGCGAAATAGATTAGCTCAGACCTTTACTACAAGTACTCAGCCACAACAAAACAGTTCATCCTATCATAACAACAAGAACTCCAAAAGATGAGTTCCTATATTCTATGCTTATATGCAGAAGCAGAAAATATTATAAACTCCCCGCATCACCTATCGTTTATTTGAATAGACTGCAAATCATGAAGCTTATATAACCTTTTTTATTTGGCCAGTTTATTTCTAAGATCTCAGAGATCTTCGTATTCTCAGAAATATAAACAAAAATTCTCATACAAATTTCTCAATTCTACTGTCAAAACTCTGAGAATGAAAATTTTTGGATTCGATTTCTCAATTTTACAAAATGACAGGTTTTTTTTACTGTTCGTTTATACAAACACAAAAACGTTTCAACGGAATAAAATTGTTTTCAAATTTATGACAGATGACAGAACAATTTTTGTTTCTTGATAAGGGGCGAGTTATATACATAGTGCATTAAAATTGTCATTTGTCATCGATTACTTCAGCTTATGTGTTTCAAATCGATCGAGAACTTACTAAATAATCCATCAGAAAAATTTTCCTGATCCATTTTCCTGTTCACTATAACTCGCCCCTAAAGTTGTTTATATTCATTCTCAATCTTTGTTATTTTCACTGATAATATTCTCAGAGATCTTAGAAATATAAACTGGCCAGTTGTCTCAAAGTCTTTATTGGAATTTAAATACGACGTGATAGTGCTACTTAAGAATTGGCCTATCTCACTCCAGTTTTCGAACCGCTTCTGGAAGCACTTGGTAGCACAATTATTGCCCACATTTACCAGACTTTAAAAATGGTTTATATCGCAAAACATATTCTGAGCGTTGTCAAAATCAAATGAAGATTTCAAACCTAAACTTCAGAACAAAATACATGTTTATTAATGTCAAATTGTACAAAATGAATTATTACTTATCAAAATTAAAAAAAATACGATATAAATATGCAAGCCCAATGTTGCCCGCATTCTGTTGACATTACACAACAGTCTACTACTCATTCAGCCGACATCAACAGTCCCGAGTCCGCTTTCTGTGTGACTGAGCCCTTAAATGAAATTTTAATTTTAGTAAAGCATATATTGTTCTGAATCAAGTCATTCTACGTTATTAAAATTCTATATAAAAATTGATTACGTCATTATTTCTATCACTTGAACACAAAACAGAAGAAATAAAATTCTGAAACTTTCTTTTGTGACAGCTCATTTCTTAAAAAAACTTTCTCGTTGGGTTGGTTCTTCTTCAGCAGCAGTCGTCGTGTACATAAATTCAAGTATAAAAAATTCTTATTAATTCCTCATTTCTACAAAAGAAAAGTTAAATATTCTTTCATCACAATGGGACTCGTATACAATATAGGTGTACGTTTAATAAACTTTTTTGTATTTTTTCTCATCGTAATTTTACTACCCGGCGTTCCGCCACGGAACACTTTTCCCTTTTCGGCATTCACGTAAGTTCAATGACATTTTTCCATGATCAAAAATATATATAAGAATTTAATTTAAAATAGTGTGACACCTGCTAAAGAACTTAAGGGTGCGCTAGAATCTAATTTCCACCTTGAAGGTGCAGAAAGGTTACTCGAGGGCCGTGTCTATGGTCCTGAACATTTGTTGGCAAGAAAAAATGAAATCTATACGGGTATCTACGGTGGCGAGGTGATTAAACTAACTGCAGATCATGTTACACATGTTGCTAAGTTCGGACAACCTTGTGGTAGATACAAAACAATAGATAATTTACTGCAATATAAATGTTTAATCGATGATTTAATTATTTTTTGCAGAAGAGATCTTCGAAGAATCACGCTGTGGACGACCTTTGGGCTTAGCTTTTGATACACTCGGTAACAACTTGATTGTTGCCGATGCTTATTATGGACTGTGGGAGGTTAATCTATCAAACGGAAAGAAGAAACTTCTTATCTCAGCACAACAAGAGCTAGACGGCACAATTAAACGTAAAGCTAAAATCTTCAATGCTCTTGCAGTCGATAAAAAGGGCGACATATACTGGACTGACTCATCTTCCGATTTCTTGCTTGAAGATATTGCATTTACGGTGTTTGCAAACCCATCAGGAAGGTAAGTGTGTAAATATAACATGTATCTATGTACTGTTTACGTTTTTATTTATCATTTTTATTATTACCACAGTATATTTGAGTAAAACAAGCAAGCAAAAAATAGATTAAAGTTCAGAGTAGAGTTTTATCATGAAATCTATGCTTATAAAACTCAAACTATAGCTTTTTCCTGAATGGTGCCCAAGTGGAATTGTAGTTAATTGCGTTTTCAAGTGAGATTTGATAATGTAATCTGTTCAATTTATCCAGAGTTAAGCAATTTTTGTATAAATTCTCCATATTAAATTTTAAAATCGGTATTTAGCTAGAAAGGTTTGGAGTCGGAAAAAATGTTCACAGGCAATTCATTACAATTTCAGTTGGAATCGGATGTAATTTACGAAAAATTGATGGTTTCGAGTTATAAGAAACAAATTACCATGTTTACAGGTTTTTTTTTAAATGCAGATTAAAAATGAAAACTTATTTCAGAAATGTTAAAATATAAATTTTAATTTATAGGATATATAAAGATGCCGCTAGTTTATTTTACTCTATACCTTTGCTCAATTAATAACGCTCATGTCGCTTTAACTAAGAGCAGAACGCATATAAAAGGCGTCATCATTTGCAAAGATGTGTACGAAGAAGTCTGTACAAGGCATAGAACCGTCTACTGTATCATGACAATTCTTTACTCAAATTATGCTTTTGGTGGCCAACAAACTGCAGCACTCTAGTTCATATAATACGCTATATTTTTTTGAAAACTCAAAATTTTGAAAGCGGGTTCATATTTTTATTTTTAAGTTTAAGCTGTGGTCGTAATTTGTAAGATTAAAATATCGCATTCAACAACAAACTCATGAAGTCATGATATAAATATGATTATAGCTAATACATTTATTTATTTTATTGATTATTGATAAATTATTTTTGCTTTAGATTATTCCACTACGATCGTCAAAAGAACGAAAGCAAGTGTCTCCTTGATGAATTATTCTTCCCAAATGGAGTTGCAATTAGCCCAAATGAAGATTTTGTTGTTGTTGCTGAGACTGGTGGATCGCGTTTATTGAAATATCATCTTAAAGGTCCAAAGAAAGGACAACAAGAAGTATTCGTGGATGGTTTACCAGGAACCCCAGATAACCTAACACCAGATAGCGAAGGCATATGGATTCCACTCCTAATTTTCAAAGATGCTGATCATCCATCACTCTTTGCTATTTTCTCAGAATTCCCATCCATTCGAAAATTCGTTTCTCGTTTGCTGGTTCTCTTCGAATTACCTTTCCGTATGATCAATAATGTATTCCCAAATGTGTTGACTCAGAGATTTATCCATTCGATTGGCCATGGTGAAGTGGTTGTGCCCTTTTTGCCAAAACGTTCGACAATTGTTCGTGTTGACTGGAATGGAAATATCGTGGGATCTTTGCATGGATTTGATAAGTCAGTTGGACATGTTTCGCATGTGCTTGAGCTTGAGGATAATTTGCTTTTGGGATCACCTTACAATCGTTTCATTGCTAAAGTTAAGATGCCAAAATCGCCTCAGATTAAAGTTCGCAATGTAAGGTATGAAAATGCTAACATCGAGCCTGTTGTCCCTGTTGTTGCGAAAACTACAACTACTACTGCTAAGCCAACAACTACAACTACTACCCCAAGGCCAACGACAACACCCAAACCAATCACAACTACTCCAAAACCGACTACAACAACTCCAAAGCCATCTACAACAACTCCAAAACCCACAACCACCCCGAAACCAGTAACAACAACCCCGAAACCAGTAACAACCACCCCAAAACCAGCACCAAAGCCGGCTGCTAAACCAACCCCAGCACCAAAAGCAGCAACCAAGCCAACCCCAGCTGCTTTGCCTGCTCCTACTCCTAAACCTACTCCAGCTCCAAAACCGACGCCTCAAGCCACACCTAAAACAGCACCTCGTACCCCACCCAAAGACCCAGCTCCAATTGTTGAAAAAATACCTGAAGACACAAAGCCTCCGGCACAAGAGAAATTAAAGGTTATCAAAAAAGGTGGCGAGCACGGGGAGCTGTAGGAAGGTAGACTAGCCATATAAACTTTCGTCCGCCTATGACCAGGCAAAGCGCAAAGTTTCACAAAATACATATGTAAATCAATTTGAGCTTTATGAATATACAAATTGTCCCCCTCACCAACACTAATATATACTTAGATATTTCTTAAAGTTCATAGATGTAATTAAATTTAGAGAATCTTTAGCACGTTGCCTACGTTTGTTTAAACACATAAGCAAAAACAAATCTCTTTTATTTTCTATTGGTTTTTGAATTAATTGTGATCTTTTAATATTGAAATTATTTTTTTTTATTTTCTACATATCTTACCTGTAAAATTAAGTATAATGATATAGCAAAACAAATGCTTATTTTTAAGAGCCTGGTCATTTGTTAAGAAGCAATTAATTTAAATTTAATTTCAGTGTTAACAAATGCTAAGGCAATTTCAGTTGCAGGGTTATTAGAAGTTAGTAAATACGACATGAATTGTAAAATCCTGTATTTAAAAAATGAAATACATTCCTTTTATTGAAAAATATTCTTAATTTTTAAGTGCTGGTATCTGGGAATCCAGAGACCATTTTTGAATTCCTCCAAGTTGGGTCTGTTAAATAAACACTTTAGTAACATACGCAGAACCCTCGGTGTGATGATAATCCGTCCGTGGACTAGTAAGTTATATTTTTAGACTTACTGAGCTGATTTATATTTTTATTTTTAATATGGTGAAGTTTCGAGGACGGAGGTATTAAATGGTAATTTTGAAAAGGGGGTAAGCAAATAGAGTTATTAACAGGGGTGGAATCGGCTAACGCGATTGTTGATTGTCGCTTTGTTGATAGTCGTTTTTGATTATCAACTCTGATTTGCTCTGTGTAAAGTGATCAATAAAACAGGCTGAGTTTTTGGCAGCACTTACTGTGAGAAACGTCATTTTGTTTCTCTTATTTATGTATTTGCTTTTATTTGACAATATTCTACAAACAATTTATTTGCTTTAGAAATTGAATCCAAAATAACGATGTTACTCACAAAAATGTATGAAAACGATATCTAATTAGCTGTCGCTTGAAATACAAGGAAAAAACGATTGTCGATTTGATAATCACCTTACATGGAGCAAAAGTATCGTTTTTGATTATCAACTATCGCGTTAGCCGATTATGCTCGTCAAAAGTTAGTTGGTGAATTATTTTACTTTGGTAGTGCCAATTCAGTAACGTAAGGGGCAGCTTTAACACTGAATTTAAATAATTCATAAATTCTTGAACCGCCTTAAAACAATAAGTGCTGCTACATTTTTAAGAATTTTTTTATTTGATTTATTATTTATTAAAACTTTTCATACACAATCATAAAGTAACTACTTCACACCATTTTAGAATTTTATTTATATTAATGTAAAGTTGCTCGACTAATTATTATAACTAAATCCTGTATTTGAAGTTTTTATTTTAATATTTCACTCAAACATATAAATTGTAAGGTACTGACCCTAAAAAAATATAATATTTAGAGATTTTCGGATAAGCTACATTAGTTTCAAAAATTAATAAATTGTTATGCAGCAACAGGGCTTTAAAAAAATTCGAATTTGCATAAGTTGTGACAAAAATTTAATGAGCAATTAAATATATAGTATAAAAAAATACTGCACATATTAATAAATTGCCCCTCCTACCTAAACGGGGAGAAATAGACCTTTCAAATACGATTTGGTTTCATATTTTGTTCCAAGCTGTGCGCCCTAGCCTTTTGTCACATCAATTGCAAATCACCTTGTATATTATACCAATGAATAATACTGAAGGGACGAAGAGTATAACACAAAAATCGATTGCTACAAAATTGGATCGCTTGAAACATTTAACTTTGATCAGAATAAAATAAGCAGTATTTTTTCAACGCAAGGATAGATGCATACCAATATTTGAAGGAGGAACAACAACCTTGTTTTTTTGCTCGAAAACGGTTGTTCGATTAAAAAAAATTGTATATATTAAAAATGAAATGAAATACATTTTTTTTCGAAACTTCGAGAAGTTTGCACGAGCCAAGGATAACAGATATTTTTAACTCTCTTTTACTTAGGCCGGTATTCATCGAGCGCTCTTAAAGTTCTGATCCTCTTAACTCAAAAACCCTCACTGATTAGGTCATACAAATTTCCTTTTCATGAGTGAGGAATTGATGATATTTTGACTTAAGAGACTCTTAAATTTAAGAGCGTTTGGTAAATATAGGCCTTATTCTTACTGCTATATTGTATTGTAAATGAACTTTTAAATTTCAGTTTCATTGAAGGAAGTTAAATCAAAAACTTAAAACCACATATAAACTTATGTTTATAAAAATGGTCGCGTTTAATTTGATTAGGTATAAACTAAACATAAAAGAGCATTTTAATTCGTTAAACATGATCCCCCTTTCACCTTTCAAAGGAAAACCGATGAATTTTAGATAGCTTTTGTGTATTACGTGTCGTCAACGATTTGAGTCTTTTAACTTATTGCATCATTCCATCATCGCCTTTACTCATTTATCCGAAGTAATACACATACATACCTTTATACTTTCTTTCTCTTTTTAATCTTTTATTAATATCAGAACTATGTTATGTGCCATTATTTTATGGGATAAAAGAATATCTTTTGGATATATAATATTGTTAAAAAAAAAAAAAAAACTCTTATGAATTACTAACATGAGATTTTTGGAAATACCACGGGAATGGAAACATAAATAATCGCTATTTGCTCAAACCAAATTTTAAATAAAATGAAAATAAATATACAATATTAAAAGTGATCCTCCTTGAATTTCGGAGGCTTGCTATATGGCTGAGTTGTATGGCCGCGCCATTCTTCGTCATCCTGATGACACTCTTTGAAACAGGATCTGCAAAACAAATCGCCATCACAACTTTGGCATCGTAAAACAGCATCTTCATTGCATATAGTACACCAAGGAAGTTCTTCTGTAGCTTCCGTTGAATGTGCTGATTGAGCGGGTTGCAATTGGTCTTCTGTTAAAAGGACATCACTGCTACTTGCAGCGGGCAATCGAACTTCATCCACGTACTAAACGACAAAATATAAAGAAAAACAATTGATATTTCTTTAATTAATTTTAAAAAGACATACGCGTTGAATTATGTTTTTAAGTATGGTTTCATCATCTTCTTCATTGTCGCTTGGAGTATTTGCGTCTGATATTGGTTTTTTATTCTCATCAGAGGGATCTAAATCTCTCAATGCTGCTAAACGCCTTTCAATGTCTGATATGGGATCACTGGTCCCTACTTCGACCTTAGAATCAATATTTTTTTCTTCAACAAATTGTTTCAGCAGATCATTTGTCTTTTCCTGTTCAGTGCGTTCATCCGTCGAGAGGAGAATATTTTTTTTCGAATACTCCTTGGGTTGGAATCCTTGCAGATTACACAAACGCAAACGAAGGTTTTCTTCATCTATAGGATCATCTCTGTTTCCCTTGAGACCTTTGAGTCGTCTTTGTATTTCTAGATCTAAGTTGTCAGTAATTTCATCAGATTCTATATTTCTATTGGAGGATCCGATGGTATTTAAAGAAATGGGCTCTAAAACAGGACCTAACGAAGTTATGGGATCAGTTCTATAATATAAAAAGTTAAAATATTGTGCAGTTAAAAAAATAACAAATAAATGTTACATTTGAAATATTTCATTTGGTTCGATTTTAGTGCTACGATTTTTTGGGTTTAGACCGGATTCTCTGTTGATATCAGTTGTTCCAAAAGCTTTGAGTGTTTCGTAGCATCTCAAGCAAACTTTTTGTTTTTGATTATTCCGACGGGGAACTTCAATTTCATTTTTAAGGCACTTCAGACAAAAGGAATATCCACAATTAGCACAACCGGACTGCAAGTTATATACAAAGCGGTTATTCAAAATATAACAAAAAGATTGGTAATTAATTTTTGGAGTTGATTTTCTAAATAAATACTGCATTCCAACCTCTTTGCAAAAAATTCCATATTTGCGCATACATGCATAGCAGGACATTTTATTTTGCAAATATTTTCTTGTTAATAATTCTGTACTAAATCAGTTTAAACTAATATTTTTATGTATTTATCAATAATACTTTAATAATACTTTATTTTTTAAGGGAAAATGCAAATTGGAAAACCTTCTGATAGCATTTGACTTTTGACCTGTAGTAGTGTGAGTAGTGTAGTGTGTTCTTTTTCTCTACTTTTTTAATGTGACAGTGTGTCAAAAATTTATGTTGAGTTGCCGCTGTCGGGTTAAAAATGTTACACAGTATCATTGTATGTATATAAAACCTATAATATTATTTTGAAGAACATTCGATTGTTGCGCCTATGTCGAGCTAATCCCTTCTATTTTTCTAATAGCGATATGTTGATATTATGCTGCCAGTGAACATTGCTTATTCCATATTGACACTTGGTACCACCGCACCTGGCAGTTAAAGCGTGAACTTGCAATTGCAAATACATTTTTTTGGTTTGACGTTCGATTTATTTTCCATAAGAAAAAACACAAAAGGGCTAGAAAAATATTCGGCCCTATCGAGATAACCGTCGGAGCGGAACTTTCTCCTCAACGCATCCTTCGTCGGAGATTCTATTTCGGTTCGAAGTAGCTGTCTTCAGAAAAAAGAAAAACTTCCGCACCAAGAACTTATCGGAGGACTAAGGAGAAAATATTAAAAAAAGAGCGATTTGAAGTACTTCATCGCATGCAAACAGCATGCGTTTAATTTCGTCGGAGAGAATTTCCGATCAGCTGATCGGAGAACTACCTCTAAGCATTTAAGTAAAAAAATTGATATAAAAATATTAATGTTTATATATGCAATAAAAGTGATATCAGCTCCTCCATGGAAAATGACGAGCTAATTCCGTAACCTAAAAGTCAGCTTCATGATAGTACTATGGGTTTTATATACAATGACAAGACAATCGAGATCAGATGTAGTTTACATAGAGGAAATACTTAATAGTAAGTAATTTCTCTATGGTTTAACTATTGAAGCGGCTGAATAAATTTTACTGTTAAAATAAATAATAAAAATAATTGTGTGCGTGATGTTAAACGATACACTGTGCAAATGAAAATAGTGTTGTCGAAAATTGACAAAAAATTGACTTTTTTAACGAAAAAAAATGACGTATATTTCTTATGGGAGTCTATTTCACATGGAAAGTAAAATTGTATCATTCAAAAGCTGTCAAAGCATTTCCATATAAAAAGTTCAATTTTTAAAACAAACAAACCTAAAATCAGATGTGCTCGCTATAAAATACCGATCGCCTCACCGCTACTCGTTATTCTTGAAGAAAAAAAAAATACAAAATTGACAAACAAGAAAATTTTGTGAATTTTTCAACGCGTCGACATCGACAGGAAATCTTCATTAAAATCGAAAATTATATATTTTTCTGCAGTTTTTCATAAATATTATTCGCCCCGGATAGCATAGAATGTCTTACTTTTCTCACGGAAGTGAAATAATAAACTTAAATGTTGGTGGACAAAGGTAATTAACTTCAATGAGCATATGTAAATATTTACATCAGGTATAGCTTCTTGTTTTTGCCAAAAAAAATCAAGGAATGCTTGCTTTTGAAAAGATATGTAAATTATATTTTTGACTTACTTTGTGTTTAATTAAAACCAGGTTTTCCACGTCACGGCAAACCTTGACATGGATTCCAGACACATTCTTCACGGCACTCTTGAGTGGCCGCATCTCGAGCCTGCGTGATGAAAACGGAGCAATTTTCATAGACCGTGATCCATTTCTGTTTTCTATAATTCTTAATTATCTTCGCACCAAGGACATTGACATCAGCAAGTGTGATGTCCGAGCGTTGCGACATGAATCGGAATATTATGGCATAACGCCATTAATTAAGCGTCTTATGCTCTGCGAAGATCTTACCCATTCCTCTTGTGGTGATATATTATTTTATGGATTACTCCCACCACCCACTATGCCGCCAAATGATATTCCTATGAATTCTGCTTCGTCGACAGCATCGAACAACTCTACTTCGTCGTCGTGTGGGCAAAGTGCGTCTGCAGACCCTGCAGCCTGTTCAACAAATGCTCAGACAGTCCAAGCTGTTGGTCCTGCTACTAATGCGAGACCTGGATCAATGGTTCGGGTTCCTGAGCTCTCTAGCTCAGGAAGTGCAAGTGGAAGCAGCAGGCACTCAACACATTCTAGGAACTCTTCATGGGACCTTCGACTCGCAGGAAGACAAGACAGTCGAACGTGGTCTTCCAATCCTGGGCACTCAAGAACTGCATCCTTAGATCTTATGCGACACTCTCGAAACTCGTCAGCCGATCTAAATAAGCTGATTAAAAACGATGTTAGTTTGGTCTTCAGTCCAACCCTTACTTCAAATTGGGTAGATCCTTTGCGAGTGCAAATTATAAAAGCCCATCACAATTGGATCTCAGTTGCGTACGCTCACTTTGTTACATGTTATCGACTCAAGGACTCGACTGGTTGGCAATTGGTGTTTACCTCGCCACATATAGATTGCACTATCGAACGCATAGCTATGGAGTCAAAAGTAAATTTCTCTTGTGCCGATCAGGTTCCGAGTAAAATGATTGCCATATCATATGGCAGCCAAATTAGACTGTGGAACGTTCAAGAGGATGGCAACAAAACTGACATAGGAACATTTAATTTAAATGTTCGGGTGGAATATTTTTTTTTCATTGGAAGCCAATTAGTTGCCCTCTCGTCATCAGGAAAGATTGGTGTGTGGCATGCCATGACTCAGCACTGGCAAATACAAGATCTAGTTCCCATACTCTCCTTCGATAGTGCTGGATCATTTCTATTGCTGGGATGTAATAATGGATCAATTTACTACATAGGTAAGGATAAATATATAAGTATAAGTGTTGGAAATACTAATCGTTATTCAATTTCCAGATATGCAAAAGTTTCCATTGCGCATGAAAGATAATGATTTGCTTGTGACAGAGCTTTACAAAGATCCCGCATCCGATCCAATTACAGCCATATCCGTATATTTGACTTTAAAAACAGCAAGTAAGTAACTTATGTTTTTTTTTTTCATATTCTGAGTATCTTAACTATAGAATTCCTCTCAATGACATCAATGTTAAAAAAACAAATTTGTATCCCTTTGCTGAGAATTGTCTTTATCAGAGTTAAAATGTAGTTTATATGGTACATCTTCTTACTAACCACTGACCTAAGCATTTTGTTACGTAAATGCTAAAATAATTAATATTAAAAAAAGTTTTCGGTGTGTTCAATTGGAACCTGAACTTAGAATTTTTCTATTGCAATGAGTTTTTGAGATATTCTCTTTCTGTTGTAATCTTCTTCTTCAATAATCAGCTAAATCTTCCAAATACCTTTTAAAATCTTTGAAGAATCCTTTAATAAATACTAATGGCTCTGGAATTTCTCATAAACGGTTTGACGGATTCCGATCAAAATTCTTATGAAAGTAATATTATATACATATATAATATTAATATTGCATATCAAAATATCGAAAAAATACTGTTTGGATTTTTGAAAACAAATAATGTATTTTTGAAAACGGATGTATAGTTTTATTATATGTATGACCGTGACTTGGTATTATGAACTTTCCATTATAAAGTCCCTTTTCACTAAACACTGCTTGAAACACGTCAAAAACTATAATGATTTGAAAAACAAGTTGTGGATACAATTAACATTTAATTTTGTTGTCATGTTGTCATGTTTTCATAATTCTTTTTGCTTTATGTATGTTACTGTAGGACCTAGAATTTTTCAGCAACGTCGGTAAATTTATTTTTTTTTAATAAAAAGTACTATTTGAAGTTGGAGTGCACTGTCCCGCGCACGCAACTCTGTTGCTCCGTAGTAGGGTATTGTAACGATTAAATTACTCAACTACTTTTGAATTATAATGTAACGGCTTTTAAAGTTATACTATGGGACTGTAAAAATTCTCGAATGCAATGCTCTTTCGGATTATTAAACCAAGTGCAGGAAGGTTTGAGTGAGCCTTTACGAACATAGGTAAAATGTCAAAGCTCATGTCAAATTTCCAAATGAAATAAAAGAAAGATAAAAAAAAATACAGAAAGATCGAGAAGCAGTGAAAGAATAAAGTTCGTATAATCATGTATTTTATTATGCTTGTAATTCATAAAAGTGATCTAAAGGGGAATCATCAGCTAATTCGCATCAGGAGCCTTCATCCGTGGTGTATCTAACAAAAACTTACATAATCTATAGAAACAGCAAAACAAGCTTCCTAAAGAGTTCATCGAGTGAAAACCGCCACAGAAGAGGCAGCAAAAGTGAATGAAGTTTGTCTTACGATCCGTTTGACAGAACTGGAGTTTTCGCATCTATTTCTGGTAGCGGATATATTATGACGAGTGGAGATTCCGATGGATTATGGCAACAAAAACAATTGCTGTCTGCTTTTTCAGAAGTACTTGCGTGGACTTAACTGAACGGTGTTCTCCACAATTAATGATCTGTGGCCAGCAGCAACTTTTGAGCGTTTGATGGAAAAACATGGTGTATGGAAAAACCTTTGACGAACATTGCAAGATCCTTAAACTTGCTTCAAGAAGCACACATAAAATTAAACATTTCACACGCCAAGAAGAAAAAGAAATGGTAATTTCCAAAGAACTAGAGCTGATCCCATTTTCGACTGTAGCTGGAGCACTGAAGAGCTCAATACGACCCAGCAATAAGATTCAGATACCGCACCCTTTCTTGCACTAAAGGAACACCAATAGGAAACAGAATGAGATTATATCTCGGACCGAAGTCCGACTCTCAAAGCACATTGAGCACAATAGAAATCGCTTCATGTGCAAGAAGGGGTACTAAGGTGTAAGTGGGAAGCGATACTAAAGTAAAGTGGGTAAGTTAATATACAAAATAAATACGTTTTATTGCGAACTCTTAATAGAAATTTTATTCAGTCGAAAATGTAAACATTTGTTACTTTTGCTTGGACGCTTAGCGTGATCCGTTGTAGTTTCAGACAGAAAAGTATTTTAAAACTAAAGTTTACAAATACTTTACCCTAAAAGCGCGCAATGGATTATAAACACAAAACATTCATAATTTTTCCAAACGATGCTAAAAAATTCTAGGTCTCAACGCTAAAATTTAGAATTATCCCAATTCGGGAATCTACAGTAAGATATACAATATATAGGTACAAATATATATGATGTATTATAAAGGTTTAATATGGAAAATAATATTTGCTTTATATTAATCAAAAATATAAGTTGAGAATGGTTTAAATTCACAAAAAAAAAAAAAAATTTTTTTTATAAAACTTTAACTTAAATAGACAAATTCTTCAACTTTCCTTAATTTAATTGCTTTATTTATTTATTTATTTAAATTTATTCGATTTTGTTAATGGAAAATGCCAGCAACGGAAAGAGAACTGGAAGGTAATATAAATTGCTCAATATATTTTATTCTTGTTCTTGGATTTGTTTTTCTTTTCGTTTGAAACGTTTTATTTTTTAAAATATATAATAAATGAATACCAGTGCATACAAAAATGATTTTCTGGTTTTTGCATTAGCTACAAAATAAACATCTAACCAAACCATTGTACAATATATCTTTCATGATATTCAAATTATTATTGGATTGCCAACCAATCTTTGTCAATTTAAATTGTATTCTAATGTATCATGTCTAGCTCTCTGCATGGTTTATTTTTAAAATATGTTGGCCAAATGGACGGAGATATAGAAAGTTGCGTCATTTTATAACAAACAATTTTATTAATATTTTTTTTTACTCTAAGCCTCCTCATAATAGTAAAAGTCCATAATTCTGCAAATTCCCGAACATAGGCCGCAAAGAGGTCAAAAAATGTTTTATACTTTCAATCACTACACCTAAAGCTCCAAAAAACAACGATTAATTTTAGGCCTTTTGTAGTCTCTCGCTAGATTATGGATTATCAAGGGAAAAGAAATTCTTAAAATTGTTGGTTATAAAATGACGTAACTTTTTGTGTCGCTAGCTCTTAGACTGAAACAAGAAAGAGACCTTTTAGAGTCTTTGCCAAAGAATGGTTTAATTGTAACGAAATTTCTTTCAAAGGACTATGGACACTTTTGAACATTGTTCACTAGTGATGAAACCTTTATCATATGAAAGGTCATGTACTATATTTCATTATATTGCAGCAATTATTGAAGAAAGCTTTGTAAATATAAGACTATATGTTTTATGTCAACAAGTTTGGGTTGTTTGATTTCTATTAGCATTTTAGTTTCCAAATGCAAGATTGTATCAGATGTATGTATTGAACTTCAGTTGTATAAACTAGATTTCCTATCGATTTAATTTGAATTTGTATAACTTTGTGGAAAGTTTAAAAAAAAGTGATTGGTTCAAAGGTATAAGATCAGGGGCCTTTTCAAGCAAAACGATCAAACGACATCGTTTCGACGATAGCTGTCTCTATTTGCTTCCTGTTATATGATTGTGAGAGAAATAGCAAAAACGATATCGTTAAATCGTTTTCATTTTGTATAATAGACCCCATAATAGTCTCAGTCTATTCAGTCCTTTATTCTGAACTAGTAAAGAGAATCGCCGCTGAATAGTTTCTTTTATTTGTTGATGGGGATGTTTTCCAGTTAAAATTGCCATATTCTGGACTAAGGGGGACGAGGACTAAGGGGTCTTGCTCCGTTCAAACTTCAAAGTAAAAAGCTTAACATGATTTGCTTGATTAGCTTGGTTTAGTTCCATTCCCAAGTTATGAGAAGCGCCTTGCTTCTTTCAAACTTTAAAATATCAAGTTTAATATGATTTGCAGCATTTAGATCACACCCTTCCTACATATATTTTTCGGCGTTATGAGAAAATCTGAAATGTTTTAACTAACCATAAAGTAAAAAAGATATTATTTTAAGTAAAATTCAGTGCTTTTTGCTGTGCCTCCTAAAACTTACCCGGTGCTGGCATATTTCATTTTTATTTATTTATTATTATTTTTATTTATGTGCAATAAATACATATAAGTTTAGTTCAAAAATCTTACTCTTTTTTTTTGGTTAAGTTAATTTTTAAAGCTTTAAAATAAGGTTAAATTACATTTAACAAAATATAACTTACAGGTCTAAGTGGCAACTGGATAGAAATTGCGTATGGAACAAAATCAGGTTCTGTACGGGTAATTGTACAACATCCCGAAACTGTTGGTCACGGTCCTCAGCTCTTTCAAACTTTTAGTGTTCACCAAAGCCCTGTGACAAAAGTAAGGATTCAATTTAGTTAGTAGGATATATTTTTTTAACATACATATGTTCTGTTGCAATTTTCAAGGTTACCCTATCGGAAAAATATCTTATATCTGTATGCAGTGAATATAATCACGTTCGGACATGGGGTGTTCCTCGTTTCCGTGGTATGCTCTCTACTCAGCCTGGTTCAACACCCAAAGCATCATTTAAGATAGTCTCTTTGGAAGCTACAGATACAAACTACGCCTATTCAGCTGGAAACGATTTTGGCCCGTTTGGTGGGAAATACGATAAACCGATTTTCGTACAAAAAGTTGTCCCAGAAACCGATCAACTTTATGTGCGCTATGCTTCGGATGGCGAACGAGTGTGTGTTATTAAGTCGGTTGATGGTTCTACAATAACATCATTTTGCGTTCATGAGTTCGAAGGTCCATCGAGAATGGGATCACGTTTCATTCTCACTGGTCATTGTAATGGTGCAATCCAAATGTGGGATCTTACAACAGGTCTATCTTTAGACTCCAAGGAAGATGGATATAAAAACAAGAATGCAGGTGGTCCAGATATGGTCGAACTACTTCGTTTACTCGATCAGTGTGATATAAGTACCAGTCATAGCTCAACACCTTGCATGTCACCATGTTTGCCTACCGTATCAAATGCCACTATTGCCAGACTTAAAGCCAGCAATGTTGCTCTGCTCAATCAATCTCAGCATCAAAGCAACAGTGATTGATTGTCGTTACTAAAACACTGCGTTCGGATGTGTAAATGAATGAGACTTTATTTATTTTTTTTTGTTGTGACTGACTTCAAAAATTAAACGAGGAAAAGTAAGTGTTACGATGATGGCCGAAAGACCACACAAATATTTGTTATAAATATTTTAGAAATATTTTTTTTACAATATATTAAATAAATTATTATGTATACAAATACATGTATATTTACTTTAGGAAAATTGAATCTGTGAAAAGAATGCTACATATATAATAAAAAAATTAATAATTTTACCGTTTTAAAATCTTTGAAACGTTATAATATTTATAATTTAATATTTCTTCTAAAATAAACTGAACCACACAAAATACCTGGCTTGAGTGTAAGCTTCAATTAATCATGTTTGGTCCGTGCCATGAAATAAAGGTTCACAATTTCATTTTAAATTAAATTATTGTTTTATACTTAGACCTTAAAACGATGCGATGATCGCACAAAGAAGCAAGTTCGTCTGACCCAGTAGTATACTTTTTTTAATCGATTCAAAAATTTATTTGTATTCACTCATAAAAAAATTTTGTTTTGTTTTCAAAAGAAAAAAACGTATTTGAATTTATTTTATTTATAAAATTCTTTTCTCATTTAATGCGCACTTTAATACATATAACAATCAATACAATTTTATTTCTGAGTGAAAAAAAAATCAACTCGGAAAAAAATATTACGTTAAAAAAACCTTAAAATAATATATTGCAAAACAGATTTTATAAAATTTTGAAAAAAATATATAATTTTAAAAATTACTAACTGCATCAAAGGAAGACAATTGAAATCTAATATTGAAGAACATTAATACAAAATTGTGCTATCTTCATAAACATCAATGGCAATGTTTAAACCTATTAAATTCGAAGTTTTTCCAAATATTTTGGAACTAAATATTCAGCAGAGTATTTGTCATATGTAAAATATTCAAAAAATTTATCCCGTTGCTTACGAAATATTTCTGGATTTCTAAACCAATTGTAGAGCATTTTTATAAGTTGATTGGATGTATTGTAGAGATTTTCTTTCGGATAAATTTCAGGATAAACCAGTTTATTTGGAGCTATTGGCATACAACCGCAATATGTAGCTTCAAGCCTAAGGAAAGATATAAATGTAGTAAACAAAAACTTGTGCATTTAGTAGAGTGCTTCTTATTTGGCCAAAAAAATGTTTAATTCTTAATCAATTTAAAAAAAGCATATCTGCGTTTTTTTTATTAAATAAGTAGAAGCAAATGGTGGGTTAACCGTGGCTATTTTTTCCAAAGTTTATAAATAAGAAGCACTCTTATATGTACTTTATACATACATGGCAACACCGTAGAATTCATGACCGGCTGTCGATATAACAATATCACCGGACATTAGTGCCTTCATATATTTATCACGTGGCAAAAAGCCGAAATTCACCAATTTGTGACCCAGCTTCTCTTGGATACCTTCAAAAGCTTCTGGAACCAATTGATAGTTTTCTCCACAAATAGTCACTTTAAATTCAACTTGACGTTTGTTGAGCTCTAAAAGAACCTCAACTAAGAGTTTAGGGTTCTTATCGTGCTCCCATCTGTGTGGCCATATCAGATGCAGACAATCCTTTTCGTTAGAGTTTTGTTCTTCGTTTGCAATCAGTCTTCTGGGCATTGAGTGAAATTTAATAGGAAAATAAAGGACTTCACATTTCGGTTCGATTTTTTGTTGAATATGTCTGAGTTTTAGATCCGGCTGGATATTCAAAAAAGGGGTGATACTTTCTAGGAACGACGCACGGTTGAAATTTGAGTTGAAAATTACTTGGTCAGCTGCTAAGCTAAGAAGGAAGAAGACAAAACAATAATTTTTAAATTTATCCGTTAAATATTATTTTTGTATCTTTTAAAATAAATGTTTATAAGACAATCGTGATAATACCATTGAAAATGAAACTAGCATAACGAAAAATTTTTTGAAAAAAAAAATCAGTTTGAAGAAAATTAAATACAGATAACAAATGCGAATGGTCAAGATCTAAAATCTCGGAATTTGCTTCGCTTTCTCAGAATGCTGTTAAAATCAGTTTTGGTGTTTGAAATCATTAACATTTGTATGTATGTATGTATATAGGCACTATTCATTTTTAATTTTTCTTTAAAACCAGTTCGATGCCCCTGAAAATTGTGAATTTATTATTTTTTTTATTTGAAACTTCTTTTTTATTTTTTTGAGAAATCCTGTTTATATTTCATCTTCTATCTCTGCCAATCTGACTGAAAATTCTTACTTTGAGTCTCGGTAAAAATTTTAAAGTTATATATTCATCCAGAAAGGAACTGTGTTGGTACGGTGTTGGTTCAGGAATTGTTGACCGAAATCAGCAAGCAATCCTCACAGCCAGGCAATCGGCTGTTAAAGCTAGTAATTCGGTCACAACATCCTCTTAGTTGGTCAAGCGATGTCGGGATGAGTAGTAGCATATTAGTTAGTTTGTAGGATTGTTATCTCGGAGTCTTTGTTCGATTGTATGGATAGTCCTAAAACAAATGTTTTTTCGGGGGCTATTGACTCTTGCGAGTAGTGTTTCTCACCTTAGCCTTCTAGATTCGGCATAAAATTGTAGGTCCTCTCCATTCCTGCAATAACACGAACACTGAAGTGGTTGAGATTTGTAAGTCACTTAGGCCCTGCTTCTTCATGATCTGTTGAGCAATGGCTCTAAGGATTTTCTGCTCGGAGATATTTCTATTAATCCGTTTTATAATCAAATGATTTCTGATACCAAAACGATGCGGTCACGTCAATTGTGTTAGGCAGCGATAACCTATGGGTTGTGACCTGCCTACCTACTGAAGAGAACAGATCGAGAATGAATCTCAAGAAAGCGGGGTTAATTACGAAAAGACTACGATTGCAAAATGGACCGCGACGTTTTTCTAAGAATATGGTCTTTTGAAACGACGCAACGATGACACTGTGGTGTGTATGCAATCTCCTTTAGAAATCAAACTTAACACGCAGCCTACATACATGAAAGAGCAAAACAACGTCTGACAAGACAAATCAAAACTAATGCTGTGAGTTCCTTGATTGACATTTTTGATATACATACATATGTATGTACATAAGTATTAACTGGACGTTAAAACTCGTCAAGGCAATGTACTGTTAGTACTGACTGCAAAGCTAAATGGTTCACCACATATTCTATTTGTAACTAAGATTTGAACGTTTATACATTTGACTTACCAAGTTAATATTTGATTTAGTCCATATTGACAGTCTCTTTCTTTAGCTTCACGAACAGGATATACCAATTGATTTTCATGAAAATATACAATTTTGCGACATACCATCAAATCCGGACGTGTGCCAATTAATTCTGCCAAATTTAGTACCGAGCTGGTGAAAATCACTTTATATTCGTGCTCCAATGGGATAACTTGGGAAAAATATAGGGCACTTGTACGAGCTCTCCAATGCCATTTTTTTGCCGGAAGACTATAAACTTCATATTCTACTGGGGGTATACCTGAAGAATATCAGAATAAATTAAGAAATTTAGAATTTTTCATTGATCAAGTGGGAATTCATACATTCTATTATCGTCTCTATCAGTTGCTTGTGGCTTCCACCATAAAAAGGCTCTAAAATCAATATTGTTGGTTTTGGCATTTTAGTTTAGTTTAGAATTTAGAATGTTATACATTTAATATGAATTGTTAAATTAACAGTGAAGAGAACATCTTAATTATCAGCAAAATGCCGTAGTCCAGCTTAGCTTTGAGTATTCTTTTTTCTATATTCTACTAATCTAATCTTGAAAAGAAAACTGCATTTCTTATTTTATTTGCACTCATATTTTTTTAAACTTTTGACATACGCTAGTTGCGAGAATACGGCTGAGTGCGTTCTTTCTTTCAAACTTAAAGAGCGTGTTCAAAATCGAAATACATTATTTGCGTTCAAAGAAATGTCAGATATACGTCAAGCCCCAAAAATTTCTCGGATGCCTTTGAATTGTTAGACACATTTTATTACCTTCGGATGTGTATTGATCTGGATCTTCCTATGAAAATGGTTGTTGGATAGCAGTTGTTCAAAGATCAGCTGATGTAACAGCAATTTAAAGATATCCGACAAATTGTTGAACCTTAGATACCTATCTGACAGAAAAAATATAAGTAAAGTAATGGGGTTTTCCATGGGTAAAATAAATCAATTTATTTTTGATCCAGATCAGTCAAAGATCAGATTTCCCCTGTTTTTGCATTTCATGGGGCAAAATAAATTGATTTATTTTTGATTTAAGATCAAATCTGCAGATCTGGATTTTTCGGCAGATTTACCCCTCTTGGCACTAATACTAATACAACTTTCAGCCGTTAGCTTGACAGATACAAGTTTTTCTTTTTATTTGTAATTTGTTTTGGTTTTGTTTAGTTTTGATTTTGTTTGAGTTTTCATCAATTAATTAATAAATTTTACAAAAAATGGAAGCAATTTTAAATGAATTGGTAGATTCATCAACTTCATCTTCTTCTTCTGAAAAAAATCAAGCGGTGAAGATTTTTTCGATGTGATGAAAATTCTATTTCAAAAAGAAAACAAAATCGAGTTCCAGATTTTGTAAATAAATATTCGTTTACACGTACACGATGTTACACCAATACAATAACAAAAAACAATCAATTCCAATTGTATTCCATGGGCCACGAAAAAAAATCAATTTTTTGATCGAAATCTGGATTACCCATGGAAAACCCCATAACAAAATGTCAATCGACGTACACTGAATTTTTTTAAAGGTTGGTCGATTAGACTTTATGTTTTTGTGAATATTCTACTTCTAAAACCTGTAATTTACGAAAATTGAAGCTACAAAATGTTTATGGGAAAACTTGTGTTTTCGATTATATCGAAATCCGATATTTTCGCGAAAACTATGTTTTGGCTTGGTGTGAATACGGTATTAGTTAGTCCAGCAACTCCGCAAAAAAAAAAATCAAGACATAAATAATTACAGCAGAAACTGCTGCCCCATCATTAGAAAAACCGCTGTATAATTTAATAATAATTGACATAACGAACGGATAAGTGCTCCAGAAGCAGAGCTCACGTAGACTTTTAACAATTAAATTATTTTATTATCACATAATTAAAGTAATAAATTATATTAAAGATGTCTGTTATTGATATTAAAACCGAAGAAGAATACACTAAGCACATCAGGCAAATATTCAAATATTAAAATCTATCATTTTCTAATTTAACCAAAAATTTACTCTAGCTCGGACAAGACAAGCGTAGTTCTATTCTCAGCACCTTGGGCAGAGCAATGTAAGCAAGTTCTAGATGTACTCACCGAAATTTCCAAGCTAGGCTACACGAATTTGCAATTTTCCAATTTGGCTGCCGAATCTTTTCCGGAGATATCAATGAAGCATCAGGTTTTATTAGTTCTTATTATTTTCTATTTATCAAGTTGAATTATATCATGGTAACATTTTTTGTTTAGATTGAGGCTGTTCCAACTGTTATATTCTTTTCAAAGGGTCAAGCTGTTAATAGAGTAGATGGTGTGAATATTGCATCTATAAATCAAATTTGTAAAGACCTAGGATCCAAATCAGGTGCTGGTAGTGGAGCATCCCTTGAGGATAGATTGAAGGCATTAATCAATAAATCGGATGTGGTGATATTTATGAAAGGATCTCGCGATGCTCCGAAGTGTGGTTTCTCAAAGCAGCTTATTGCTATTATGAATGATATTGGGTGAGTAAATCTTTTTTTAATGAAGCTCGTTTTTCTTCAAATGCCATGATCAGGGTTATCTTTTGAATTCCATTAGCTCAATTATTGTATTAAATGCAGGATCAATATTTACTTAACGATAACTAAACCGCAATTAAATTTTATGCGCTGCACCAAGATCAGTCGATCATTAAAAATAAAATCCGTAAAGCTCATCATTGAAAATTTTCAGTAATAATGTTGAATCATTTTGAAAACTAAGACGGTTGTGATGCCAGTTAAACGACCATTTGTGTTTCAGGAAAAAGAATGGCTTATGATCTTTATAGAAGTGTAGAGTCACTTAGTGAAATGACTGCCTAGCCTGTCACATAAAATACCATTTATTTTTCCAACGATCAACTACGTAACTCACAATTGATTAAAAGCAATTTTATTTGTATTTTATTATCATAATCTGAATCAGATCAATTTCAAAAACTTAAATAATATAAATACAAGTATGTTAATGTATCATGAATCAGATGATTCGCCGACTTATTTCAGTTCGCTCGTAAAAGCAGCACAGCTGCTGAATCGACTAATTCTACACTCAATTAAAATTTTCAATGATAACTTTCAAGGAGAGCTAAAATCGATTCCTGAACTTCTAAACTAAAACTTACAGACTAAATCGTATTTTATTTGAGTGACACCATCTGTTCTGCAAAAAATCTCAAATTCAATAGAAGCAACTTAAATACCTATCAACATTGAAACATAGATAACGATGCTGTTATAATCTTGGACTTCACAACACATATGACTTTCACGTGTTCGACTTTACCAAATATCAAAGTACTGCTTTTTCTTTATAGTTTTTCGATGTTGAAACATAATTATATAATAATTGTTTTATTTAGGATATTTATTGTCATTGGAAGTCACGAGATAAAACCTATTTAATGTAAACCGAAATTAAGTCAAGGCTTATACTTAAGGAACTCTTAAACTTTTTGTCTAAATAAACCTTTCATAGCCATTTTCAGTCTTATTACAATGTTATTTATTAAATGCCGATCCCATTTGCAGCATCCAATACAGTACGTTTGATATATTAACAGACGAAGAGGTGAGACAAGGCCTGAAAACCTATTCCGACTGGCCCACATACCCGCAAGTTTACGTGAAAGGGGAACTTATAGGTGGACTAGATATTATAAAGGAACTTTTGGCATCTGGAGAACTTGAAACAACATTGAAAGGAGCTTAGAAACAAAAACATCACCGTTTTATATTTTTTAATATCACCGTCAGTGAAGAAAATAAAAAAAAGAATGCACATTTGAACAAGAACAGAACAACACGATTTATTTTTGAGTATAAAAAATAAGTTCTATAGCTATATGTTATTATATTATGAGTCATATAAAATAATTTTATTTTCGCTTAGTTTCTATGGAAGACAGTGGGTGTTGTGTTGTGAGATTTAGATCGCTCTCCAAAATATAGTATTTCCATACCAACTTGGATTTGTGACAACAGGTAACAACACTATCCAACCAATCAGACCTAAAACATAAAAGCTACAAAAGACAATTTTTCTCCCGGTATTCTGTTGAAAAAGTTCCTGAAAATCTGGGAATCCCATGTGATTGCAAATTGCATGTGCAATAACAGGAGCAATAAAGTGTCCAGTTTTAGCAAATAAATATGCTGAATAAAACCCGAATAATGTTGTGTATGTTAGCTGAAAACCTATAAGACAATAATTATGGTTTTAGCTTAAATTATTTAGTTAACAAAAAAATGTTCAATATGAAGTTCCCTAAGTCCAATTTATTGTAAAAAAAAAAAACAAAGCAAAATAGGATTACATTTTTTAATTTGTTTTTATTTAAAATAAGTTAAAAATGGACTTGGGGAACTTTTGTTGAATGATGAACACAATTAGATAACCTACAAGAAACTATAACAGCTGTTTTTATATCGAGACCTGTACTAAGTCTTTCGGATATGTGATGAAAGTGTGCGACTCCGAAGAACAAAGGCGTTATGAACACCGATTTGAATGGTGTAAACGACTGTAATATCAAAGGCATCATGCAAGCTCGAAACGTGAATTCTTCCGATAATGGGGCAACCACATGATTCCGAAGCCAGAGTATGTTATTAAAACAAACGATCCAATATTGCAATCCTTTTTTGAGAAGAAAAATTAAATCGTAACGTTTGAAATGACAAATTCAATCGGATGATTTACTTACGTGAATATAATTGCAAATGTCCATTATACAACTGAACGCTAAGTGGTCCCAAAAAAAGCAACGCTGTGAGTAACGAGGGAATAACAATTGCAGCTAAAAGCCCTTTCCATCGAAGACCAAGCAATTCAAAAAGTGAACAATGTGCCAATAATTCTTTGGATGAAAATGTATAAACAAATATTGGAGCTATAAGCATCACAATAGAAACACTGCAAAAACGTTTCTTTACAGTGGATGGATGATTTCTAGAACAAGGAAAAAAAAATATTGAAAAATTCAGTATTCAGTATATTCTTTATTTTTTTTATTATTTACCTTTTATGTTCGTTCCTCCAAACATATAGACTAGCAACATATATAATTGACAAAATGAAACAACAGCTCACTGATGTGGCGCGAGATATTTTGGGTAAATCTTCCACAGAAATTTCCACAATTTTGTCCATTTTTAGAACATTACAAATTTATTTGGTTACAGGAATTAAAAAAAAACGAATTAAAATTCTGCACTTATATTGATATGATTTGATTTCGATTTTTATTCTTCCCATGCACCGATGCAGGCATTTTAGCTGTCAAAAGAAGAAAATTGTTTTGGCCGCGTTCATCAACGTTATTGCCGCTTTTAATAAACTTGGTTGACGTTTTTTTTTTTTAAGTTGATAACATTTGGCCAGTTTATATTTCTAAGATCTCAGAGATCTTCGTATTCTCAGAAATATAAACAAAAATTCTCATACAAATTTCTCAATTTTACTGTCAAAACTCTGAGAATGAAAATTTTTGGATTCGATTTCTCAATTTTACAAAGTGATAGCTTTGACTTTTGAAAATAGTTTAATTTTATTTGCTTTTGTATTTTTTAAAGGCGTCACAACAACAATTTTTATTTCTTTGAGAATTGTTGTTTATATTTCTTTCTCAATCTCTGTCATTTTCACTGAGAATATTCTCAGAGATCTTAGAAATATAAACTGGCCAATTTTTTCAAATGAAAACTATGACAGATTCCTAAACAGCTTCCCTATCAACCTGTCACCTGAACGCCACCAATGTGTTTGTGTTCTAAGTGACAAGCCATCTATCGTAACAAAATTTTCAAATGTTCGATAATTGGCCAGTTTATATTTCTAAGATCTCAGAGATCTTCGTATTCTCAGAAATATAAACAAAAATTCTCATACAAATTTCTCAATTCTACTGTCAAAACTCTGAGAATGAAAATTTTTGGATTCGATTTCTCAATTTTACGAAGTAATAGCTTTGACTTTTGAAAATAATTTAATTTTATTTGCTTTTGTAATTTTAAAAGGCGTCACAACAACAATTTTTATTTCTTTGAGAATTGTTGTTTATATTTCTTTCTCAATCTCTGTCATTTTCACTGAGAATATTCTCAGAGATCTTAGAAATATAAACTGGCCAAATAATTACCACGATTAAAGGCTTGCCAGACCGATTAAAGGCGACGTGTGGAACGTGCTGATGATAGTACTATGCAAATTTATATACAATGGACATGGTGAAGTACTTAGTACTTTTATCTACGAGGAGCATGAGTTTTTTGTTAAGGCAAATGATATAGCTTGATGTCTTGATGTCTTTTGTCAGTGCGTTCCTTTGAAAATTGTTTTCAAAGCATTCACAAGTACGTCAGTAAAAATACCTAAACTTGCCCTGAAAATTGAAGCTTGTCCGCCATTTTTTGTAGGGAATGTCAAATGCAAAATCCTATAAGAAGAAATCGTCAGGCAAAAAAAAATCAAAAATGTCGAAAGATCCAATATTGGATATGTACATTGTATATAGAACTTATAGTAGTATCATCAAGATGGTTTTTGTGTTGTGCGGTGTGGTCGTTTGAGGGCGCACTTGTATATACACAGAAACAAGAACCAAATTAGTAAGTGGTGTGATCTCTAGGTGGCCGACGTGTGGAACGTGTTCATGAGAGTACTATGCAAATTTATATACAATGGATATGTACAAACGACCACCCCACACAACACAAAAACCATCTTGATGATAGTACTATAGGTTCTATATACAATGAACACGGCCTACATTTCTAGTATTACATTAAAACCTGCGCAATCAAAAATCAACAAAAAAATGAACACACCTTGCGTGTGCTTGGACCCTCAGAAAAAGAACGTCAAAAAAAAATCAAAATTTCCCTGCATATACTCTAACTTTGGTAATTTTTTTGGTCTGGGCCTGTAAACTTTCTTCACAAGTTTTTCTTGCAAGTGTGTATTTATTTTCATTTAAATGGAAAATTATGCAATTTAAAAATAAACTATTGCATTAACTCAAAACCTAATCTATCTATAATATTAAGATCTTCAAATGAAAAGAGAAAAACATTAGTTCTAATCCAAAAAATGTGTCATTAATTATAATTTTTTGGAAAGTAAAACCCACCAAACCAATAATTTTTCCCATACAACTTGTCTCGTATACAAGTTAGTAGAGTAGAGAAATACGTCGGTCGAGTTTTTCCTTTCGCCTTCGCCGCCGAATACAATTGTGTGAGTGAATTATGTTGATTGTATTTGTTTGATATCCTATACGAACGTGGAAAATTGATTCAGATTTTTTTTTTGTTGTAAAAAATGCCGTCCACCACACAGTGTGTATATCGGGAAAATTAAATATGGCGTCGCGGGTTGGAACCAGAACCAGTTTTCTGCTCTTTGTTTAGGGGATTGATTGAAAAAATCATCAAAAAATCTTCCCCGAATAAACCAGAAATCACAAGGATCTATTGGATCCTTCGATCTTGCCTTTAATAAAATGTCTTAGACACAAAGGCTTGACGATCTGATTTGCGTGTGATATTGAAAAGCTTTAATTGCAGAGCTCAAGAGAAAAAAAAAATAAAAGAAAAGTGGCAAGTGTAAAAATATTTTTTTTATTTGTTCTGGTTTCTGGGCATTTGGGCAATAAGTCGTCCGCCGTGTTCTTCATCGTCTACCGTTGACTTTTTGGTTGCTTTGTGTTGTCGAGCTGAAGCTGAAGTGAAAAATACGAACTACATACAAACCGAACCGACTACAACACTGCTGAAGAGATTTGAAGATGCCGATGGCTGCGGTATACGTGAGACGGTCTCGTCGAAAAGGTGCAAACCGAATTGCCTTGCCCTCGAGAGCATCTGGTAAGTTGGTCCATTTTCCCAGAGTAGTTTCAGTATATAGACAAACTGAAAAGAGTATGAAATATGTCATTCACGGAACTGGATCTCTTGAAAGTTCCACACTTTAATTATGTGTGTGGAAATCGATCCATTCGCTGCATTGATTGGGGTTTTATATATATTTCGATATAGTTAGATGAATGCGAAAAAGAAAATATACTTTTCATAAAAAAAGTTTATGAAAAAAATACTAAACTAAAACCCAGTCGAGTATTTATTATTTATTATTGTCGTTTTCAAGAAATCACATTCAAATAGCTACACCTGAAGAGGAAAAGAAAATATTTGCATTTTTTTTAGGTATCCAATGAAATTTGCATTTACTCGAAAGATTCGAATACAAAACTAATTGTAAAATAAATAGGTGGGTACTCAAAATAGTTGTTTTTGTATAGAACCAATAACATAATGTCCCAATGAATAAGATGATGCCACATTCAAGTGCAGTGAACCGCAGGTAAATGCGTTTAAAGGCAGGGCAGCGAAAATTAGTTAGGGTTTAAATATAAATTTAAGTTTGACTCTTCGTCGGTAGAAGAAAACCTATTCTGAAATCTATATTCTATACGTTTGCGTGCGCATCATTAAAATTCCCATAAAAGCAATTGCAAAATAATTTTTTCAGCTTGCGATGACTGAAATAAGTTAATTCAAAGACAGATATCTAGTGTGAAATGTAGGAGGTACCTACCTACATAATATGTATTGACAAAAAAATTGTTTTCTTGTAATATTGATCACCTATTTGTTGGCAAACAAAAAACCTTCAATAAAGATAATTTTTTATGAGTCATTTTTGTATCGTTGCATTATATGTAACTTTTTTTGCTTTGGTTTTTTGTATACCTATCTGATGTACCTTACCTAAACTTTTCAAAGGCATGGGATATCGCTAGGCTAAACATCAGTAAAGTAGATAGGTATGTTGATAATTAAGTTCACACTTCTTAAATATCTCAAGTTTTTTTTAATAAAGGCCAGTATTCACCGAGCACTCATAACTTAAAAAATCCCATATCATGTTTTCACCTTAAAAATTGCTGAATTCTGTATTCATGAATGACTTTATTTTTCAAGGATTTATGATTTTTCGACAAGACATTTTCGATAAATTCCAGCCAGCCAGCCAACTATTTCAGTAGTTGTCAGTTTTGAAGCTGCAATTTTTTCACATTTGACAAGTAGAAACTACGCCATTAATAAAAATGGACAATGCCTTAAAATTATTAAAATTCACTATAAAAATGGTGAACATTTGGCAGAGACGGTTCGTAAAACTAAAACATTTTTTGGTCGTCGTGAAGCATTTTTTCGGACCGCGATTCAGAAATTGGTGAAAAATTTGAGCTGTCGGTTTGTTCATTCTTCGTCTTTTTTTTGGAATTGGGCTTTCCACTAACGTCATTACAGCATATTTTACATTAAGACTTAGGTCTAAGGGCTTATAATAAAGTTCATTTAAGACAAGAATTAAAGACTGCGCTATCGAGCGATGATCATGCCACCGATATCTTGTGACAGCACCTTGCGACTTCTTCCTTTGGGGCCACGTGAAAGATAAGATCTACGCCAACAGCCCAGCGTCGATTCAAGACCTCAAAGATGTTATTCATGAAACTATTGAGATAATACAGCAGCCACTTTGAGATTTGGTGGAAAATTTCATGAAAATAATATTGTTGGGTAAGCGTAGCAGTGGCGGCTATTTGGCGGATGTTGTTTTCCATTATTATTGGCATATTTTCCTCTTTATATGGAATTTAACATCCGATCTTCTATCGGATGTAAATGGCATTTTTCGTTGAATATCATAATAAAACCATGTTTATTTTAAATCAAGTTTTTGACCATCAAACCCTTGCTCCCGAATTACTGTATATTCCTCTTCCCAGTAACATGAAATTGCGTAATTTCAAAGACACTATTCCAATATGTTCTTTCAAAGTGAACAAAATAGAATTAAAAAACAAAGGAAGGTTGTACAATACTGTTCAGTAGTTTTTTTTTTTTGCAATGCCGAACTCAGTCGTTTGTCGAATAAAGTTTTCTTAAATTAACTTATTTTCCATGATAGTTTGAGAAAAAATTGAAATTGCACATAATTAAAAATATTATTCCATTCCAATGATAACGAAACATTATTTCGACCATCAAATGTAACGTTATTGTTAAAGATCCTTAAAACATACTTGAAGTTAAAAAGATAGTGGCGGTGTAAACATACAAACTTACATATTAGACGTATGTTCTTAACAGTTGGCTCAATCAATTATTAACTTAAAAAATTCAATTTTTTCTCTAATTTCATTTGCTAGATTTATATACTCGTCAGCATTAATTTCAAGACTATTTTTACCATGCACAGATAATGTTCTGGAGCCATTACTACAAAATTTGCCAACTGTCGGAGCTGCTCCTTCTGGAACTGGTGGCCCAAGCGTTGCAGCCGCAACCGGTGGTTCGAGTTCAACGTCTAGTTCTGTAAATTCCACAAATACATTCAATACAAGCGGAAACACAAATGGGCCATCGACGTCATCGTCATCAACATCTTCTTCCTCAAATTCTTCGTCATCATCATCAACATCAACATCATCGACCGCCACTGCAGCATCAACATCTTCCTCATCGTCTGCGACGTCAACAAATAGTGGAAGTGGCCCACTTGCAACCAGCACTAGTTCTTCAGCACTCAATTGCATAAGTATTTAAATAAATTCTTCGTCAAAACATTCAAACTAAATTCTAAAATCTTTTCTTTTTTAGATAGCACAAATTCCATGACTAGCACAAATAGTAGCACAGCTGTTAATTCAAGTAAGTGTTTCAAAGAAAAAATCGATATATGCAATTCCAAGACAAATAAAAAAACTTTTTTGAACTTTCAAGCAGCGTCATCAAGCTTTGTCTTGCCTTCAACGTCAGCCAATGCAACTGCAGTTGCCGCTGCAGCTGCAACAGTAAGCAGTTGTTCATCACTTGGATGTTGCCATCAATCACCATATGATCTGCGTCGTAAATTACCATCTTCTAGCCATGAGCAGTGGTGTGTTGCTAGTACAAGCAGTGCTGCTGGCAGTGCAACAGCATCATGCTCGGCTGCCACTGTTCCGACGGCAGGTCCTTCTTCAAGTGTTGTAGCGTGTGGTAGTAACTTTACTTCTCACTACCACGCAATCACTCCATCGACTTCTACGTCTGCCTCGTTAAACTGTGAAGACAGCTGTTATATGCTACCGGCGCGAAAACGATCCAAGAGAATGTACACGGCTACAAGTACAGAAACTAGTGGTCCATCCGCTGCCCACTATTTGCAATACGAGATGCCTGACGAGGTACTTCTTACAATATTTTCCTACTTACTAGAACAGGACCTCTGTCGGTTGTCTCTAGTTTGCAAACGTTTCAATACAATCGCTAATGACACAGAACTGTGGAAGCGCCTCTATCAATCAGTTTATGAGTATGATCTTCCACTTTTTAATCCAGAAATATGCAAGTATGTCTTTGTTAAAGCGGAAGATTCAGACTATGCTAATCCTTGGAAAGAAAGTTTCCGACAACTCTATCGCGGCATCCATGTACGTCCTGGTTATCAGGATAAGAAGTTCAAAGGCCGCCACATAATTCACTTTAATACCATTCAAGCAGCTCTCGATTATCCAGATGATAAAATTCCACATGGTTCTTCGAATAATCCTGCTTTAAATGCTGCAGCGAATATTGGTATGCCGAACAGTATTTCTGGCCTCAGTTCGCAACAGAACGTTGGCAATTTGTATGGGGCAGATGATAATGCCAGCCCAGAAAATTTGGGCACCTTAATATTTCTGCATGCTGGCCATTATAAAGGTGAATATCTATTCATCGATTCGGATATAGCTTTGATTGGTGCGGCACCCGGAAATGTAGCAGAGTCGGTAATTTTAGAAAGAGAGGCAGGCTCCACAGTGATGTTTGTCGAAGGTGCAAAGTATGCCTATGTCGGATACATCACTCTGAAGTTTTCGCCCGATGTAACATCGACTGTTTCGCACCACAAGCATTACTGTCTGGACATTGGCGAAAATTGTAGCCCTACTGTAGACAATTGTATTGTGCGGAGTTCATCGGTTGTTGGGGCTGCAGTTTGTGTTGGTGGTTTGAATGCTAATCCAGCGATAAGAAATTGTGACATAAGTGACTGTGAAAATGTAGGACTCTATGTGACTGACTATGCTCAAGGCACCTATGAACACAATGAGATTAGTCGTAATGCACTAGCTGGTATATGGGTAAAGAACTTTGCTAGTCCCATTATGAGAGAAAATCATATTCATCATGGCCGCGATGTGGGAATATTTACATTTGAAAATGGAATGGTAAAATCTCTAATATTAGCTTAAAATATTGAAAAAATTAAAAACTTGTATATTTGAAGGGATATTTTGAGAAGAATGACATTCATAATAACAGAATAGCCGGATTTGAGGTGAAAGCTGGTGCTAATCCGACTGTGGTCAAATGTGAAATTCACCACGGCCAGACTGGTGGTATTTATGTTCATGAGAATGGACTTGGACAATTTATCGAGAATCGTATACATTCCAATAATTTCGCTGGTAAGCAATGAATTGTTTGTGTTATGTATTTGAAAAGTGCATAATGTAGGATTATATTGTTCTTTTTTTATGCTTTGTAATTCAAACAAGAATAAGCAAACAATATAAATTTACTAAAATTTTAAATATAATTATACAAAAGTATAAAAATAATTCTACATTAATAAAAGCTTGCATAAACTTTTAAAATATTTTACTAAGTGGGTGTTATGTTGTTTTAATTAACAATGTCATCAGACTTTTGATCCACAAAGATAAATCATAATTGCGAAATTAAAACATAATACCATCGTTCTTTTTTACCTAATCCCACTAAACTTTTTTTTTTAATTTATTTAAGTGAAAAGGTTATGATAATGTAAAACATGCAATTATTTAAAACTTACCAATAACTTGTTATTTTTGATTTATGTAACATAATTATTTTAATTTCACAGGCGTATGGATAACATCTAACAGCAATCCCACTATTCGAAAAAATGAAATTTACAATGGCCACCAAGGAGGTGTGTACATTTTCGGTGAAGGACGTGGACTCATTGAACATAATAATATTTATGGTAATGCTCTGGCTGGCATCCAAATACGCACCAATAGTGATCCTATAGTCCGACACAACAAGATCCATCATGGTCAACATGGAGGTATTTATGTACATGAGAAAGGCCAGGGTCTTATTGAAGAAAACGAAGTATATTCCAATACATTGGCTGGTGTATGGATCACAACTGGAAGTACTCCAGTCCTTCGGCGAAATCGTATTCATTCTGGAAAACAGGTAGGTTTTCATTTAATATTTCCAATTTTAAAAAAATGAGATTTTGTTATTTTTTATTATTAAGGTTGGAGTGTATTTTTACGATAATGGCCATGGCAAGCTAGAGGACAATGATATTTTTAACCATTTATATTCGGGAGTGCAAATACGTACAGGAAGCAATCCAGTGATTAGAGGAAATAAAATATGGGGCGGCCAAAATGGAGGCGTATTGGTCTACAATGGTGGCCTTGGTCTTTTGGAACAGAATGAGATTTTCGATAATGCCATGGCAGGAGTTTGGATCAAAACCGATTCAAATCCAACGCTGAAAAGAAATAAAATCTACGATGGTCGCGATGGAGGAATTTGCATATTTAACGGCGGCAAGGGCATTTTAGAAGAGAATGATATATTCCGAAATACTCAAGCTGGTGTACTGATCTCAACGCAAAGTCATCCCATTCTGCGAAGAAATCGAATATATGATGGCCAAGCGGCTGGTGTTGAAATCACAAATAATGCCACAGCTACACTGGAACACAATCAAATATTTAAAAATAAATTTGGTGGCTTGTGTTTGGCTAGTGGAGTGCAACCTATTGTCAGGGGTAATAATATTTTTAATAATGAGGATGAAGTCGAGAAGGCGGTATCAGGGGGGCAGTGTTTGTACAAGATCAGCAGTTATACTTCCTTTCCCATGCATGACTTCTATAGATGTCAAACGTGCAATACAACCGATCGCAATGCAATTTGCGTAAATTGCATTAAAAATTGTCACGCTGGCCATGATGTAGAATTCATCAGACATGACAGGTAAGTTTTGACATGTTTTTTTATTTTAGTTAAAAAATACCTGGTTCACTTATTTGAAGGTAGTTGTTATTGTACATAAGTAACAAAATACTTAACTACTTGACGGGTGTGGTAGTTTTTTTCCGCAGGATTTAACGAGTTGTTTTTTTTTTTGTTATTTCCTTTTATTCTAGAGCAGAATTCATCAGCCTTAAAAAGTTCTAGTTAGTTAGTTTAAAATGACATTTATTTCAAATTAATATAATTAACAATGATTAAAGAACCAAGCCTATTGGTTTGGCCTAAGGCCGTCTACCAGGTTGACAATATAATTATATATGCTGAATTTTTGCAGACAAAAGTTAATTAAAATAATACAAAATTATTAAAAATCTCCCTCTAAAATTCGTTTTTTATATCGAAGTGCAGCTACGGCATTTTTATATTTATATTTATATTTTTATATTTTTTATAAACATAGTAGCAGTTTAGAAAGTATGTATTTTAATTTAGATGATGTTTGAGTTTTCTGCAGTAATTCCTAAACAGAGATGCTCTAGCATCAGTACATTTTGTATATGATATTTGACCAACTTTTTCCAGCATCAAATTAAATTTATCTCTTAATGAAGACGGTTGTTCATTTGAATTACAAATTCCATTCCCCAGTCCGCTGCAATTTCCTTCCATCCATTGAATATACTTCCGCTCGTTCTAATTGCATTTCTCAGAATTATATTTGATAGTCTCGTTTCTTCCATTTCCAGTAATGTATAACGTAGTTGAAGTGCATTCCAAATATACGCAAGAACACAGGTGGAGAGTATTTTTGGATTTTTTTTTTTGGTAAACGTAACATCCTCTTTAAGGAATATTGAAGGAATTTTTCAGCAGATTCATAAGATCTACAACCCCATATTTGAGCTCCGTACAGTAGTATTGATGCAGCAGTAGAACGAAATACCATTTGTTTCGCACTATGTGATACTTACTGGATTTTAATACAACGTTTTTCGCAGAAATCTTTTCTTCTATATATACGAGTATGTTTACTTTTAGATTTGCTGATAAAAGCATTCATTCAGTTATATCAATAATAAACAGAATGAAGAGTAATGCGCTGAGTATACAACCCTGTTTAACTCCCATTGAGGTCTCGAATTCTTCAGAGGTTAAATCTCCATCCCATACAAGTGCAAAATTACTTTCATAAAGTGCTTTCAAATTACGAATGATTTTGGTTGGTACTTCAATTCGGAACAATTTGTAAAAGAGTGCTTCTCGAGATAACTTGTCAATGCTGCACGAAAATCGACAAGAAAGACATAGTTTCCTGTTTTTATCTTATGTGGCAGCGATGTTGGTAAGTGTAAATATCTTGTCGAAAAACCCTTTCTAAAACCAGCTTGGAATTCTGTAAGGATGTTCTTTTCGTTTACCCAATCACTGAGCCTTTTGTATATTAGGGCCGAAAACAACTTGGCTGAAGTGTTAAGAAACGAAATACCCCTGTTTGCTGGATCTTTGAATCTTTTAAAAAGCTCTATAAACCGAATTTATTAAAAATAAAAAACAAACAATAGAACAAAAATATCGGATGTTGTAATTACACCACGACTGTTGTTGATTTTGCTCTCAGAAACTACCAAAAAATTTTTACAAGTTGTATTCTGCACTGGTGCATTTTTTAACAAATAATTTTTTTATTGACAGATTCTTTTGTGACTGCGGTGCTGGCACCTTAACAAATCAATGTCAGTTACAAGGTGAACCCACCCAAGATACTGACACACTTTATGATTCTGCAGCTCCAATGGAATCTCATACTTTAATGGTAAATTAGGATATTAACTAGGATTAATAAAAGAACAAAAAAACAAATAAAATAAAATCACAAATAAGAACAAAAAATACTATGAGTTGAATGCAAAAATCAAATTATAAAATAGTAATTTACTACAAAAAAAAAACTTAAGCCCACAAACAAAATATTATTTTAACTTAACTACACTACAACTAGTATAACCAATTAGATTACGGCTAACTCATATAGCTACATATATATATATATATATATATGCAAAACAAATTATGTTTAAAACATTCAGTGAAGTAAAAAAAAAACAAATGAATTTGTTAAAAAAAAATGCCTATTTAACAAAATAAATTCAACGTAATCAAACAGAAAGCAATTGTATTTGTGTATGCATAGATGATTATTAAATTCTTTGTAAAAAAAATAGGCAAAATTGAAATTATGTGTTAGGTATACAATTTCACAAATCAAATTCATGTTACCACTATTGTATTGAAAAGAAAAATCTTCATCTTAAGAAGTACGAAACGGGAATAAAATAAAATTAAATTAAACTAAAAATTAAATTAATACAATAAAATAAAATTTATTCTAAGCTAGAAGTACTTCATCCCAGTTGCAATAATTTTTTGATAGATTTGTTTTTATTTTTTTTTTATATATATAAATTTAAATACATATATAATTATGAATTGTAAAAAAAAACAAATAGAAAGATTACCGAGAAACTAAAAACGATTTAATAAAAGTGTTTTAGATGTAAGTCCTCGTGTGTCATGTTTAGTGTTAAAATATATTAAAGTTTTTATTTCTTTTTTTCATATAAATAATATTTTTAAATATTTATGTACCTTATTATATAAATACAAAAAAAAAGAGATTTTGATATTATACTTTGTGCTTTATAAAACTTATCAAATACAAACAATCATCAATTATTATTATCAATATAAATGTTTTGTTTTTTGCACACTTAAAGTAAATGATTAATCAAACAATTTTTTTCATGTAAAACTTTAATATTGAAAACTATTATTTTTTTTAAGATCAAAGTATTCGATTTTCATTTTATATTTATATCTGCCAACTATGTATTTGTGTTATAACAAAAACAAAGCAATTGTTGTACAGTAACAGCTTGTCTATCGCGTGCTTATTCGAACACTCGAAGTTATTGGAACAAAAATGATAATAAATGTCACTCGTATTAAACAAAAATAATAAAAAAAATAAACAAAATAAGAATTAAATCACAAAAACCATACAAAACTATAACTATTAGTGTTTTAAGCATCTACACGAATTCAAATACACACACACACACTACACACGCAACAACCAACCCAGTGATTAAATTAAAAACAAAATATAAAAGGCCGTTATAAAACTCATCACATGTATTTAGTATTTAATTTAAAATGCAGCTTTTTAAGTGAAAACAAAATGAAAACTGGAATTAAATATAATTTTTCTTTTTTTAAGTTATGTACCATACAATAATATAGAATAACTACTTAATGTTAAAAATGTATATAATATTAGCACTGATAAATTATTTAGAATAAAACAAAAAAACAAGCATAAACAAAATTCAAATTATATGTAAATTTACAGTTAATGAAAAACAAATACAAAAATAAAATAACTGGCATAATTTTTAGAATTAAGAAACTACGAAATATTGATAACCAACCAGATTTAATTTATACATACTATTTAGTGAATGTAGGATGTTAACTATATATACAACAGAAAAATCATAAATGAATCGCTAAACATAAATTAAGAGACGAATAAATTCAGATTCAGATGTTCATATTAAATGGAAATGAATGGAATTAACCTGAATAATCAATACTAATAACAATTATTTTGTTTAATTGTTTGTACTTTGTTCAAATTAAAGTAGCAGGGTAAACTGTTCTGTGGTAAGAGTTTCTAGGCAACAACTTCAACGACCACACTTCGGCTATTTTCAAAACAGGTAAAGTAACTACAAATATTTAAAAGAACATCTAGAAAAGATAGGGTCTGATGTGCAAATGTATATGATACACTCAAAATAAATCATCATTTCATAAAAAGAACTATGTATTACTTTTTCAAGTTAGTTCTATGGTTTTTTTTTTTTTTTATTGAGCATAAAAATATACCCTAAAATATTGTGCAATGCCTAAGTTCTACCCAAATAAATATTTAATTTAGCAGATTTCCCGGTAACTACCCAGATATCTTTGGCTGATGCACTAGTGCATCACAAATACCTATTAAGTGGTCCGGTCTCTACTCATGAGCGTTGCAGAATCCGTAAGACACACTGCTCACTAGGTAATGGATGTTGTGGTGTCTTCTCAGCAAGCAATGGCTCTGCCATCAGTGCTATTTTTTACTATGCGAGGTGGTATATCTCCTACCGTTTAGGCGGGCAATTTAAAAAAAATATACTTAAAATGGAAAAAAAATTATTATCAATTATTGATTGTGGATCCCAAATGCGTGATCGTAATCAATACTGAATATGGTTATGGATCACAAATGCGTGATCAAAATCGATTATTTGTCACAAATGCGTGATCGTAATTTAAAGCGATTATGGGTCACAATTGCTTGGCCATAAATAAAACGGACGGCCAGATACGAAATGTCGAATTACAAGTAGCAGGCAGGAAACGACGAACTATGCGGTCAGTACAGAAATTATTTTTATTGCCATTTGATAAAATTAAAGAATCCACCGACTCTTCAAGGGAAGAATGTGTCGTAGAGGCAGCTACTGTTATGTCCCAAAGTGGAGCGATGCAGTAAATGATTATGAGTTAATATATGGTTAATAACTTTAAGATCTAGCTTTACTTAAATACTTAGTAGTTTTTCCTATTTTGATATTTACATATATCTACATATCAATTTAAATTATTATTCGTTAAATGCAACTGATAAGTTCATGCTTTTACTGTCCATATTTTGTCCACTAGCTGAATTATCGACATTCATAATATTGATACATTAAAATTTTAGAAAGTGTTTAGAAAGGGTGCGACTGCCACCATGATAATACTATATTTTTCATATACAAAGCAATTTGTCATATATTTGGCGTTTAACGAACGGCTGATTCAATTACAAATCATCTTACCAAAAAAAGATTAAAGGGCGTTCATGAAAATTTATAAAGCCTTATTTAAAAACGCAATATAGAGCCTACATAAAGTTATGTACTCCTTAAAATGCTTCTAAACTCGAAAATGATATTTATAAAACGTATGCAACGTTGCATATACCCATAATAAGCTAAACGCGTTTACAGGTTGAATAGAGCCTATGTAAATAAGGAAATTATAATGACGAAATGTCATTATATAGGGGGCGCTAGTTTCACAAATTTCAGGAGCAAAAGCGCGGACCACTGATTAGTGGTTACTTTGTATATAAAAACTATAGTACTATCATGGCGAGTTTTTTTTAGGGTTGCAAAGGTCCTGGTGGTGGCGCTGCAAAACTTGAAGTGTAAAATCCGATTTGGGGAGTCTTTAAGCGTCGATAATTGGTGGTAGGAGCAAGAGGAGACTATTTTTATGGATTATTGCATCCAAAAAATATCAATAAATATCATTTAAAACCTCCATAATCTCTCCGCAAAAAAAAAAAAGAGTAAGGGTTGCAGGCATACATTAGATGTCGCCCCATTCGACTTCCACCATGATAGTACTATAGTTTTCATATACAAAGGTTGCACTTATACTTCTGTGTACTAGTACTGCTCTTTTGAACGGTTGGCCTCAATTGCACCCCTGATAGAATCAGGGGTGATAGAATTATTTTCTCTCAACTGCTCTAAGCGCTGTATTTCTAATTTCGAAAACATTTTGACATTTGAAGTAAGTTGACAGGTATATTTTTTTTCAGAAAACAAGTTATGCTTATTGTATCTTACATGTCGCCATCTTGAAAAGTGATGACGTAGCAATCATATCCGATTTTGACATTTTTTGGATTTTATATTTTGTGAGTTTAAATTGTTAAAAATTTGAAAAATAAAAAAAAGAAGTTTAAAATGGTTGTATGTATGTGCTGTTTTGGGTGATAATAATTCCCGAGGAAGAAAACAATGAAACAATAACTTAGATTTCACTTCTTCCGAAAGGACAAAGAATTGTGCCAAATTTGGATAAAAGTTTGTGGAAATTAAAAATTAATATGATAAACAATCGTCTAGCGACAAGAGACAATAACTAAGAGACAACAAAAAGATCGTGAATGAATGGTTGGATACTTTTGAAAAATAAATATATTGAATTAATCATTAACTATTCTTTATAATTCATTAACTTTGTTTTGAACAGTCCTTTAAAACCCCCAATAGAAGAAGAATCTTTTGATTGTGATGATATACATACATATACTAACAATTATGTTTTAATTACTTATGGGGTTTTCATTGGTAAATAAAAATTTCTTAGTAAAAATTGATTTTTTTCATGACGAATGGAACACAATTATTTTTTTTTGTCAGTGTGTTGGTGTTATTTCTTGTCGGTGAAAATACTGTCGGTGTAGCTGGCAAATCTGCATTGACATTTGTTTTCATTTGAAAAGTGTTTAACAAGAATTTAAAGCAAAATAAAAAAGAAATAAAAATGAATGAACAAGTTAATTTAGACTTTTCAGAGTAATTATTTATTACATATTGACGAAATCTTTTACATGGTGTTTTTTTCTTTGTGAGCATCCCAGATAGAATCCACGTTGGAGTGTTGATGATATCTCCTCAACAATGTCCTTATATTTTGCTGCCGTCAGGTCATATAGACTTCAGGAAATGAAATTTCCCAGAAGAAGAAATACCTATCAGAATTTGAATTCGATGAGTTAAAAGAAGATGCCCTTAAATACCTCGCAGGATTCCTTATTAAGACGTGCAAAGTGACCAACGACCAAAATACTTCTTCAAGTTTTACTTGGGTGGACGAAAAATCTGAAGGAGGACTTAAAAAACCAAGCACTACGTTCTTTGAAGGGAAGGAAAGTTTACGGAAACTCACTTAAAAAAATACAATGCAGAAGCTGTGTCTCTAGATGTAGGTGTAAAAAAATTATTTATTTTTTAATTATTATTTAAGGATTTAAGCATTTAAACAAGTTATTTTTAAGAAATATCAACTGTAAAAAAAGAAAAATAATAAAAACTATCATATGAAATGAATTTTTTTCTTCTATTTAATTGGCCAGTTTATATTTCTAAGATCTCAGAGATCTTCGTATTCTCAGAAATATAAACAAAAATTCTCATACAAATTTCTCAATTCTACTGTCAAAACTCTGAGAATGAAAATTTTTGGATTCGATTTCTCAATTTTACAAAGTGATAGCTTTGACTTTTGAAAATAATTTATTATTTGCTTTTGTATTTTTAAAAGGCGTCACAACAACAATTTTTATTTCTTTGAGAATTGTTGTTTATATTTCTTTCTCAATTTCTATCATTTTCACTGAGAATATTCTCAGAGATCTTAGAAATATAAACTGGCCAAATTTCCCAGCGAGATGATTGTGACGTCAGAGCAGAACTGTCAAATACCTAATGAGCATACTTTATTTTCTGTTTATCATGTATTATTTTCAACTTTCACTGTGGTCTCTGCACTAGTGCAAGCATTTGAAGTATCACAGGTCACAGGCAAAAAAGTAATAAGTAAACCAACAAAGGGAAAAGTTTAAAAATTAAAAATATTAAATTTGTATAATTCAATTTTCATTTTTAATATAATAATTAACAAAAACCAAACTATCGTAAGTACATCCAAATATTTACACTAAATCTAATTCAGTTTTATACAAATTATTGGTCTTTTTGAAAGCATTTTGTGCATTATTTGTTAAATAATTACTTCGATTTTAACTCAAACCAATACATAATTTATTATAATAAAAACAAATAGTGTATCTTGTTAGTATATTGTATTTTTAAGTAAAATTTTATAAATGATGTACCTATTTAAGTTTAAAAAAACCTATTTCATCAAATTTTTCAATATCGTCCATAAAATAAGGTAGACATAATCCGCCATCTTGAAATGAAAAGTCTCAAAATTATTTTTCCCAATGACGAATTTACTGAATAACGGTTGGTTTAATTAACCAAAAGTAATAGGAAAAATAGTAAGGAAATATTAAATTGCAGAGTTTTTCTTAAAAAAAAAAAAAAACGATTGGGTGCTGGGCTTGGGTGCTTACTGAAACAAAAGAAAGAATGTAATTTCTGGACCCCTCCATCGTCATAACATGATTTCTTAGCTACCGCTTGGAGAACAATTTGGTCAAATGGGATTCCCAGTGGATTTTATCAAATTTATAATGTGAATTTGAGAGACAAAAATATTTGTTACTAAATAAGCAAAAAGCAATAAAGTTCCCAACTTTGTGAACATGAAGAGTATTCGACGCGACTATTCAGCCCTATTACGGCTATAGAATTCAAAATATGTATGTAGGTAACTGACAGTATTTTGTTACTTGAGATTGTAATATGGGTATGGTAACCATCCGTTAATTATTATACCTAATGAATCGTTCAGTATTGAAATAAATAAAGGGCAAGTATAAATGTACATAATCTCCTTTTAAACATAGAATAACTAGTTGATATACCCGAATTAATGGCTTCCCTGATTATAGCATAGTTTGGCTTTTCAAGACATAGATCATTGAAATCTGATAATTAAAGCGGTAGTTATCAACATTTTTAATAACCCTCCCTAAAGTGGGCCTTGTATTATTTTCAAATTGCATTCACTTTAATCTCCTTAAAATTTCCAATCCTTGATATTTAAAAAAATATTTGTATGACTTGTAGCTTGTTTAGCTTTTATCAAATTAAAAATATTTAAATATCTTATTCGCTTGTTGTCATATTAAAATAATATATCTATTAAAATTTTCAGGAATGACAACAATTATTTAAAGATAAATAAAATAATTATTAAAATAAAAGCTGCTACAGCTTGTTTTATAATCAAACAAAAATGAAAGTCGATACAAATCGGCTTAAAAAAGGCACTTCGGAGTTAACTCCGGAGTGTCGCCAACTAATTGAGGACATGAATTCACGAAAGACACGAAAAGAACTATTGGAATATTTGGAAAAGCTCCGTGGTTGGGTTTATGGCAAATGTGAACTTTATCACTGGATTGAGTTGTTGGATCGTTTTGACGATATTTTAGCAGAAGCTGCAAAAGAAAATCCTGAAAATGAATTTGCTTTGTATTGCGACACAAATTACACACCATCTGTAAGTTTTTATTTAAAATTTTAGATCTTTATTAATTATATAATATATCTTTTTCTTTTAATAATAGGATGTTCGCCTTTTGCTTTATGTTATAAACTTTACAACACTCTTGATAGAACATTCATTTTCAAGACATTTGTATAATTCTATTGAACACTTGACGCAATTACTTTCTTCGACAAATATGGATATAGTAATGTGTGTTTTAAATCTTTTATATATGTTCTCGAAGCGAAGCAACTTCATACCTAGATTGAACAGCACAAAAAAAGTGTCATTGCTTAACAAACTCTTCAACTTTGCTGAGGTAAATATAAAGCATAAACATAAGATTTTAAAATAAATACATAGTTGGTAGATTTAATTATTTGTTTGTTTGAAAATGTGTGTTTAAATATACATAAACTTATAACTGAATCTTAGGATAGAAAGAATTTAGTTGGAACATGTGAAACTGAGATGCTGATTTGAGTTGAGTTCGAACCCACAAGTTTAAGTTACCAATTAATCCCTAATTCAATTGCTCCATTGGCAACCTTTCAATTTTTTTAACATCGCGAACACAAAATCGAGTTTTGAGTTGAAATTTCAAAAATGCCCTACGTATGTAAACCTTCCAATCAGCAAAATAACAATACATTGCGCATGATTTTAAACTTCTATTATTTATTCATTGGTTTCACTGAAAAACTAAATAACTAAAAAATCGTATTTATTCATAGAAATGTTAACATTATGAATTTATAATTTTTTGGGAGGCATTAAAGCATTTAATTCTCATAAATAAAAACGCCAAAAAGTCAAAGGAATTTCAAGGCTTATTACTGCCTAACGGTACCCTGCCGGCTATGAATGTAATGCAACTTCAGTTTTATTTTTTTCATAAATTTAGGCAGTATTACTCATGGAGAAAAATGCTTCTTCTATTCCTCGAAATCATTTTTTGAGTTTTGGCGCTAAATAGTAAATCTATATAGGCCATGGGAATTCGAAGTACATATGTATGTATGTATATATTTTATTATTTATAAATTTTTTTTATAAATGTATGTGGGTTGCTACGACATAAATCACAAATCTTTAGTTGGATGAAATATGAATACATAATGATAACAAAACAAAAGTATGTTGTGTTGAATTATGTATGCCCGTTAGTTATACTTCTTTGTCGTTATAGATAAAATTCAATTCAATATTAATTCTTACAACAAAAAAAAAGTAATTGACTTTTTAACGGTATTATTCATACGAAGTATGCTTCTGTATCGAAATGTAAAACATTAAAATAATGCAATAAAAACAAAACAAACAAGAACTTAAATGCTAATTACTCAATAATGTAGAAATTAAAAAATCAATTTGAATCGATTTGTTCTCATTTGTTTGCCTATCATTCTACTTTTTGTGTTAAATGTTTTAACTGGTTTCAATATACAACTTAATTTTTTTACCCTACGTCGATTTTTTAAACGTATTATTTAATCTATTATCCATTATATCGTCTTAAAAAAACTTTTAAAATTGTTATTTTATTTTAGAGTTGGGGCGGAAAGGAAAATGGATTTTCACTAGCTCAATGCTGTAAAAAGGATGCCCGGCTCCCACGTTCATCATCAACACTTTATTTTGAATACTACAATGCTGGAGGGCAATTGGATTTTATAGAAGTTCCCGGCCTTGATAAAATCAAAGAGTCACCAGCTTCAATGGCAAAGATAGTGTGTGATAAAATTCCACACTTAGGAGATGAACAAAGGGTAAGTTCCTAGATAATAAAATTTAAAATAAAGTTGTGCATTACAAATATACGTGCATTGCAATAAACAAAATTAATTGAAGAGTTGTTTCGGTTATTGTCTCAATACTACGATATTTGTTAAATTATTATAATTGTCTTCATTTTACATTATTCTTTTCATGATTTTATTTATGTATTAAGTTATTATATTTTATTTTATTTAGATGCACATTCTTACGAGAATCCGCTTGGCAGCTACTTTTCACAACTATCGCATGAGATTACAATTTGTTCAAGCACGTCTACAAGCTATATCCGTTTTGGTATATTCAAATGCCATATTGGACAATATTCATAATTTACTTTATCCCGGATTTTTGGAGGAATTAGTTGAGCTGTTAGAAGTTAAAGATATTCATTTGGTTGAAATAAGAGCTGCTGCTTTACGAACATTGACGTCTATCATACATTTGGACAGAAATCCACATTTTCCAAAGTAAGTATTTTCTCCCAAGCGATTACGTTTTTTATTGTACATAAATCTTATATACTTGTTTGTGTTCAATATGACATATAAACTTGTATGGTCTAGCTCTTAAATTTGTGATGGTGAAAGACTCCTCTAAGTTCCTCCGCACTATTGGTCTGGTCATCTAAACCAGACATGACTGCAGCGGGAAAGTGAAATAAAGCGTCCGTAGTAATCTTAAAATTTTAGAAATAAATTTTTTCATTCCTAGCCTAGTAGCTATTTTTTAAGGTAATTCATCGCCTGACAACCACCTAACAGTCATTCTTTGAGTTAAAATTCACTCCAATATTCACTACTACTTCTGCTTACAACTTCTGCTATAAATAGCTCCCTTATTTTAGGCCCTGGACATATTCTTCTTGACCATTTAAATTATCAAAATAATTATATATGCATATAATGAAATACTTATATTATTTTTTTTGTCTTTAGAAAACCTGGTTCTCGGCTATCAAAAATTATTGAAGTTACAGGAGCAGCGCTATACCATGGTTTCTTGCCGACACTAGTACGCGCCTGCATTAATCATCTTATATCCATACAAGCAAAGGAAACCGAACTTGTTGCATCTTACTCAGTAATGCATCAATATACTTTTGCATATGAAAATACTAATATTACCGAGTTTGATATATTCAAGCAAACCAATCTATTTCCCCTATCATTGGCTACAGCATTATTTAGCTTCCTTTATCATTTGGCTTCCTATGAAGCTGGCGGTGAAGCTTTGGTTGCTTGTGGTATGATGGAATCTCTACTTCGTGTAATCAATTGGCCAGGGGCTGATTTAGAGCATATAACATTTGTGACGAGAGCAGTTCGGGTTATTGATTTGATTACCAACATTGATATGCATACTTTCCATAGTAATAATGGGTTAGGAGCTTTTATTCAGCGACTCGAAACCGAAGTACATCATTGTCGTCAAGACCAACAAGACGGCAAAAAGAAGAGACGAAGGAGAACAACTGAAATTGATTATATAAACAAACATGACATCATAAAAAGTCCCATTCGTGAGGGTGAAGAAGATTCTGATATGACTGATGCTGAAGGTATAAATTTGGAATTCGAAAACGAAAGGGAAAATAATGAAAATGAAGATAGTAATGTTTCATCTGAGAGTGAAACAAAATCTCTGCACTACAATGAGCCAGGTTCGTCTTCGTCGAATGCGAGCACTTCTGGTTCAAAAAAAGAAACTGATTTAAATGAAAAAGACAAAAAAATTGCGTGTGTAACTCAGCGGGCTGCACTTCTCAAATCAATGTTAAATTTCTTGAAAAAAAGCATTCAAGATAGTGCATATAATAGCGGTATGAGAAATGTAATGGAGAGCAGTCTGCCACGTTCCTTACGCAACATAATCAGCAATGCCGACTATTATGGTCCATCGTTGTTTCTGCTAGCCACAGATGTAGTTACAGTTTACGTTTTCCAAGAGCCCTCTCTGCTATGTACATTGCAGGACAGTGGATTAACTGATATAGTATTGCGCTCACTTTTGCGAAAGGAAGTTCCAGCTACCAGAGAAGTTCTTGGATCACTTCCCAATGTATTTTCTGCGCTATGTTTGAATGCACGTGGCTTGGAAGAGTTTTCTTCTTATCATCCATTTGATCGACTTTTTCAGGTCTTACTTTCTCCAGATTATTTGATAGCAATGCGAAGACGGCGAAGCTCTGATCCTTTAGGAGACACGGCAACAAATTTGGGAAATGCTATGGACGATCTTATAAAACATCATCCAAGTCTACGCACCGATGCAACTAAGTCTATAATTAAACTATTGACTGAACTTGTTCGTATTGGAAGTGATCCTCACTTCATTTGCTGGCGAGCAAATAACAACAACGCCAAATCTGAAACTGGCTCAACATCTCAATCGAATACAGCTCGTAATTCAAACAAGGACAATGGAAATGGAAGCAGCGGTGAAGACGACGATGACGAGGAAATATCATCAGCCTCTCAGCAAAGGAGTTCAAATAGAAATGAAAATGCTGCCTCGGGCTCTAGAACATCGTTTAACCAAAGCTCAACTTACCAACAGTCGGGTAATACCCCTGAAGAACGTGAGCCAGTTCCGTTGATTGATTATATCTTAAACGTTATGAAATTTCTCGATGCTATTATTAGCAACGGTTCAAATGGAGAACACTGCCGCGAATTCGTAAGTCTCGGAGGTCTGCAGCCTCTGCTTTCGATATTGTCATTGCCCAATTTGCCAGTTGACTCTCCGGTCACAACAACAGCTCAAGCTGTTGCAACAGTTTGCAAATCTGTTCTGAATCTAGCTCATGAAACAAAAGTGATTGAAGTAGCAATCGAACAGCTGTCACAAGTCGTTGAAAAACTCAATCCACTAGTTGTTCACATGAATTCTCCAGAAAAAAGTATTCTCCTTAAGGAGTTAACAAATTGTCCAAGAATGGAAGCTGGATTTTCCAACGCTGATTATACCCCATTACTACATGCAATGAGTGCGGTCCATGGGTATGTTGTTATGTTAGTCCACATTTGCCGCAGTAGTCAGAACGATGTTCGCATGCTGTTATTGCGCAAATGGGGAATTGATTGTGCCAGAGGCAAAAAGCTGCTTCAGAGCTTGGTTCAACTGTATACATCGTTGGTTTGGGAAAGTACGATTTTGCTGGGAATGTGTTCAGAAGACAATGCAAATGCGACTAAAGGTTCCGATTTCAACTACGATGAGATAAATCGAATCCAAACTGAGCTCCGGAGAGATACGGTCGATATCAGTGAAGAATCTTCAGAACAAATTCATCCGCAAGTTTCCACCCCATCATCAGCCGCGAGTACATCGGCAAGTCATTCTACTTCAACATCATTTGCATCAACTTCATCTGCGAGCGAAACGATTCTACCACAAGCTTCAGTAGCCAGAGTCGATATGGAAATTGATGATGATGTTATATGTTTGACTCCATTCCCATCTTCATCTGATGTAATAAGAGTAGGTAATGCTACAATTCAGTCAGCAGTGACAGGAAATGATGAGGCAATTTCAATTGATTCGACCACATCATCTTCAGACTCGGTAGTTTATGTTCCAAGTCGTGGTGGTGATACAGGTAAAGACGAATCTGAAACAAAATGTTCAACTGATCAAGCATCGTGTGAAAAACAAGACGGAGACACAAAACGGCGCGAAAAGGGAACACCTGGACAATTGCGCTACATCAAAGCCCTACTGGCGGCTTCTTCAAGACTCGGACGTGCACTAGCAGAGTTGTTTGGAAATTTAGTAAAACTATGTGTTGGCACTCCTGGCCGCCAACGACGTACAAATGAATTATTATCTACTGCCAATTTTCCATGCACTGAAGCCGGAGATATTGCTAGAGTCTTGAGTTATATACTTGTAAATGGCTTTTGTTATGAGAAGATAGTGTCACCTAGTGTTCCAAAGCTTAAGCTGACATTTTTGATTTGTTCAGTGGGATTCACAGGTCCTATGCTTTTTGATGAAAAACGCTATGCATTCCATTTAATGCTGTCACAGTTTTGTGAAGAAGGAGGCCTCGAGGCGTTTTTTGACATGTTTAAATGGGCACTTTCGTATGGGTGTGCTGACGAAGATAAGGAAAATTTCATTAAGGGCAATGAGTACGCCGAAGGAACTGGTGAATTTTTAGATGCATGGCTTTTGCTACTTGAAAAAATGGTTAATCCTCGAGCTATTTTCGAATCGCCACATTATATTACATCGCGTCCCACATCCGGACCAACAGGCCAATTATTGGAATTTGAACCTGTGTTTTACATGGTCAAGGTTCATTCGTTAGCTTTAAATGCACTTTCCGATATTTGGGATAAAAAACCTCTTCCGAATTATGGCATCCGGATGGCTGAGTCTATAATGGCCATTATGAAACACATACTTAAAAATGAAACTATGCTTCGTGAGAAGTTCCAAAAACGAAAGGAAGAAATAAAAAAAGTCGAAGAAGAAGGGGAGGCACGTAAGGTTTATAGGGATTCGATAAAAAAATCAGTTAATTTGAATCATTTAAAATTATTCATGGACATGGGATTCTCTGAAATACATGTAAGCGAAGCCCTTGCTGTTACAAATTCCGTAGAGCAAGCAACTGATTTCTTGTTAAATCGCCCGGAAAGAAGTGGAAATGCCTCGGCAACTGCAATGTCACGATTGTTGAGTTTTGAACAAGAACTAGATGACGAAGACGATGATGACAATGATGAAGATGGTGGCGACGGCACAGAGATAGAAGTTACTCCAAATCGGAATAAACCCGAAAATAGTGACAAAAGTACGCTCTCAGATATTGAAGTATCTGAACCGGCTACACAAGCAACAGGAACAGAATCAAAGAATAAAACAACCTGGAAATCAGTGCAGTTACCTGATGCAGTTGCTATTGATAATTTTTGTCGAGAAGCATTGAAGAAAACATTCAATACAATGGACCAGTTACCAGAGACTGTTACTTCTGGAGCTGACCTATTGGCTGTTCTGTACCGACGACACACTCCAGATATGAAGCACAAATTTTTGTTAACATTAGTGCAGAATATCACAGATTGGGCAGAAAAAATGTTGCATAATCTAAAGGCCCGTGATGCTTTGAATTCGAGCAAACGCGAAGAGATACTCATAGGACGCTATGGAATAAAATTATATATCAGGCTTAAAGTTGGTTGCTTGCTACTCGACGATATCTATAGAGACATGCGTAAGACTTTCTGCATGGCCATTCGACATGAAAAATCACTGAGCACTTTAATCATGTTGTTGCACAAAATTGAATCTATTTTGCAAGAACACATTGCCCTTGGAGCGCCACCAATTACTCCACGATGGCTACAACATTTGATTGAATTTATTGATTCAATTGATAATGCTTGTCATATAATGCAGCGTAAAACCAACATGTTGGCCGTCACAACAAAAACGTGGAAATGGTTTGATTCTCCAGCTGGCAAATGGAATGCATATTCAAGTTCTAACAATGAAATAATACATAAGGCTTTTGTTTCGGGCGAACGATCAGTTCGCATTACATGCGGCAGACAAAAATATACTATTAATTTTAACTGCATGTCACAAGTAAATGAAGCCACCGGCAATCATAGACCAATTATTTTGGGACTTAAAGTCACCGAGCTCACTGATGGCAGTTCAAAAATCGAATCTTCCATTATAACTTCGGAAACGTCGTCTGATTCCGATTCAGGAGATCAATCGGAGACTGCTGATCCAAGCTCCGCCGTGAATACACGATCGGCTGGATCCCAGGCAGCAGCTGATATTCTTCCTCAATCTCGCTCATCGTCTGACGGAGGAAGTATAGATTCCATAGCTGTTGGAAATACGGAATCATGTGTATCAGGACTTTTTGAAATCGATGACGACAGCAAACTGGAAGACGAAATCGGAGATGGATTGGAATCCGGATTAAATAAAATAGTTCTTCATGAAGAACCAACTGGCTTGCAACAGTATGATACAGGTGCTATTGTCAGTTGTCTAGCACGTTTGATGCGCCCTAAGTTGGCTATAGATTTGGATACAATAAATTCCATTTTGAAATTATGCGTAAAACTTACAAAAGACGCTGAAAGCGCTAAAGTGTTTGCAAATAATGGTGGCATCAATCTCTTACTAAGCATGCGTCAAATGTGCGGGTATATGGGATTCCCAACGTATGCAATTTTGCTTATTCGACATGTTCTCGAAGAACCACAAACTCTCCTTGCGACTATGGAAAGAGTAATTGCATCTCGTACTATGTCAGTGAATCCAAGCAATCATCGTGATTTAATTTTCGTCCTGAGGCAAATGAGTTCAGCAGTATCACGTGATCCGAAAATGTTTATGCGTGCTGCTTCTAATGTTCTTCGATTAGACAATAACATTATGAAGGGCAAATCGAATTGCTACGATGATACTAGACTAATAGTGAAAGCATCAACAATTATAAGAAAAACATCAACAGGGGCAACAACATCATCATCGTCTTCAGGAGTCGTCGATGATAACATAGCAAGTTGCAGTAATGTGCACTCAAACGAAAATGATATTTCAACTGGCGTCATCAAGGACTTATTAAAAGCTCTCCTTCTGCCATGCATACATTTTCCACCACCGCCAGCTGCACGAACATCATACAAAGAAAAAACCCCATTGACTTTCGGTAGCGGACTTGTGTCGGCAACGAAAGCGTCTAGTACGGCAACCGATGCAGGTTCTTTTGAAAAAACTCAAATAGATGATAGTCAAAGTGACCAATGCTGTGGATGGCATGTTCCAAGCAGTAGTCACTTACATGACAAACCGTTGCTTACAAGATCGACTATTCTAAAAATTCTTGCCGATGCAGTTCGATCTTATCAAACATTTGCCCCAAAATTAATCACCGAACATGTGTACTATGCTAAAGATAGTGTTCTAATAAAGCAGGATCAGTCAGCTCTATCATTTATCCTCGACAATTTTTTGCCTCTCAAGGAAAATTGTCAAGATCGTGAAGTCAGCACAATGGCGCGTGTTCTAATAACATCACTATCTGATTGTGTCGATCAACTTGCAGTCCAAAATACTGTTATTAGTGAAGTTAAGGCTGCAATACAGCGAGCTATTAATTTGCCAGAATGTTCAGACAAGCACATGCGCTTACAGGTCTTTGTGGGACTTTTACCCACAATGATTGACAATCCAATGCCGCTGAATAAAATAACTCCACATCGAAATGAGATACTTTTGATACTTTTACGCAAAGGTATAATGACAGATTTAGCGAAAATGATTCTCCATCTTGATCTTTCCAATCCAAACTCTGTTACAACATTAAATGCTGTACTAAAACCAATGGAAACACTTTTGAGACTTACAATATCTCCTGGATTATCAGCGAAGAAAAAAACATCACAACTGCAATGTGATCGTCGTAGCCGCGATCAGCTTCTAAATGCTGCCCAAGGTTCGGCCAGTGGAACAACTACAATACATACATTATCAAGGCGATCAACAAATGATTTAGATGCAGATCATATTATCCTTGATGTAATGGCTGATCGCCCAAGAGCTTCTGGCTTCTTTTTTACTGGCGATTCAAGAACCAGCGAACAGGTTTGAATATTTGGCGTATAGCTTTTTTGTATTTGTTTTATAATAATTAATTTTTGTTTTAAGTTTAATAATATTTTTGATGGAATTCTGGGAAATGATACAGAATATTTCAATGATGGGGTATTTCGACATCTTAATGAAGGTTTAAATGATGCTGAAAGTCCCAATGCGGATGTAGCTTTTGAGACGAGCAGCGAGTCCAGTGATTCCGAATCAAATGCATCCGAAGATAATGATGAAAGAGATGGCGATGATGATGGTAAGTGGTTCATATCATAATTGAAAAGTGTTCACAATTTAATTTAATATTTATTACTTTAAACTAAATACAAATAATATTTGGGGTATTCATGCATATCGACCTAAAGTCATCGTAAACGTGGTAAATTGCGGACATCTGTGAAATTTTAATGAAAACTTGACAAGTTTTAACAGTTTACCAGGATTATGAGGACTTTACGCCCATTTTACATCTAGCTACAGCCTTAATCAGTGCTTTGAATTAAAAATAACTGATTCTATAAATTTTAAAAGCAATTCTACAACGAACTGAACGTGCTATCATGAAGAGCTATCATGCTTTTACCATAAACCACAATTAAATATATAAATTCAAACATTTGGAATGTTAATGATTCAATTATAATTATGTTTACAGATGGTAATGAGGAACATGGCGAGGAACGTAGTGAAGCTGATGCCGATGAAGAAACCCGACAATTTATTGAAATTTTTGACCACGCTTATGCTCCAGATCAGCCTAGAGCTGCCACAAGTGATCGTCGCTTAGATGGAGTTCCTATCATTCGCTATACTGTATCGTGTAAGTAACAAGATCAATGGTAGTTGATTTGATTGCAAGTGAAGTTCAAAAGGAGTTTGGGTAACACAAAATTGATTTCCCTAAAATATGTGGTTCCAGTAGTAGCACTTTAAAAAAATAAGAAGTTGAAATACAAGAAGAGTGCCGTGAGTTGTCAAAAATTCTCGAAACTATATAATTTTTTTTTAAATGAGCAATTTCAGTGAAACAAAGAAATAAAAAAAATAGCATTTTACTTAAAATAAGTCTTTAATATTTATCGGATTCAATAGTAATATTTAAACTTACAAATTTAAAGATTACCTTTATAGCTTTTAGGGAAAACTTAAAAAATACGTTTTCATACATAAAGAAGAAAAATTAATTGATACAAATTTAAATTGCGTTGTTTTAAGCCAACTTAAATATTTGAACTTAATCCTCGAATTTAAATTTGATAAAAAAAAATTAGCTGCGCCGAAATCAAAAATAATTTTAACAGGCTACCATGTTATTAGTAACCCCATTTCAACTTTTAGAAAAGCATATTAAATACTAAATATTCTTCTTTAAGTTCTTTAAATATTACCTTTCAAATAATTTTTTTTTAATTAAAAAAAAAACAACTTCTTGTAACAACAACTTTGTTCTTTTAGCTAATTTGAATCCATCAGGATCAGGAACAAGCAGTGGTGCATCAACCAGTGGTCCCGGCAGTGGAAGTTATCTTGAGAATGTAGTTGTGCACCAAACACGCCCACGTAATACCAATGCCAGCGTATTAAGTCGTTCATTCAATCCCATACACCAACAACAACTTCCAAGCATTAACATTGGCATAGTTCGTTCATCACCAGCCACTGGTCCAAGTACCAGTGCTAGAAATAATAACAGTATTGATGATGGTAATACACTATCTTAATGCTAACAATTATTTTTGTTCTTATAGTATACACACATATATTTTAAAGATTTGATTGCACGTTTCAACTATTACATTCATCATGGGCAACCATTATCAAGCGGTTCTGGAGCTAGTTCTAATCCAACTGTTCTGAGTAGTCTAAGTAACCAACTCGGTGGAGGTGGTACTTTGGGATCATCTAGTGGTGTTCAATTTGGCACTAATGCAAGCATTACAGTTGGTGCTGAAGATTCAAGTGAGGGACGTGTACCCAGCTCCACTAACAGATTACAACGTGATTCTCGCCGATTACTATTAGTTGATCAGCAGTATTGTACATCACATTCATTTAATAATTCCGATGAAAATCAAAATGAACTTTTCAATCAAGATGGTGAGTTTATTATTTTTACCCACTAAAAAAATCGCAAAGTATTTTATTGTGTTTGATTCTTCAGCACTTCATTGGTGGCTTGAAGAAGCTAAACATCTCGATATGGAATCCCAACCGGATATATGTTTAACAGTGGCTCATCAATTGATTCCAATATTACAAGAATTACGTGCTAAAACAAAGAGAAGGAAGAGGAAAACAGCTTCAGTTATAACCCAAGCTGGATCAACTGATGAAACTGCAAAAACTCAAGGACAAGAATCAAGTGGAATTAGTACACCAAGTGTTAATATAACCACACCAGCTGTACAAAACAATACATCGCCCAGTAACAGACGAAGTGCTATTCCCATTTTGCTCCCTAGAAATTCGGATTCACGTGACGTGAATTCATCCTCAGATGTTGTTGATCCCTTAATTGAATTTAATTCACTGAATGAAGAAGAAATTGATAATCAAGAAGAACTCGATTCAAGTAATTAGATAAAATTTATTTTCGTTTCTATTTTTATATAAGCTAATAATGGTACTTTGTTGGACAGGTGGCACAAGAACTCAAGCCAGTTCTAATGTAAGACTGTCCCCGATCACTAACCGTAATGTTACTACAGGTAAATAAAGTGTTTTTTTTTTTTAATTTTTTAAGTGAAACTTCTCTAGCACAGAATTAAGAAACAGTGTTAAAAATAATATTTATCACTTATTACCAGTCAAGTGATTTTATATCCCTTAGGGATATAAAAAATCGCTATGCCAGCAATACTATAACAAGAATGCTTCACAATATACATTCGTCACAAAACAGTACAAACCTCTGACCCCGATAAGTACACAATCAGTGTATTAACGCCTCTAGGCACATCTGACCAAAAAAAAAACATAAGGAACAAAACATCTTCTTGATAATGTCATAACTCCCCCAGTTCTTGAGCGCGTAAATGATGGGACAAATCTTCTTTCGTATTTGGGCTGTGGCGAGAGTCCTAAAAGATCTCAACATATGCACATAAATACGGCTCTAATCCTGGGGTTGGTCGTGGCGCGATGGATTGCGTGGTCGCCTGTCAACCTCATGGTCAAAGGTTCGATCCCTAGCCCAGCCGCCAACCCTGGAGATAAAATCTGAGACAACCACCACCTTCAGTCTCAGTACCTCGAGCCACCCACCTTTCCACACCCTTCCCTTTCCATCCTAACCTATCCTTCACGCCCGCGCTGTGTTAAAAAAAAAATCCCAGTTCCAAGTAACATTTCCCCAATTACATATTAACAATTCTATCTCCAAAAACCCTAAAATTGATGTGGGTCGCTCTGAAATATTACATAGCATTTAAAAGAATGCTAATTATAAGTATGTAATTTTTTTTTTTTGTATACAAATTTTTAGAACCAGAGGTTGCCGAAAGTGGTGATGATTCCAACTCAGATGGCGAACCTCTTACACCACAAGATGTTACCAATCAAAGTGTTCGTCAGTCAAACCAAAGTTTATCTGCAAGCTTACTCACGTCTGCAATAATTGCTGAAATGGTTGGAGCTACATTAGATGAAGCTGCTTTGGTTCCACTGCCAGACGATGATGAAGACGAAGATGAGGACGAAGATGAAGAAGAGGAAGCCGAACCAGAGGAACGTCAAGATAATGACGACAATGACGATGAAAACGAGGAAGAGGGAGAAGACGAAGAACTTAACGTAGAAGATGTTATAATGGATTTTGATGATGAAATCCAAAATGTCTTATCACAGGTAGGTGAAAATTAGCAAATTCCATGTTATATTAATATTAAGCCACCCATTAAGGTTAAATTTTTGTTTGTCATTGATTATTTTGTCTTTATTTAAAAAAAAGATAATATGAAAAAAATGTTTAAAAAAAATATCCACTCTAATTATTGTTATCTGAGTATAAACAGCTAATAACTGTAATTAATTAACATTTTACCGTTTCTTATTTCTTATATTAAAAAACATAACGGGTTTTTTGTCAAAGTCCCATTAAAAATATGTACCTACACATAGTCCAAAAAGTCTCCGTACAGGAGATAATTTTTTTTTTATATCTGCAAAACAAATAGTAATGTGCAATGATAGAGCAAAAAGGGAACACTGGTGATAGCACGTGTTCTATTCGCGCTTTTAAACCAAATTCCAATAATCTATGTATACCGTTATATATTTTATAAGGCCGTGTTTCTTAAAATTATAGAAAAAAAAGTTTCCGTACAGGTCTCATTTCCATGTTATTTGTAGTTGGCAATGAAAGGTTCATGATAACATTTTTTTGTTTTTTGGGTAAGTTTTAGCATTTTTAATAATATTTCAGTTAAAAAATTTCTTTTTCATCTAAGGAAACAATAATGGCAACATGGGCGTCGTGTGGAACACTGCTCTGAATTCTAGGCACTATGTTACCACGTGCTATCACAAGTATTCCCACTTTAACTCAATTTTTTTATTACTGCAAAAAAAATGAATTAAGAATGAATCATGATTTTTAACGCAAAACTCATATCTGAAAATGAGGAAAAGACGAAACTTGGCATTTTTTTCCATCTCTTTCCTTCTTTCTAAAAATCATGCGTTCTCTTTCGAGAATTAACTCTTTTTTCCGCTCGTGTAACCAGGCACTAAGAATATAACAAGAGTCCGAATCTGAAAAATCAGCCTTGCGTATTTCATGAGCTGCGGGACGAAGGCACAAAGCGGCACATCAGTCATTAAAACCTCTCTCTCTCACGCTTTTTTCTGCTTGTGTTTTGTTCTGCTTGTGCTCTCTGTGCTTCATTCATTCATGTTGAAAGGGATCAGCACTCAACTGACTGTTGAACAAGTGGGACGGAAATATTTAATTTAAGAAAAAATGTGCAGCAGTCCTGCCTGATCAACAGTCAAACGAATACTGAAGCTCTGGTTGGGTTTTCGCTACTTGCTTGGGTTTCGCTGCTTGCTTGGGTGTTCCACAAACACCCAGCATATAAAAATTTCTTTGCATGAGATTCGGACTCTTGTTATATTCTTACTCTATGGTGGAAGGAATCCACTATTTAAGAAAACAAATTTAAATATTGCAGAAAAACTTAGTGATGTCATATACTTCAAGTTAAAAAAAACTTTTTTATATTTTCGTCCATCCAATTCGTCATTTTCGTTACAAGTTTTTCTTATATAAAATTGAGGTATGAAAATTCATTGAGTTTATTATTCTATGTATTTCGCAAATAACTGTAATAAATTTTAAAAAAAAAGTTCTTAAATTCTTTTAAATTTGCATAAAACAACATTCGACATCGTTTCCATCACCGTCATTTTATTATAATTTGCTCCTGGTAACATAATGTGTAAAAATACGGTGACCCCTAGTTGAAAAGTACATAGTTATTGCAGTAAAATAGAATAGAATAATACGTATATTTGGCAAGGGTCCATTTTAGGGTACAAAAAATTAATATTTTGAAATATAAACCCATACATGTTTTAAAATCTTTAGTTTATAACATTACTATAGATGATATTGCGAATAACAAATTCAATTATAGTATATCGGTTTCGTGCAGTTTTCAGCGTCATCTCATCCACAGGAAGTAGCCAGTGAATCTAGAGCACATAGCTATGCCACAGCAGGTTCCCAAAATGCAGAAACAAGCCCAAATCAATCAGATAACATTGAAAGCAATGGAGAACCAACGGATACAACGGCTTCATCATCCATATCGAATAATGCAACTTCAGGTGCATTACCATCAACATCTTCAAATGCTATCAATACTTCAACTTCTGCTACCGATAACTTGTCTTTGCCAATCGACGAAGAAGGATCTCCAAACAGAGTTGCATCTGGTGGTGCAATATCAAGATCTAACGAAATGAGCCCTGAAGTTCGCCAGGTCCTAGGTGATCTTCAAATACCTGAAGGCGTTGATCCATCGTTTTTGGCGGCTCTGCCAAGTGAAATGCGTGAAGAAGTAATTCAAGAGCATTTACGTGCACAACGAAATCGCCAGAGAGCTCAACAAAATGCAATTGAGACAGAACATGAATCATTAATTGAAGTGAATCCTGATTTTTTGGCTGCTCTACCACCAAGTATACAAGCCGAAGTTTTATCACAACAACGTATTGAACAACAGAGACAAGCAGCACAAACAGCCAATCCAAATGATCCCGTTGATGCTGCAGCGTTTTTCCAAAATTTGCAACCATCACTTCGACAAGCAGTGAGTCCATTAAATTCAAATATAATACCTTACAGAATGGATGTTATGAATTTTTTGATTTATGATTTTTTTTTTCATCTGTAGATATTGACTGATATGGAAGACTCTCAAATTGCAAGTCTACCTCCTGATTTGGTAGCAGAAGCACAAAATCTTAGACGAGATTGGGAACATCGCAACCGACAAACTCTTCACGAACGTTTAGTTACTCATTCGCAAGCTAACTCAACTCCAGCTATAGGTGGCACTGGTATGTTTTTTGTTACAAGGAATAATTTTTTGCTAACCACTAAACTAAAACTAAAAAAAAATACTTAAAATGGCCTTTATTTTGTTCCTCATCAACAGCATATATTCCTCCTCGAATTCCATCCATTCAAAACCTACGAGGTCGTCCCAGTTGGCATACAAATTCTGTTTGGTACAATTCGCATTCATCATCATCTAATGGTCCTGGCGGCGAAGGAAATTTCCAGAAGCTTCAAGGTAAACCAGTTGCATTGGCTTTAATGGAAACCGAAGGAAGTCTTCTCGATGTAGATGCTTTGTCTTCACTGCTTCTAATGTTATTTATTGACGATGCCAAATTCAACATACTTCGACTACATCGTGTAATTCGTCATCTCTGCTATCACTCAGGCACAAGAGAATGGATAATTGATTCGTTGATTTCAATTATAAAAATGGCTGACAAAACAGACATTACTAGAACAGATGGTAAACTGATCAGTAGACCACAATATCTAACATTAAGGGTTGACGCTGCTCTCGGCTATCGATCTAGTGTTTTTCTAATAAAACGTGGCATTGAACAGCTTCTGAAAGAAGAAGCATATTGTGGAGGGGAAGGTAATGCCATTCGAATTCATCCCCAGGCAGCTCAAATGGTCTGCCGAAATTCACTTGATCTTCTAATAACATTAGCTCGATATTTTCCAAGAGATTTTGTACCATTTAGAGAAATGGAAGCTATCAAAGAAGATATTTTAATTGATTCAAAAATGAGAGGAGAAAAAGATAGAGTTCAAATAAGTTCACAAACTCCATCAAATAATCCCGGCTCAAGTAGTAGTACTTCAGCAGGAGTTTGGTGTACGAATATAGCAAAGAAACCAAAAATTTCTCATTCACCTTCAGTCACTGCCCCCAAAGACGATGATTCAAAACCTCGATCGTCAACAGCACCAGCTGCAAAAAAGAGAACTCCTTCTGTATTTGACGTGCTTCTTAAGCTTGATTGTACAACTCGACCATTGCAATCGGGCTCAAATAGCTCCAAAGAAGTGACAGCTATGTTTTTAGTTAACCCACAACCCAATCGAGCTAAACTCGATGTTCTGTCGTTTGAAGATTCTCCTTTTGCTCAATTGATGTCACTTCTACCAACTAGTGTAGTCAAAAGATCTCAACAACTCACTGATAAACTTGTGCGTTTACTAGCTTCATTGGGAGTTGAACTTCCAAAAGAAGACAAAATAACTCCGGTTGCTATGGATGATGATATAGCTGACAATTCTACTGAGCCATCCAAGACACCGCTTCCAAGTGAAACACCAATAGCACCTGCTACAAAACAACAAGTAATAGATGTTCATGATAGTGACAGTGAACCCGATGCTATAGCTGGTAGCGATGAAGATTCCGGAAGTGATAGTTATAAACTTAACAAACAGTGCGTTAAAAAATCTCGACCGACTTTACTATATCCAAGTAAAATTCAGCAACTTAAAATTGCAATTGAAGTTCTAACAACAAAAAGTTGCTCCGAAGAGGGCCTTGAATATGTCACCGAGTTGATTGTTCATTTAAGTCAATGTTCGGCTAAAGCCAATGAGATTGTCGTTCAATTATTAATACAAGGTGTTATGGGATTGGCGGAATTGGTACGCATGCAAATATTGAGTCTTATGAAAGAAGTTAAAGAAAATAATTTAAAGACAACTAACGAAAGTGCGGATTCATCTGCAGCATCCAGCAAAAACCAGTCGAAATTGGGTCGCGGCGGTATAATAAATGATCGATTTACTGCTGCTCAGGTTGTTATTTCAGCTCCAACAAAATCAAAGCCAACTTGTGAGCTCCAATTGCCCAGTATGAGTCCATTATTAACGAAATCCTCTTCGCAGACATTCTTTTTACGAACTCTTAAGGTCTTTATGCAAGTTCGAGATTTAGTTGATTATAAAACATTGCAAACAGTTACAAAGATAGAACCACTGAGTGAGATTATAAGTTTGAATGAACTTTGGGATACACTAAGTGAGTGTTTGGTGCATTTAGAGAAGACAAATGATCAACACGCAGTTCTAATTCTCCAACCGGCTGTTGAGGCGTTTTTCTTAATTCACGCTTCGAAGAAAAAACAAGCGACAAAAACTGTTCGGCCAGGTAACCATCGTTCGGACACATTTACAATTACTAGACGTCCTATTGGGGGTTCTTCGGCGGCAGCCGCAGCTGCAATTCCGAATACCTTAGATTTTACCGTTAATGAGAGAATGCCACAGCGCAATGCCCAGAGTAGGACCAGTGTAGGAGATTCAACCGAACAAGAAAATAATGAGTCGACAGCAGTGGAAGGCACCGATGGTGCATCTTCACCTGCTGCTGGCAGTTCGAATAAAACAGACACTGCTCCATCAACATCTGGTGCAGCAACAGCTGCAGCTAGAGAAGCTGAAATACAACGGCGTGATCAGAAGAAATTCCTGGAATTTGCTGAAAAGCATCGCACAGTACTCAATCAAATTCTGCGTCAGTCAGCTACTCATCTTTCGGACGGTCCATTCTCAGTTTTGGTTGATCACACACGTATTTTAGATTTTGACGTAAAGAGAAAGTACTTCCGCACAGAATTAGAACGAATGGATGAGGGAGTTCGACGAGAAGAGTTGACAGTGAATGTAAGGCGTGTAACTGTTTTTGAAGATTCATTCAGGGAGTTATATCGACGTGGTCCCGAAGAATGGAAAAATCGTTTCTATATAGTTTTCGAAGGTTTGTACTTTTTTTTTGTTTAGTAATTGTTTTTCTTTGATTAATTGAATATTTTAAATTTGAATAGACGAAGAGGGTCAGGATGCGGGTGGTCTCCTTCGAGAATGGTATGTGATTATCTCAAGAGAAATCTTTAATCCAATGTACGCTTTGTTTTGCGTTTCGCCTGGTGATCGAGTGACCTACATGATAAATCCATCCAGTCATGCAAATCCTAACCACTTGTGTTACTTTAAGTTTGTCGGACGTGTTATTGGTAATAATATGACCCTAAATTTTGTCAAAAGCGCATGTTCACAAATTTTTGTCCTTTTTTTCTAAAGCCAAAGCGATTCATGACAATAAACTACTGGAGTGTTACTTTACCCGTTCGTTTTACAAACATATTCTTGGAATTCAAGTTAAATACACCGACATGGAGTCGCAAGATTATGAATTTTATAAGGGTCTTGCATATCTCATGAGCAATGACATTTCTACACTTGGCTATGATCTAACATTTTCAACTGAAGTACAAGAATTTGGTGTAACGCAGGTTCGTGACCTTGTACCTAATGGAAGGAATATAACAGTCACTGAAAAGAATAAGTTCGATTATATTCGTTTAGTGTGCCAGCTTAAAATGAGTGGGTCCATTCGCCAGCAGTAAGTTTTTTATTTTCTCGTTTTGTTAAAATTTCAATATGTTTATCTTGAACTATTATCTAATCGTCCAGGTTAAATGCGTTTTTGGAAGGATTTTATGATATAATACCGAAACGCTTAATATCGATTTTTAATGAGCAGGAATTGGAATTACTAATATCTGGTCTTCCAAATGTTGATATCGAAGATTTGAAGCAAAATACAGAATACCACAAGTATAATTCCAAGTCACCACAGGTAAATTAAACAGTTATCATAATTAAAAATATCAGTCTATAAGCTTTGTATTATTTTTTTTAGATTCAATGGTTTTGGCGGGCCCTACGCAGTTTTGATCAAGCAGATCGCGCGAAATTCTTACAGTTTGTTACGGGAACATCTAAGGTTCCTTTGCAAGGGTTTTCAGCCCTTGAAGGCATGAATGGAATACAAAAATTCCAAATACATCGGGACGATAGATCAACGGATCGTTTGCCATGCGCCCATACATGGTATTAAAATTAATTTATCTATACATCTCAAAAAAAAAAAATTAAATCGTTTTCTTTTTATTCTAGTTTTAATCAACTCGATCTACCACTTTACAAATCCTTTGAGAAATTGCGGACATGTTTAACGAAAGCCATTCACGAATGTTCAGAAGGATTTGGTTTTGCTTAAATAAACAATTTCTTATACATTTTAGATTGAAATTATAATAAAAAAAAAAAAAACATTTTATTATATAAACCTCAAAAACCTATACTAACGGAAATATTATAAACAACTATATCTTATTCAAAATATATTAATAAACTACAAATTAAAATGTTTTTATTTCTCTTATACCCAGGTCCTTCGAACAACATTAGAAAGAGATTGAATACCCTAAGTTTTATTATTATTATTATTTACTGTATCATGTAAATAAATGTTCATAGGTGTATTTTAAATACAGCGAAAGCTGTAAGGGCTTGTAGCTGGACTTTACTTAAATTTTAATTAATATTTTGAGTTGAAAAAACACCCAAAATGGTAATTAGATTAGCTTTCCTGGTCATATGTCATGGTCCCTTATGAGAAGCGAATTTTAGTTATCACAATTCACAAACATTTATCTTCACTAACATCACCTAAGGCGACAACAAACATCATTAAACGAATCAAAAGTCAAGAACAATTGAATACCTATGCAGTTGAAACACTTCGCCAAGAATCAAGAACAACTGTTTAGAGTTGGTATCTACTTTAATTGAATTTAATCACTTGTACTAGGCTTCCCCAAACCAATGCGAAATAGTCATATGGATAAAAAACAACGTCTTGTCAATCATAGCAACGTATTTCGGATACGTTCGGCGTCGGTTTGGGTAACCCTTCTATGTAAAAGCATTCGCAACAAAGCAAATGCAAGTGAACTGCGCAATATGTATGATCCTAAGATTAGCTCAAGTGACTTTAAATTTGCAAGAGAAAAAAGCAATCGTAGCATTTTGAAATGCGATGATTAGTAGAGATTTCATTTTGAGATGGGACTGCGATTAGAAGACACTTTTGTTAAAATTAAACATAGAACAGACAAGAATGCAAACAGAATCGAAAATGTATTTTATACTATCGAAAAGTACCTAGGTATATACATTTTAAAAAAATGTGAGGATAAGAATACCGATTATAAAGAAATGAAGGTGGTCAACGAATATAAAAACTTCCTTAAGTCTGTATAGCCGGATGTAACATCAGAGTGGACCTCAAAGAACTAACAAAACATTCCTTGAAACCATTATAATGCCAAATTAATTGAGTAAATTTATTAAGTCATAAAAGGTTTATCCAAACCATTTCGAAACTAATGCCACATAGTCGTGAAGACGATAACATTCATATCAACGTGTTGTTTTATAATCGTATCTCAATGTTTCGCATCGGTTTGGGTAAGCCTTAATTCAAAATCAAAAAATTAAATTTGTTTTGTTTTAGTGATCGGAACTGCAAAAATAGAAAAATAAAAATTAGCATACAATCAAATTAAATTATTTTCTTCTACCTAATTTCCGATTCCGAGGGAGATGATCGTGACGTTACAGGGAATTGTCAAACAGTCTTATTTAAAAACGCAACATAGAGCCTACATAAAGTTATGTACTCCTTATAATGCCTCTAAATGCGAAAATGATATTTATAAAACTTATGCACCGTTACATAGAGCCATAATAAGCTAAACGCGTTAGGGGTTGAATAAAGCCTACATAAGGAAAATATAGCGACGAAACTTCATTTTGATTTATGACCATAATTTGTTTTGAATACTTGAAATAAAAACATAATAAAAATGCCCTTCCAATTTAGCTCATTTTTAAATGATTTAAAAGCTTTCAATCGAGTTATATAAGAAAATAAGTAAGAAGAAACATTTCCTTTTTTTTGTTTTAATTTATTGGTAATTTCTCGCCAAGCATCCTTCTTCTTCCGAGATGTATTCGTGTCTACATTCTTATTTTCTATTAATGAAATTTTATTTTATCAAGTTATCGGAGGAGTGTCTAAAAATTATATTAATTATATTTAAAAATTTGTTCTGCTGATATTACTTACTTTATCGGACGAATCCCAACCAATTGGCTGTATTCTTTTGGCTCTCGACGATTTCATTATTATTTCTTCTTTTCATAACACTTTAACCACAAACAGCTGATTTGACAATGACAGCGAAATGGAAAAATGGAATAGATTTCCCCATTTTGGTACTTTTTTTTGACGTAAGCACTGCATAACTATAATTTATGGGAACATTTTTTATAACTTATGCAACGTTACATAGCGTAGCGGCTACATTAACCCCTATGCACTGCATAACTCTTCATCTGTTTAGCGAATTCTATTAAATAAGACTGCGATTTACAGCGTACCACATCTAGACGATCCAACATAAAAAGCCCCGAATGCTCGAATTGTGTTTGGTGCATAAATATCATTTTTTAGTTCTTTTTATAGCTTAAAGTGACACCTCTCAATAGATAGTTAAACTAATCTGACATTCTTTCAATAAATACCGTCTGTCAAATCTATAGTAAGCTTTGTGTAATCATAGCAGCCACATTGGCACATTACCAAATTTTAACTTGAATAAAATTGAATCACGTTTTATTAAACAAGGGCATTTGAATTAACTTTAGCAATAAAATGCCGACAATTGGTGTAAAGCGTGATTTGCTGTTCAATGCTTTGGGCAAAAAATACAGTAAGTAAATGTTAGATTTCCAGTCGAACAAAAACAAAACGACTAAAAATTTTCGATTTAGCTGATGATGAGTTCCAGCAACTTTGTTTTGCATTTGGACTTGAGTTGGATGAAGTGGTAAGAAAAAATAAATTGCAAAATACTGAAATATTGAAATAAATACAAAAAAATTATCACATAGACAACTGAAAAGCAAATGCTAACTAAAGAGCAAGGGGATGTTGCTGCAGCTCAGGACGCGTCTGAAGAAATCATCTACCGCATTGATATTCCAGCAAATAGATATGATTTGCTATGCATGGAAGGTCTGGTAACCGGATTACTAGTTTTCCAAGAGAAGTATTTGATATTTAATTAATTTTAAACAATAAGCCGATTTCATGTTTGAATTTTTTTAGAATCAAACCCCCACAGTTTAAATTGGTTGAACCCGTGGGCGGAGTTGAAGCTCGTCAAACTTTAAAAATTCTACCAGAAACAGCTCAAGTTCGACCCTTTGCTGTGGCTGCAGTTCTTAGGAACATTACTTTTACCCAAGAATCCTACAATTCGTTTATAGATTTACAAGCAAGTTTTAAATGATCGATATAAGAGAAAAATTTCCAATAGCCACTATTATTCTACTAACTGCTATTAACTACATATATTGTATTATTTGCATTATAGGATAAATTGCACCACAACATCTGTAGAAAGCGAACTCTTGTTGCCATAGGCACCCATGACCTCGACACAATAAAAGGACCTTTCACCTATGAAGCACGTCTACCACAAAATATCAACTTCGTTCCACTCAACCAAACTAAAATGATGAATGGAAATGAACTAATGGAGTTCTATACAAACCATGCTCAATTAAAGCAGTTTCTTCCGATAATAAGAGACTCACCCGTATATCCAGTTATTTATGATTCGAACGAAATTGTACTTTCATTGCCTCCAATTATAAATGGAGACCATTCTAAAATTTCGTTAAAAACAAAAAATGTGTTCATTGAATGTACTGCAACGGATCTAACAAAAGCTAAAGTTGTACTTGATACTATTGTGTGCATGTTCTCCGCTCATTGTGCAGAAAAATTTACCGTAGAGCCATGCAATGTAGTTTCTCCAGACGGCTCCGTATCGACATACCCCGAAATATCTTATAGAACCGAGAAGATATCGGCTGCAAAAGCTAATGCACTTGTGGGAATAATAGAGGAACCTCAAAAAATGGCGAACATGCTTACAAAAATGTATTTGGAAACAACTTTGGTTGGTCATGATGAATTAAATGTCAGAATCCCTCCAACACGACACGATGTCATTCACGCTTGTGATATTTATGAGGATGTTGCTATTGCTTATGGCTACAATAACATCACAAAGTCACTTCCATCTTTCATGCATATTGCAAAGCAGTTTCCATTGAACAAGCTGACGGAGCAGTTACGGGAACAAGTCGCTCAGGCTGGGTTTACTGAAGCTTTGACTTTTACATTATGTTCGCGGGACGATATCGCAACGAAGTTGAACAAACTGATTGAGAACTTGCCGGCCGTTCATATTTCAAATCCTAAGACACTTGAATTCCAAGTAGTGAGAACTTCACTTCTGCCAGGTCTTTTGAAGACTCTTGTGGCAAATAGAAAAATGCCACTTCCACTTAAATTATTTGAAGTAAGCGATGTAGTTTTGGCTGAAGATGATACAGGTCGGTCCTTTTCCTAACAAAATTAATGGTTTTTCATAGTTTTTTTTTTTCTTTTATTCTTTCATTTTTCAATGTAGAAGTAGGTGCAAGGAACGAACGTAGATTGTGTGCAATAAACTGCAGTAAAACAGCTGGGTTCGAAGTTGTTCACGGTTTGTTAGATCGAGTGATGCAACTTCTAGAAGTTCCATGGAAGTCCGGAGAAGGATATTATTTGCAGGCATCTGAAGGTAATTAAGACAGTAGCATCTATATCTATATACGAAACAAATTTGAAATGAATCATAAATTTGTTTTTCAGATTCAAGTTATTTCCCTGGACGATGTGCAAATGTTGTTTATAAAAATAAACCCATTGGTAAAATTGGAGTCTTACATCCAACTGTTCTCCAAGCATTTGAGTTAACTACTCCGTGTTCTGTTGTAGAAATAAGTATTGAACCATTTGTTTAAACATTTTACAAGCTTTGAATAAAAATTATCTTAGCTTAAGATTCTAATAATTGAGATTTTATATCCCTGTTTATATAAGCATGTATATTTTGATATGAAAAGCAATTCGAGACGCTTTCATGACAATTACATTACCTTACATTTTCTTATTCTAATTCTCGGCGGACCGATATAATTGACATATTATATGAAATACAGAAATTTAGGTTCATTGAATATGAAGAAGTAGAGCGCATTCTGTTACCTTTTGAAGAGAAGCCGCTTCCAAACGATTCTGTCAGAGAAATCAGAATCATCATTCTCTTATTTTACGTTTTCAATTTACTAAATGTCAGTTTTGTTTGGGGATGGTGGATGTGCGCTCTTGACTCCCGAAGCTAAAAGTTAATGAAACTCTCTGAAAGTCAAGAAAGCGCTATTATAGGCCTACAGCTACTGATAGCGTCACATTTTAATATCATTAACATTATCGTTAATTTATTGGAATAAATATTTTTTTGAAATACACAGCGTCCATCGAGACTAGAAGAGGTCAATTCAGTTAGCTTTAGGCATGCAAAATAAATGGTTATTACTATAAAAATTAGTGTAAGTAAACACAGGTGCCACTGTTTTGAAAAAAATCCGTAATGAATATTTTTGTTGAACAGAACAGTCTTTTTTAAATTTTTGTTTTAAAAATGAACAGATCGTCAACATAAGTTGTATTTTATTATGGCCAATGACCTATATGGATCATTAGCGATACGTAGATTATAGAGGTCGTCTCAAATTTCATACCAACACAGTGTTTGCCATGTGAATTGTTCAGCACTTTTTAGCTTCCAAATTTGTTAAATTATTAAAAAGGTTAGTTAAAGTTTGTTTTCGGAATCAAATCCGCTAACAGAATTGATTTCTGTACGAATTTAAAAAACTGTTGGTCTGCATTTAGATAATTTGTGTTTTAAATGATTTTATTTTTTTAACAAGTTTGAAGTTACGAATTTGGTTTCTACTGGTCTCCATTGAAATCCAGGGGTCACTTTCATGGATTTTGTGAAATGTTTGTGCTGTAAACAAGTTGTTTATACTACCTACTTGAATTCGGCTTCAAATCGAAAGTTAAGAGAACAAAAATGAAAAAGTTATAAAATCAAAATAAAATAGTTCAATTAGTCGGAATTAACTTAAGAAATGAAGCAATTATTGTGCGACTACGCACGCAACTTGATATTTCGCAATAATTTGTAATAAATTAAAAAAGAAATTTTTTTTAATATAGTAGGTATTGTTTATTAACGTTTATTAAAAAATAAAAAGATATGAGAAGAACTTTGAATAAAACATAAACTAAACGAGTTTTCGTTCTTTTAGTAGTGGGTATTGCCTACCCTAACATCCATCAAAGCTACAATTCGCCTTGGCATAACTTGAATAAGGTTTTTTAGGGTTGCGTCGTCCAAATTTTCCCACTCCTCGATCAGAGCAGATCTCAGCCCATTGAGTGCCTCGGGAAGGGCAGGCCGCTGTCTTATAGTTTTTCCAGCAGGTCCTAAACGTGCTCGATGGGATTCATGTTCGGGCCAGCGTTGCCAGCCACTTTTGACAAAAAAGTCCCTTACTTTGAAAAAAAAGATGCCTTTTTCAATAAAATAATGCCTAAAATATTTTTTTTTGGTAAAAAACTGACAATAGATAAAAAATTAAACACAAATATAAAAAAATAACAAAAACATTTTTATTTCATTTTAAAAAACAATTAAATATTAAATTATAAATCACAGAAAAAGATTCTTTATAGTAACAACATTTTTGAATTTTAGTTTAATAAGTAGGTACAAAAGTGTTAATTACAAAACAACCATATTCTTAGCCCATTACATCGTCTTCGTCCTTAAAATCATACATTGATTTTTGAAATAATGACATGAGTGTGTTTGTTTAAATTCCAAATTAAAGCATTTTTTTCTTTAAACAGCGACTTGCATGCAGAATTCCTCTTAAGGTATCTGTATTAAGCCTATTTCTGAGCTTTGTTTTGTTTAATTTGATGGATGAAAAAATCCTTTCTACAGTTGCCGAAGAATGCGGCTAGCATAAGATATGGTTAACTAATTTTTCCAGAAAAGGAAACATTTTACAACCGAAAATTAACAGAATTTGAAGGTGGAAACAAATTATTTAAGACCGAGGTTATATTTAAAATTCTTTTTCACCTTGCATAAAATAAAAGTCAGGATGTTGAATTAAAAAAAAATAAAAATAACTGATAAAAAAGATGCCTTTTGAAGAAAAAATAAGCCTTAAAGCCTTGGCTAATGAAATATTGCCTAAAAGGCATAAAAAAGCCTAGGTTGCTATCGCTGGTTCGGGCTCATGGCAGGCCAAGCAATCACATCGATATCCACTTCTTCCAGGTAGTTCGTAACGAACCTGGCAACGTGAGCTCTAGCATTGTCGTGCATCAGCAAGAAGTCTTCACCGTCCAATAAATAGTGCGAACAGAACCACATATTCCTGCAGAATATTGCTGACATAATAATTGGAGTCTACAGATCCTTCCACAGATCAGTTTTTTCGTGCATAGAAATTCCTGCCCACACCGTGACGGAGCCTCCTCACAGGTATCGAGTATCTCTTACCTGATCTTCTCCACAATCTCCTACGTCCATCTCAGTCGGCGTCCGTCCAACCTTAGTGAAGGCGAGCAAATTCCATCTGACGTCTCGTCGCTTGTGCTGTACCTTGTCTTGGTACACGAGCAGTTTTTCTTGCTCTCAGGCCACTCTCCGCTAAACGCCGCCTCACCGTTCGAGCATTCACAGCTGCCCCTCTTACTGATTGAATTCTGTGAGACAACATTTACGGGATTTCGGAAGCCAAAATTGCTCTATTTCGTCTTGTATGAACAAGTGATTTTAATGTGGTTTTCCTTATTGTTATTATGATGATGACGTGTCTCATGGAAAATGGTGAGAGATTATACAAAGGGGCACACAAATATATTGCTAAACTAAAAAAAATAAAGCTCTGCAAAAACATAGGGGCAAATTGTCAAAATGATTAGAATACATCGAATAGTACGACGGCGCCAATTCAGTTATATACAATGAACTCGGTATATAATATGTATGTATTAAAGTAGAAAAAAAAAACATTTGAAAACAAAAAAAAATGATTTGATTTTTTTAACAATGAAACACAACAGCTGACCTGAATGACATTAAAATATGTGGGATGTGGGTGCTGCCAAGAAATAGTCCATTTTAGCAATCACTTACGCAGTAGGCGTATCCCAGAAAGCGATACCGTTTTGACGATTGCTGTCTTGAGAGCAGCAAAAACAAAAGAAATTTATCGCCAAAAAGATGACGTTTGCTAGTTTTCAGGAAAAGGGTCCAAGAGGTTAATGTGTTTTCTGAAAATTCCCAAATTATGAAATAAAAAAAGCTTTGGTTGATGTTTTTATTCATATTTTAATAATATAATAATTAATAATATGTCCGTAATGTTCTCATACAGCAATAATTATAATAATAATATTTCTATTTAATATAACATATACGTTTAATGTATATTTTTTGTTTTGTTATGTATGCATTTTTATTAATAATAGTATATTTATATAATTTTCTGTTAAATTCAATTTTTTTGCTTTTTTTTTTGAATTTATGTTGTTTTTATTTTATTTTGAATTCATCGGTTTGAATTGATTTTATTCAGTTTTGAAGTATGCATGTTGAATATATTTATTTATATATATATATATTTATAAGAGTAATAATTAAAAAATAATAATATTAATAATAGTAAACGTTTTTTTTTTTTTTTTTTTATTCAACAAAAATATGTTTTGTTGTGTGTTCTGGATAAATTGAATTGTTGTCTTGTGTATGTAAGCCAAAAGAGAGTATACCATCTGTGTTACATACCAGTTTTGGTTTTTTGTTTTTTTTTTTATAATTTGTTTTGTTTAAAATATCTGCTTTGCATTTTTGTTCTCAGCTAATTTTTGTTTTAATGTTATATCGCTAAAGTGACACCTATGCGCGGTAAATATATAGAAGATGCATGCAATGCACTAAATCACCATCAGAATTTTTTTTGCTTTTTTTTTTTGTAAATTAACTTACATTCATAGTTAGGTTAAAAGTTGATTTTGTATTTTTATGTTTATATATATTTTTTAAATGTTTCTTTTAGAGGCTAAATATCTATGTTTATAGCGATGATTATAATAATAATTTTAAAAATATTACATTTTAAAAATGTTATATTTTGTTTTTTTAAGTCCAAATAGCAATTTTAATATTTTTTTTTAATTTGATAGTTCTAAGAGTAAAATATTACTTTGTTACCAAACTTTGAGTTGGTTAGAAAAGTAAAATAAAATTCGGCATTTATTTTGGTTATAACTATGATGTCAAACAAAATCTACAAAAACAACAAACCAGTTGCCCATTTCCAGTTGTTGCTAGCGTGGGAATTTGTTTAACAAGAGAAGATGAAAAAATCCGCAATGCTAATTGTGTTATTCTAAAATAATTTTTAGCTTTAATTTTTTTAATGTGAGCGTGAGAAGAGAATGACCTTTTTTAAGATCGATTTCACTGGCAATGGTTGAGAAAAAAAAAAAAACAATAAAACGAACCGATTCACACTTGTTGGTGGGATCTATGTGGTGCCTTCTCTGCTCATCTCAATTTCAATCATGTCGCTTCTAACTTTTTAGTCACTCTTTTGAATATAAAAGCAATATATATTGTATGTATTATTATCGTAAGTTAATAATAGAAGTGTTTGTTTGTAGATTCAATCTTCATGAACTTCATTCTTTTTACTTTTTAATGTGATTTTTGAACTTTTGAATTAACTGCAGAATTATATTTTTTTTTTTTGTTAGTTAATTCTAGAGTTTTTTGATTTATATTTGAATATAATAATTTGCACTCCCAATTTTTTTATAGAACAATTTGTGCCAAACGCATTCTATTTAAAGGTCTCTGCAAAATTCTCAAACTGAAAGCATTTTTTTTTTTTTTTTGTTTTGTTAATTTAACATTTATTCTTAGTAAGATTTTTTTGGTGATTTCTCTTAACTCCATTCCAAATTTAAGCTGTTAAGGGTTTCCTCCGACTTGTGTGCCGACGGGATTCATCACGTCTCTGGCTGCTTCTGCTGTTAGGTTCCTCATTGTTTTTTTTTTTTCAGGCGAAATAAAATACACTAATCAATTGAGATTTTACTCGTTAATGTTCATTGTTTATGCTTTTCCTTTGAATATTTTATATATATTTAGAATAATAAAGAAAAATCCTGCTTAAAGTATAGATACATGTTTTCATTTTGCTTTGTTTATAATAATTCATGTTTTGTTTATTTTTTCTTGTTTCATTGAATTATTGATGCATAGCATTTAATAATATTATTTGTATGATGATTATTATATATGAACCTAAAATCTATGTATGTTTAAGAATTATAATTGAATTTTCTTTGTTTTCTTTAAATTTTGCAAAAAAAAAAAAAAAAACAAAACAAAAAAAGATATGAAAACAAAATAAAAAGAGATGGTGAAAAAATTATTATTAATAGAAAAAACAATATTGTGTGTATAAATAATTGTTGCTCCTTGCTGAAATTAATTACGTCAACTAATAATTCTTTTGCAGGGCAAAAAGCGGGTGAAATGTGTATGTGTGTGGGTTTTTTGTTTTGTTTCTATTATAAGAAAGCATTTAAATCATTATAGAAAACAAAACAAATAAGATCTACGAATAATTGATTTTTTTCTTTCAAAGTTTGGATAATATTTCGAATATTATTTTTTCGTATTTTTTTCGGTGATCAAGTTTTTTATGAGGACATTAAGTTGCAACTGGTTGTTGTTTATTTTCTCTTCAGATTACTTCGCTTGATTTATTAATTAGTCCAATTAGAGGGCCATGTCTACATAAAATAAATATATTTTTAACATAACTAGAATAAATTACGAAAAAAATCTTACTTACATTTTTATCGTGATGATCCCATAGTTCGATTTTATCCGGCATCTGGTTAAGATCCGAATGACCAACATAGTGTGGATATTGAAACGTTGGGATAAGATTCATTGGCTGAGCCTGATTAACAGTAGGAGGCGGAACAGTTGTATGGTAATCCATAATCTAAAGCAAAATAAGAAATGGTAAAATTATAAAAAAAACACATCGTGTTAAAATTAAATTAAAATTACAAAATTATTTCTTTATTTAAAAAACTTTCAGTTTTATTTTTAAATTCGTTTGTTATATCTCCTTTTTACAATGTAAGTAAGTTTAGTAAAAAAGTTTAAAATGTTCTTCCCTTCAAAACTAGCAACTAACTTCATACTAAGCAGCAGAGTACAGCTAAGTGATTGAACCATAGAAAGCTTTATAAAATATAGGTAGAACAATACTTTGATCCGAAACTAAGTAAATCGGTACAACTGATACAGCATATTGAAAACTGTGTGAACTTCAGTTAAAATTGTTGGATCAACTCGAGATAAAAATGAAATGCACGAAACTTTAAACGGTGTCTGGCAAGCTGAAGGCTGATTCTGTGTGAACTTCAGTTAAAATTGTTGGATCAACTTAAGATAAAAATGAAATGCACGAAACTTTAAATGGTGTCTGGCAAGCTGAAGGCTGATTCTTGGACCTACATTTTTATAATCAGTCGATTTTTTCTAATATTTTGGTGTATCACTCTTTTTATTATTGTTAAAAATTATTTTTAAAGTGAAACTTCTTAAGCGAAGAAATATTAGGGATGTATTTTGACTTGTCTACTTTCTATTTAAAGTATATTTTTCACTCGCCGCGATAGTGATAGCTACATTTATTTGTTTAAGATCACATATTTTATTATTTTACTTGGCAGTTTAATTGTCAAATATGTATATTCACAATTTTAATTGCTAATTGTTTTTCAAAGTAGCTTAGTTGGAACTTTAGTCAGATATTGTGAAACAAGCCCTTAGTGTAATATATAGAGATATAAAATAAAGTTCCAAACAAGTTAACTTACATGGAACTGATCCTGTTGATGGTAATCCCCAACACCTGCATAGTATCTATACTGCGACTTCATCCAATTATTTTGAGGATGATTCATTGCCGATGGAGGCTGTTGTTGTTGCTGCTGTTGGTTTTGTGACTTATCCATCATCCATGGTGGAATTGGGGCACCCATAGCTACCGGATTACCCCCACTAGCTGATGCAGTATTTGGATCTGCATCCAGTGAAACTCCACTGTTTATGCCACCAGAATTCATATTCGGATAGTTATTGTATTTCCATGAAGCACGTTCTGTGCCTATGGGTCGTGGCATTTTTCTCATGTCATCATTACTGCCTTGCATATTTTGGGGCTGCTGCTGCTGTTGTTGGTTCATTTGCTGTGCCATCAACCCGTTTCCTTGTGAAGCTTGAATATTAGGATTACTGGGCGACATTGCAGCTGGCGATCCACTTGTAACACCGCTCATAGCATTAGGTAAACCATTTTCTAGATTAAGCAGTTCTCTTGCCGTCGACGGCATGTAGCCACTGTAATCGTTAGTTGGATACCAACGTCCGCCTGGTCCAGTTTGAGGTTGCGATTGGGGGCGGCCTGGCGCAGCTGACAGTCCACCCAACTGCTTCTGCCCACCACTGTTATAACCTCCTCCAATGACCATGTTGGCAATATTCTGATGGAACATGCTTCCTCCACTAGCTCCACCGCCAATCTGTTGATTTGACTTATTGGGTTGGGAGAACACAGATGCGCGAGGGTTCAAGCGCGACATATGCAATGGGTTGGTTGAATTGTTCATGGGGCCAATGGCAGGACCGCCCATGGATGGAGCAGATGCCCCATTGTTACCAGCCCCACCAGTGCCGAGATGGTAGCTTGGCATTAACGAATCCACGTTAAAGTTCATTTGATGTGATAGATTTGACTGAGTCATATCGTAGTATCTGCTGGCAGACGAGCCTTGCACATGATCACCTACAGCTCCTGGACCATTTCGGTTCGAGTTTGATCCAATGGGACCGAAATTCATTACTGGGGTGTCTATTTGAGATGTAGCTGGTCGATGCTGCTGACCACCAGTTGGCCTCTGAATGGCTAAACCACTTGGTGGAGGAGCTATAGCTGGTTGCACAACTGTACCACCCAAGCTTTGACCACTGCCGACAATAGGTTTAAGAACGCTGGACAATTCATTTTCATTTCCTACGTTAATTGAAGTGGATGTCGGGATGGTCGGCATCGAAGATACAATCGACAAAGATTGTTGCTGCTGTTGTTGTTGTTGCTGTTGCTGCTGTTGTTGTTGCTGTCCACCTACAACAGCTCCGCTAATTGAAGAGACAGCTCCGCTGCCTGGAGATGTAGCACTCACTGATACTGGCAGAATATTTAGATTTGTTGGTTGTACGGCAGTTACTAAACTACCGGGTGGAGATGTCGAGTTGCTAGATGCTTTCGAGCTCACTGGAGAACTTATGACATTACCCCGATTATAACCAGGTGCTTTCGATGCATCAGCTTTAGGGAGTGAATCACTATTGGTAGAATTGTACATTGGTTTGTTCTCCCATTGGTTTTGATAAGTGTCATTGAACAGCGAGTACTCGCTCCCAATCTTCGACTGCAATGGTGGAACAATAGATGGAGCTTTCACCGAGACACCTGTTGACACTTGCGAAGCAGGTGTCGTCATCGAAGTTGTTGCGGGGGTCACCGAAACGTGCGATTGAATTGAAATCATAACTGGCGATGGAGAGGTGTTTCGTTGTGTTGTTAATGTTTGTGAGCTAGCCATAATTGTTTGCTGCCCTATAGGTGTTACAGAACGAACTTGTGACTGAGACTGTGCCTGCTGAGCTGCACTTGCGGCAACTGCCATGCTTACAGCAACGTCAGCTACATTGAACGTACCAATTGGACCAGCCAGGGTGTTGAGATTGTTCATACTGTTCGAATTGTTTGTCGATCCCTTGTTGCTTGCACTCTTCTTTGGTGAACTATGGAACGAGGTGGACATTTGGTTCTGTACGGAAGAGGCTGTTTGCATGTTAACAGCGGCTGATCGTTTTTCTCCTCCACTAGTATTGTTTGTGTTGCTAGAAGTGAGCTTGGCAGCAAATGTCTGGCCACTATTAGCCACAGCTGCGGCACTTGCGAAGGGTTGAGATAGGATCTGACCTGGAATCTGATTTTTGGTCACGACATTCCTCTGCGACATTATGGCATTGGTGTATGTTGTGGTAGTCTTAGTGACGCTTGACAAAGAATCGCTCGAGCTAACATTTCGAGATTTTTGAGCGGCTAGAGTGTTCGATGATGCAGAGCTTGAAACACGGGGATTTTGCTGGAAGCAGAATCCTTTTGAGGGAACTCCACCTGGTTGCGAACGGGAGGAACTCAAGGCTGTTGCCGAACTGGTCGAAGTTTTTGCTGTTGACTGTTGCGAGAATACTGAGATTGCAGATTTGCTTGAATTACTGCTTGCCTGCGAAGATAACGATATCGACTTTGCAGATGAAGTGCCGTGCTTTGCCGCATATGACATTGAAGATGTGGTTGTAACTGAAGAACTGCCACTAAATGTGCTGCTCGTAGATGATTGTGTAAGCGGGGTATTTTTGTCCCAGGAATTAACCACCAGTGGCACTGGTTTAATATTCGGATTAATTCTTGGCAACATTTGAAGAATGTCCACGTCTGGATCTTTGATTAAAGCCGATATTAGCATGTGAGCTTGTTTTGTAGCATCAGTGAGACCTTTAATTGTGATGCTGCGCTCTGATTGGTTTTTGCCTTGCTTTTCCACTTCTATATGTGCTCCAGTTGTAGCACGAATGGCATTTATGTTGCTACCTGCCCGGCCGATTACCCGTGATATAGCATTGACAGGGACTTGAACTTTTTTGCATGTCATTTCAGGAGTCGCGGATGAGGAAGTAGAGGAAGAATTTGAAGATGTTTGCTGTTGAGTGGAACTTTTACGGACCACTTCCTTCCAGCCATCTTCTCCTCGCTTTGCAACAACAGATCCGCTACCTGTTGGTCCTGTCTGTGGTTTGGGAGGACTTACTTTGGATGTAGAATGCTGCTCTTCATATTGGGTAGAACCACCACCACTGCGATGAGACTTCTGGCTATGTGTGGTATCGTCTTTTTCGGAACTGGCAGCGTTTACGTGACGGGATGAAAATATCATTGACTTGCGACCGGTTCCTTCCGCAGAATTTCCATGTTGCTTCGGCGCTATAATACCACTTGTAGCGACTGTGACGGTATGCGAAGGGGCACTGACATCCGTTGCAGCAATGGGTTTCTTTTCAGGATGTTTTCGAGTGGACATCACTTGTTGACTGATTACCACTTCTTCTTTGGGGGCCAGATTCTCTTTTTCTCGCTGTTTCAGAGAGTCCTTTGCTTCTTTGCGTTTGATCTCTTCTCGTTTGTTCGAAGTTGGCTTTTCTGACACTTCGGCAGCAATATGCTGTTGTGCCGGGGCTTGTTGTTGGACCATTTTCGGCGGCTTGGATTCTACTATTTTGGTGGCAGTAGTAGGAGGATCAGTTTTTCTATTTTTGTTGCTTGTAGACGCAGCAGATGCATCGTCCTTCTTCTTCTCCTTCCTTGCATTGGGCAGTGGTTCATCGCCATTTTGGCTACCACCACTTGGACCAGGATTTGGTGTGGGGCTGTTGGAATTGCGATTGGCATTCTTCTTCTTTTTGTTTTTGTTCTTGTTGCTTTTATCAGGTTGGCTATTGGCTGCTTTTACGTCGGTGCTAGAGCACGAACCCTGATCGATTCCAGAATCACCTTCTTCGCGGTAAGGATTACGATTTACAACGTCGTCTTCTTCATCGGCAGCTTCTTCCTCTTCTTTATCACTATCATCCTCCTTGTCAGAGTCTTTATCACAGCCCTCGCCAGCATTCTCATTTTCATTGGAACCTTCGAGAAGTCTCCGTTTTTCTTCTTTCTTTTCCATTTTCTTCTTCTTCTTACGTTCTCGTCGGCGAGCTGCAGCAGCACGACGACTTTCTTCTCGGGTGCGTTCCATATCAAGTTCTTCCAGCAAAATTGAAGCGTTTTTATTTGCCTTAACTGCCTGAGCTTCTTTTGCAGCTCGAATTATGTTCACACAATCGTAACATTTCTCCAATAATTCTTTATCACTTATGGTGCTTATGAAACGATTCATTTCTTGGTCAGAAGGGAACTGCGTAACGTACTGTACCATCCACTTGACAACTTTGGTGTGTCCTTTACGGAACGCAGCCATTAAGCATGATACTCTGCGGTTATCTTGTGAATCGATATCGGCATTGTGGTTGTACAATATCTCAACGACACTCAAATGACCTCCGTGAGCTGCCAACCAAAGTGGAGAGTTTCCTTTTTTATTCTTCACTTCAACTGACGCTCCACGAGATAACAATAGCTCAACGAATTTCAAATGACCCTTGTCGGCGGCAATTGTTAGAGCTGTATCACGTGATGTCGGAACTGGGGCTGCATTTACATCGGCTCCTTTATCGAGCAGGACTCTTCCTACCTCAATATAACCACCAGAAGCGGCTTCCATCAACGGAGTAAGGCCAGTTTTAGCCCTATGTTCAACATTGGCTTTGCGATCTAACAAAAGACTAACCACTTCGTGACGTCCTTGAAAGCATGCAAGGGTTAAAGCGGTATTTCGATTTGTCTCAATTTGGGCATTGATATCAGAGCCCTGGTCGAGCAGTAGTTTAACAGCTGCAGTATGACCATTCATAGCAGCCAACATCAGAGGCGAAATTCCAAGTTTGCTACCGGTTCGCGAATTAATTTCGGCTCCATTGCTAAGCAAGAGTTTTATAATGTTCACATAACCACCGCTAGCCGCCAAACTCAAAGGCGTGTAGTCTGACACATTTCGATGTTCTTTATTTGCACTGACACTAAGCAAGAGTTCAACTACTTCATAGCGTCCGCCAGAACATGCTAGCGATAGAGGAGTGTCTTTTGTTCGTTCAGATTGAGCTTCTAGCTCGGCGCCATGCTTCAATAGAATATCAACTACTTTTTCGTGACCAGCTGTTGCAGCAAGTATTAATGGTGTGAAGCCCTTCTTATCGCGATGTTCGATATTTGCACCGCGATTAATAAGAAGCTCTACTAGCTCTTCATGTCCACCGGCGCATGCTAGTGTTAGGGCAGTGTCATGATTGGAGTCAGTTTCGGAATCAACATCGATTATTTTATCTGGTGTTGTAGCAACAGTAGTTACGGCTTGCTGATATTGCTGAGTAGTAGTATTGGCTGATGAATTGAAAAAATAATTAAGTTATTTATTTGTAAAACTATGCATACGTTATAAAACTGTCTATTCAAAGCTAAAAAATACAATTTAGTTATAAATATCAAAATATAACTAAAATTAATTTACTCAAAAATATTATTATTTATTTATTTTTTATTAATTAAAGTGTAAGGATAAATTACAAATTAATTTTTCAATAATAATAGCTCTAGCCTCATGGACTCAAAAATAAATTGCACAGCATATTGTAAGAATTAAAACAAAAAAAAAATTCAAGTATTTGGTAACCTTTCAACGTAAAACATTATGCATTTGTTTAGGTTGGTCTTTATTTTGAAAATTTTTGAATATTGATTCTCTTTTTTCGATATAATAATTCTATTTTCTTGATTTTTAGTTTTTCTGTGTAAAAATGCAGTCTTATATTTTAAAGAGTTACTTTAAGGCGAAATAAGAATTTGAACATAATAAGCCGAGAACTGTGAGTGTTGCAAGGCAAAACGGGTTAATATAAAGATAGGAGCTTGTATGAATATTTTATTTGCTTTATTTCTAATGGAATAATCGTCAAAATTCAAAATTATTCAAAATAATTACTACCCTAATATTTATATATACTTAAAAAGTATTAATTGGTCAAAATAAGGACCATTCTAATATTTATGTACTTCTAAAGCATTAAATTAATTAAAAATAACATACCTTGACTACCTGCAGGAGTTTGACGAAGCAATGAATATCGATTGCGATCCTTTCGCGAGGCTTTATCAATTGCTTTCTTTGCAATTCCTCCCGACGACTTCGTTGTGGTAGTAAGGGGTTGTTGTTGCGGTTGAATTTGTTGTTGTTGTTGAATTTGCTGTTGGTGTTGTTGCTGGATCTGTTGTTGTTGCTGCTGTTGGTGTTGTTGTTGTTGTTGCTGCTGCTGCTGTTGTTGCTGCTGTTGGGATGTTATGGTACAAACGCCAATACTAACATCAGCCGATATCGGAATAGAAGGGCAGAATTGACTTGTAGAAGCATTTCTGTTCACTGCTGGTTGAGTTTGGGTAGCCACTTGAACCTGCTGGTTAACAAAATAATAATAATTAGAATCGTACTTGGTCACACTGATATTTATACGTTTATTATGTTTGCACGTTTAAACTTGTAAATAAAAATGTAGTAGATATTTTTTTTTTATTATTTGAGTAATATATTCTAAATATAGTTTTTCCGTTTACCTGTGTGTGCTGCGAACAAGACTGTGGTTGCTGCTGCTGCTGCTGTTGTTGCTGCTGTTGTTGTTGGAATTGTAAAAGCTGCTGTTGCTGTTGCTGGTGTTGTTTCTGCTTCAGAACCTGCTGATTTATAGCCTGTTGGGTCATTGCTTGCTGTTGCAACATAAGATTTGTTTGAGTCACTTGGTTGGTTTGAACAACGGGTTGACAAATTACTCCAGATGGTACAATTTCTTGAACAGTATTGCATTGCTGTTGTTGTTGCTGCTGGTGAATATGTTGTTGTTGCTGCTGTTGATGTTGTTGTTGTTGCTGCTGTTGTTGTTGCATTTCCTGTTGGGCTGATAATATGGATGCTGCAGATTGTATTTGCTGTTTTTGTTGCTGGACTGATGGTAGTTGGAAGAGCAATTGCAGCGATGGCGAAGGCTTCTCTGGATCGACATTGAAAACATAGTTTGTCTGTTGTTGGGCTTCACCAGACAAAATATGTTGTGTTTGTTGTTGAATTATTTGTTGGGTAGCAGAAGATTGTAAAATAGTCTGAGATAGGTTATGTCCATTGGCAGATTGTTGATGTTGAAGTTGTTGTAAATCAACTTGGCTGTTGGGTAGTGCAAGAATTCCGATTGAATCAGAGTCCGTAGCAATTGGTGTTAATGCGAGTGTTGTTTGTTGAAGTTGATTCTTAGAAAAAGAAGGAATATTAAAGCAAATAAACATTTTAATTTATGGAAGACAATCTTACTTGTAATTGATTGCACATCTGTAGATCTTCAACTTGCTGAATCTGTTGTTGCAACTGGTAATCAAGAAGCAACTGACTGGTTTGGCGTTGTTGCTCGTTTTGTTCTTCGGACGACAGACACATGTTGGTTGAGCCTGCAGATTGGAGATGTTGAGCATGTCCATTCCAACGTGTCTTACAAATAGAATTCAAACCAATATCAGCTAATTCGGAGCAGTTTAAATTAGTTGTAAGTTCCTTCAATTACAAAGAAAAAAATATAATATATAAAGAACTTTGAACTATGTTTTTTAAACAAAAAAAAATAACAGATTTTTATATTAACCTGCAATGAAGGATCATGAATGACTTGAAATATCTCATCGACTGTTATATCATAGATTCGATCACGGCTCCCATCATCTTCAGTATTAAATTGTTCCAAGGTCTCTCCCAAAGGGGCGTAAATTTCACAATCATCATCCGTGTTATCGTACATACGAAAATGGTCTTCATTTTGGGCAAATGTGGCTGCGCCAAGAGAATATACTAAATATATCTTGTTGCAAAAATGTTCTTAAATTTTATTTAATGTTATTGTTTCTTACCCTGCTGTGTACTGAATTGCTGCTGGAGGTTTGTCAGAGTTCCAGGTTTGTAGTTGCTTATTTGAGGAAATACTTGCACCAAATCTGTGGCATGGAGATCGGGACGAAAATCACACAAGGCCTGAGTGATATCATCTGGCTTGAGCGCTACATTGGAAAGGATCAAATTGCCCAATCGATGAGACATCTTACGGCTCTTTGTAGGCGAGTCCAGTTCAATATCCTCCTCATCATCGTCAACCTCATCTTCATCGTCCTCGTTTTCCTCGTCATCGTTCTCTTCTTCTTCATCGTCGTCTTCATCGTCCTCATCTTCGTCTTCGTCATCCTCATCATCGTCTTCATCGTCGTCATCGTCTATGTCCTCGTCTTCATCTTCTTCATATTCTTCGACAGTTGCACTACGTTTGGTTGCGGTATTGCTTCCGACACTAGGAGTCGAAGCAACTTCACACACACTAATCGTCTCCGTTCCACCACCGCTGGGTTCGTTGCCATCAATTCCACTACAATCTTGATTGAATGTAGAGCTAGCTGGTGGTGACTCAGTTGGTGATTTCGGATGATCGACGAACAAACGTTGAATAGTCTTTTGCATTGGATAGTTTGGCATTTGTGCAGCGACCATTTGCAACATTTTGAATTGAGTATTTACCCCTAGATTATAATCCTCGGGTTCGTTAGCCAATGAGGAACCAATCGAATTTATCGATTCACACGAACCAGAAGTAATGTTAGGAGGCATGTCCCTGAAATGAGCAAGAAGTGAAGAACACGACTCCTCAATTCCTACACATTCTGAAGGCTCATACCTTGAGTCAATCGATTGAACCATAGAGGATGCTGCCTGAGAGCAAGCAGCCTGAAGCGCTTCATGTAAGGTTTGTGAACCAATCAAATTATGCTGTAAGCCTTGCGGAATGGTTCCTGTTTCGCCGCCAGTAGACGTTGACGGAGTGCCAGGCATTGGAGTATTATTAAATTTGGACTGCTCAATCTGAGCAGCCATAACAACGCCTCTCATAAACGCCTGCTGGTTTCTATCGATCTTATTTGACTCTGATGTGAGCAGCAATGGCTAAAAATGTAAAATAATTAATCAATAAGCAATATGGCAAGCGTGATCAAACTTTTTACTTACTAAGTTATTATAGATGGAAACCATTTGATTTTGCTGCAATAGTGGCAAAGCTGGAAAAACGGTTTTACGTAGGTTCTTGCCATCTTTCTTAGAAACAGGCTTAACCTTTGGTCTATCACTTATAGCTGTACTTTGGGAAACTTCCGATGGTGTTGTTATTTGAGTGGTGGTTGTTGTAGTCGTGTTGTTGCTATTGGTTTGGACAGTACCAAGCGATGAAGATGTTATACCGGAAGTTGGACCGAGCAATGTATTGGTGTATGGTGCAAGAGAATTCAATGTTCCAGGTTTAAAGAGATCCGACACTGCCGTCGAATCATCTGGAGTGGTTGTCATATTTGTCCCCGTTTGTAAAGCCGATGCAAGCAGCATTGGCATGTTGGGAGGATCATCTTTAGCACCTTTTAATATTTTATTTTTTAATTAGTAACTTCTTTTACATCTATCTAGTTGTGTTAATCGACAAATCTTACCTGGCATTGCTGAAATTGTTCCAACTCCAGCATTGGTCACATCAAAAGATGGAAGTAATGAAGAAGGGGGCGCTTTGTTGTCACGTACCATCTAAAATACATTGGTTTAATATCGCATAGCGACGAATAACAAGTACAAATATATTCTTATTACCTTTACCTTTGTGAAATCTCTGATCATATTTCGCCTTCTGCGTTTTTCTTCATCATTAGATATCGAAGTGGTACCAGTTGACAAGCATGCAGGCGTAACACCAACAAGACCAGCAGATACATCATCTTCGCCCAAAGGCTGTGATCGAACTTGCTGAGCTTCAGAGCTTGTTAGATTTAGTTCGAATGGAGCTGGGGGCTGACGATTTTTACGTAATAGACTCTTCTGCTTAATTGTATTGGTATTACTGATGGTAGTTGAAGTTCCAGCTGGAGTTCCGCAATTAACAGAACCAGCATGAGTTTGATTTATAGTTTGGGTGACGGGGGTATTGTTACTGCTAATGAGTTGGTTTACTTGAGATCTCACTCCATGGGCGAATCCTTGTTCAAAACAATGGAAAAGCCTGCTCTTTGCAATCAGGGCCTCTTGCTGTTGAGCATTTAAGGAATTTGGATCGATGGCAAAACCTTCCGTGGAATTCGCAATTAGTGGCTCGTCCAAATAATCCACAGATGGGAACTGCTGCTGATGGAATAATTGCTGGTTGGAAACTCTTACAGCCTCAGGTACCTCATGCAAACCTGGCGGTGCACTCAGTTGTTGAAGTTGTTGCTGCAATTGCTGTTGTAATTGTTTCTGCTGTTGGATGTTGATCAACTGCAATTGTCCAGCATTATTGGCAGCGTTGTTAATTCCATTAGTCTGCAATTCGTTCTGATGATTTTGTATGAGATGGGGGTACTTAAAGAGCAATTCAACAACACGAGTATGACCACCTTTTGCAGCCTCAATCAGCATTGTGCTATTGTCCTTAAGTTTATGATAGGGATCGGCTCCACTTTTAAGCAAAAGTTCAACCACAGCTTGATGACCACCAGCACAGGCAAGGGATAAAGGCGTATGATCGTTGCTGGTTGTTTGCTTGTTAACATCGGCTCCCTTTTGAATGAGGAACTTGACAGTACAAAGATGACCAGCACGGCAAGCCTTCATCAAAGGTGTTCGACCGCCTTCAGATTCATGCTCCAACTCTGCGCCATAGCTAAGAAGTACTTCGGCCGCATCGGTGTGGCCATTTTCAGCTGCATGGGTTAATGCTGTGTCTCCTGTTTGGGTTTCCGCATGAACATGTGCTTTATTTTGCAATAAGAATCGAACCAAATCAGTGTGACCTTCTTGGGCGGCTTCCATTAGCGGCGTCGATGCTCCCAATTCTAAATTGGCGCCCTCTTTGATAAGAAACTCTGCCACTTCCATAAAACCACCACAGCAGGCAAGCGTTAGGGCAGTTTCCTGAGTTTCCTCAGTGGTTGCGTTAATGTTTGCTCCTTTGTTAAGAAGAAGTGCTACCATTTCTTCATGACCTTCACGTGCTGCTTCCATCAATGGTGTGTAACCTTCATCATTGACTTCTTCAATGTTTGCTCCACGTTCGATCAATAACGTTGCCAATTCAACATGACCACCACAAGCTGCCAAAGTTAGAGGTGATTCAAATGAATCGGTTGGCATGTTAACTTGTGCTCCGGAATCTAGCAACAAACGTGCCACTTCCACATGACCATCCATTGAGGCTTCCATAAGAGCTGTATGCATCTCGTCTGTCTTGTGTTCTTGATCTGCACCGGCTTGCAATAAAAAACGGACCATATTCAAGTGTCCCTTATAGCAGGCCAAAGTGAGAGCACTTTCTTTGAACTCATTAGAATGGGTGTTTATTCCTGCTCCATGCTCAAGAAGAACCTTTATGAAAAAAATAATAATAAAAACTTATTAAGAGCAGTTCAATTGAAGAAATGACATTTGTATATATATTGCTAAAAAATAATGTATCAGATAAGATCAAAGGTTGTCATTGACTAAAGTTTAAAATTCACAGATTATTAACTCAATCAACATGTAACTTAACTTTAAAGCCTCGTATCTCGGTTTTTAATCATATACTCATTTTTAAACGTACATTTGATTTTAAATACAAAAATAACAACTCACCTTGGCTACTTCAACATGTCCAGCTGATGCTGCTTCCATTAATGGTGTATGGCCATTTTCATTTTGTTCTTCGACATTAGCTCCATGCTTAAGTAACTCTTTAACCACATCACAGTGGCCACCTGCACATGCAAACATCAGTGGCGTATTACCTGTGGCACAATGAGCGTTAACGTCAGCATTATGGCTAAGCAAAAGTTTAACAATATCTAGGTGACCAGCGGAAGCTGCTTCCATTAGAGGTGTACAATCTTTCTGTCCTTTATCCTCTACCTGAGCAGCTGACATTGCCAATAGAACCTAATCAAAATAAAACAAAGAGTTTATTAAAGATAAAGGTTAATGATGATTTTTTTGGTTTTTTTTGTAGATTTACCTGTGCAAGTTCATAATAGCCAGCTGAACAAGCCATTGAAAGAAGCGATTCTCCATCATCAGTGGATTCATTGATATTGATGTTCCCTTTGCCCAAAAGTCTTCGAACAGTGTTAACATCATTATCATTGCAGGCAGCAATTAGAGTACGAGAGAAAATCCTAAAAATTAAAAAAGCACAATTAAAAAAATATATAATCATTTTTTTTTTTTAAACTTACGTTTTATCTCTAGGACTGCTCGCACATCGCATTTTAGTAAGAGCTTGTTTAGTTTCATCAATGGCATGAGTTGCATGTCTTAAAACAGGTGCTTTTTCATTGGCTGAAATAAAAATATTTAATTTAGAAAAAATGTTAAAATTTCTCAGAATGTTATATTAAATAAATGATCCCTGCGGGATCGAAGAAAGAAATTTTAAGTATTTCATTGAGAAATTATACATCACACAAAATAAATCTGACATTATTTTATGGTGGTAATGAAACTAGCATAAGGTTATAAACAACATACACTTTTTTTTAGTTTAAAATCAACACCCCAATGTAAGGATAGGAAAACTACATTTTAATGAAAAATTGTGTAGAACCAAAAGAAAGTATAGAATCGACAATGTGGTTGTTTGTGAGCAATCTCTTTCATAAATTGGTTATGTGACGGTCGTGTGTACGTTTTTGTCTCTTTCATAATAAGAGCATGCATGGTTTCGTAATACAGCTGCTAAATAGCTTGTAATTTTCTTCGTACATCTGTCTTTAAGTTACTACATCTGCCTCCATTTTAGACCAAACCGTAGGCACCAATGTTTTTATTTTGTTTAAAATGTGTTTGGTATTTTTTTAGGAAGCATTAAATACATCTTGAATGTTAAGCTTGTTTTTTTTTTAACTTCACTTCAGGGTTTGGTTGAACCATCATTTCAATTTTTTGGTTTAAAAATATCTGAAAATGTGTTTCAATGTGAAAATTAATTATTTTGGTAATAAAAGACATGAAAAGTCGTTCGATGTAATAGCCGTGTTTTATAGAAAATGAATAGCCTTAGCAAAGTTTTTAAACACAAACGGCAACAGACACATTTATTTACACTTTAAGCTTAGCTTTTAAACAATAACAAAGTTTTTGTAATCGCTTTTTTGTTGTTTTTGTGTGTGAAATTTTTTCAGTAACCAAATTTATAGGGGAGTAAAATGTATATCGTATGGGCTAAGCAATAAAAAAAAATGATAAAAAGCAATATCACTGTCTGTCGGCCAATCTGTCTGTACCTCTGAACTTGATGTTTTTTTTAATAATACATTTGAGGCGATTTTGCATTATTTGGCTCTAAAACTAATGGAACATGTCATATAACATTTAAGAAAAAAAATATTTAATTCGAAAGCTGCAGTAACGAAAAAGCTGTTGGTTTCTTAGAAACTAAAATTATTTGGTCATCAAATATTTTTCAAAAAAACGTTATTAACGTTACAAAACTGAAGTTTTAGTATTCCATTTTGTAGTAAATGTATTGATAGTTATTGACAACATTTTTTATGATATTACCATGGTATCTTTTACAGCAGTTAATGTTAATGTTTTACAATTTGTTAATAGCCTGGGTTTATGTATTGGTCAATGGAGGATATATTTAGAAAGTAAATACAATAATAAGTTTTATAATAAAATTATATGACGCATTTATCAAAGGAAAAATTTCAAAACGTTTGGAATGCTTGCTTGACGATCAAACGAAAACGCTATAAATGAAAAACACTAAACATTTATTCCTTAGCTGCTGAATAAGTACAAATTGCTTTAGGAAAGTGTTTAATTTTTAATTATAATACATAGGTATCAATCTGGGGTAAGAGATTTGAATTTTAAAACAAAAGAAGTAGTTTTTGTTCAATATAACTACATAAATTTTAAACTGATTTAGAAATCGCCCTCAGAAGTTTATGTAATTAAACTTTCAGGCCAATTTCAAGAATGTGGTTCAGCATTTGTTCAGGTTTTTAGTTCACCAATTTTGGGGTGTTAGCTGTGGTTCAACTTTGGAATTGCATGGTAACACACACTAGAACCTTTAACCAGGACTTAACCTCAACTGACCTGTAAGACAAAAAGTGCTGAACCACAGTATAAATATTTGTACAACAGTTACTAAATAATTTATATTAAGTCTTACCTGCTGCTTCAAACAATGCAGTTAGATTCCCCCTCGGATCTGTGGCCGTATCTAAAAGGAAATTGCCACCGACTTCATTAGGGTCTTGCAATTCATCGTCCTCATCCTCTTCCTCATCATCCCCGTCGTCTTCATCATCATTTCCATCACCATCATTGCCACAACTTTCTGGATCTGATTCTGGAATATCATCCTATAAAATAAATATAAAAAAAATAATTAATGCTTATTGAAATCACGCAATTTCAACAAATCAAAACTCAGCACTGAGTAAAACATTTAAGCATTAATGAAAATTGTATGTTTAATATTTTTAATTTAATTATATTAGTACGACTTTAATTTTAAAGAATAAAGGATTTTTCGTGTTCTGCAGTGGTAGATTAACCAGCGATGAACTTTCAAGTTTTTTTTTTTTAATTTTAATCTCATAGCCTCATCACAAATGGAATACACTTAAGTTTATACTATACAATCAGTCTAGTGTCTAAGGCCAGAGCATGCTGCAATTGATACATATTTGCTGGCATAGCTAGCTAAACATATCAATTGCGTTTTTTGTTTTTGTTTTGTTAAATTACTTCGATTAGAGAAAAGTAAGAGGATTTGTAGTTTATGTAGTTTATACTTTTATACATACATATATATAAATAATTATTTTCACACACAAACATAATTGGTTACATAATCCCCTGATCAGTTTTTATTGTTGTTAATTAAAAACGTTTGCTGTTGATTTATTTTTCATTTTTTTTTTCAAGTGTTATCTTCATGTATTTTTTAAGCTTAAGTATGGTAGCTAATATGCATCGAAACGCAAACTTACCAAGAGATCTGGCCTTAGACACAAGCATGCCAGAAGAATCTATAAATGAAAAAAAAATCCAAAAAAATAAAAAAAATAATTAATTACTGAACGAAGATCGAATCTTTTTTTTTATTTTATAAAACGTTTTGGTTCGCTTACACCTTGATTTTTTTTAGAAATCTTGTCGATGGTGCGGTGATGACAAAGAAACTTAATTAATTGCATTCACACCACCAAACTATCAACATTATCTGACGTATAGATGGTAAGCAGACAGGTACTTGAATATATGGAAACATGTAAATTGCAATTGCGCCCTTGTTCTTCTCTCATTTCAACACAAAAAAACGAAGATTTCACATTTCCAATTAAGATGTTTTATTTACATATTTGTTTGAGTTCATTGTCTCTGCAGCGGAATGTTAGATTGATAAAAAAAAAAATAAAGTAAATAAAATAATACAAAAAATAAAAGAAATCTCCAACGCAAACTTTTTTTAAACTCACGAATTGGCACCTTTAATACAAAGAGCAAATATGTTTTTTTTTTGTTTCTTTAATCACAGCTCGACGACATAACCAGTAAAGTTATGTATAATTTTATATACATATGTAAGGCACTCACTACTTACTTGGTGGTACGGTCAGGTTGGTATTAGTTTGAAAAAGTTTGAGAGCTGAACAAAGTACAAATATGGTTTGTCAATTTATTACCTATATTTTCTTTATTTTGTTTTTACTTTTCAACAATATGTAAAGGGACACTTTTAGATTTCACTAATTTTATCCCAAAAAAAAAAAAAAAATTAAGATACCTAGCTTGAGTTTTGTAGTTACAGCTGTGATCAGTTTTTTTTATAACAACACAAAGCTATCAGCTACAAGCTATCAAGCTACATCCGTTGCATTTTACTAGGGAACATAATTTCAATTTGGGGGTGCTAATTGACGCAAAAAGGATAGATACCAACGTAAATGGCGTGTTTGGGATCCAATTCAAATGATTAAATGGCTATAATGCAATTTGGAAAATACTATTCCCTTAGAATAGCGTAATGTTTTTTGTTTTTGAAATTTGGAACTCTTATTTTGGATTATTTGACGTCTCATCATTAACGGTATAAATAAAAGAAGAAAGTTCTTCTATCTCATATGATAATGAGCTGATACATATTTTACGGGACGAAATTAAGTAATGGTTAGTGCATTTTTCTAAGTCTATCATCAAACTTTTAATCGTTCAATTTTGTTATAATTATTTTCGTCCAGCGGAGACTTAAGCCTTTCCCAAATTCGCCCTCAAAGCCATATGCTCTACGCATAACGCCACTGAGGTTCTCTAATTTATACATACAGTATAGAATTCCACTATTTTAAATTAATTTTTTTTTTATCTTGAGAGAAGAAAGGACTCGGGATGAACTTTTATTGTCTTAAATGCAACTTTTACTGTTTAGTACCATTCAAAAAATAGTTTATTGTAATTAGGGACCCTATAACAAGTATTCAATTCTATTATATTTAAAAGACCTTAGTTCTTAAATGTATGTATATGTACATAATGTACATAATATACATATTATATACATATCAAGAAAAAAAAGCACGAAAAACAGAAAAAAATAACAAAAAAATGTGTTTAGAACATGACCGAACTGATATCTCAAAATCTTAATGTTAATTCATGCAACAACAGCGTAATTTGGTAAAACGGTAAAGTACACCAGACACGTTTTATGAATTTTCTTTTTAACTAAACAACTTGCATTAACGTAAACCAAACAGCTATACTTCTATTGAAAATTTACAAATTTAACATCTTTATTTACACACTAAATTTGTTGGGTAAATGTGGAAAACATAACAAACTAAATGTGCATACAACTTTTTACTTTTCATTTACACCGTTTACTTTTCTACAATGTTTCTACTATTTCCCCTATTATATTTTATTCGATTTCCCTATATAACAGTACTTGTCTGACATGGAGTACAGGTAAAGAGGTATTTAGCAAACTTACAAAACAATTCTAAAATATTTAATTTGCACATTAATCTTTCTGACATGAGGAGGACACTGCATTAAGATTTATAAAATTAATTATATATGCCAAACGTTTCTACGGGGGCTGTCCCATGAGTTAGTAACTTATTAAAAACCACTAGCAATTCAAAATTGGTTGTTTTTTATGCAAAGGCAACAAAAATTCATACAGAACTGTCAACAATTGACCATTTTACAACTCTGAAAGAATTTAAGTTTGTGATTTTAAAATAATCGAGAAAAAGTATGATCCATCAAGGAAGGTAAGTAAAAACATAAAAAGATGTATATTTTACTACTCTTCACTTCGTCACTATTAACATTGTAACTATTTCAAAATTTTTTGACTCCTGCATTATTAATTGGTTATGGAAAATCTACAGCGTTTGTTCAAAAATAATCGAAAACAAATTCAACTGTAAATTGTTCATCATCCAATTTCTTTTTCGAAATTCTAAATTTTTCCAAAGGTTTTTTTTTGGAGAAAGTATTGCTCGAAAAGAAAGATTTATATTAAACTTACCTAAAATATATACCTATCTACGAAAATAGTTTAGTTTATCAATTCATTTAAGAGTTATAGGTTTCACAGTAAAAATAGGTATACCTCCCTATGTATGTATATAAATTTTTAAAAAATATAGAACCTAGGTCTATGCTGAATATTAAAAAGAAATTAAAAACAAAAACTCGTTATTGCGCACTTACAAAAAAAAGTAATAACACTTTAGCTGGTGGTCTAATTCTAGACATACGCATGTTATAAATAAATGAGATAGGTAGGTAGGTGTATTCATGGGATGTGAACTCTTGTTGTCTTCTCCAATTAAGTTAGGTTAAAAATTAATATTGCCTTGTCATTATTTTGAGTATAGATACTTTTTTATAATTAAAAGAAATTAATTAAGTAAAAATCATGCATCTACATACCTATTATGTTTTTATTGTATGTAGATAGGTATGTAGGTTCATAAATAGATATATTTTTCTCTTTTAAATTTCGCAAACTACAATAAAGAAAGTTTGAATACCTACTAGGTCTATACCTGCTTACCTAGTCCTAACCTAGAATAAATGTACTTATCTTTGATTGGCATGGCAAAGGTTCAAAGTAAAACTAAAGCCAGTATTACCTAGTAGTAGGTACCTACCTATGTATGTACATAAATGTACCTAGAGCATGTAGTTTATAAATAATAATGTAAATTTAAAAAGAGTTAATATCGACCATTGCATGGAAATTGAATTATTACTTATAGATAGTTAAAATTGATTTACACAGAGACCAGGAAATTTTTCTGACATTTCATCCATTGATCCCAAGTCTATACCGACATTATTAAATTTGGAATTATGTATTAATCATTTTTTAAAGAGGGTAGCCGCGGATGATATTGTAATTGTATAGTATTTTGTGGAATTTTTGTGAAATAAAAGTTGAAAAAGAAGAGTAACAAAAAAAAAAGTTGAAAATTCCTGATTATGAGTAATTTTATCATCAGTGTAGTTGTCTCTTTTTTTTTTTTGAAACACATGTATCCGTCTCTTTTTCATCATGTAAATGAAATTCACCAATGGATTACTACAATCAAACATCTAACCTAAGCGTACACATGTATCCGTACAAATGAGCCGGCAGTGTTAATATGTACACTGCAGGTGAAATGAACTCCAAGTGTACGTATACGCTCCATCTTCGGCTTTCATATAGATGCACTGCATACCAGAGTATTGTGGCGGCGGTTCACCCTTCATATTCTCTCAGAACGTTGTTCATTATCCCATAAGCTCGTCGGTGTATGGGTGAATTTCGGAAAGTAGGTCCACTCGCGTAGCACTACACTCTGCCTCTGCAGCATATTATCTCAATTTAAGCAGGCTTTCGACATTGGCGAGGAAAGAAGGGGGCAAAAGAACTCAATGGGGAATTCATTTGATGATGCAGAGAATTAAACTTGAACAGAGAAAAAAAAAATAGAAATGATTTTTTTTTAAATAGAGCGACAACCGACAATAAAAATAATTGTGAGGATGACTGACGATAGTTAGGTATATGGAGGTATTTACTAGCTTTATACATACAAATAACTACAATTCATATAGGAATTATATAGGGATTATTAAATTAAACTTTTGGTTCAATGATTTGAAGTGTTTATTTTTTTGTAAAAGGTATGTATCCCACCATAGCAGAGACTATCTCGATGTTTTTCAATTTACCAAACCTAGCAAAATAATATCACAGAAAAATAAAACACGCAACTATTGCAAAATCAAAAGGGACTCTACATAATTTTGTATGTTCAGAACATTGCATATAGGGATATTTTCATCCAAAAACCAGATACATAAGTCAATTACATATTCAAATCACAAAATTGAAAGGTTATATTATTCCTTTATTATCAAATCAATGCATTTGAATATGGCGTGTGTTAGTTCAAAACATATTTATATTAAATTTTGCAGAAAGTATTTATTTTAAACAAATTTTGTAAATTTTTGATGACTAAAACCTTAAAAGGCAGGTGCACACTTAAGCGATCGCGATGGCGGACAAATGGTGCATTTTGCGTTCAGTCGCCTGACTTCTATAGTAGAATGTGTTTCTGTTTACAACCTACAAATGGTGCAAAAATTTTGTCTTTTTAGTGATTTGTCATCCTTTTAGTTATCGCGATCACCATCGCTACCTTGAAGGTTTGCACGATACTTAAATCTCGTGAGAAGTTTAGATAAATTGTTTTCCGCGAGACAAAAACGATAAGTACAACGATGTCGTTTTGATAATACCACATTTTTCGATATGTAATGTATGCAACTGTAATTTGTTAATCTTGAGACAACTATAAGTTGTAATTGTAAATATTATTATCAATAAAAAATAAATTGAAATAGCTATGGATGTGGTAGAGATACCTACCGGCAGCAATCCCAAAATGAATATGGCATTATTTCACTTTCAAAATGTATTTAACTCTTTTCAAGTTCAATTACAACAATAATTATGCTAAATTTCCTTGAGCATTTTGTTATTTTGTGGTCTTAAAAAGCATTAATTATTTTTACGTATCAAAAATGAAAAAAATACCTACATATGTACCTACATACATTTGTTTTGAAAGAAACAAAAAGATTTAAAAATGGTAGGTAGGTTTTTATATCTAATGTGTATACATACATATATGTATATGTACATCCTATAGTTTTAAATAAAAAACTGAATATTGGGATACAAAATTATTAATAAAAATTAATTAATAAATGTATTAAGGACAGAAAACACAAACTTTTTTTATAGCTTTTGGTTTTAAAACACTGCTAGACAAATAGTAGACACTCGTCCCATTAAACTAAAAATAGTTTATTGGCTAGTCGACAGATACTGGTGTATTTTTAGGCAGATATTCTTTTCTTGTTACTGATTAGAAATGCTAATCTAATAGAAATGAACTTTAGTAATTATAAAACGAGATTCTAGGTAGTAGTTAATATTAATGATAAATGGATTCCCAGTCAATTTAGCATATTTAAAAAAAAAAATCTATATACCTAGGTACAAACGTATGTACATTTCTGAAAAATAATGTTGGTATAAACACTAGAACATGAAATAGGTTTATTATATTTGCATTAAAATGCAAAGACCACAAAAAAATATAGGTAGGTATATCTATAAAAAAAAGTTATTTCAGCTCTTGTGTTGGATAACTACACCCCAGTATATGAATGTTCCCCAATCAAATGGAGCATTAAGCCATTGACCTTAGATTCAATCCGAACATTTTTTATTCTACATTTATGTATGTATGGTAAGTAGTCAGCGTTTTAACGATTTTTTGTGAGCCGACCTCAAAATTTAAAACTTAATAGGTATAGAGCTTTAAAAAAAAATTTCAACATAATACAAGAGATAATTAAATTTCCTACTCAGCTTAAGGGGGAGCTGCGCTAAGAAGAATTGTAAACTAAAATGTTCAAATATTTATCTGATGAAATAGAATCATTTTTCTTAGCATAACTGCATTTTAGTTGCTGTGGACCTTTAAAAAAGGCCGGTTCACTTATTTTTTTTTTTTGCAAAACTCTTACACTCAGTATTTTTAAAAGCTTGAAGTAAACTTCACAGTTGGGTTGTTAAGGCATGATATTTTTGTGCCTTGGTGCGTGTACTCAATAGAGGCTTGCACTTTACCGTAGATAAGGGTATCGATGAATTGTCCACAAATCCCAAATCGTAGTCGGAATGTATGTATGTACGCATATTAATTGAGCAGATAGCTTTTAAAAACAAGTGTTTTTATTCAGACCGATGAAGATTTTATCTCCCATAACTTTCAGTTTGAGATAAGATTATTTAATCAAGGGGAGTAAAAAAATATCCTTTCTTCAAATGTGTAGGTATTAACTTTTCGAGATTATGATATCTGGATTTTATTAGTTTCGGGTAGCTATGTATGTTAAAGATCAAAGCAGTAGCTACGGAATCTCAAACTATCTCGACATTTTTTGGCGTTTATTGAAAAAAAAAAAATTTGATTTATTTATACCTAATTATTATCATTTCAACAAAATATTTTAAAAAGCAATTACCAATCGTCGCGTTCATGAGTTCTTTCTTTTTTTTTTTTTTTTAAAAGATTTTTTGAGTTTAGCGAATCCGCTAAAATGTTGATGTTGTACCTACTTGTATTATTGTTTGTTGTTTGCAATTGAGTTATTGGTGTACTTTGATTAAAATACCTTAGATGCTTATAACATTAATTCTAACAATCTATTTTAAAATCTCGGACAAATACTAAAAATCCTTGGTGTGTCAAGATTAATCAAAGCTGAACTTCGGTGATCTAGCCGTGCTGCATGAATCATTTTATTAAATTAGTTTTTTATTAAACATTTGGAATATACATACATAAGTGATTTTCAGATTACGCACCTACCAATTAGTTATTTTTCTTCAGCATTTATAGGTATTCTATAAATTTTGCAGTTATATTTAACGTCATAGAAACTATTTGCACATTTGCTTCGCATGGCATTTTGTATGACGGAGTCATCTCTTTAAAAAGAGTCCAGCAGCAAAGCACTCATTTTTCTATCAGGAAAACATGTATATCTAAGATGAAAATACATCATTTTACGATTTGAGTTTTCAAAAAATCCTACATAAATATTTAACTATGACTAGTGCTCATGGAGTGGTCATTTTGACTGAGCTAATCGTTACACTTTTTCATTCAATATGATGCAGAGTTAGACGATAATCAATGATATATCAAATTTTATTATTTTTGAATATTAATGCAAAATCTTTCGAATTTTATTTGGAATTTGCAATGATTCAATAGTGCTTTAGATCCTTTGTATAGCGAAATCTATTATGAAAATTTTAACACATATGTAACTAGAAATACTATTACAATGTTGCATTTACGATTTATTAACAACAAAGTTATGCGTGCGAAATTTAAAATAATGTGTCCAGAAACTTCATAAACCAATGAGTTATGCCATTTCTCTACAAAACACTGCAATATCTCTCAATATTCATAATTTGAAAATTCTGACACCTATAGGTAGGTACCTAGTTATTTTTTGAATGAAGCACAAAACGTATGTACCTGGGTAGGTATAATAGGTACCTATATTGTTTCTGAAATAAACGATTCAATTGAAAAGTGAAAATGTATACACTGCATTACATCATAACATTGTAAGGGGATCTATAATCCCTTGACAGTGCTCAAATTATGTTTATACAAAAAGCGAATTTTGAGACCTTAGAGATTTTTCAAAGAACTTTAAAAACTAAAAATAATGGACGAATTTATGATTGTTGTTAAAGTTGTGGCTTAAATAACTTCAAGTTTAACCAAACTAAATTAGATACGCTATCCATTTTATCTTCGAAACAGCTTAAGGAACACATATCAATACGCCCAATACTTTCATATCATCTCTCCTAACTATCTTACCTACTGAACCACTGCTGAACACAAATAAATTTAGAGAAAATAAAAAAATAAAAAAGGCAAAATAATCAATGACTCAGAACTCAGAAGATGAGCAACTATAGTTGTAGGTAAAACGAATCACCTGTAAATATCAAAAATTATAATTAACTATAAAACAAATTAGTTTGTTTACCTCAGAGACTGATTCCTCATCGGATTCAGATAAATCGGTGACTCTTGTTTGAGGATATCCCTCAGTTGTTTGGGGAAGTACTTCAGTATCGGTATCCGAATTATCACTAGTGATAATATTGATATTCTGCAATGCGGTTGATATTGCATTAACAATTCCAACAGATGGCGAAGATAACGAAGAGTTCGATGATATTGAAGATGAAGCTGAACATGATGAATTCTGCGGCGGTGGCTGAACTGATGATGAGGTTGTCGTTAGTTGGGCGACTACGGTCGTAGTAGCCGCTGCAGCACCATCAGCAGCTGGATCGGGTACTACTGGTGATGATGAGGAATTGCAATCTCCTCCAGATTTTGTTGGGGCTGTTACTCCTGGTGCTGCATTCTCTACATTGTCGTCACCAACACCAATACTCACACAACCACCACAAATGTCCGTTGACGTTTGTTGGTGTTGCTGCTTAGGTAGAGGTGGTGGTGGCGGTTGATGGTGTTGCTGGTCAGGCTGGTGGTGTTGTTGTTTCTGTTGTCGATTAGTTGTCGACTTCTTACTATTCACTACCAAATTATTGTTAGTTTTCGTTGAAGAAAGAATCGACATCGACGAAGAAGCAGGTGATGTTGTTGAAGAAGTTGATGATGGAGATGGTACTATGGGTACAGTGTGGGAGGATGCAGCGGCGCAAGGATCATTTCCACCAACGGCAGCCATTATAGCCAGGGAAGAAGACAATGACGATGTAATCGCCGTTGTCGCGGTCGCTGTCGTCGCCAATTTGTAGTTGGACGACACATTTTTGCCATTTGCATTTGCACCACCACTACTTTTATTTATATTACTACTATTTCCACTACCCCCGCCACCAATCATACTTAAACCACTATTATTTCCACAACTGCCGACTGTTCCTAGGGCCGACGTAGCCGTAGTGCAGGTTGGAGTTGCCGTTGCGGGTATAATAGTGCTGTTGCTGTTAATAACACAACTATCACTATTCTTTTGATTTTTCAGATAATTTTTGTTGAAATTTTTATTTTGTTGATTATTGTTGTTGCTGCTATTATTACTGTTAATTGCAGTCGAAGTGCTACTACTACTGGCGTTAGTGCCTCCTGCCACTGAATTTTTGCACGACTTTTTCGTCATCCTTTCTATGGTGTTGTTCTTCTTTTTGGATAACAACGACGACGAGGATGACGATGGTTGCGATAATTTTTTGTTTGACTTTGTCGTCACCGTTGTTGGCGCAGTTAATGCCGTTGTTGTTGTTGCTGATGGCGTTGGTGAATTGTCGCCAATGACAGGGATGGATGTATTAGTTGTTGTTGAATTACCACCACTACACACATTTAAATCGGTTTTTTTATCAGATTCATTATTCATTTTTTTCTCTTTCTCTCTTATTCTCTGCTCTTTTTCTATAATTCTATTTCACTTTTTTCACTTTATTTTTTTTATGATTTTATTTGAAGAAATTTTAATTCTTTTAGTTCAATCAATCAAAGAAAAAAAAAACAGAAATTTAATTAATATGTATTTATTATTTTCTCAATTAAGAAAAGCCTATAAAAAGAAAATCACGTATTTTTTGTAATAATTAGAAATAAATGGGAAATACGTTGTTATCCAATATTTTCCCCTTCATTTCCGATTCTTCGCGAAAGTAATGCAAAAAATGATATTTTGAACGAAAATATTGAATTCCGATGAAAAAGTAGTTTTTTCTTCTTAAATCTTCTCGTTATTCTTTTTTAACTTTTTTTTTCTATGAACTGTGCAGCTCGTCAACGACGACGACGACGAGGAGGAGCACTTTTTTTACAACACATATATTCACACAAACTTATATAGACAGCTTACGAGAGAAGAATGATAGAAGAAAAAAATTTAGTAAGGGAAAAATTTCAATTTTTCAAATTGAATTTTAGGATATTTGCCGATGGCGTATCGAATTGGAAATACGATCAACGAATTTAGAAACTTTTGGTTAATAATTTTTTTGTATTTTAAATTGGTTACCGATTAAATTAAACCGTAATATTTATTAAAATTTATTACAGCGACTTCGTGTCCGTCATTTTTCTACTCGAGTCAGGTTCGCCATCATGTATTTTTTCCCGGATGCATATTGGTTGAATGCAGCGTCACTGTGCGGTTAATAGTTGAAACAACTACTGGCAAATTCTAGTAATTTATCGTCATTTTTACACCTGACGTTGAATAGATGAATTTACTAATAGGGTGGTGAGGTGATGGTGTTCAAAAATAGATAATATTTTGTAATAAAATCAGAGAACATTTTTCCTTGTTTATTTTTATCAACTTAACTAACGGTATACACTTACTTTTCGCAAAAAGTGGAAGAAGTGAAAACAAAAATATGGGCTAGAGATCTCTGGGTGCTCAAAAGCTGTTTAAGTTGTTAAATCAGTGTGAAACGATCAATTTGCCAAACTTTTTTCACACACACAGACTTTTTCAACTCAAACCGATGCGAAACAAGTGCGAAATTGTCGTGAGGACGAAAAACAATGGGGCATATTCATAGTCGTCTGACAAGTTGTCTCTTCTAAGCTAACCTGGGCCCATGTTCTGTAACTATCGCTTCGATAAAATCGGTCGAAAAACTATGAAAAATCGATAAAAACACATACGATCTTATCGATTTTTCATAGTTTTTCGACCGATTTTATCGAAGCGATAGTTACAGAACATGGGCCCTGGAGTTTATGTTATTCATAGACAATTTCGACCCGGGTCCAAAAGATAAACTGGAGCTCAACTTTAAAAACGGCTGACTCTTTGACTAAGTTGTTTTTTTCTATCTGTCAAAAAATGTATTGAATATCAATGGATTGACGGGCAATACTACTAAAATTGTAGTAGATTTCTGTTTTTTACTAAACAGAGCTGCAAAATTCTCTATGAATAGCAGCTGTTTCTAACCTGTGTGTTAACTTTAGACTCGAGGCCAGTTGGACTCGGTTCTAAATTTTGACTATGAATATGCCCCAATAATAACAACATGTTATATTCAATCATAGCAACGTGTTGTCATTGTTGTTTCTTCGTACCATTTCCATTGGTCTGGGCAAGCCTTAAGCCTTAAAGATTTCGACGAGGACCACAAAATCATCAAGATGCAACTCTAATCAAAGATGCGGAAAATGAATGTTCTAGTCTCAACAATAATAGAACTGAACAAGACACTACCCTCTGAAATTTTGTAAAGCATAGACCTATTTTTTTATTTTTTTTTAAGAGTAAAATAAAGATCTAACTTAAATTCTTTTCTTAATTGAAGTCACCAGTCACAATAAAATTGTGTAAAAAAACAGCAAAGCCAAGCATAATATATATGTACTTGTTAAAAATAACATATATTTTCTTATAGGATTCAGCTAGGTCCAGATAGTTATATTGATAATCTGTTTGTTTTTAAATTTTCTTCTGGTAAAAAATATATAAATTATTTTACAGATTTTATTTATAACACTAGTCACTAGTTTTTAAAGTATATTTTTTTTCTTCTTGAACTCAAAAATCACATTCAAAATATTTTGGCATAATAAGCAACATTTTCGAGGTATGAATTTTGGAATTTTGTTGGCTTTCTGAATTTATTCACCATTTATGCATAAATAATAAGGGTATTCATGCAAAGAGAAAATTTCCCACTTTGCAGAAAGACATAATTTTCCGCTAGACGTTTGCATGAGCAGGAGCACCCCATAAGAATTCTTGCATAAATGTAAGAAATAATCAGCTGTCACAACTCAACGTCACAAATTACTTCTCTAAACTTTATGAGGTTTATTTCTTCCCTTTCTATATCAAATCTGTGAGATAAATTGATCTGCTTTGCAGAATATTTTTCACATACAAATTTTGACAGCTGGTTTCTGCGAGGACAAAATTTTGTTTCTGAGGTTTATCCGAGTTTTCCACCGTTGCATGAATACCCCTTTGTATATGAAAACTATAGTACTCTCATGGTGGAAGTCGAATGGGGCGACATCTAAAGTATGCCTGCAACCCTTACTCTTTTTTTTGCGGAGAACTTATGGAGGTTTTAAATGATATTTATTGATATTTTTTTGATGCAATAATCCAAAAACTAGTCTCCTCTTGTCTCTACCACCAATTTTCGACGCTTAAAGACTCCCCAAATCGGATTTTACACCTCAAGGTTGCAGCGCCACCACCAGGATCCGTGCAACCCTAAAAAAACTCGCCATGATAGTACTATAGTTTTCATATACAAAGAATACCCTTAATGAATACATTTTTTTTTACTCCAGATTGGTTCACAGATCGAAACAGGAGATGCGAAACGTTTTCTATTATGTCTTCAAATCTAAAAATAATCTTGCAACCAATATGCAAAGAATTTAATTTCCCAAAACTTTGAATATAATACTAAGGCCCCTTAATTCAAAATACCCACCCTCAATAGCTCATGGAAAGGAAATTTTTCTGACCTAATGAGGAGAAATTTTTTGTGTCTTTATAAAAAATATTAATTTGTTATTAATGCTGCATGTGCTGTGCACATAATTATTTATTCAAAAATTTCTCATCATGATTTTTGAGTTCAGAAGGCTTGAAAATATACGAAAAAAGTAGCCTTACTAAATTAACTTCTTCAAATTTTGTATTTTTTATTCGTAATGTTCTCATCATATCAGTAGATGAAAGTACTAGATTTTAGTTTTCAACTTCTCGTTAGTATTTATTTCGCCACCTCTAAAAGAAAACGCCTTGCTTGTTGTGAACTTATTAAGAACCAAGCTTTTTTAAAACAGGTTCAGTTCATTTCATTAATTCTTATCCGTAGGAAATTTCACCAACAAAAAAAATTCTGACGAAAAAAAAACAGTTAATTAATAGAATAATCCGTAGCAGTTTATATTTTTCACATGCTGCATTATCAAAGTGATTTTTGTTGAAATCAAAAAGAAATGTTTAACTCAAAAAGTTTTTATTTCTTTGTAATATTTCTCTTAATTTTGCAATCGAACGGAGACAAGCACCACGAAAAAAATCATGGAAAAACAAATTCCTCGTCAAACAAAGCCAAAGATTACAATTTGAAAAGTCTAGAGAGACCTTTTCGAATGGCAAAATTGAATATAGCTTGGATGAGAGCTCAAAAGGCAAGTCACTCTTAAGTTTATTAAGTTTATTTTCCCAAAGATTACAAATAATTCTATTTTAGACTTTGAATGATTCTCTTCTTAAATCATTTTATGAAGATTTGAAAATTCAGGATAAAGAGTTGTTTGAATGGAAACATATAGATAAAAGTTATGAAGGCAAAAAGGAAGGACTCAGGCAAGCTCAACTAATGTATAAGCTTGTCATGGTTATGGAAAAATACGGCCTACTGAATTACATGGATGAGACAAAAAGAGAACTTCCCGTTGCAACAAAAAAACCAGATGAGGTATGATAAAAAAAAACATATCGTTTCAACTACTTTATACCGCATGCTTCAGTTACGTCTTACGTAAAAAAAAAATAACAGTAGAATGAAGCGGTACATCATATATATAGTTGTGATACAGACGAAAACTACACTAAACCTGCTGCATTTCGAATTTACGAAATTTAAATTTAATGGCAGTGTGGTTGTCGAGTGAATATAAAAATTTGATGGAATTATGTTGGTGTAACAAAAGGCTAGGTTGGACAAAAGGTAGAAGGGGCAAACGTTTCTAAAAAAAATGCTTAAATCTCCATAGCAATTAAACCTCGCAAGCTTATTAAAGTTTCTCCATATAAAAAAATAGAAGGCCTTTAAAAAACTTTTTAATACTTTATTTCTTTTTTGTGGGTCTTTTTAAATTTTCAATACGAAAATATTTTTGGATTGACAGCTCTGATGCTACAATTCACCATCCACCAACCCCAAACTATTGGTTTAATGTCATTTTGACGTTACATAGCAGTTGTGAATTGTTGCACCGCGAAGCGAAATAGCATTAGCAAGGTGCTTGTAAAATTTTAATTAAGTGTTCTTCAATTAATAAAATTCTGAAAAATTATTATTAAATATACATATACCCACGTTAAAGTTTATCTTTTCATAATAAAACATTTTTTTGAAAAGAAAGCATTCTTGTTCATTCTTATCTCAAGAAATCGGTTAATATTTTCCGCTTCCCCTATCTCATCAAAGTTCATTAAGTCACAAAAATTCTCTAAATTGATAGGAACAACCATGTTATTTCCAAAAATAGTTTTTATATTGGTAACATTACTTCTGATAGTACAAACAAATGGTGATAGCAAAAAACAAAGCCGGAAGTATTCCAAAGAAGCAAATACTCCATATTTGACAACGGAAAGCTATGATCCTGATTTTAGAAATCTTCAGCGACCATTTCGAATGTCCAAATTGAACTTAGTTTGGACTAAAGCACAACAAGTAGTTCAAATTATTCTTTGTAGCAAATAAATAAATTGTACCTAATTTTTTTTTTTTATTTCAGAGATTAACTGAACCAAAATTGAAGTCATTATATATGGAGCTAAAAATACAAGACAAAGAAGAAATCGGATGGAAGCAGCTCAATTCGCAACATAAAGACAAAGAAGGTCTTAAAGCCGCCGAATTGAGGCAAAAACTTATAGGCATTATGAGCAGCTATGATTTATTGGATCATTTCGAGGAAACACAAGATCCCACCAAAACTAAACCATATAAGGTGAGTTGTATTTTTTGGGCGTTCGACAAAGGAATAAAACTATAATTCGGTTGTTAGTCTTAATGGCTTTGTCGGATTGTCTTTGTCTTAATGGCAGCTTTGCAATTTCTAGACACAAACTACATGCAGCACTACAACTGGCTTTGGATTATTTCTTAGCTTAACTATGTTACCAGTCCTTTAAATGCGCCCAAAAAATTTTAATCCATTTTTCATCCATAACTTGAATCCTTCATAAGCATAATACCCCTAAATATCTTATGTTCTCTAAGCGCTCAGATATTTTTTAAGTGATATCTAAGATAAGATGATGAGCATAATAAAAAAAGATATCCGAACCGAACGCAATTTATTCTCAACCGCCAAGCCCCAGGACTTACCATAGTCCATACCACAAGAAAAAAAAAAAAAAAAACAGTTTTGAATCTACTTGTTGTTCTATGACGATACAAAAAGATAGCAATCACACCTAGGTGTGTGTGTTTAAAATGTATAGGGCGTCATCTACAGATTGAATCTTTCACGATAAAACATAAAAATGCTCTGCGAATACCAGCCTTATTCTTATTGTACAAAGAGAAAGTGAAGCTTTTTTTTTGTATGGGATTTTGCTTATGGAAAGATAACTGCCGAGATTCTTTTCGTATACGAAAAGGTGGTATCTAATTTAAATTATAGTTTTTGCTAACTGTCAATGTCAGCTCAATCCTAGTCTGTGTCCACTTTCTTTGCTCCACCATTCTGTATTCAGGCTTTTATTTTTCCTTTTATAAGAACCTATTAATTTTTTTCCTTGCGTTTGAATAATGAAAATATATTTCTTCTATGAGTTAAACAGAATTTTAATTTATTTATATATTTGTTTTTTTTTTAATTATAGAAATTCCACGATTCGGAAGATTACATAAACAAGAGCTTGTTCAAAGATAAAAAATTAAACAAACTATGGGAAAAGGCTGAGCTTTCTGGATTCACACCAGAGGAACTAAAAACTCTTAAAGAGGAGTTCTTGCACCATCAAGATAAAGTAGACATGTATTATAGTTTGTTGGAAAATGTGGGATCTATACCTTCTAAAGCTGACGTACATGAAAGTAATTTTGTTATAATTATATTATTTTCAACATATACTCAGAAAACATGTTCGTTTTTTATATTTTCACAGATGCCATCGACGAGGAGATGGAAAGTTTGAATATTATCCCGGGTGATAATGACAACGAAATTAGAACACCAGCAATGGAGACAAATGTATTCCATAAAAACATTAATGAATTGCGTGACAATCATCGTGGCATTAAAGATCATTATGATCGCTTAGAGCGTATGGTATCAAGTGGACCACATAGTCAAGATTTTATCGAACCAAAAGTACAAGGACTTTGGCGGGTTGCGATGTCTAGTAATTTTTCCGACAAAGAATTGGATTCAATTAAAAGTGAATTGCATCATTTTGAGAGCAGGCTTCTTAAATTGAGGCATTTGCATGCTGAACATGCGTTGCAAAAGCACAAATATAAGGTATGAATATAAAATTTCAGTAAGAGTATTTTTTTTTTTGATTTATACATTATTTTTTTTTTAATTCGAAAATTAGAATGAAAAACAGCAAGACAAAAATGATCGTTTTGAAGAAATGGAAGATCATATTAAGAAGCAAACCAGAAAAGTGGAAAAAATCCAAGAGAACATTGAAGAACAAATATTTAGACACACCGAGCTTTAGAGTAGTTTTGAATCTCAAAATAAAAGTTCTGAACAAAAATAATAAATTGTAATCGAATATTAAATATTTCTGTTAGCATTTATGTATGTATATTTTGATTAGATAAAAATAAAAAGAATAAAATTTATGTACGTAACTTATTTTCTTTGTTTTCGGTTTCTTAATTGCTATTGCGATCTTAATTCGTAATTTTTTTTTATATTTGTATTAATAATTTAAAATATTTTTTTTTTTTGTAGAAATTAGTAATTTTAGAAGAAAAACTAGGCCATCTCAGAAAAAGAAATTAATAAATTCAAAACTGGATTTGAAAATCAATTGAAGAAAAATTGTATGCGAATTTGATTCATTCATCACAAAAACACCTACCTTACTTTTGGACATGGACAAATAATGATAATAATGCATTATTTGTCTATGATTTTGGATTTAAATTCTAAATTGCATTCTTAATACACATAACCCTTGGAATTTACTTGCTAAAATATCTTTTCTTAGGCGGGATCGAGAATGAAAACGATTATCTACGGATCTGGATATCGCCCACAGTACACAAAAAGAAGGTAATATGAATATCTTGCGCATGTTTTCGCAAACGAGACCTGTCATAAAGATGGCCGGCATGGTGTTTTAACACGTAAACACAACAACAAAATTCCAATATGGCCGAATCGGTGTTTTTGTAAACAACAATATCCAACAACAACAAGCATGGCGCAACAACAAATGAGGCTACGATTTTGCCAGATGCGCAGTAGAGAACAAAAACAAAAAATTAAACTCTAATGATATTACCTTCTTTATGTGTACTGTGGATATCGCCATGAAAATAAAACAAAAAAGAGGTAATCTATAATACATAGTTGAAACCATATCCCATTGTGTATTATATATTTGCCTCTCTTCCTCATGCTGTATTATTTTCATTTATTTGTTTGTCCTTTTTCTTCACACTACAGAAACAGAACAACTACTGGATTTATTCATCGTTTCTCGACCGATTTAATCGATGAGAGAAATTGCAGAACGTACACAATGTTTTGTCTGTCAATCATAGCAACATGTTCTTATTGTCGTTTTTTATTTGGCTGGACTATATTGAACCCATTACCTTAGGTCGGTATTCATCGAGCGCTCATAAATTTATGATACTCAAAACCTTAGAGCATATATAACATGGAGTGCTTGTTCAATTTCAAACGTGAAGCTTTTATAGGGAGAGCTAGTTTCACTAATTTCGGGAAGCAAAAGCGCGGACCTCGAATAAGAGTGCGTTATCCCCACTGATTAGTGGTTATCCCTCTCCAGAATTTAATTAAATTTACAGCCCTATTCTCCCCAACATCACTGATACCTCACAAGTCACAACTAGTGGTGAAATTGATTTTGTGACTTTTTCGTATTCTCCCCTACGGGCACAAGTTGTGAGAGTCACAAAAACTATCGAAATTGTGATCTCCTTATAGGCAGGTCACAACTCACAAATTTTTTGTGTTTTGATATTTCGGTGTACAAAAGTTTCTGAATTTGCATTTGTGAGATATAATGGAAGTGGATTTTATTTTATTCCATCTTATTCGAGATGTTTTATCTGAAAACGAAAAGTATCTACGAATTGTATGGCTCCAAAGAACCTATTGTATTTGTAGATTGTAGCGAAGACGACTCGTAAGAACTATGACAGACGCAAACGATACATTTGCCCTACAAGAAAGCATTTTCATGAAAATATATTAATTGTGTTACCTGGCGCTTGCACTATTGAAATAAATTTTTTTGTTTTATTTTTCAATTTGGAAATCTGTTCTTGTTTTTAATTATCAGCTGTTCCAAAAGTCCCAAAAAAATTATTCTTTGCAGTGGTGAGTTTCGTTGTGAGTTTTGTTGTGACGATTAGGGGGAGAATACCAAAATGTTATCGAATCACAACAATCCTCACAAGGAATAGTCACAAGAGCTTGTGACTTATGACTCCTCACAAGGGGGAGAATCGGGCTGTTAATTTAATTTTTTTTAATTTCCATCCCTCTTCAAAAAAATAAAAAAAAAACTATGATTGAAGTTTGACAGGTCCGCGCTGGTGCTTCCCGAAACTGTAAGAAAGTAGATACTAGCGCCCCCTATATGTGCTTCTGGCGTTACAATGTATTTGATATAGGAACAAGCACTCCATATTATATATACTCTAAGCTCAAAACTCAAAAATCCCTCTACGTTTATTGCAAGACTGCAGCCTAACCCTTAAAAATCAAAAATGTAACCTAGTCCTTATATTATCAAATTTGCCAGAAACTGCAAGAAAATAATTTCTCCAACGCCAGCTGTTGCCAAAGAACTGTCAAAACATTTCTGAAGATTTTAATTTTTTTTTGGAAAATTCTGCCAATTTATTGCGACGAAAATTTGTCTTAATTTTCATTTTAAATATTCAACACTCATATACAATTAAATATACATTAATATAAGAATTTTAGCTTAATAAAAATAATGTTAAAATAGTTTTAACACACTACAAACCTGGATTTAAGATATATTCCAAAGAGACAAAAAAGCGATGGCATCCAGCAGTAACGATTCGGATGAAAGCAATAATAAAGCACCAGAAAATTTTCATGTTTCATCATCAAATGATGCTTGCGATGATAATTGCCAAAGTAATAGTAATCATATCCGGTTTAGGTGCCCGCTTTGCACAACCCTTCAAAAAAGTTTCCATTGTCGGTGTTGTATCCGCAAAGGTGACTTCTTACATTCCTCGCATCATTTTGAAGAAAGGTTGTAAATATTCATAAGTTATTAGGTAGATTAATGTTCATTTTTCATTGCAGTTTTGCCCAGAAACAAAAAAAGTACCTTAAAATACAAGCAAGCCTAAAGGTCTACAGCAATCGATATGAACGCCTTATCAAGGAGCAGAAAACATCGGAAAACATGAATTTCGAAATCAAACGTAAAAAAGAGCGAATAACATTATTGAAACAACTCATATCGAATAAGCGAATACAAATCAATAAGAAGCTTGAAGAGAGAAATGAACTAAAAGCAGCCAATACCGAGAAGAACAAACACCTTCCTAAATATCCCATTAAGGTAAAAGAGCTGGAAGATTATGTACTCGATCGTACCGAGAAAATCAACAAACTACGCGACAAGAACAATGATTTGCTTGAGAAACTCAAAAAGGTTTCATGCCTAGACATTCAGAAGCTGGTGGAATTCATATTTCCCATATCTGAAGTTGTACTAAAAGACGAACGGACGATGGTGATGCACCACCAAGGTGGAGGCACACTTGCCACCGTTGCTGAGGATTCAGATACTGTTGCCGCTTTGGCCGATGCCAAGAACACATCTTACATACGCGGCAAATGGGTTTTTCATGGAAGTGGAATTAGTGAGATGCAATATAGAATTGTCGCACCCTCACTGCCGGCTAATGGCGACTATTCAGCTTATTTGGATTGGCTTACAGAGAATAAAGACGATGTTCCCAAATCTGACACAAATGAAATATCCCCCAGTAGAGTGGCTGCATTTCGCATCGCCGGAGCGCTCACTTACACAACTCAATTGACGAATTTATTGAGCTTCTACTTGAATGTTAGGTTGCCCTTTAAATTAGCTTATGGGTAGGTAGTCGTTTTCCAATATTCTTTTGTTTTGTTTCAAGCTTTTTTTTAGGGATTTTTGTAAGAAACTTAATGAAGAGCAGTTTACACGCAAGGTCTCACGTTTAAACACAAATATAATGTACCTAGCATACACACAACGTGTCAAGTTAAGACTCTTAAAAGAAAAGCACACTCTTGAGAATATAATAGCCACTTTGGATTCGGACAAAAGTGAACTTGGGCGATATGGTCCAAATGAAGTAGCATATGCTCCATTAATGAAATCTGTAGATTCTCTCATGGTTGGCATTGAAACAGGTACAGAGTCCGAATCAGAAGGTAAACGTCAAAAAAATATATGTCCACTTGAAATATTTGTTTAATAATTTATTATTTTTTTCGGATCTTCGCAAAGATGAAAATTCCTTAAGATTAGATTGGGAGGCAGTATCTAGCTTACCTACACAAGAAATATCTCCAATAAATATGCTGCCACAAAATCAACAAACAACCAGTATAGCCGAGGGGCTTATGACGAGTGCAGCAAATCGTTTGGCTTCAATTCTTCGATGGGTTAAATAAAAACAAATTGCTTTGCACTTCACATACAGTTTTTTTTTCGAGAATTTATATAAATATAAGGTGATTTATCTATTAATAAATGTATATGCGAAAAATGTTTTGAATTATATTTGAGAAAAAAACTCAACATTGGTATAATATTTCTAAGTAAAATTATATTGAACAATAGTTTGAAACCCGACTTTTTGTAAATAAAACACAAAACATTAAAATTTCATGATTATTTTCAACTAAGTTGTGGTTTTTGTTTAAAAGGGTGTATACATTGCCCATTAAATAAAAAAGAAATGTAAATACAAATATTTCCTTGTATGCATTATTATTTTTTTTTTTTTGATTTTTTAAGAGTTACGGTACATGGACAAACTATTGCGTGTTTTGAAAAATCTTATGTAATCGAAAACTGCCCCAGAAATTTGTATGAAATTAACTGCCCGCCCGGAGCGCAAATACTTGCTATTGTGTTAAAGAAGCTTTCTAGAGCAAAAAAGCAAGGCATTAAAAAAACAATTAAAAACTTTTTTCTTTTAAAATTCTCAGGTACGTGGAAGATGCCTTTACCGCACGGAACCGGAAAAATTTATATACATTAATCTTTTGTGAATTGAGGTTGTAGTAAAACATTTGTTTCATATTTTAGGACCTTTTATAAAACAGGAACATTCCTACAATTTATGTTTTAGTCGCGAGTTTTTTTTATATCAAGTTGTGTCCTCCAACTGGACGAGGTTTGGCGTGTCCACTATGAAAAAGAAATCTTGACGTTTTTCGTAGATATTCCTTTTCTGGGATTCCCGAATAACCTCAAACACAGGAGAGCCAGTTGTTTGTTTTTGTTTGAGATCCAAATAGGGCTACTTTTTCAAGTGGCCAGACTATCTATAAAAATCATCTGACTTTGACCAGTATTCTTTTATGCAAGCCTATTTAAAATGAATTATTTAATAAATAATTAATACCTCAATTTTCAATAACAACAAAACAATGTTTGGACCTCATAAAAGTATTAAATAATTTTTAGTTTTAGAAAACTATACTATACTTACTATATAATAACCAATTAAACCAAATATACTATACTTTATTGTATAATAACCAACTATAATTATTTTTTTTGGAACAGAAATAATTGAAATAACAGATGAGTCAAGTTTTACGTGAGTACCTACCTTTACGGTCTACCCCACGGCGGGCCTACCCACAATGACGGAGTCAAATTAAGTGTTGACCACCACCCAGAGGAATTTTATATCCCCTGTAGCAATTTAGTTCACGTTTTGTAGCACGATCACCCACCTTGCTCAGGAGCGAAGTTTATCTGCACTTCTTGTACCCGAACCCAACAGGTAGATTCGGATACCAATTGCTGGCACGATTTTGCCATAACCACAGCCAGCACGATCTCCCCGAAGGGGCCATCCTCAATAGATAGACCAGGCCGAAGCCTGTGGGCTAATCTATCTCCCGTGCTACCGGATGTTTACATTAAATGTAAACTTCGCTGTCCGGTCACGCTAGACTTTTTTGTATTAATACTTTTTAGTCTACTGGTTAGACGCTACAACGCCCTGGGAGCCAGTACCATTATTTTAATCAAACGACTCACGAAGACCGAGGACAGGCAAATCCCCGGAGCCGTAAGATATATGTATAGTTAGGTACATAAAAATTCCTCGCAGTGCGAGGAACTAGTACCGTTAAACAACTATTGTAACATTCCATTATCATTCATTTTCAATTCATTAATAGTTCGACAACATTATCCATTTCAGGGGTATGTATTCAAATTCAATTCATTAACATCATTTTTCATTTTCCATTTAAATTTTCGTATATCATCAACGCATCAATTTACAACTTTGCATACTCATCAACAACAGCCATTTCATGTGCGTGCATACCCTGTATATCCCCAGAGAACACACACACCCTCCACTTGCATTTATATCTCATATATATATAACTTTGTATCAACATCGGGAAACATATCATGTACCTTTAAACAAGCTTGCATAAAACCAGCTTCAATTGCATCTACTACTACAATTTCAACTTGAATTAACAACATCATTAGAACTTATAACTCTTAATAACAGGGTAATACGGGTAAACGGGGTAAAACAGCAGGACAGGTGGGGACACTTAGTTTCGGGAGCATGTGAAAATAAATTCACATGCCCCTACTCATCCCCTTCACCACGCAGAGGTGGCCCCCATGAGGGGGCATTGAAATAACAATAATCTGAAATACTTTATTATTTGATAAAATTTCGTTAGTTAGAATTGTTTAGGTTAAGGCGGTCTGAGTGAAGTTCCAACTAAGCCACTTGGAATTACTCATCAATTACCGACCCCATGTTTCATAGTATTTCAATAGCACTTATTAGCAATTTAACTTTTGAATGAATTTTACTGGTTTTAATACCAGTTTTGCTAAATTTAACGAAATCCGTTTCATTAAATTGAGACCAAAAATAATAACTTATAGATTACTACACAAAAAAGATGATACAAATATTTAAAAAAAAATTTAAACCAAATGCGAATAAAAACAGCAGTTACTGTAGAACATTCTTCCAATTTAAATAGTACATCTGAGCCTTTTTTATATCTGTGATATTATAATAAATATAAGGTGACAAATGACAGGGGCGTGAAGATTAGACCTAGACTAGAAATATATCGCCTTATAGGGACTATTATTTTATACAAGTGACATGAAACAATTATCTTGCCACTACTATAAGGCGGTTATTATCAACCCCTCATAGGTTAATTTACCAATGTCATCAAATAGTGTTTATGTCATAATCATAACTATTACAAACATTTTTGGTAAGACCCTATCACATGAAGTCGTCTAAATAGTAACAAATTTTTTGTTAAAAATTTTATCAGTCTTTTTTAGGAAAGCAAATGTAATTGAACCTATGTACTTGACTTTATCTTTCATCTTTTATGGTTATATTAAAGAAATCGAAATTCGCAAGAATTCCTAATTCATCATTAAATTATTTTTTCATGTCCAGTGCTTAAAACACTCCATTTAAATATATATTTGCATCTTGGGAACGTACCAAATGAGCCACTGAACCCCAAAAGTATTCCAAAAACAAAATGTATTATTCATCAGACCTTTTTGGTTTTTTAAAGTTTTTTAAAGTTTGTTTTATTATTGCTAAAGATTCTTTTATTAGTTAATTACATTTTTGTGCATTTTTTTGCACATTTAATTGATTTTCAGTTGCTTACAAGTATTACATTTCAAACTCATTAAGCTAAAGTTTTTATCTACGTATTTTGTATTTTAATCTTCAATATGAGTTTTTTTTTTGTTGTTTAAGTAGATACATAAACATAGTTGTCAATTATGAAAGACTCTCGAAATTTGTAAATATAAATTATTTTAGGTGTAAAAACAAAAAAAAATAACATTAGTTATATCACAAGTAAAAACTATTATAATAAAATTAATAGAAAATAAAAAGTAGATTACTGTGAAAAGAAAAACTTTTTATGTGAGATTATATGAGATTCGCTGTTGATTTTTTGTTATATAGCCAAAATTTAGTACTGTCATCTTTGAATGATAAATGCTTTGGTATCCATAGGACAGAAATTAATTTCGTCTGTTGTTATCTCTTGTTTTTTACCAATAAAAGTCAAAGCTGTTTTGTATATATTGGTGTTTTGTTGGTCAGAAATGCTCAAAAGTCTCTTTATATTTATCTGAAATGGTAAATAATAATTATATTTATAGTAAATAGTCAAATAGAAAAGAGTTTAAAATAGTCTGACATTTGGGGTAAGAAATTTGTTTTTGAAATTTAGTTTTTGTTTCGCGTGGTCCAATCCTCAGACATATAAAAACCTTTATTTTCACATTTTTTAAGTATAATTTAGAGGTGGCTGTATCAGCAAATGAAAACATTGAAAAAGGTATTGTTTTTATGATTTTCATTTAAATACATATAATATATATATTTTTTTTTCTGATTTTCTTACGGAATATCTAAAAAATCAAATCAAATTTTTGGTTTCGGATTAGGGTTCACAATTTTGGGAAATTTATACGCGGCAAAGTATGACACAAAAACCATAATACTCATTTTAATATTACTTACCACTCCAGATCGGTGACTATCTGAGCTACATTCCATTAGATTAGTTCTATGCACTACCAATCCCGTGTCAAGTGTTGATATATCTTTCTTTTTACTAACTCCAGTATTTTTGGGAATATTTCGCATGACGGCTAATTGAACACCCTCCTCTAATTGTTCATGATTTTCTCCAAAAGTTCTCTGAACACCAACCCAATCATTTTCAACCCAAATAAATTTATCAACTGGATGCAAAAGAGTCTCATATTCGCTAAATGCATTTCTGGTTAAGTAACCTCCTGGGTATTCCTCCGTTAGTTTTGAACAATATTCGATTTTTTCCAGAATTAAACGGAATATGTGTTGCACTGGTCGATTGTCAAGAACACCCTGGCCCAGACCTCGTTCATCGTCTTGGGCCAAACGCCTGTCTTGCATGATTTCCATCTCACCTCCCCTTAACGATGTACCACCGAGCGGCTGGGCTGATACAATTGTTAATCGCAAGCTATCATCCTCAATAAAGATACTAGATGGTATAGGATAGTAGTTAGCCTGCAAAGGTATTTTTTGAAACCTTTTTCGTTTTATCATCTGCAAAATCAAGGAATAGTGTTAGAATTCATAGAATATTTAAAAAAAAAATTATTGAATATTCACACACTTGTAGGCCATTAAGATCGGTGTAAAAAGTTTCTCCACTTTGGATGCGTGTTGCGATACGCATAACAATTTCTGTATTGTCCATCACACCGATGTCTATCAAGTTTCTAATCTCTGGGTGACCACCGCGCAATATTGTTTGGTGCACAGCAAATGGCAAACCTGTAGTCACACTCGATTCTAATGGTCCTTCTTGTACCAACACAACAGGATTGATTATAGGCAGTGGACTCGCTTCACCATAGGGTAGGAACAGATATGCACCACTCATTGGGCCTGTCATTCGCGTCCCATATCGCAGAAAGTTTAAGCTTGTTGGAACGTGTGGTGAGGAATCATCGATTTGTATTGATTTAAGGAGACCATTTCCATGAAAAGCCACAGTTGGGCCATCACCAACGCGCAAAGAGATGTCTCGTGGTTCTGCAAATTTAACCTGATCCGGATAGTCGCCAAGGTTGACAGAATATGGCGATACTGTCAGAATTCTATTTTTTCCAAGAGTTGTGCTTCTGCAAATAAGATTTTTTAAATAATCTGATGAGGTTTTTGTTTTTAAAGCTGCTTACTTTGGCATAGTTTCTCCAGGTTCAGATTGAATGACATAGGTTATCAGTCCCAGAGGGGGTACATTAACCTTAAATAGAAGCCTATATTTTGTTGTAGAGGCCTGAGGAAATGCTGCATTGCCATCATGATGGCCATGCCAAGACCATACTGGACTTATTTGTGCGGGAATAGCTTTGTTATCCAGATCGCGTACACTTATATAGGGTTTTGAAACGTATAATTCAACTAATTCTTCACGCCACTTAGACAAAGAATTATGAAAGACAACATATTTAGTTGGCAATTCATCTCCCAATATGATAGTTGTTCGTCCGTCATCTGGCCCCGGCCAGTGAGATTCGTCAAAAAAGAAATATGTAAATTTATAATCTGGACTGTAAATCTGAAAGTATATTTTTTTAGAAAAAACAAATCACAATTCTGTGCTATGTTCATACAGATTCCTTTGTCAATAAACGATAAACGGACTGTTGCATAACAAATCGACAGTCTTTTATAGCGTTGAGTGTTCGATTTGCATAATCGAAGACTACGTGTGTTTTTGCTGTACCGGTTATTCCATCATGATGCTGAAACAATGATAATTCTCTTCTCGCATTTTGAAGCATTTCATCGAATTTGGCTGTTGAATCCCATGCACTCCATGCATGCAGCATTTCTGCAGATCTTATGTGATGCAAAAGCACTCTGTCCATTCTCTTATGATAAGGACGAGATGTGTAATAACCACTCCAGTAGTGGTCATCCCTATCTGCGTATGTAAAGAAATCTCCGCTGAGTGTGGGGAAAGAAGCCAAATCATGCTCTTTGTGCACAGAATCAAAATATTCTTGCAATGTGGCAAATTTGGCTTCGGTGAACATCTTTCGCTCGTTATTAATGTAATCAAATAGCATTTCATAATTTCGCATTTGGGCTTCCCATTCTGTGCTTTGACTGTACCGAAAATCATCACCCAAAGGAATCAATACAGAATTCGTTTTATAGAGCTCGGCTTTTTTGCGCCATTGATCGACCAACATTTCAGCTCTATTTATAGAAAAAAAAAAATAATTACTACACATTACCGACAATGTTTTAAAAGACAAAAACTCACTTCCGTGCCACATTTTGGTCATCTATAGCTTGTGGCTGGATATGCCAAGGACAGGCTATTCCAAAGCCTGGTATTCGCTTAAAGTCAAATTGACAACAAATTTTAGGATCCGGGCCACATGTATGAGGAATGTCATATGAATAGAAAGGCATCATGTGAGTGAATAGGTCAGTTCGTCCAGACACATCTGTTTTTTTGAATAAATGTAAAATTATGACAAGTAAGTTCTCAAATAAGGATGCAGATATTAATTTCCTTTCGCTTAAATTTGTGCGTTTGAAGGGATAATACGATGATGACAAAATTAATCATTTGTTCTTATAGAACATGTACAAGCATTTTTTAATATCGGAAGGGGTCTATATCCCTAAATTTAGAGAGAAGTGCAATTTTCTAAAAAAAAAAAAAACTTAAAATGAGAGAGAAATATTTAAACAAAAAGACAATATTTACAAAAACAAAATCGTTTTAAATTTATTTAAAACTAGAAATCTGTTCCATCATCCTATCAATCAAGTAATTTCTATGAAAAGTTAAAAAAAAACTTATTTTAAACTCATAACTTTGGATAATAAATATTGTATTTTTTGAAACTTGAAACAATATATCTATAATTTTTTTTAGTATTTATTGCTCTTGTCTTAATAAGTTTAGAACTTTTTTTCAGCAATTTGTACTTATGAATATACAAAACTAAAATATGCTAGCTATACAGTTTATGTTTGAATTAATTAATATTAATTACTATTTTGATATTAGGCGCGTTTAGATTTGTATTTCAAGCTATCCGGATAGATTTGTGTTGTTGTAATTTCATATAAAAAAAAACCTGCTCACAGCTACGAAACTCAAGCTATCTGTATTTTTTTTATTATTTTGAAGTTTAAATATAAAATTTAATAACTTACCCCAAATTTGTCGCCATTTAAATTCAAGTTCCTTCATGCGAGCCAGGCGTTTCTTCACCGAATAATGTGTTCGTTGTATTAGCAAATTATCAAATCCAGAGTTTTTTAATATATACGGCATTGTGGGACTATGACCAAAGGGATCAATTGACCACGATGAAGTGGGAGTTACGTTCAAATTCTTATTGAGCCAGGAGTGACCTTCGGTTAGTTGCATCAAAATACTTAGCCAATGTGAATTGGCTTCATCAGGCATTACCCATCCACCAGTAACAAAATCTAGTTGATGATTTTCTACTAATCTGTATAATAGTTGTTAGAATTTTATAATGTAATGCAAAGAATTTTATACAGGTTATTACTTTTTTGTTTCCATTTTTGAATTTTGACCTAGTCCTTCGAAAAATCGAGAAAAGTAAGATATTTCAGCCCAAATAAACTTCATGTCAGGATTTTCCTTCAAATGACGCAACATATTAGATAAAATATGTTTGGTATCGTGCTCGTAGTAGGCATCAAATGTTTTTATCCATCCTGAAATATGAGAGTGTTATTTTATATCAAATAATACAATCAATAGAAATGAAATGTATGAATATAATTCTCGGAGCTATGAGAATGATATTCATGTTTTTTATTTATATGTATATATATTATTTATGTTTAGATACCTGGATCATTGTGCGAGTGTGGAACAACAAACACTTTGAGTTTATGATGTTCATTGAACTGCAGTGGATCATATTTTATATTCCAACCTTGTTTCCAGACACCTCCATCAATATTGTCAAATGATATATTCTTATAGACATCCAGCATCTTTGAAGAAAAAATAAGTACATTAAATGGCAGTAAAATTATTTATATTTGCATAAAAATTAACAGAATAATTTCGGTACAACGAAGTTTTTGCTATGTAAAAAACCCCACCACTGTCGAGAATGCTTTGAACATAACTTCATCTATAATTTCAAGTATTTAAGATGTGTGTGATGCCTGGGCTCACACTTGGAACTCAGACAACGACACCAGCTATTTAATTTAAACGGTTGAAAATTGCTGGTTATTTCGTGGCAGTCGTTTTTCGAGCCAATAGTGCTCATTTACAAGTCACTTTCAAAGATGAGAAAGATTTAGACAAGATATTATAGCGGGTTTCATATATTTAAAATTCTAAATCAAAGATAATTTGCAACATTGAATTTCCTGAGTGAAAGCGCTGTAGAGTAGGGTCTTAACTTAGATGGCCGATGCAAGTAGAAGAGGTCTTCAACCACCTTGGTGAGTGAGAATTTTGTATTGAGCTGTTTGGAAAAGGTGGAAGGGTTAAGAAAACTGTAAGAATAAACTGACTTAAGTTTTCACCAAGAAAGGTGAACTGGACTGGACTGGTTTTTATTTTAATTTTTTGAATGGAATGTCATTATTTGATTATTTGCAATTTACCTGAATATTGACATGCGTTTTGGGATCAACATTGATATCACACTGCTGATTATCCTCTGCGCTTATTATCATTTCCTTGAACATTTCTTTTTTGTTGGATAATAATTGTTGCGGTCCAAATTTGGGATGTTTATTAAGACGTTTTTCTTTAGAATCCATAATATCATCGGACTCGATTTTGTTTTGATTACTTTGGAATTTTTCAAGTTTCTTCTTCAGATGACCCATTTCCTGTTGGTGCATTTGTAAACCATTTTCAAGTTGTTTTAGTTTACTTTCAAGGTTAAATACGTTTGACTGAGTTAAAATTAAAAAAAATAAAACAATAGTAATAAATAAAAAGTACCTATGAACTTAAAAATTCTAACAAAATAATAGCAACACAAAAATTACCTGCTTGTCAACCGGCACTGAAAAATTTATTAGCAAATATGTGCCCAGAAATACAGCCACACATATCGCACATAAAATCAATTTACATTTTCGAGAAAATCGAAACATTTTTGTAATTCAATTTGACTTAAGGTGAGATTTTATAGTGCTAAAGAGATTCCGCTTTACCAATAAGGTTTTAGCGTTATATAAAATTCGAGATATATATGGAGTTTAAACTGATTTAATACATTTTATTTTCTTAACATTGCGAGAAACATTAAAACTAACCTGCCGATAAATATTTTGGATACATTTTGAATACTCGACAAATCGGCCAAGAAAAGTTGTGTCATAAATGACAGTCAGAGATAATAAAAATTAAGGTGCCAACATACGAGAGCGAACTTTAAAGACCTTGTCAAACATAGCGCGTCCGACCGATCCCATCGTTAAATTATATGAAAATTATCGACTTTTAACCGTCGCGTTCTTTGTAAAACTAAACAAAGATCGCTAGACCACGGTCTGCCAGTACACAATATAGTACAGTATAAAATTCAAAAAAATATAATTTATTCTTTTATGTGAATTATGGTATTCCTGAACAGCTTTCAAACGATGAGCAAACGTTTTTAGAAAAGATTCATAAATATTATATACATAAAAAGCCTAAACTAAATTCAACTAGGGGGAAAAAGTGGTAAAGGCTAGGAGTGAAAATGTTTGGCAAATGGTCGATTGATCATTTCATATGAATTCAACAACTCAAACAGCTCTTCCAAACTCAGAGATATCAAGCGTAGGTTTTTCACTTTTTACCACCTTTGACGAAAAGTAAGGGGCGAGTTATAGCGAACAGGAAAATGGATCAGGAAAATTTTTCTGATGGATTATTTAGTAAGTTCTCGATCGATTTGAAACACATAAGCTGAAGTAATCGATGACAAATGACAATTTTAATGCACTATGTAAAAAAAAAATTTATTGAACGTAGGATTTTTGATAAAAAAGCATTTGTTTATTTTCCTGATGCAAGTTCATCAGGAAAACAAATAAATGCATTTTTATCAAAAAACCTTTGTTCAATCAGTTTTTTTTTTACATAGTGCATTAAAATTGTCATTTGTCATCGATTACTTCAGCTTATGTGTTTCAAATCGATCGAGAACTTACTAAATAATCCATCAGAAAAATTTTCCTGATCCATTTTCCTGTTCGCTATGACTCGCCCCTAAGTGAATGTGGTTGATTTATCATCTCAGATAAATTTTTCCGCAACCAGAGTTCTCTAGCGCATATTTTTATTTCTCACTTCTTGCACTTCTTACCACTTTTGGCGAAAAGTAGTTGAATGTAGTTAAGGCTTAAGTGAATGTATTTAACCCTTAATGGAAAGTGAACTTGCCACTCTTACCAGAAAAACTTTACAAAATATTTTATGCAGCGGAACAAAAGCTATATATATTTTGAGTCTTACAAATAGTTCTAGATAGAAAGCAGAGTCCCATGTTGTTTTTGTATCGCTTGTTAAAAGATAACCCAGATAGATCTGTAGATAATGGTTAGCCTGATAGCCTGATAGAATGTTAGCCTGATACTTAGATACTTTTGCAGACAAGTTGGTGGTCAGAGCAGCTATTCAAAAATCAGCTGATGCAACAATTCAAAGGTGCCCGAGAAATGTTTGCATTTTAGATATCCATCCGACGTTTCTTCGAACGCGAGAAATAAAACGTGGCTATTGATATCAACACACCACATGAGAGTGTAGTAATTCAGCCTTTATGGCAACATTAAGTTGATGTTGCCATGCATACATATGAAGCTCCGTGTAGAATCCTGTCTTGTCATATTTTTTTAGAATTTCTAAGCAAACAGACCTATTCTCCAATTTCATTTGTTCCAACTGGCCTGGCAAATTTTCTATTCCCGTTGTTGGTTTTTGTAAAAACGGCCATTGTTGATTTTTTGACAAGGAAAGAAAAAGAAAAGAAAAAGGTTCCTGTGAAAAATTCACCAAAAGTCTGGATTTGCAAGAAAAAAAAAATACATTTTAGAAAAATTCTATTAGCTCCATTATCTTGTACACAATTTATTTTAGACGTATTCTAACCAATTGTTTATATTTAAAAAACCATCATCAACCAACTAAATGTAGTGTTAGCTGCAAGAGTTATTTATTTTTTTATTTGTAAATGGGAAAAGAAAAGAAGGAGTTTTGTTATAATAAAAATAATGTGCGACGTGTGTGCTGATTTTTTGCATCTCCTGGAGACATGTAAGTTACAAATAAATTCTTGTGGAAAAGTTAAATAAAATAAGGATTTTTAGCAATAAAATCTGTAAGCATTTACGGAAATAAATGAAAAGAAAATACCTTCTGAATTATCTCAGAATAACTAAATGCACAATAGCGAGGCTCCCTGAAAAAATGCACCAATCTTTTTGTAGTATACTCACTCAAGCTGTGAGGAGTTTCTATGCGAAAAATGGAATGTGTGCCAGTTTGCCGGAGTTTTTTTTTAATAATTGTTTTTTGCAATTCTAGTCTTACTTGGTGACGTCAAAAATGTATTTCATTCGCTTACAGAAAAAAATAAAAAGTAGAAAATCGCTGATGGATGGGTTGCAAGACTTCTCAGATAACTTTAACTAACCTACATCAATAATTAAATAAATTTATAGAATGGTACTATCGATGACAGCCTTAATTTTCTCGTTAATAATTATAATAACTGATTCCTTTGTCTGATATCTTTACTGGGCAACTGAACCGGGTTCAATTAAAAACACAAGTCAATCGAAAAATCAATATACATAAGAAAAAATAAACAAGTTATATCCTAGTACAGGTTCCGAAAGTTTTTAGAACCAAAAGTTTTTTAATTTGGAGGTATGGCCTTTGGAAATGAAAAAATTAACAAATACAAATCTAGTCTTATTTTGAAATTCCCTCATTCGAATCGAGCTGATTTGGAATAGATTTAACATTTTTTAAAATTCACATCGCTCAAAAAAATTAATATAAACAGTTGTACTTATTACTCAGGAAGAAAAAAACTCATTCGCTGGCTCACTTTTTGACAGGAAGAATTCTCTAAGATAACTGAATGACTTAGGCGGTTATTAGCGTTCTATTATAATAATAAAAACTAATAGCGCTACAAGGAGCAAACGATTTTTATATCTTATTGGTTGATGTCAGCAACCGGTTTCAAATCCTATGACCATATTTATAAAACAGTAAAAATAAAAACTTAAGCCTCCGAACTGGAGTATAACACTTTTATCGGCGCCAGTTGTCGGTCTAAAAAGCAAGTTGTATAATACACTTGCTTAGTAGTAGCAGTTTGGTACGGCGGTCTACTTGATCAACTTAGCAATCAGAGTTTTAAGTTTTTTAACATATGTAATGTATATTATTTTTTAATCTTTTTCAAAGTTAATATTAAAAAACTGTTTATTCCAAGTTTTAAAAAATCTACCGAGTGGGTTTCTAAATAAATTCAATATGGACAATATTAAAAAATTTAATAAGACAGTTTTATTAATCTATTTCTCAAACCAGGGGAAATACATCTTCCCTTTTTTTTTTTTACTTTTTATGAAAGTCAAAATTTATTATGTTAAACCGCTTGGTGTTTGAAGGAACACCAAAGAAATCCTAGTATCTAGTAACCTAGTAAGGTTTAACTCAAACAAAAACATAGATATTTCCTCAGGAAAATTAGTCATTGCCCGAACAAGACTAAATCTTTTGAAAAAAGAATAATCCAATATTGATATTGAAGCTTGCTATGTTTCTGATCCTTACTGGAGCACTCGTTGTCTTATTATTGAACAAAGTTTTGTTTAGAATTAAACAAATCTTTTAAAAGCAGAGGATAACAACTAGGCACACGAACTGAATAATTTAAAAATAAAACAAAATTTTATTTATTTTTTAGATGAGGCGAGGATCACCAGCAATGATGCAAAACATACCGCCCTACTTAAGAACGAGATTGAAATCGCTTTTGGTTACATACAATCATGGCCTCAAAGGTAAACATATTGATTTTTGTGAAGAGTTTGGAGTGAGAAATGATACCTACATATATACATAAGTATTTAATATTTTGAATTGTTAAAAGTTTTTTGTTTAGAAATTTTGTTCTAAAATGAAAGTCATTAAATAAGAAAACATTTATAATTGATACAATTATTCTTGTTTAAACATAGTCTCTTCAAATGTGTTTTTTTTTAATAGATAACACCATACATTTATTTTTAGGCAATGCATGTGTCTCTACAGAGATATTAAAAACTTTGAGCGATTCAATTTGATTGTTCAATCAATGATATGTCTGGCATTGCACTATTTGAAGAATGTTCACAAGCTTATCGAGGAATATAAAGTTATGACCGCTAGTAATATCTTTAGTACTCTGATCAAGCCATCTTCGAATGAAGGCGCTGATCAAAAAGCGCAAACACCTGGTGCGGATTCGAAAGACGATACCACATTGGAATCAGATAAAAAGCAAGCAACAACATCATCAGATGAAGATTTGCAGCGAATCGTCCAGAGTGAAGAAAAATGGATTTTACCCGAAGTAGAGAAACTTCTAATCTTGGTATCAAAAGCATTTCTTCTCAACTTTCCTCTATATATTGCTTATAAACATGGAACACACTCACGTCTCGATGAGATCTCGTCCGAAGAAGCTTCGCATTTAAGTATTGTTTGTGATTTACATGACAATGAAATCCCAGTGTATTTACTGCGCAATATCAGCTTGTTCTGCAACTCTGGTGGATTTTCGGCAATGATGGCCGCCTTTGACAATCCAGATTTGCCAGTAACTACTGCACATGCCATAACAGCAACTGTCTCGAATATAAAACTATGGCTCAACTACAGGTGCATCATTCAATTGTTTGTGCCATTGCGAAGTAAAGTTTTGCAATACATGTGTCACTTGTCCGACCAGAATCTACGATCGGCAGCTACTCGTTCGATGGCAGATTTTGTTTGGTCTGCCGTACGGGATCCACTTGATTCGTCTGTTAATTTTGATATCGAAGGATTGGCTTTGGCTTTTAAATATTTTAACTCTACCACTTTGACAATGCGACTGGCTGGTGAGTTTGTTTTCTTCAAAAATAAAATATACGTATTGTTCTGATTTTTCACATAACTTTTAGGTATGGCACAAATAAATGCACACATCAATCTTTTCAATGAAATCTGCACAACAGAGACTGTTGGAGAAGTTGAACTTGTTGGCCAAAAACTTGGTGATTGGCTAACTGAAAATCAAATAATAGAACATTTATTCGGTCCGAATTTGCATGTCGAAGTTATTAAACAAGCACATGTGGTGTTAAATTTTCTTGCAGTTGAAAATCAAATCACAGAAGAACACATAAATCTGATTTGGCAAGCTGCTCAATTAAAGCATTGCTCAAAGCCTATTTACGATATACTTCCTTCGTTGGTAAAAAATCTTTCACCACGTCCTGCCCTGCATTTGTATTCGCTTCTTTGTCGATTGGATCCAAAAGAACATACCGAGCAGAGTATTTACATTGCATCGGCACTAACTAAACTCATTTGGTCAAGGGATGGTGGTCGATCACAAATTGAGTTAGTTCCGGAAAATATTCTGGCTGCAAATGTAACTGCATCAAGTTCGGATAGTGGAAGCATGGATGGAAGTAATACTGATGAAGATCAGCAAGATGATAGCAGTTCAACCAGCCGAAAGAGCCCTATTGATATTGAAAATGGCGGATCAGATTCTGGTGCACCTCCGCCATGTAAACAAGCTCGAAGAAAGCGACATGTTTGCGATCCTACTGAAGGTAATTTTATGCTTAAAACGTACATTTTTAAATGGAATAGGTTAATTTTTTTTTTGATACATACATGAGATGAGGAACATATTTTCGTAAGGCTAAAGCGAACCGTTCCAAAGGTTTCAATAAGTTTTTTTGCTTAGTAATTGAAATTGATATAACAACTTACAAAGTTCAAGCTCAGAAGCTCTTTTCGTTTAAAAAAATATTTAAAATGTACCGTTGTAAATAAATTCAAGCAACAGTAAGGGATGCAGGTTTTAGTTTTAGGAATATTACTTTATTATTATTTTTAGTTTCATACTAATCGCAACAAAAACTGAATTTATATTTCAATTTACTTTCATCTAGTTTTTACTTATTTTTATTCACTCTTAGAAACGGCCAAAACAAAAGGAGAAGATATATCCGAAATAACTGCTTTAAAAGCCAAAACCGATCTTGTGTAAGTATTATTATGTTTTATTTAAATATTTATTTATTATAACCATAAATGTTATTACCATTATATAGATTGCAAAATCATAGAATGGTTAATATTGTTGACAATTCTAGTAGCGAGGAGGAACTTCATCAGCCTTCGGTTATTCCAATTCGCAAAAAAACACGAAAGCGTAGGAAAAACAATAATCTGCCATTGAGTCGTTTAGCTCATGAGCTAGTTGAAACCATATGGGAAGGAGAATCCCATAGCGAGGGTGAAGTAATAAACGACAGTGATTGCAGTGATAATCCTGTTCCGGCAGCAGTTCTCAAACACCTGCAAGGTGAAGGTCCGTATATAAGAGCAATTGGTGAAGCACACATAAGCGAACTTCTTAGTGGTGTAGAAAACGATGGAAGCTATTCATCACCGATGAGCAACAAGTCCGAAAAGAATTTAGCAGACTTTGATGATGATGAATCCCCATGCGAAGAAGAACTTGCCCAGCTTGTTAGTCGCACACATAGTTGTATACCTGGATTTGCTTTACCTTCAATTGCAATGCGCGAGTCGTCTGTGTCAGGAGAATCAGTAAAAAATGTACAACCTGGTTCAAGTGCAAAAAGTTTACGTTGCAAATCAGAAGAGACAACCACAGTTGAGCCTAAGGAATTACAACCAACTTTTACTATCAACGATGTTTGCTTGCCAGGAAATACTCTGTTGTGGGATTTATTGCAAGACGATAAAATTGTAAGTATGAATTTCTTGGAAAAGATTTGAAATATAGTTTATTTATTTTCTAAGGGTCAATTGGGTGAATCTCTAGCACTGGATGCTGAAAAGGCTCTAGCAACATTATTATGTTTCAGCACAGATCGACTTTTACGTACAAAATTTATTGAAGGCTGCCTACACAATTTAGCAAACAACAAAAGTGTCATTGTTAGTTTAAAATTACTGCCAAAGCTTTTTGCTTCTTTTCAACAATTCCGAGCTGCTGACACACATCAAGTTACAATGTGGGCCGAAAGACAGCATAAAATGATGTATCATTTCTTCAACAACATCAAAGCATATGCTAGAGCATTTAATACGGGAAGTGATAATATGTTTGTGCTTAATTCAAATGGATCTCCAATGTACTCGCACAAAACTCAAGTCTCGGTAAGGTTGCATTTTCTTTCTTCGGTTTTCAGTTCGTTAGGTTCTCCGAAAAACTTTAGGTAAGTCTCAAGTGGCCTTGGCAATATAAACAAAAAACTAATCTGTTTATTTTCTTGCATTTCAGATTGAGCCTTGAACAAGTTGATGCTCTTTGGGAATGGTTAGCACATGATCCTGAATGCTGTGATTGTTATTTTTCATGGCTTCAAAGTCAGGCTAAAGGGGGTGATCAGCATGCACTAGGAATTGAAGCTTTGCAGCACTTGTATTTAAAGAAATTGCCTGAATTACGGCCAGAAGAATTTTCAATGGTTGCATTAATGTTATTTCAACAATTATGCAGTTTGGCTAGACTTGCCATTGCTCATTATGAAAAGCAAATGGAATCGGTATCAACCACTTCATCAAATATTGTTGGAATGTTTCATCTTTGGAAAATCGCCTTACGAGCTCACAATACTGAAGTATCCCTGGCAGCAATCCAATATATTAATATGTACTACATGGGTCAGCAGTTAAGATTGGAGAAAGAATTTGTGTCTCAGTGTATGGATCATTTAGTTCAAGCTTCAAATGGTCTTAGAGGGTAATAATTATAATTTATTTCTAAATATATTGTGATTTTTTTTATTTTAATTGTATATTTTAGTTGTGAAGAAGAGTACGCCTTAATGTGTGTTCAACGTGGTCTTATGCTTTTAAACACTCATCTAGAGACCTTTCGACGGAGATACGCTTTTCATTTGAGGCGTTGGGCTATCGAAGGCAAAGGAATTGGTTCACATAGTAATCTTAAAAACGAGGGAGCAGGTCCGTCTATACGAATAGTCTTACAACCAGCTGGATTGTCAGAAAAATCATTATTGCATATGCATTCCTGTGACTTAATAGCAGAACTTAAGGCTGAGATTTCAAAATGGTATGTTTTGAGGATTTAATTTTTAATTATTACCATTGTTAACTCTGTTTTCTATTTAAAGGTGGGAAAATCTACAAGGTGGTGCTCGTGCATCTGGCGTGACAGCTCCTGTATTGGGCTTACTATTGAGCGAAGGTCCACTAAGAATTATAACACAGGGACAAGAACTGACATCGGAATATGACGAGCGGAGTTTAGGCGATGTTGGCTTCAAAGATAATCAGGTATGTACAGTTGGTGTATGTAATCGTTATATTTCAATATTATACTTGATATCTATTCAAGATTGTGTATGTATCGCTGGGTGGACGAGGTGCTCGGCGCAAGGAACCACTAGATCATCCCACATTGCAACCACCTCCGCCCAAGGAATGTCTGCCTACAGTTCTTTTACTACAGCCAAAGTATTTTGAGAAGCTGTTTCGATTGATGCAAACTCTTGGCGATATGGAAATCCAAGGAAACAACAACATTCAGACTCACACCAAGGCACAATTATTATCACGTCGGGTTTGGGACATCTTGGCAATCCTACCGACCAATCCTAATATCCTGGAATCATTTCAAAATCTCAGCGTAGATCTTTTTGAATGCGAAACGGCTGATAATTTAGAGGAACGTAAATTTCGAAAAGAATCCATTAAGAGAAAACTGGCTGACCTCTTACATCCGGGAAATTTGCAAAAGTTCATGTACTCTTTGCATATAGTGGAGAGTTTAGCTGTGAGCAATTTAAGCTCAGCATCTGGTAGCTGTAATGGAGACTTTCACAGCTCAAAACCAATTAGTATAAATCGCCTGTTTAGCACATCATCATCATCTTCGTCCAAAAGTAACTCAAGTCAGTCACCGCGCAAAAGTAGTCGCCGAAGGAAAGTTAGTCCAGGGGAGAGCTCGGAAAGTGGTGGCGGTGGTGGTGGCGTTGGTGCAGATGCTAATATTAGTGACGAAAAGTCAGCAAACACTATCGAAGATAACGAAAAACCTCTCGAACAACCTGCTAAGCCAGAAAAATCGGTTGAAGTTGAAGCTGTTACTAAAAAAAAAGTTGAGGAGAACAATGAAAATGAACTGCCCTGCGAAGAGGAGGAGGACTATCCAACAACTCCGAATCCACCATCGCCAGTCGCCTACGACCTTAAGTGGAATGAGGTATTTATCAAGTGCGGAGGCCTGCAACATTTGTATGACATTTTTGTTAGCGGAACGTTGCAGAACAGTCATCATGACAACATTAACGAATGGAGACATGATTGTCTCGCCAGCTTACTTAGAATTCTATGGCTTTTGGGCTTTGAAGAGCACCGATCAGAGGACATTCCAGTGGCGATATCAAAGCCTCATACATTTATGCTGGAAATGATGGAAGTGGATTCATGTCTCAAGCGGCTTGCATCAATATTAAACGATGAAGCTCATACACACTTTACAAACCCATTGCATATACGGACTGGTTTTTGGGGTCGCGCACAGGTGGTACAGTACACAATGAATATAATGGTGAGTTTTGTACATTCTTCGGAAAATGCACGCATTGCGTTGTGGAATGCTCCCGAATACTGCGGCTGGGTGCGAAAATTTATTTTGGAAGATCCAGAACCATCGGTGAGACGTGAAATATGCGCTGGTTTGTATCGCATATGTTTGGGAAATTCACAAAGCTATCAAGAGTTGCTAGCCCCTCTGTTGCAGAAATTAATATCATTTCTTCCTGTTGCTGAAAAAATGACCTGTTTCCAACAGCCACACACTCACTTTGTATCGGACGATGGCAAAGAACCTTATGGGCCAGCATGTCGTGACTATTTTTGGTTGTTGGCGAGACTTGTTGATACATTAACCCCAGAAATGGTTAAAGTATCTCTAGATGAACCAAACTCTAGCGCAATAGACATAGAAGGATTGTGTCACACTGTCTCGAAAAGTATCCTAAGCCGAGACTTTTACGAAACGAGACATGGATATCAAGATGATGGATTGGTTGGCCTTATTAATTTAATGACAAATCTTGTGAAGTACGATCCTCCATTTAAATTTAGCACCAATGCCCTTTGTTTTATTGAAAAGATATTTGAATTTTTATTTGATATGCCGTCGCCGACAAATCGTCAGAAACCAAAATGCAAATCACCAACATCACGAGCGGCAGCTTACGACTTACTTGTTGAGTTAAGCAAAAATTCTGCGAATAACTACTCCCTCCTTCATGGCAAGCTACTTGAACAACATACCCCAGGACCACATCCGCCTTATCCATGGGATTATTGGCCACGAGATGACGGACGTTCAGAATGCGGTTACGTTGGTCTGACCAATTTGGGTGCAACTTGCTATATGGCTTCATGTATTCAACACTTGTATATGATGCCACAAGCACGAGAAGCTGTTCTTGTTGTTCCACCACAAGCAGCGCAAAAACACGGTGCAACACTGCATGAGCTTCAAAGGATGTTTGCCTATCTTCTTGAATCAGAGAGGAAATCATACAATCCACGATCGTTTTGCCGAGTTTATCAAATGGATCATCAGCCTTTGAATACGGGCGAACAAAAAGATATGGCTGAGTTTTTTATTGATCTCGTATCCAAACTTGAGGAGATGACACCCGAACTAAAGGATCTGGTTAAAAGGTTGTTCTGTGGAACGTTGAGTAATAATGTAGTTTCATTGGACTGCGGTCATGTTAGTCGTACAGCCGAAGAATTCTATACTGTTCGATGTCAAGTTGCAGATATGAGGAATTTAGGCGAATCATTAGATGAAGTGACAGTGAAAGATACGTTGGAGGGGGATAACATGTACACTTGTTCGCAATGTGGCAAAAAGGTTCGTGCTGAGAAACGTGCTTGTTTTAAAAAACTCCCTCAGATTTTATGCTTTAACACCATGCGCTATACATTCAATATGGTCACGATGCTGAAAGAGAAAGTGAATACGCATTTCTCGTTTCCATTGCGTTTGGACATGTCGAATTATGTGGAAAAGACCCTTATGCCTCATCAATATTTAGGTAAAGTCATGATGAAGTTCAATTAAATTTAAATCTTATAATTCTTGCTCTTAACCTTGCAGAAGATAGAAAAAATAAGGCTTCAGCTAAAAGTCAAGAACAAAATAAAAAGACAGAAGGGGATGCTGTTAAAAAAGTTTCTCTTGAGGACTGTACAGATGAAGAGGAAGAAACAAATGAGTAAGTATTTAACTATTGGAGTAACAAAAATACATGTTTGAAAATAAAAAAAAATTGCATAGACTGAACATTTAAAACGAATCTAATAGATATGTAAATATAGAAATACAATTAATTATTAAATACCTACATTAATTTATTAATTAATAACTTGCTTTGTTTCTTAATTAACATTAGCTTAAAATCTTAAAAAATAGATTAAAATAATTGTGCCGAAAAGACAGACATTCAAACAAACAGACGAAAATATCCTGTTAATAAAATATTTCAAAATTAATTTTAGGTATGAGCTTGTTGGAGTGACGGTTCATACAGGAACAGCCGACGGTGGACATTATTATAGTTTTATTAAAGAAAGGAATGAAAATACTCAACAACACGATCGGTGGTTTCTTTTTAATGATGCTGAGGTAAAACCATTTGACCCATCACAAATTGCTGCAGAATGTTTTGGTGGTGAAATGACTGTAAGAAATTATAAAACTAATTTTTATTGGATAACATTCATATTCTTGTTTTGCAGAGTAAAACCTATGATTCTGTGACAGAAAAATACTTAGATTTTAGTTTTGAAAAAACAAATTCAGCTTATATGTTATTCTATGAGCGACGTTCATCAAACAATCAACTATGGCAGCGTTCTAAAATGTCCGAAAATCCATGTAGCTCACAAAATATTCTAATGCAATTACAATTGAAAAGTGCGGAGGAAACAGTCAAAGCGTTAGAATCAGTTACTGCAATACCATCAACGTCATCTAATATCAGCAATCAGAATCAACCCGAAGTAAATGAGACTGAAGCAAATACCGCTAATTTAAGTAGAAATAATATTGAAAATTCAACGAACACCCATAACATAGGGTTACCACAAAAAACACCATCAACACAACAATGTGATATAGAAAATAAGAACTGTAATGGAGGTATTTAATTACAGAAAAAAAAATTCTTATAAACATTGTTTCTTTTAAAATACAATGTTTTTTGTTATTAATTTAGGAGCTGGAAGTAGTGTGATATCAAGAGTTCCAGATGTGGGTCGAAAGTCTTTGCTTAGCAAAGAGCTAGAAGACTGGATCTGGCAAGACAACAGACACTTTTTACAAGATAGAAATATCTTCGAGCATACTTATTTTAAGTAAGACCTCGCAAATTTTAAAATTGTTTCTTAAAATATCTAACTCATACTTGTTCTGTTTCAGTTTTATGTGGCAAATTTGCGGCCACATACCACAGACTCTTTTGATGCAAAATGATGTCACTTGTATGGCTGCAAAACTGTCGGTGTCATTCTTTATTGAAACTTTTATTCATGCAAAAGAAAAGGTTACGACTAGAACAAAAAATAATTATTTAATTTTAACGAAAAAATCATTTGATAATTTGAATTTCAGCCAACAATGGTGCTTTGGGTTGAACTACTTACAAAGCAATTTAATGCAAGTCAAGAGGCTTGCGAGTGGTTTCTTACGCATATGTCAATAGAACCATGGTGGCCCGTTCAGGTGCTAATACAATGTCCAAACCAAATGGTGCGTCAAATGTTTCAACGTCTTGTTATACACGTAATTCAACGTTTACGGTAAGTAAATGAAATAAGACTGGTATTTCGGTTTTCATTTGCCAAGTGGCGTTTTTTATGTGGATGCTTGTTTTTTTTTTTTTTTTGGGGCAAGCTTTTTTATTGTGAAAAAGGACAAATACGTTTATTGCCCAATTTATGATTGAGATAGCAAAAATTGGTTGCTATTTTTCCTATACCATTTCAATTTAAAACAAGAAATCCTAAGAAAAGTAACAAAAACATAATTTAATGTAAGCTGTGTATGATAGTCTTCGAAAATTTAATTATTTTTTTTTTTTTAAATAAACTGAAAGATCCACCCAAATACTTAGCGTTAAAGATTTCTACCCTCAAACCTCAACCAAGCATATTTGGTCCGTGTCATTAAATAAAGGGTCAAATTATTGTTTTACGCTTACGATGTCATCGCACAAAAGAGCAAGTACGTGGGACCTAGCCGTGCATTTTATTTTTTTAATTCTATAAACATTTCTTATGAACTTTTATTTTTCTTTTTCCGTTAATGGCGATAAAATACAGTTAATTATGACTCGAAACAATTGAAATACTGTTTCTAGCTTGTTGACTGGGACAATTTTGAAATCGTTCACTTAAATATATGAATAGTTCAAGAAGTTTATTCAATTTTTTTTTTAACCCTTGTTGATCCCTTCACAGAACCATTCGATTTGAAGAATTTCCCACTTTTTGAAATTGACCCTAACAATTGTCAAAGTTGAACAAGTACTTTATATTTTGAATTATAGGCATTTTAGCGTGCTGTGTATGTTTAGGTAATAAACTTAAATATAAAACCCAATCTTCAATTAAAAAAAAAAAAAACAACACCATTCATCTAAAGAAGTATGAAGATTCGATTTTTACAAAATACTATTATAAAAATACATGATGTTTATAAATACATATACAATACCGACTGTTTTCAGATCTTCACATGCAATCTTGTACCTTAAAACTGAAACCGATGAAAATGGCAAAGAGAGCTACGGTACTTCATCGTGCATTACTAGATTCATATCATCACTAATACTACTAATGGAGCACGGGGCAAGAGCACATCTGCGACATCTTTCAGAGTTCTTTGGATTATTATTTGAGTTTTCAAGAATGGGCGACGAAGAGACTGTGTTTCTTTTACGTATAAACGTTATTCGTAGTGTGGCTGATTTTTATTTGGGAAATAAAAGTCAGGATTGCGTAAGTTTTTTTCATTTAATAACACACAATATTGAGAAATTTATGCAATTTTTTCTTTCTACAGATTGATGTTGGTTCAGATAATGAAGATAATTCATCGGATGAAGCTCTTTCTGTAGATAAGTCTAGACCAGCTTCATTAGATAAAATGATAGCATTGGTTGCTAATTTAGTGGAAAGGTCTCGTGGACAAGACTTCCGACTCCGTCTGTCTCAAAAAGACTACAATGCGATAGCTGGTGGAAAGGTAAAAATAAAATGCACGAAAGGATCTAACGAACATGATCCTATGTTAAAGTACTTTAAAATAAACAAAAAAAAGAATACAAAAACAAAAACAAGAAAGTCATTAGAGAATAATATGAAAAAGCAAAAGAATTTGGGTTAAAAATTGAAGGTGATACATAAGATATTACAAAAATACGAATTAAAAAAAAAAAAAATTCAAAAATCGTTTCAAAAAATAATTTTTGCGACATATAAGTTTTTTTTAAGTGTATTTAATTGTATACACTTAAAAATAAAATTTCAAAAAAAATATTAACGTTTTAAAAATATTCTCCAGCAGTTTAGACTGCATAGGTCGAGATACGATATAATTGCTGTATTCGTTCTCTATCATCGTAATGTCAGGATTAATGTATCGAGTTTGATTTTTTTTAACAAATCCAAAACTTACCCTATAGTCGAAAGCATAGACAAAATACATAGAGTATTGTTGTATTCAAATACTACTACAAAATTTAAGCTAAAATCTATTAATTTTTTTTGTTTTGTTTTGAAGGGTTTCCCATTTCTGTACCAACAAATCAAGGACAACATTAACCCCCATCAAACTAGGCACCTCATTCATGCACTGTGTCGATGGGATGATAGATTAGCAAATCAAATAATCACAATGCTCTTTGCATCGGTCACCAAGCATACTGAATTATGTGGTCCATTTTTCAAACTTTTAACCCTCCTCACCGAACCACAAGGAGGACCATCAGGTCTGCCATGTTTCTCGCAACTCGTCTTACAGCGTGTTTGGGATGCTGCCGAGTATTGTCCTCAATCAGCTCTGGATTGGTTAGCATTTCAAGCTCCAAAGAATAAAATAGCACATGCATGGATACTTCAATCAGCAGAAAGCTGGGTGGAACAATTTCTCTTGGCACATAATAATTCAAGAGTTCGAAATGGTGAGTATTGTTTTGGATAACAAGTGTTTTTTCTAATTCACATGTTATGGAATTTATATATAGCTGCATCATATTTACTTGTGTCGTTGATTCCATCACCGCCGTTCCGGGCGCACTATAGAACATACTCTTTGCATAAATTGAATAATACAACAATATCTCCAAGGTAATTTAACTAAAAAAAAATACAAAAATTAAATATTACTAATTCCTTGTTTTTGTTTCACAGGGATCTGAGTAGCGATGCTCAGATTATTCTCCATAATATTATCAGTTTACTTTTGCGATTATTGAGACCTGCACGATCTTATGCTGATATTGGAATTCATGGAACAACAAAGTTAACATCATATTTTAGTCTCTTGACATATTGCATGGTTTCCAAGACCGAAAAGCTCATGGTAAAGAAATAATCAAATAAATCTTTAAGTGCTAAATGCGAACTACTTGTTACAGCTTGGCCCTTACATGCGATCTTTGTGGGATCTTTTTCATCCCCGCCTGTCAGAACCAAGTGTACCAGCTCATCATAATAAACATTCTTTGTTGGCATTTTGGCATCATACGATTTTAGATTGTCCTGAAAATGCGCAAATTGTTGCAAATTGTCCCGAAATAACAAGAAATATTGCATTTAATTATATTCTGTAAGTAAATTTTAATTTAAAAATATGCTTCTTCAATCAAATATCTTCTATATTTTATTAAGTGCGGATCATGATGATTCTGAAATAGTAGCCTACAACCGTGCCATGTTGCCTGCATACTACGGTTTATTACGTCTATGCTGCCAACAGAGCAGGTCCTTGACACGGCAATTGGCTGCTCATCAAAATCTTCAGTGGGCTTTCAAGAATATCACACCCCATCCTACACAATATCCTGGTGCAGTCGATGAATTATTTAAATTGATGAATTTGTTCTCGACAAGACATCCCGATGCTACTGAACAGGAACAACACGAAGTTTCTACATTTAGAAGAACAACCCTTTCGGCATACTTAACAGGATTGGACGCAAGAGTATCTTGGGGAACTCTGATAAACGCCTTGAGAATTTTAGGTAAAGTTCAGACTCGACTCTTATGAGTACAATTGCTAATAATTTAGGTTTATTTCACAGTTGACAATGATGAAGATCGACTACTTGTTATATACAACGGTGGCATTGAGATGTGTTTTGAAGCACTGCATACATTACATTCCATGCATCACGAAGCTACAGCTTGTCATGTGTCAGGTGACTTGCAAGAACTTCTTACCGAGCTTGTTCTGTTAGTAACTACCCTGCGTATAAGCACACGTCTTGATAGCCCACCTAAAAAACGCCAGCAGCCATTAGGACAACATAATCTTGTAAAGGGATTGCCAGAGGCAGTCAAACGGCTGGCGACTTTCTTAAATACTTATAATCCACAAGAGATTTGTAATCTCTCAATAGATGTGCTAAGAGAGCTTATACGAAATCCTAATTTGGACATTACTAACATTTTGGCGCCCATATTCACCAATTGTCATCTATCAGCACAAAACGCACCCAATTCAGTTGGACCATTGGGTCCATATTTCCCAAGACGTGGTACAAAAGCACCATGGCCTTCGCTATCGAAGAATGCCCCTCGTCCGCCTCGACCAATGGTACAGATGAGCATTCCACAAAATGAAATTATTCAACGTGGTGTTGATAAAGAATATGATGCACGGTTAGATGCATTTTATCGACCATACCATGATTTTCTCGATGTCATGATGCGTATGGCTGTGAACACAAATCAATTAAATGAGTCTTTGGTAAAGTTGAGTTGCTTGGCGGCTATTGAGGCAGCACCTTTACATTTTAATTTGTTTCCGAAATTTTGGGTAGGAATTTACAACAACAAAAGCACAAACAAGTGAGTTTAAGTTAATTTCAATCGAATGATAATTTTTTACGATTTGAAATTTCTCTAGGTATTCTGAACTCTTATTAGCCAATCCAAATTTAGTTGAATATATTCATATAATTTTAAGAGACGAACGGATATCCTTGAACGATCAGTATGTGAGAAACTTTTTGGAAATCTACTACCCTAAGGTAAGCACTTTATACATGATTGAGATATGTTTATGTTATGATGATAATATGTTTGATTGCAACTGCTGCTTTCTTTGATTTTCAGATTAAAACCAGTCTTCCAATCTCCCGTCTATTGTACACGATTAGCTATTCTTTGCATGCTAAAGTTGATCTATATGAGCTTTGTGGAGATTTATTTGCGATTCGTGTTATAGCACAGACCACAGGTGTACCAGCATCCGTCCGCAAACAACTAAGAGCGTCACTTAAGGCAGTGCTATCAAAGAACTCATGTGATATTTCAGAAAATGGTAAGCACAAAGTTATGTCTAAAAATGTACGAAATCCTACATATCTTATAAAAAATTTATAGATGATGTCCGACCCAAGAAGAAACTTAAGCTTAACCAACAAAATTCAATGGAAGTTACTGAAAGTGATGAAGTGATAGTGAAAAATGCTGATGTCCAAAGTACGGATGTAATTCTTCCGGCGGCGATAGATGAAAAAGCGGTGACAAATGAAGATTCTACAGTCGCCACTACAACATCAACAACTACCAACAACACGAACATCACTAGTAGTAATACAGCGGAAAATAGTACAACAACGCAAAAAGTATCCGACTCAACATCACTTACTTCATCCAATACAACCGAAGAAGAGAAACCTCTTGATGAGAGCAATGACGCTGATGATGAAGAAGAGGATGATGAAGTTAAAGAAGTTCGAAAACAAAAGGAACTCTTAAGGAATTCGGTTGAGGAGAAATTAGCAGAGGAACGCCTTAAAGAAAAACAATTATTGCGAACCATTGAAAATTACATTAAATCTATTCTCGATCTCATTCAAGACGATAAAATGTCCGAGGATGATGCATCTCCAGACAATACCCCACCGCCAACAACATCAGCAACCCAAAATATTGCTTCGTGTAGTAGCGCCGCTGCCGTCACCTGCGTTGCAACCCCGGAATCGAAGCTAAACAGTGAATAGTTAGATTAGGCCCATTATGAACCCCCACCTCCCTATTAATTTTTGTTATGTTATATCTGTTGAAACGTCTTGCAAAATCTTATCACAGTTCACAGACAAAAAGAAACTACTTGTGTTAAATTTTTTGTTTGTTTTATAATTTTTTTTTAATTTTACGGCATTGATTCTTTAAACATTTTATGCTCTCGTCTCGGCTAATACATAAGGTTAAGAAAAAAATGTATTATATTGGTTAAATTATTTATTCATTAAAATTCACATTGAACAAAAAAAAATCTTGATAAATGATAAGAATTCGTTTAGTAATGACGTGTTTGTTAAAAGAATACATATATATTATAATAAATATTTTTTTATCATTTCTCTTAAAATCACCCCGTTCTATAGATTTATAAGCAAATATACGAATGCAAGAAAAAAAAAGAGAAAAATAGCGTGTACGATTTGTAATTATTTTATTCTTTACCGTTTTTATATAAATACACCATTTTTTTATAAGAAAAATAAGAGAGTGGAATTTTTAACTCCAAGTGCTTTGGCAATTAAAATGAAAAAAAAAATGAGAAAATTAAAATTAAAAAATTGAAACGTACTAAAAATTGGTCCATAATTCTACGGATCAATTTGAGTTGCACGTAATGAAGCTAAGCAAAAAAAGTATAATAAAAATAAAACAACATACTTATAGATGTTTTTATTATGTATAAAATGTAAGGAATAATAAAATGATAAGATTATGTTAAAAAATATTGTTCTTTAATGTTTAAAAATGTATTGTCTGAAGTCTGTTCCAAATGAACTTGCAAACGAACCCGCCTCGTTAAAAGTAACCTTCACCTTTAAAACGATTAATGACAATTGGTTACAGCGCAAAAAAATAAAGAAAATAAATTAATGTTGGTTAAGTGCAGCGATACAAGTTCTAGTATCAAAACGTAGTGTGCATTTTATGCAAAGGAATTTTCGAATGCCTTAAATGTTAATCTATCTATTAACGAAGATTTCGTGGTTCGTAGAAAAATGTAAATACATTTATAGTGTATTATTCGTAGGGCCAGTAATAATAAGTTTTAGTAATAATCAAAATATCTATGTCAACATATCTGACAGTCTATCAAGTTCTTTGATAAACTGTTCGCAATAAATTAAAATCATCCAATTCAAAGTTTTGATGACAATTTACGATGATTTATGAGTCGTGACTTTTTTTGAAAATCAATAAGTGCCATAGAGAATTGATACGGAAAATAAAGTGTAATTCGATCAACGAAGAGTTCCGACTCATAAGTCGTCGTGTAACAGCAGAAAATTATTCACGGCAAAAAAGAAAAAATGACATTTAAAACCATACAGGACGCGTTTCATGTTGATGCACGTTAATTTTTTTTTTTTGTATTCAAACGATGTTGACAAACGAAGATATTGAACGGAGTTTTTCCCCGGTGGTGATTTTATATTGTTCCCGATATAAATAGTAAATAATGAATCAGAAAGTATTTCCTGATCCATTTTCCCTTTCGTTACAATTAGTGAATCAAAGACTGCGCTCCGAAGCTACGATCATTGCGAGTCGATATTTACTTGGAAAACAAGGAAATAATGCTTTGAAATACCCAAATAAAAGAAATATTGAAAAAAAGTTGTTTTGAAAATATTTATTTGAATCATTGGAATACTAAGAACAGTCAAACAACATAGAAAATGAGAACATAACATCGCAATAATTTGTAAGAAGCTTAAGTTTGCATTTATTTAATTCAGAAATTGTGAAAAGCTAGTCATTTGTTTGCTCACAGTTAATGGGAGTAAATTTTAAGGCAACTGCCAACTGGGACACAATAACGCAAATGTATGTTTTCTACACACATCAGACATAAATCAGTGAACACATAAAATTTTGCATTTCCTCAAGAGTGAGACGAAAATTTTAGCACAAGCTAATAAAAATATTTTATGAAAAATCACTAAATCTTGCGGGATTTGAAACCAGATAGGATACATTTCCGAATATATATACATACATATACATTCAGCCCAGCGAAGCGTCCTTCGGGTGGAAAGTCCTCCCATTTTGATGCGAGGTATTCATCCGACAGTGCTGTTTTGCGATTGTAAATAAAAGATTTTCGGGTTGCTAGGGCCGGTTCTACATTTTTAAAAAATTAGAATATCCTTAGTTCCATAGACAAATAAAACATTAAATTAGAAATACAGTTGATTTAAAAAAAAATTGCTTGAATCGAAAGTCTGGAAATTAAGTCTGGTGCCACTATTGATGCAACCGGACCGAAAGATCTGTTCTCATTAAAAGATTGATCTAAATAAATAGGTAGTAACATTTTGATAGGGTGAGTTTACTGTCTGATTTTTTTTATAAATTTTTCTACGCGTTATACTCCCATTCTAAAACATAAAACAAAAATGCAAGATTTAATTAATTACTTTAAAAAAAAAATCATCAAATAAGCTTTGTCGTAACGATTACATTACAGGTACTGTTATTTTTTGGAGTTAAAAAACAATAGAACTAAAAAGTAAATTATTCTGATTAAATAAGTTCAAAGTGCACAAACAAAACTCCCTGCTAAGCGTAATTTTAGAACCCTGCGAAATTTTTTGTTAACTTGAATTTGGATTGTGGTATCTAATTTGTTTAATTTATGGTTTGCCTTTAGGACTTTGACAAATACATTTAAGTTTCATATCAGGAAATGGGCAGTATCAAAAGCCTAGTTTGACTGTTCTATAATCTGTTTATTCCTAAAATACATACATACATTTTTTTAAATAATTTTCTTACACTATTTTCACTATGACAACTTTTCACTTATGAGGTATGCAATTCTTTTTTAGTCAAGAGGACAGTAAGTTAAGTTTAATGCTAAAAAAAATCCATAGATAAATGGATTATTGTTTTCAGTTCAAACATTTTTAAAATATATTTTAAATATAATTATTTTGTAAGTGTACAAATTCTTCTAATCATAATTTTTAAGTTTTTGTGGTTAGCTAGCCGCTTTAATGACTGGGATGCGGAAGTGAGTTTTTATGTGTTTATTTAAATGATCTTTTCGTAGAAATCTCTTCTCGCATTGATTGCATTCGAATGGCTTCACACCAGAGTGAATACGGCTGTGTCGTTTCAACTCGTCTTGACGTCTAAAAGCCTTGCCACATCCTTCTGCTGTACAATGGTAGCGTTTATCACTCGGCTTGGTTTCCAATTTGATGCTATTTGCAGCAGTTGGAGATGTTAAGTGATGCATCGCTGCAGACTTGGAAGTCGGCTCATGTGATGAGTAGACAGCAGGTAACGAAGTCTCGGAAATCATTTCGGGTTCGACTTTTATATCTGACACCTCTTGCTTGATGAATTCTTCCAATCGATGATGAATATTTTCTGGCTCTGTGTCATCGATTTCTTCCTTTACATGCACTTCCATCATCATTGAGAGACTCGGACTTAATGAGTTATCGCAGGGTTTAAAATCATTAGCGATATCAGCAGTACCTTCTTCCAAGGACACCTCAAGCAAAGGCGCTATGTCCATTTTCGTTTCTTTAAAATGGACACGCAGGTGTTTAGTTAGATGATCACCGCGTGTGAACCTCTTGCTGCATTGGGCACACTCGTAGGGTCTCTCACCGGTATGGGTACGATAGTGACGCGCTAGCTCATCGGATCGCGTGAAGGCTTTCATGCATGTTGGTTGGTCGCATATAAAAGGTTTTTCACCTGTATGCCAAGTTAAATGGGCACGAATGTGTGAGCTCTTGCCATAGGATTTTGAGCATCCTTCGATGGGACACACAAAACGCCGTTTCGGATCTTTAGCATCTGGCGATGGTAAGATTGCAGGTGTATAAAGTATGGTTTTAATTTGCTCAACATTCGAAAATTTAGTCAAAGTTGAATCACCATTGTTGGGAAGAGTGGGTGTGTGGCCAATGATGGGAGTGGCCGCTGATTGAACTTCTGATTCTTCAGCCATATTATATATAGAACAGAACTGCCGCTTGTAGGGTTAAATTTTAATATTTGATAATTGAATTTAAGGACTGTTTTTGTTTTGGATTAAAATATTTTCCTCGTCGACTTTTAGTAAGATCTTTTATTAAATAAAGACGTATTTTTATTTTTTTTTTGTCTTTGGATCTATCAAAAACGCCTTCTGTCACAACAAATTAGAAAACACTGCATTACCTACTGAAGCGTAGGTGTAGTGTTGCCGTTTTCTAAGTTAGAGTGGTACTTTGAAAGCACAGTACACATGAATAATTTTTTCAATTCAAATAATTTTTATTGAACAAATTATATACAATTAAAAACTTATGGCACATAGAGGCCTTTTCTTATTCATACTTTGATGTTATCGGGGTTCAGTCCCGGTTGTCCAGTTGTGGTTAAGGGTGAGTTTTGGTTGCTTGGTGTTTAGCCACGGTGGTAATCTGACTCTGAATCAGCGTAGAAGGAAACGGCTGCTTCGTCGTTGTCCCTAAATATATTGGCATCTAAGGTTTCCATGATACTTAAGTACCTCGGCACGCTGTTATTCAGTGGTCATCCTTCTTATCAGAAGATTAGGGCGATTGTAACCTGTCATTGGCCGTAGGAGTTCTTTGTATATAAGCAAATTCGTTTTCTGGTTAAGTCTTAAACTTCGCTCATCATCGGGTGCATTCGGTGCAATGAAATTGCACCAGGAGTCAACACGCTTTCCGATTAATTTTAATTTGATTAAATTCACACAAAATAGGTACATATTTGCAAATTGTAATACACTGTCAGGGTTTCTAATTTTTATTTAAATTCTTCGCAAACTTGATTGAAAATAAAAATCGGAATATTTCCTTTAATATGTGTACTGTACTTTAAAAGTATATTTTTTATATGACTTTATTAGATTATAGTACCTTTGAATAAATGCAAATAGAAGTGACACCTATTATTAAAAACGCTACTCCTTAAAAATTCCCCAAACCAATGCGAAACAGTCGTGATGAAGAAACAACCCAATTGATCCATTAAAGTGCAAGCGGGATTCTTCTGAATTACCCAGTTCAATACAACCACATACTGAAGATTGGATAGTCCGATATTTGTATATTGTGGTCTATACTACTCGCAAAGTTTTACTCCTAGTCCATAGTATATAAACATTTGTGAATGAATAAACAGATTGAAAGTAGTCTGCAATGTGGCCGCTAAAAGGAAGCTGTGGAACATGTTCATATATTACTATTAATAATATATACGGTTTCTTTAGAATCCATAACACTTTTTTTTATAAATCTGATTACTGACAAGATTAAAAAAAAACACTTTTTTGATTCAAATTTAATGAGTTTTTCTTATATTTGGGTTCCAATAAACTTTACAAATCACAACATTTTCATAAGGTTACCAGTTGTTTCAAACATAAAAAAATAAAATCCAAATTAAAAAAAAATAGTAGTAGCGTTTTTCTTTGTAGAAAAGATTAAAGTAGTATTTAAGATAAAAACTTAAGTAATTTTTTTCTCAAAACATAACAGATACTTCCTCTATATTTTTAATATTTGATCTTATAACTCAAAAAATCCAACCTCATTACCTCGAAAAAGAAAATGTTTATGACCTAATGAGGGAGGATTTTTTAAGTGATGAGTCTTTTTAAACTTGTGAACTCTCGGTTCATGATAAAAGAAAAAAAATAACAATTCTTGATTTTAAGAACAATTCTGAGGTCGTAATAAAAAACGCTGTTAGGCATTACTCTCTTATTTATATACTTATACTACGTAACCTCTTACAATATTTATTAGTTTTGGAATAATATTCTAACACTATTTTTTCGGGGCAAGCTATCATGATAATTTCATAACTGGGACGCGTGTATGAGTTTTCATATGTTTACCCAGGTGATCTTTTCTCAAAAATCTCTTCTGACATTTATCGCATTCGAAAGGTTTCACTTTGGTGTGAACCCAGCTGTGTCGTTTTAGCCCGTATGGCACTATGAAGGCTCTATCACATCCTTCTACGGAACATTTGTATCGTTTTTCACCTGTTTTAGATTTCGATCTGTTCTTCTTAGGTTTTGATACCGACTTGGTATTATTTGTGGGCTGGTCTGCTTCCGATGTTATGTTAATTTCATCAGTAATTGGAAGTGAATACGCTAAGTGATGAATTGCAGCCGACAAAGTTTGCGATTCGATGTTGTTTGTGGGATAAGATTCTGTTTTAGGGTTATTTGTAGTAGGAAAAGGATTTGGATAGGCCAAGCGATGGATTGCAGCCGACATAGAAGTTGGATCGTTGGATGAGTAAAAGTCATTAAAATAAGGTTCGGCAACCATTCGTGGCTCGTTTTTGATCTCTTTCATCTCATACTGATGGGGTTGTTCGAATCTTTGATCATACTCCTGTTGTGTTACGTCTGTATGGTTTTCTTGCTTCACGGGAATAAGCTGTATTGGAACAAACGAACTTGATGAAGTTTGGGTTTCTTGCTTCACGGGAACCAACTGTATGGGAACAAATGAACTTGATGAGGAGGTGTTATTAGATATAAAATCATTTGTGGAATTTAAGATACTCGCACCACTAGATTCCTCTAATTTCGTTTCATTGGGTTGAATATGCTGGTCCGATGAGTAAAAAGTAGGTAAAGGAGGGACGGCTTTTGTCTCTACCGTCTCATGCCGGTTATCTTCATCTTCATCTTCATCTGTTTCCGTATCTGTCTCTATATCGACTTCTTGCTTCATGTAGACATCTAAATCTGATGAGGATTCATCTGAAGATAAAGCAATGTCCCCATCTGAATCATTGCCATTTAGCTCCTCTGCAGGTCCCTCTAACAAGGTTGCATTTTTTATATTTGTTCCTTTGATGTGTGTTTTCAAGTGTCGGCTAAGGTGATGGGAGCGGCTAAATCTCCTACCGCATTGCTCACATTCGTAAGGTTTTTCTCCGGTGTGAGTACGATAGTGACGTGCTAGCTCATCATATCGATAAAAAGCTTTCGTACATGCAGGCTCATGGCATTTAAATGGTTTCTCAATTTCATGCCGTTTCAAGTGAAGTCGAAAAGTTCCTTTGGACGTCTTGCTGAAGGATTTGTTGCATGTTTCGACAGGACACACATAGTGAAATTTGGGATCAGGATCATCTGGCAATGGCAATACTGGGGGTGTGTACACTTTTGGTTTGAAAAGTTGCAAAGTTGTTTTGCATAGTTTTTCATCCCATGTATAATTCCAAGCTTCCGCTTCACTATTGTCTTCGGGAAGACTGATTGCGTTACCATTGGTGGGAGTGGCTGTTGATTGACTTTCCGATTCCTCAGCCATGTTCTATGATGAGAACCGCTTCTGGAATTCTATTTTTTTTTAATTTTAATTTTTGGAGGATGGATTTAAGGGAATTTGAGTACTCTTTTTCCAGAGTAAAAATATTTGTGGAGGAACTTGTAGGAACAGTTTTTTATTGATCAAAATATTAAAAAAAAAATATTTTTTTGTATATGTTTCTTTTGTATCTATTCAGAAAACTCTTACTACCTACTACTGTCATAACAAGAAAGCACTGCATTACCTACTTACCCACGAGAAATAGAGTGATGCCATTTCCATTATCCCAAATTAGGGCCTAGATGAGTTTTTAGTACAGGCTATTCCTAAAGCCTAAAAGTAACTTTTTATAGCATGTTAATCTATAGTAAGAGCTTAGATGGACCGATTTTTTCAAATAATTAAATCCCGGGTCAGCACTTTTTGGCTATCTACGAATTTATATGGATTTGGATTATCTTTAAAACCCAATGCAAAAGCAACACAGGATACTTCTTTCTATTTCTAGTGTACGTTATGAAAACCTAGATTATTTTTAAGATTTCCAGTATTTTATCTGTAGTGTTAAGAAAAAGGCCGACCCATCGTAAAAATACGTAAATTTAAACCGGCATAAGGAGAAAAGAGAAAAAAACTTAATAAGCGATGAGATATACCAGTGTTTGAAAAATGTATGGCAAATTGTGTTTTATTGATCAGATTACTCAGATTTAATAGATCAAACCACTTTTTGGTACATGGAGACCACTAGCTTATGTTTCTCATTTTTTCCACTTTTTGGGAAAAGTATTTCAATGTTGTTATGACTTAAACTCCATAAAACACACAAACAAGATTAAAAAACGCAACATAGCAACTCTTTCTTCAGAAACCGAGCACACAAAAAGTTAAAAATAATAACGAACTCGGCGGGACTGCACTGCAGCAGAACTACAATTCACAATATGCCGCTTATAGTCCGATATAGTTCAAACGATTTGATTGCAACAATATTTTACCGTGCGTTTCCACCCGGTACGACGGAAAGCAACAATGACAACGCGTTGCATTGATTGACAACAACACGTTTTTGTTATTGTTTTTCGTCTTCACGACTATTTGGCATTGGTCTTGGGAAGCCTTAACTCCAAAAAATAAATAGAGGTAAATGCAATGAATGTCTACACTTAATTGTTTTCACTCATTCCATTCCATTTATAAAAATGGAAAAAACTCTAACAACACCAACGAAAGCCTGCTCACTACAAAAGGTGGATGTATAGATCAAATCTGAAAGTAAAAAGCCTCTAGTTTTAACAATTTCTAGGCAATGTGGTTCCGGCTTAAGTTACAGTATAAAATAGACCCATGTAAATCTCCGAACAAATGTATTTATGTTTTTTTTTTTGACACGAAATTAACGAAATGAGTTCTGGCATCACTCTCAATGGGAAAATAAAATTCTGTAATGGCCGCGCCACGGAACAATAAACAATTTATAAATAGAAATCAATTTTATTATTAAAAAATGTCTTTCCCCATCAAATCGAATTGTAAAATTATAAAAAGTGCAACTTATAAACATTTGCCATTAGTTAAGTGTTTTTAACTACACTCAATTATCCCAGAAATTCTTTAAAAGCACTTCTACTGTATGGCATCGAACTAGACGACGACGAAAGAAAAAAAGTTTATAAAAAAAAAATCAAAAATGGTGCATCGCACCCTTTAAATTGAGTTTTTCAAAGTTATTTTTGTAAAAAAATGTTTATCTAACTGTGATTTTTAAAGTTAATTGTGAAAACATTTGAACAAATTTGAGCAAAGTGTTATTTTTGTTTAGATAAAGTTAAAAAAAAAAAACAAAAGAAAAAAAAAAGACGAAAAAATGATAACATACAAAAACACTGGCATTGGCCAGGTTTCACCTGCAAACGCGACAACGAATAATTCGACTCCTGTGAAGGCGTTTGTCAATAACCCCCAAATGCAGCAACAAATCGTGAACATTCAAAATCTGCAGAACCTTCCGCACCAGTTCATTCAGGCGGGCAACCAGACAGTGATTCAGAATCCATCTGGCAACAATATGTTCTCGATTGTTCAACCTATGCAGACAGTAACCATCGACGGGCAGGAGGCGTTCTTCATTCCGAATATAAATTCACAGCTGGCTGGGGCGCAGCCCATTAATTTCAATGGTCAGCAGGCGTTTCTTGCCCCAAATGGCCAGATCATCCGCGCCCCAATGCCCACAGCGACTAACAACACGGTGCTTCCGGCTCAATTCATTCAGAATCTCGGTCAGACCATGCAGCTACCCAGTCAGGCTACATCGGGAGGTGGAAATGGGGAGGCTATGCTGACGATTCCTGGCACGAACATCCAAATACCAATTGCCCATCTAACCAATGCCAATGCTGTCGTCCAACAAAGTGCGGGAAACAATCAGAATGCAGCAGCAGTTCAAGCTGCACAGCAACAGTCACAGCAGCAACAGCAGCAGCAAGGTCAGTCGCAATCTCCACAAACTGCCACCCAGGCTCAGAATCAGACTAATCAACAAGCAACCAATACGACAACCCTTCCTGCCACCATTACCATACCCGGAACGAATATCACCATTCCCACTTCTATGGCTGCGGCAAATGGACTGCTGGGAAATATTGGTAATCTATTGGGCCAGAATCTGAATACCATTAAGGTTGAGGGGCAAAATATCCAACTTCGTCCAACCGGGACTTCGATCCCGCATGTGGTGCAGTTCCCATCGGCACCCATTGCGCAAACTGTCGCCGTGCAGATACCCATCCAAACGGCCAATGGCCAAACCATCTATCAGACAGTACACGTACCGGTTCAACAATTGGGAATGCCTGGCTTGATGCAACAATCGCCGCAGATGCAAATTATTCCGCAATTCACGCAGTTCGCCAATGTAATAACGCCAAACGGACAGATCCAGCAGGTGCAGTTGTCGCCTATAAACCCAATGGCTCTGCATGCTGCACAACAGCATCCGAATGTCATCATAAATCAGTCGAATTTACAGAATGTGGCAGCAGCCGCAGCTGCTGCAGCTAACCAGGGTAATAGCTCACAGGGTGGACAACAGGGCAATAGTTCGGCAGCAGGAGGAACGAATAATGCTCAGCAACAGCAAACGAATCAAAGTCAACAACAGGTATAATAACAAAATTACTTATAAGTTCATACTTTTGTTTCTAAATACAAAAATGTATTTTAAATTTATCCAGATGCGTTATTAAGAAGAGCAATTTTAAAATACATAGTTTCTCATAATGAATAGCGATTAAACGTTCGACTCCAAGCGAAAGTTTTTGAAACACAAGATACCTATATAAATAAAATGCAAGTCGCAAAATGAGTTAAATCAAACGTTCTATTCGCTATTCATAATAGGGGTCATAAATACATACATGAAACTAATAATAGGTACCCATTCCATAAACAAGATTAATTTATTTCCTCTGTCTTGGACAGCATCATCGTGGAAAGCATAGTTTTTTTTAACCTTAACAAACTTTTAGAATTCAAAATGTAATTTGTTCATCGTCAGTACACTTGAATTAAGAAAAAAGCAATTATGATTATTTGAGAGCGTAATTGTAGAGAGTGGCCAAATGATAACACATGTATATTGTTTAGTCATATTAATTTCTTTAGCTATTGCAGTTATATGTTCGTGTAATGGCAGATATAATTTAATGATAAACAGATAACACTTTTTAGCAAGCAAAAAAAAAAAAAAAAACAATGGGAGTCAAAAGACATAATTATTTAATGAATTAGACCTAACAGTTACCCGGGTTTACAATCAGTACATATTTACAAAAAGCTAGCTCGTCTGGCGTCCGGGTTAAATACTTTAAGTAATTTTTGTAATTTTTACTTTAAAACAAAAAAAAAAAGGAATGGGATTAAAAACTTCCGTTCGTTAAATATAGACTACATATTTTAAACTATAATGACAAAAAAAAAAGAAAAACAATGTTACAGCCAAATAATCAAAAAAAAAAAATGCACTTATATTCGTGCAGTGGATGTAATTTTTTCCACCACAAATGAGACCTGAGAAGTCGGATAGCCACCTATTTACATGAGCAGTTATTTACAAAATATAGCCAAATAATACAAATCCTTACACTATTTTACTTGACTTCATTTTATTTTTATTTCGTTTAGCTAATAGTGGGGCTGCTAACGACTTAAACCCTGCATTTTGATCTAAGCTGTTTAGCTTAGGTACACTTATAGAACGTGTCCTAATATTAATTTTAAGAAACTTTGCCACTGAGGGAACATTGTAGAAAGGGGTGGGAAGGGGGTGTCCACAATACTAAAATGGGATTTTAAGTAAAATCGACCTTCCATTTAAAACTGACGGGTCAAGATTTTGTTTATTAGTAGTTAATGTTAGCAGCGTGGCAAACACTTCTTAACATAGATAGTTGAAAAATTTAACAACAATAAAAATGAATTTTTATAATACTATGTGACTTGATAATTGCTCGATCTACCATTCGTCACTTAACTAACAAAAATAATTTGTCTTTAAACTAAAACACTTTTTTCTTGTAGGCTCAGCAAGAAGCAAACGCTGCAGTTGCTCAGCAACAACAACAACAGCAGCAGCAGCAACAACATCAGCAACAACAACAGCAGCAACAACAGCAGCAACAACAGCAACAGCAGCAGCAACATAATCAGCCCATTACGATAACAAACGCCCAGGGCCAGCAATTAACGGTGATTCCTGCTCAAGCTCTACAGCAATTTCGACCAGCAACGCAAGCTAATACCAGCAACATAATTCATTTGCCAAATCTTCCTGGTTTGCAGGCGTTGCCCATACAAAATATTCCCGGAATTGGAAACGTTCAAATAATACAGGCACATCAGTTGCCGCAAAATCTGCAAGGTTTTCAGAACTTCCCAGGTGCCCAGGTTATTTCTGCAAATGTTGCTCAGCAAAACAGTAATCAACAGAACCAACAGCAACAAGGGCAACAGCAACAACAACAACATCAGCAAGTTATTGTAACGGCTTCAAAAAACGAGTCGCAGTCGCCTCCCCAAATTACACAGACGCTTATCACCAATATTAAGCAAGAGCCACCAGATATTAAATGGATAACAGCCACAGCAGCTACTCCACAACAACAGCAGCAATTGCAACAACAATTGCAGCAGCTTCAGGCGGCCCAGCAGCAGCAGCAACAGCAACAATTGCAGCAGCAGGCGCAACAACAACAACAGCAAGCTCAGCAACACCAACAACAACAGCAGCAGCAACAACAACAGCAACAAAATTCAAATGCTAATATAACGGTCACGGAAGTTTCTTCTCCAAGTCCTATTCATGTTGCTTCACCAGCTCAAACTCAGCAGCAAAATGCGCAACCAACTTTTACTACTGTCTCTGTGGGTAATACGAGCATAATGCAAATTCCAGCGACAAGTTCATCTTCTGCTCATCATCAACAAGTGCAACAGCAGCAACATACGCCAAATACTCAAGCGTCGAGTCATCACCAACCACAGCAGAGCCAGACCTCTGTAAACGTGAATATCAGCGTCAATGATGGCTCAAGCGAAACAAAGCCGCGACTTAAGCGCGTAGCATGCACTTGCCCAAACTGCAAAGAAGGCGAAAAGCACTCCGACCGTAAGAAGCAACACATCTGCCACCATCCTGGTTGTAACAAGGTGTATGGGAAAACCTCTCATTTAAGGGCCCATCTTCGATGGCACACTGGCGAACGTCCCTTTGTGTGCTCGTGGCTGTTCTGTGGGAAACGATTTACTCGATCTGATGAATTACAACGCCACCGCCGCACTCACACCGGCGAAAAGCGATTTCAATGCAGAGAATGCAACAAAAAGTTCATGCGCAGTGACCATCTGTCGAAGCACATCAAGACCCACTACAAATCGTCCCGTTCCCAGCTTGATTTGATGGAATCATCCATAAAAGAGGAAAAAGACCTTGAAGGTCTCGTGGCGGGGTTGGGCCATATGACAGGAGCAAAGACCATAACCAGCTCGAATGGCATTGTAACAATTGAACTACCATCGGTTGCAGGATCAACCAGTGACATGGGCGGTACACTCAGCCAATCGCCGGAGCCATCCTCTGATGGCAGCTGCCCAGAAGACGATAGCGGTGATGAGGATAAAATGATGATTACAATCGGCGATATGCCCGATATGGTTGGAGAGAATTCCAACTAGCATACGGGCACCCTGTTCATGGAACAGTTTGGGAACTTTGACTCCAGTGGCAAATTTACCTTTGAAGAGTTTTAATTCGCGCTCAATCTCTGCGCCTGACAGTCCTCTTGTGTACATATTTTTGCATTAATCAAATGTTTTCTTCTATTTTTTTGTTTTTTAAATAGACTTCCCTTCCTTCCCACTTTGGCTTGTAATGTATCATAACATAGATTAAGGAAATAAAATATAATCGTTTAATTGCGATTGTTCGCACCAAGTGAGTTATATATAACAAAAAAAAAAAAAGAAGAAAACCCATTGCCGGCATTATTGTGCTAGTATTTTTCAACTTGTACATGTATTTTTTTTTAAATAATTTATATATTTTTTTTTATTCAGAATTAAGTGTAAAAAAATGATTAGATCAATAATTTTGTTTTAAATTTCGTATGCATACATATATCAATATAATGTATACATATATTTATATATATATATATATAATCGATATATACAAATTTATATAATCGATATACATACATATATATATATATATATATAATTAATTACATACATATATATTAAAAAAAGATTATAAGCAAAACTGACTCGTTCGCAATTATTTCTTTATTTTACCATAAAAAGCGCATCCGAGCAATATTAGAAAATTACGAAACATAAAAAATTAAATTTACTTTTATTTAACAATTCAAATTAAAAAAAAAAATAGAAAAAAACATCAGTTACGCAGCGTAACTGATGTCACTCTTTAAATTTTACTGTTTAAAAAAAGAAACAAAAAATGGTGGATATCGTTAGCTCATGTATGATTATATTTTTAGTTGGTGTAACGTATAAATAAAGTATTAATTACTAAATAATATTGCGCGTGATTTTTCTTTATATCGACAAAACATTCTAAATGCAAATCTAAAAATTAATATAAAATTGATAGAATCTTAAGGCAATTTCAAAATTGAACAGAATTCCAATCTAACCGCCCCTTTGATTGATTACTAAATTATAAACAATTAGTAAAATTGGCAATACTAATAATTATACTATCGATTTATATACTATGATTTCATTTTTAGCAGATAAATTAGTACAAGAAATTTGCAAGATTCTAAATCAATTTTTGATTTACCTTGCTCAATTTTCTTTGAATCGAAAAACATAAATATTGAACTCTTTGAAGCTTTCAAGACTCGTGGTTCTCGGAAAGTATAGGAACTGAAAAGGTATGTACACTATCTATAAACGTAGTAAAACTAACATTGTTTTGTATGTTTATCATTTTGTAGGGGACAGATTTATTCGGTGCGGACACTAATTCAACAAATAAGAGATCATTAAAATCGATCCAGCCGTTCTAGAGTAATAAATGGGTACGTTCAGGAGAATTAAGGGAGATTTTTCTTCCCTTACTATCCAGTCAAAAGTCACCTGCATTTGCAGGAAACTTTTTGACACCTGGCCAATCAGAGACAAGAAAATTGCCTTTGCCTTGCAGTCCCTTCGTCGACTGAACTCACCCAATGTTATGTATACATAATAAATGCATAGTTATTAACTCAGCGATAGCCCAGCTTACTTAGGGCGAATTCTTTTTATTGAATTTGATATAGAAGATTTTTTTTTGCAAATCTGCTTACGTTTCCGCCACTTCTGTAAATTTTATTGTATCAGATTATAAAAGAACCAATATCATCTTTTATAATTTGATACAATAAAATTCTACAGAAGTGCCGGAATCTTATTTTTTGAAATGTTGAATTTTTCTTCAAACGCAAAATGTTAACAAAGCTTATTGAAAGAGCTCCTGCATTTTATAAAATTTAAAGTTTAAGAATTGTGCAGAAATTCAAAAATAAAACACCAATAAAAGCCAGGTTTGTTATATACGAACAAATATTTAATAACAGGTAAATTATGTAACTCTTTCTTGAAATACTGTTAATTCTTCAGTTTTTCTAAAAAAAAACTTTAGTTCTCTGGAATTCATGAATCATTCATTTTCGCAGTAACATACATATGACAAATGCTCGCCTTGGTGATACTTGGAAGCAGTGCCGTAGCCAGGATTTTTTTTTCGGGAGGGGCTTGCTTCTAAATCTTACAAATATTTCTTTAAATAAAAAAACTACATATTGTAGGTATGCATTTCAATTCAAAATTAAACTAATGATGATATCAGGTGTGTTCTTTCAAACTCCAAATAAAATTATGCAAAACACAACAAAAAAGCAAAGTAATTTATTACATATTAAACGCAACAACATTTATGTCTATATAGACATTTGTTAACTCGAGATAATTATATGGAGTTAGCTATATACTATAAAAACTATTGTTATTATCGATAATTTGTATGGAAAAGTCAAGGCCAGGGTTATGAGCTATCCTGTATTTTGTCGTTGTCATTGTTCTTTCTGATTTTGACAGTTAAAAATGTCGCCCTTTGTTGGAAGAGTAATCAAAATCAAATTCGGCATTTTCACAAAAAAAGACACAAGTCACATCCTTTTTGGAAAAATGGCACAAATCAAACATTGTTTTTTCACTAAAATAATTATTTTAGGTAAGTGTTTTTATTCATGAAATAAAAATTAAAATATGATCTTGGTCTTAGAAAATGATGCGTTACAAAACTGTGTTTTTGAATTACATATTCATTCTCTTTTTACCTAATTCTGTATAGGAAGTGAACTTTCATTTTTCACGAAATCACTTTAGATTAGATTAGATTAGTTCTTTTTTTTCAAATATTAAATATTAAGACTAAACTTCACGGGAAATCACTTTAAGTGGACTTGTGCATGTTAAAAAAAAAAAACAATCGGAAGGCAATGCCCAAATCGATAGTTACGTAGTAATTCAAAATAGGTACTTGATTCCTATGGGCTGTTTCTGTTTGTCAAATATCTTATTTTTTATTTGCAGAATTAGGTATAATCAGGGATAGGATTTTGTTTCATGTTTCAATGACAAATACATACCTATAATGCATTTTATTTTGCTTTTTTTTTGGCCTTTTCTTGCCTTTCTGCCGTTATTGCCTTTTTTGCTTTTTCCCATCATTTAAGCCTCTTTCTAAATTATACATATGTACAAAGGACTCAAATTTACAAACAAAAAGCTTATTTAAGTACTTAATGTGCAATATACAATAATATACATGCATGCATATTGCATATGCATACATCACATTCAAAAAATAGGTCAACAAAAAAATTTTAGTGAGCTTTTTTGTGTGCACTTATGAAGCTTAGAAATGAAGAAAAAATATTGGGTACCTACCTATCTTGTATATCCTTACATGTTCCTCAACGGACAATCATAAACTGGGTGCCGATGTGCGCGTGTGCAACGTCGTCGAAAGAAACTACTATACCTATTCAGAACCACTAAAATTAAGTTGAATATTTATGTTTCTTCTTTCTTTTTTGGAAAATGCTTTTTTTTGACTATTTGGGTGCTTTATTTTGCCTTCTTTTTAAATTATTAGGTCCACAAAATCCCATCCCTGCTTATAATAATTGTTATTATACTAACTTTTTTCAATTTCTTTTTCTACAATTACTGAATCTCCAACACTAACACAGAGTTTAGAAGCAAAGCGTTTTAATTTTCTACAAAAGTGCTGATTTCATAAATAATCTACATATGTAAATACCTACTTATGATGATATTGGCAGAACAATTCATAAAAGATTTGTACTATGAATCAAAAAAAATATAATAACTTTCATGGCCTAACAAAAACATCAGGCAGTTACGTCAAAATTCAAATTTCGTAAAAAGAGACCGAACTATCCTCAAATTTCATTATATTTTCACCTTATAAATTTCACCTTTAAAATCCTAACTCAAAAAAAAATATATTTTATGCATGGGTACCTAAATAGTATCTTTTTTCATAACGAAGTGTTTTCAAGTAGTTATTAACTTAAGCTTAATTCAAATAACCAATACATAGGTACCTGCATAGTAAATATATTTGAGTTTATATAAGAAAGTTTTAGTTTTTTATTATCATTTCGGGGGGGGCTTCAGCCCCTCAAGCCCCCCCCCCTCGCTACGTGGCTGCTTGGAAGCTTGCTTTTCGTTTATCTTGCTGCACGAAATTGGCTGCAGGTCAAGAATATATATTTATGATTTCATAAATTTATGATGAAAAAAGATTCAATTCTCAAACCTACAGTACACGATCTGCATATACATATGTACCAAATGTAATTTCCTACTATTAGAAGAAGTAGCATGAAAGAACGAACTGAACAGCTATGTTTCTTTTCGGCTAAATCTGTTGTACAGGGGCCAGGAATAACATACAAATTTAGTTATTATTATTAAAATTATAGCACCCCCAGCTAAAAGTAAACTGATCCAGCTTTCTTCAGCTTTTTTGACACTATCAGGCAAGGGTATGATCCCGAAGTCTTGGCATCGCTGGGAAAATTTTTGTATGAGCATTGAACTAATAACTAAAATTTGGCAGAACACGCTAAAAACATTCGATATGACTTCATCCATGAATTGATTTATATAATTTGTTTTGATTGTATATAAAAATACATAGTGCAAGTTATGTATATATAAACGCTAATTTTAAATGGTTAAATATTATTTTTTTTTTTTAAATTGAAATAATTGTTTTTTTTTATATTTTAACTTATATTTTCCAAAAACTTTTTTAGACATTTACCGACATTTAAGGTATGTAGAATATATTGAAAATTCTATGTATCATCATCTATCATAGGCTCTAGGCAAGCTTTTGTCCAGAAGCCAGAAACGTGGATTCCAACAGGAAAAAACTAGAAAAGTATTTTTATAAAAAACAAAATTATTAAAAAGAAACGAAAAAATTAAAATTGGAGGAACTGGGAAACATCAAACTTGAATATTCTAAAAAGAAAGCCATCTGCAACTCGTTTTAAACGTTGATGAAGGGAGCTACGTCTCCGTTCCGTGGATCAATATATAGCCTCTTAATCCCAATTTGCGCGAACTGACCTACTTTAAACTCAAGCTACGTTTAAAATGAGAGGGGAACTTACTAATGTCCATTATGTGCCACATCGAGAGGATCTGCCTATTTACTGCCGCTTATGCAACCTGAATAAACGAGAGAATGCTATTCACTTCGTTGGGAGATGTCCTGTGAAAGTGATATGCACGAATTATTATCAAACCAGCAATGTCTTATCGCCTCCAAATCCTAACGGATGCCTTTTAATAGATGAAAACTTATTATCTTAATTTTTTTCAACTGTTATTATTATTTTATCAAACTATTGCTATATAATAGTTTTATGTATGTATGTATTTGTTAAGTGTCAATCGGGCAAAGCATTATTATTTCAATTTCATAACGATTTCTTAAAAAAAAAATAAGAGTGATATCTTAAAAACTATAATACTATATGTACATATGTATGTATGTATATAAAAAGTAAGTATAAAAGCTTAGTAAAAATCTTAACTATAATCTTAATCTAAAACGCTTCTTAAAAAATGTCTATAGTGGTGTCTGATGTATTTGTTTTTATTTAAAGTGTTGTTCGAGGTTATCTACTAAAAATAACAACAAGTTATTCCATAGGTAATGTTCTAGAAATTCTGATGTCTGATATCAATGAAAAGCAGGTAACGTTGAATTTGTTTTACTGTGGTGTTTCTGCGCTTGCTTTTCTTCAACGCTGGAACATGCTATACGCTATTGCCTTTTGAACAGAACGTATCTTCTTTGTATGTAGCAGACCATCTAAATTGGTCAATAAAATATTGCAAAGCATCGGCTTACGGACAAACATTGGGATAAAAATTTCAAAAAAAACCATTAACTTTGCTAAGATACTTAGTAACTTAAGTCCTCGGACCTATTTTGTTCTTGAGTTTACCACTGCGGGACATGTATAACCTCCACTAAATCTTCGAGCTCTTTCCAACCTTTCCCTGGTCCCTTCCCGGAAAGGTCCAAAGGTCGCTGCCTGCGAGTGAGATGATTCCTTTATATGCCTTGACTCGCAAAGCACTCGTTACTCTTTCGAAGGCCAATCCACAACATCGTTGTTTGATAGATCTAATGGGTTCCTGATGATCATCATTTCTTGCATGATCATCATTTGAGATAAAATTGGTCCAGAAAATCCTTAACATGTTTCGAAGACAACTATTTAAAAACGTGTGCAGCTTTTAAGTGCAGCGGATCTAACAGTCGTAGTATATTTTGGAAAACTCTCCGGAAGAAGAATTTTCTGATTCGGCTTTTTAAATCTACATAGTTCGGTTCCGGAATCAGTAGAGAAAATACTTCCAAGATTTGCACATTTTGCTAATGCTATTAAAGGGACGGTATCTATTCATTGAGACGTCAATAGAAATGTTATGGTGGATGGATAAGGACGCGATCCAAAAATAAAATAGATATGCAATACCTATAGGTTTTGCTTTTAAATGTTGCGTTAAATGGTCGAATATCGAACACTGCGATAAATTGGCAATTACTGTCAATCTTAAAAAATAGTGCATTTGCGAAGTGATGAAATCCTCATTAAATGATCATAATTTATTTTAAATCGATCGCCTCGCCGCGCCGGCTTTCAGTCTCAAATTTACACTTACATAAAATGAGATTTAAATAATAATACTACAGGTAAAGATGAACATTGAAACAAATCATTTGAGTTTTGATTCCTTTTTCATTACATTACACGACCCATGATTTATTTCGGATCTACATACTACATACATAGGTATATCAACCAATTTTGAAACTTTTTAGGTACTGAGTATATTTTAATTACTTTTAGCATGAATGTTTGCGTCGCAACGACTTAACATTTTTTTTATTTTCAACTGTACCAGGTTTTGACAGAAAGTCGACTTTAACTAGAAAGTAAAAGTTGATTATCTTGTCCACAATAATTTTATTTTGGTCATAAACCTAAGCCATAGTGACAAGAAACATTTATCTGGAATACGGCTTTAACGAATTTGAAGATATTTTCTATGTCTACTGCAAGTTAATTGGTAGTATTTGGGGAAACTTTTTTAACCGTTTTTAATGGTGCCTGGCAAAGAACCGAATTTTGTATTTTTGATTTTCTCTAAAACAGTGAGACAAGTATCAATCAAAAATATTATAACTGCTTTTTGACTTGTTGATTCGTAAACATTTTTTTTTTTTGAAAATTTAGTATTTTGAAATTTTTTACAAACATGGTTTTCAAGTGTTCTAATATAAATTTAGTGTTGTTTTTTTTTCATTTTTGTGCAGGTTCATGACATCTTTATTTTTATAAATTTTTATTTGTATAATTAAGGTAATTTAAGGCGCTGCCCTGCATGAACCAGAGGTTGTCCAAATCTATGTCAGAAAAAAAATCTGGATCATTTTTTGAATTTGTTAATAGTCTTACTCTCTCGGTCCGCAACGTAGGATGACGGGCACCATGTCAACTAACATGATAATGACGAGCGGGAAGCAGCTGTCAGCGTCTAAACAACTTATAATTTAGAAAGAAACGCCACCATGCGTTTCTTTAATTTACAGATTTATTTTCAAACATGCATTAATTTTTGACTTTTATAACATTTTTTACAGAAAACAAATTATTCTTCCTGTACTTTAAGCATCATTTTTGGAGACTTTTTTCTTTGCTTTTTGTGAATTTATTTCATCTTCGTATTTATTCCCCCAATTTTGAGATTTGTTTCTCCATTGTGGGGAGTTATTTAATTTTTCGTTTGAGTTTTTTTTTCACAAAAAATTAAATAACTCCCCAAAATGTATAGGTATGTACCTATACATAAATTTTTGGAGATTTATTTCAGTTTCCAATTTAGCGATTTATTTGAAATGCAATTCCGCAATTTGGGGTCTTGAAGTAATGTCCCCAAATTAAAAATCAAATAACTCCCCAAATCACAAGGCTACATTCAAGACCTTCCCGTTCCCATGCTGGTTAATTTTCAATACGTCTTTGAATTTTCGATTTTAGTTTCGTGTGAGCTATTCACAAGCTTAAGATTATAACTTTTTGCACTTTAAAAACTGAAATGTAATATCTTGATGAAACACGAAACACCCTATAACTATAACGCAAGTATAATAGGACTAATAGGAGCGACCTGGTCCTGCATTTTATTAACACTTTAATTTGATATATCCAATCAATCTACCACCAAGTCTTTCAGCACCTTGATAAATATACTTATGTACATCATTTAGGATGTATGTATGTAGATATCTAATAAAGAAAAAAAGTATGTATCTACTTAAGTACATAGGCGAACAATTTTTTTTTATAGAAATAAACAAACAACAAACTTAAAAAAAAACCGCCCGTATAAATGGAGATAAATAGATAGGTCCACATGTACTTATTTATGTACTGATATTTTCATTGTACAAAATTCTAAAGAAGAAGATAATGTTGGATGAGAGCGATCCTTGTAATGTCCCCTATGTTAATTTTCAAATTACAGATAACAATAATAATAACAATAAATCTATGAAAATTTGTGTCAGAGTCGGAGTTATGATTTGAAGTTATTTTTCCCTCGCGTCTGATGAATTAGTTTTGCTTCATTAAAGATAAAACGAGCATTTCTACATTTATAGGAAGGTACATATATCTGCTTGAACAAACATTGAAACACATTGTGACAATCTGGCTGAATAGCGAGTAAAACAAAACTCAAAATACGATAAGATTCGAATACGATACGCGGTGTATTGTTAACTGCTAGCGATAACAACACAATCCAAATAATTACGATAGCAAACAAAGGCACTCCCTTATCCCTTATCCCTCTTCCTATTTAAATTTACCTAATTCGTAAAACTGAGGTAGAAAATTCAAAAAAAAAAAAACACCTGAAATAAGATTGAATAGTCTACAAAAAAATTCAACTCATTAAATTATGTTCGAAACAATTTAACAGGTCCATAATCTCATAACAGATTAAATAATGAAGTAATTACTGTTCATTAATGACGTCATCATACGTTGCATTCAAATTTGAAATATTCAATACGTAAGTGTTCTTATCTCTTTAGTGTATTTAACTATTATAAAACTATTATTCTATAATTTAAAGTTCATACAAATGTGTTTACAGCTACAATTCAATTTCTCTTTGACGTGTAGTTGTAGTTGAACTTGAAGGTAGACATTGGAAGCTTCCTGGAAATAACGTGAATTGAAAAGAGAGACTTCAAAAATTTAATTTACAGATATACAAATTAAAGGGAAATATTGGAAAGGAAATTTGAAAATAAGCCGAGGGAATTAGTATGTGAATATACCTACTTGTTCAAAAAATCGGAAACGTTGAGAATTAATAATCAGAAATTTCTTTTTAAATTGTAAAGCGGAAAATTCAACTTCAAATTATTATTCCGAGTCTCTCAAGTTTAACAATTTGATGTTTCTGATGGCGTTCCATAAGGCTGTCGATCACTAGTGTCTCTTAAAAAATGTAATTTTTAAAAAGTAAAACATATCGCAAAAGAGTTAACTGTTTTTTTTTTAAGAGAAAGGTTTAAACTTTCAAAAATGATTGAAGATATAAATGTACATACATAGGTGCCAAATTTTAAACAATTCTCGTTTAAGGATAAGACCTATTCTATATAAGGCAGCCCTTTAATTAAAAGTAATTTTTTAATTTTTTCTTTATTTTAGACACTTTAAACAACTGTTCTAAATAGACAGAACTCCGCAACGTAACGTAAGGAAATTTGTGTTGATCAAGTTTAATTTGATAGGCAGAGAGAGATAACACAGCTTCACAACATAACAGACTCAAAATTAACATTATCAGCTTATCTACATATATACATATGTATATAAAAATGAATGTTTGTCTGTATGTCATCGATGAACTCAAAAACTATTGGACCGATTATTATGAAAATTGGATAAATGTATGTAGGAAAGGTTTGTATAATATGCTCATTGATGCCTCTCGCCACCAGGTGGCGCAGCAACGCGCGCCGGTTACAGCTAGAGATAAATAAATAATGTGTCTTCTGTGCACAATGTAATCTTCTCCCTTAGCCTGGGCAGATTTTTCTATTCAATTTCGTAGAACTTAACTTAAAACGGATGGAAGCACTAATTTAATGTTGCTGTTGCGTAATAATCTTAAAAAGGTAAAAAAATACGAAAACTATTTTTTTCAATTTTATTTTGATGTGAAATGACTGTTAAATTATCGTGTTTTACTGACTTTAAAGTTAGACGAGTGCTTTAAGGTTAAAGTATGTATATTCTATGTTCTTTAAAATTAATAGATAAAGAGTCGACTGTTATTCTTAAGTTATAATTTATAGCAAACAGTTCAAAATGCTCAAACAAAAATCTCTGCGAAGCTGTGCGTTCCAAAATAAAAGTTATTGCTCAAATTAAACAAAAGTTATGTTGCTCACAATATGTTGTTCACAAAAAAATGTATAAATTATTGCTTTAATTTTTTTAGAAACCCGTTTTTTAAGTTACGTTGGCCCAGAAGAGGCCCAAATTATTGCTGATGTCTAATTAAAATTATATAAAAACTTATTTTTTTTCTTCTGCATTATACATGTACATGAGCGCTTTCTAAAATAATATGTCTTGAATGAAAAACAGGTTAAATGTATCGTCCTCTGTCGACTCGTTCGTAGAATGGTCTTCGTTCGTTTTGGAATACGTCCTGGAGTATAAGATTGGTCTGACATTCAAATATCTTTGGTCGGGTTGAGTTTCTTCATGTAGTAGGTAGGTATTCGCTTTAGCCCCCAGTTGTCCTTCAAGATTCTTCAGAATTTTGCTGGTAAGTTCAAGGTATGAATCTAATGTCAAAACTGAACGAAAATTAGCTTTTCGAACACTCAAATGGAGAAGTCAGCCATATTATGTACTTCCACCATTTTGATTTTTGTATCAATCTGTCAATTCACTTTCACATGAGCGATAGCGAAAGTTGACGAAGCCTATAACAAAAGGCACCCAATCGCAATCATGGGCGCGTCATATAAATTCCTCGTATTCGCTTCGTTTTTACGACCACTTCAGCTGACGTTCGACGATTATAATATAGTTCTACCTTTATTTATTTATGGTGTTTTATTTTGCCAGTAAAGAGATTTCGATATAGTTTTATGCACTTCCTTAAAATCTTCCTTTGGAACGATCTTCCTTATCGCTGCAGAAGAATGGATATATAGTGAACCAGAGGGGGCAGGGGTACATGTATACGCCAGTATGGGCCTGATCAGCTTTATAGGTGAGGAGCTTCATCTTCTTGCTGAGTCTATTCGTTCGTTGTACATACATATATGCCATATCAATATTCAAATTCCTTTCGAAAATGAATCAACATAACTTTAATTGACTCGACGAAAAATCTAAATGGAAACAGCAAGTACCTACCTACTCGTACATAAAAAAAACTTTGTAAGATTTCACACAGTATTTAATTTCCTTATTGTAATTTGTAAACCATGATGATTGGTAACCATAGCACAAGTCATCCTAAATCCTAAACCACCCGTTTTCGTGTTTGCCAAAGTATTTTTTGTATTTAAAGAGAATACAATTTTTAAATTGTCATAAAAAAGAGAAAACACTTATGTAGCTGGTGTGTATATTTCGGATCTGTGTCAAATTCAAAAAATTTCAAATCAATTGTGAGAACACGATGGAGTCACAGTGTCACACCTATATACACCACCAACACCAAAGTAAATAAAACACATTTTTCTCCCTCGCAACTCGCAATCGCAACACAACCTAATGACACTTGAAAAAATTCCCTTTCATATTTGATTCTCTATATCCAATAAGACTGACCGAGAAGACGCTATACAAAAAATTCCAATGAGAGCCCAAAAGAAAAATGACAAAATAAAATACCCTCTCGCTCTCAGATACTCTAAAAGTTCATCAGATACTCTTCCAAGTTCCAACTCAATCTGAAACAAATTCTTTCTAACCAAAGTAAAATACGTAATAGAAAACAAAATACTTGGTGGTGTATGTGTATGAGTGAGAGTATAGTATTTGAATCCGTGTGATATCAAAAAGATATACCACATGAGCACCGAGTATAGGTTTCGTTAGTTTCTGCTGCTTTTGCAAACATCACATCACATTCGTGCAGTGTCCAACTCCAAGTATTCAGTCAGTTTTCGATTCGACTTCATATTAAAGTAGAATTTCTCTGCATAGAAAAAAAAGTTAAAAAAAAAATTGTCATCAGCAGAGATACCAGTAATATATACAATATACAATTTATTTTACTTTATTATGGTTTTCTTTTTGTTTCTTGATCAATAATTACTGTTGAAAATTTTTTTGTATCTGCCTACACAAATTTTATTTATATACCTATGAAACAAACTTTAAAAATTGTGTTTTCTCGAGAATAATGATGATGGTTATATAAACGTTTTGAATTAAACAAAAAATACCTACCTGCCTGCCTACTTTAAAAGTTTAAAAACAAAAAAAATATTCAATTGAATAAAATATGAGAACAATATCTTTTTATTGTGTGTATACCTATATCTGTCTTTATGAAAAAGTATCTTTTACAAAACATACACACTTTATTGAGAGTATCTGAAACGTCGCAGTGTATTATTTTTTCGTCGTTTTCGCTCACATACCTACCTCTTTTTTTTGATAAATTATTTTGTTTAAATTTAAATTAAAAAAAATACGAAATAAAAGAAAAGTTTTTTTTTCTGTTCTGTTGGCTCTAATTAAATTTATTCTCAGTGTCAACCACGAACGCATATACTATCTTAAAAAGCAACAACAAAAAAAAATGTATATGAATGTATCTAGATACATAATGAAGTGAGCTACTGTGTGCATTTGTATAGTGTGTAATGCTATGATGAAGCCTAGTGCCCTACAAATGGTTCTCTTTTCGAAAATAGTTCAACACTGCTAAGTTCGTTCGTTCTATCGGGTGATGAAAAAGTATATTTTTTGTATTTGAGAACAGAAGAGGACACTTGCAAAGAAAATTCCGAGACATACCTAGTACGCATTTTAGCGTCAGCTAGAAGCAGCAGTTTGTGTGTGTCATTTATTACAAAAAAAATTGAATAACAATTTAATTAAACAACAACAAAAAAGAACTTCTTTCGGACAAAAAAAAAACCGAAGCAACCAAAAACGTTTATTGATTTTAATGTTTTTTGCTTTAATCAACGAAATTATTATAAAACAACAAAATCTTCAATCAACGAAATTCTATTTTTATTTTCCAGGTGTATTTTAGAAGAAGTTACTATGTAAAACGTAACGTACAGAGTATAATCCCAGATACCTACTAAAAAAAAATAAACGAATAAAATACAAATTCAAAAAATTAAAACAAAAACAAAAGATCGAATCAAATCAAATTCAAAACATACAAAATAAATGGATTAATAGTGCAATTTATGTTTAATATACACAAAATATCTCAAAAAGGTGATTACTACTATAATTTTTTTGTTTCAAATTTCAATCCTAATCTTCTTACAAAACTTCTCTCAAAAATATCACACACAAAAGCTTCATTATTAAAAAACAAAAGAAACAAAAATGCTTTGTATTTGATTTATTTTCGTGTTTCATATCGCAAAAATGACATTTGCCTTACATACCTAAACTATATTGTATCTATCATAATTCATCACTTATCATACCATTATCAAAATGTATCTTCGTGTTATAACACATTGCTTCAGAACAATTAAAAAACATGCTTCAAACATTGAAACATTTAAATTAAAAAAAAAATTAAATATTCTTTGGAACTATCTACTGTATACATACCTACAACAAATAAGAAAACACAAAAAACAACCGATTTTGTAAATAAAAATCATAAATTTTATCAATTCCTCAATCAATATCTATACCTAACTAACAACCATTATCCCAATCGCCAATCATCATCATTATTTTCATAGAACCACGGGTTTTGTTTAAATTTTTTCATTGTCATTGCTAATTTTCAATTTTGTTTTTTAATTTAAATTTATACTTAAGTTTTTTCTATTATATCAATAGTGCAATTATATTATATATTTTATATGAATTTATCTATATCAAATAGTGTAAGGAAGTGAAGAAGAATTTATATTGTTGCATAATAACTGTAATAAAGGGGGCATGCGCGTCAATTTCCTGGTATTGACCTATATTTATGCTTGTGAAAAAGTCTTCACACGACATATAGGTACGATTATAATACCTACTATACCTTCATAACTATGTATAATGTATATAGCTGTACACCCTACAACATACCGTCGTCTTCGTTGGATTCCAATTCAAATCTACCAACCAACTCTGTAGAAGTTGTCAGGTCTATGTAGTTTGAGTTCAGATACATAATGTAGATGATACCACACATCGTTATAATCAGGGCCGGATTATAAACTTTTTCGCTTATTTTTGTTGAAAAAAAAAAGATTTTATTTCTGTTATTGCGTTTAGCCTAGTATTGAAACGAATACCTTTTTTAAAAATTCGCGTTCTGCGAATGTTTGAATACATTTCTTTGCTATGATTTCCCCTACCGGAGCATAGGCTCTGCACTACTACTACGCGCCATCGTGAACGGTTTCTTAAGATTTATTTCTGGCTCCCCAGTTGTGCTGATTCCTGTTGGACCGTTCTCCTTCAAGTGTTTTTAGGTCAGTACTCCAAAGATATTGAAAATTTTCTGTACCATCTCCAGTGGTTGTCCAGAAATATTTACTTGAGCAGATGAGAAGGCTGATCCTTTTTCCGTGTCAATCCAACGTGTATAGCCAAACGATTTCAGCTTTTCTTTCCTTGCTTCTTGTCATTTGATAGATATCCATGATACTATCACTATCAGAGAGTCCTCTGAAATTTTCCGTTCCAGTCGACAAAGCTGCGTGAAGCCCGTCAGCAGGACAGTATTGGTGAGAGTATACAGACTTGTACAACATACCCCACTTTGGATCCATCATATACATAATTATGTAGCCTTTATAATGGTAATCCATTTATACCCTTCCTGCGTAAAGCAATTCAGATAAATTCCCTATTGACGTCATTGAACAGCAGGTAAAATTATAGTGATCAATAAGGATCGTAAAAAAAAGTCTGCAGACAAAAAATATTTAGCGTGAAGTTTTAAACAATTTTTTGTCTTAATTTGCTTCTTGGTTCTGTAACTTAAGATTCAGTACGGTCATGATTGATTCTTCTCTCTTTTCTCATATCGATTTTTTTTCTAAAAAGATGGGTTAGTTCAAGGAGTTCATATTTATCATAAAATAGATGTCATTAAATTTTAAAGAGAAAGATATAGGTACCTAAATAGTGTTTTAAAAATCAAATCAAAAAACTAATGTGATACTATGACACATCCACTATAAAATCTGTACAAATAGGTTTCATATTGAGATAATGGTAATTTTTTAATAACTTCCGGCCAAGAAGATTGTTAAAGCTTAGCAGGAAATAGTTTTATTGCAAAAAATAATGAAACCACAATTTAATTTAGTGTGGAAAAAACAGCAAATATTGTTTGAGAATGTCAGTTTATTTCAAACATGTTCTTTTTTTTAATTAATAAAATAAGAAACAAACGAGATAGCTGAAATAAACAAAAACAGCGTAAATGTTACTCATTTAAAGTATTTCTTTTTTTTTTTACCAGAAACAAGTGTTCGGCTGTCTCATTCTCTCATTCTCATCAGATTAGATGTTTTTTTCATCATAAATAAAAAGTGGATGCGTTGAGGCTATTTACATAACTATTCAAAATATAACTTGGTGCAGGCTTTGAGTTAAAAATCTTGCCAGTAGTTAGTCTAATTTTATTCGCATACAAAAAATCTTCGACCCTGAAAATAAGGAGACATAAGTTTGTTTTCATTTACCTACGTAATCCGGCACTGTTTAACAAACTACCTATTTAAATTGCCGGACGAGAAAATCTAACTAAGTACTTATAGAGGGGAAAGTTTTTTTTTTTTTTCTATATCTTCGGTGGTGCAATAGCTTTTATTCCCAGAAATATGCGGGAAAAAGCGCACATGGTGTAACCTCTTTCCCCTCCGCAATACTGGGGCTTCAAAAATATCAAAATGGTTTCCCATATTTAAAATGGAACTTAACTATATGTATAAGTTTATTTTATGCAAAATGGCGCGCGAGACGAATTAAGTTTTAAACACACTATAATTATCGTTAGCTGATGATATGGAAAACAATTTTGAGCTTTATAGTTATGTATCAAATTATGTTAGTGTTGCACTAAAAAAGTAAAAAAAAAAACCCTCCACCAAACGTAAGCCGAAAGACAAAGTAAAATCAAGTCGCGCCTCAATGTCATTCTGTTGTCATGTTTTTTTTCTTTTTAGTTTTTTTTTGTAACAATATTGTCTCGTTGGTTCAAAAATAAGCTGTCGATGGCATAATTCGCACACACCAGCTGTTTATAGTTTTGTGGTGTCGGTCGGTCGATGGTATATTATTTTTATTTCACCCCATACAACACCTGAGAAATCATAGCGCCTAGGTATGTTTGTTCTGGTGTCAAGGATAATAATAATTATTTTCTCATTAAGCATTCCACCACTTGAGGTATAAGTATTCCTACATACATAGCACTCGCTCAAATTAAAATCAAAAGCATATCTAAAAACTATAAACAGAAAACAGAGAAAGCCACCATCCATAGACAATGAGGCACACCGTTTCATGCGCATTAAAGAATATCTAAATATTCAATATGAAAATGTGTATAAATAAATGGATATCGTTAGTTTTTGAATTGTACTGTAACCATGGCATTGATAGGCATCTTAATCTAATCGAGATCAGAAAGCCATTAGTAAGGTACCTTTAAAAGGTTTGTTTTTATTTTAATGATGATCAATCTTTATATTTATGTAGGTACGAGTAGTTACATTATGTAGATAACTATGTACAATGTATAGGTAAGTTCTAATGAGCCCTTGATTGGTGGTCTTTGTCATATTGTGTTTTTTTTTTGATTAAATGATGGCCTAGTTTCAAACGATGATTGACATTAGTGTCAATACATTGATGAATTCGTTGTAGTTCAGTGGTGCGTTCTTTTAACTATGGTTAGCTAATGGTCGTTGCTTTAATTCAAAACATCGTTCCTAAAATCTGGTTGAAGTGTCAAATAGTTAGGATTTGTAACAATTTCCAACTCATCTCCAATATATGAGTTGAAAGTGTTGATTTGTTAAGTTTAGCAGTTTGTTTACAAAGCGTATCAAACTTTTTTTTTTAATTACTGGTGATCAAAAAAAATAAAACAGCATACCTACGAAAAAAGAGGCACACTTTTCATTGGGATCCATATCCTTTTATTTTCATGGGAAGATCTATGTAGATCAAGGTTATGATCTTAGCTGGATGGTTAAAAACAAAGTTCATTGAAGTTTTCTTGGATCTTTGTTTTGAAATATGCATTGATATTGAAAATCGACAAACTTGTAATAATAAGTATATTTAATTATTTTAAATATATAACCAAACTGATTGTACATTATTCGACTTACTCAATAATTCTAGATCTAACGAATGACAAATGTATTCCAAAAAGGATAAGATGATTTTGTACATCGTACCATTTGTTTTTGTAAAGTTAAAATCACCAAAGGCCTAATTTATCTTTTCAATCTTCATACAAGCTCAAATTCCAGTTTGACGTTTATAACTGTCAAAGAAGGTGTGTTCCCTAAAAAACCATCAGTTGTTTAAAATAATGAATAATGAAACAAACGTTCGACTTGAGGCGAACATTTGATAAGTCAAAGGTTTCATAATGTTAGTAAAAAGAAAATTTAAAGTTCGAAATATTTCCTTTCGCTAAATCATTGCCTTTTTATTTCAAATGCTGTGTCTCAAAGCACAATCTCAAGAATGCATATTTTTTAATTTGAAGTCACTTAAGATTGCAAACTCTAAAACAATTTATTATTACATCGCTTATGTAAATTTATAGTACCCCAATGCAGTAGACAATTTCAAAATATAAAAAAAAAAACGACAAAAAATACTTCACTTTTCTTATTTTCTTCGCGTTGACTCAAGCCACTTCTTTCTAAATTATTTGAAATTTTTTCCTTCGTTTTTGCAATAAAATTGACTTTAACGAATATTTGCAGGTTTTTTAATATTAACGAAGTGACACATACAGATATTCATAAACATTTCCTATCAGGGTTATCCCTTGGGATCGCCAGTATGATTCAATTCTTTAGATACACGATCCACCATTTCAATAAGAATTTCATTATAGGTATAAAAATATCTATCAAAATACATATTAATGTAATTAGAAACATTAATTTTCTAATTATTTAAAAGAAGTAATTAGAATTTTATATTCTAGTTACTATAATAATTAACGAGAGATTTTTCTAATAGTTGGAAAAAATATTAATTTAAACAGTTGTATTCATTTTGGTTTTGTTAGTTTTCATATTGTTAAGACGATAATCGTACTGAATCATTCTATTTTGTAAGCAATTACACATTAATTGTATCTTTGAAACATGTTTTACCTACCGATATCCAACAATCGATAAAATTAAATTCAAATGCTAGCAATGTTTCTCAGCCATTGTAATAAATATGTGTCAAATAGTACACTGCACACTCACTAAAATTCTGCTCATACCTACCTATAACCAAACTGATTGGTATTCATCACATCAATCAGATTTCGGCAAAAATGCATCAGACAAATTCAATTAAAATTTTTCTGTTGCATTTAGATACAAGTATTAAGTCATTCATCTACCGAAATAATAAAAAAAAAAAAGTTTCAAGCTGTCACAGTCACAGTTTCTTAATGAACAAAAATTCAGAAGCTAAAAAAAGTGTACGTAAAAGACTGCTCTAAATTATTTGGCCCTTTTTTCTCTTCTAAAACAGCATAGAAGAAGCTAACGTCATTAACATTAACTCTCTCGCACATTTAGGTAACATTATTTTTTTTTAAATACCTTTTTTTTATTATTCCTGTGTTTGTTAGCTGTGTGCTTGTTAGCTTTAAATTTTAAATTAATTAAATTCTTATTCAACGATGCTGCTGCTAACACTTCAATCTAAGGTTGAATATGCCAACCTACCAAATTCACCTATACAAACATTTTTTGACGCTATAACTTTCGTCAATATGTAGGCACTCTCGTACTGCTCATACTCCTTCGCATACATTTGCTGCTTTTTTTTTGGTATATTTACTTGGGTTTACTTTTTATAAGCTTATCGCTGTAATGAAATCTTTTGATAAGAAACCTAAGTATTTGGAACGAAATTGATAAGGGTAAATTTGTGAAAATAAAAAAAAGTTGTTTAGTTAGGAAGGTAGGTACCTATATAAAGAAGAGAGAAAAAAAAACGACAAATAGACTTAAAAAGCTTTCATAACTTTGATGGAAATATTTGTTTATGTAACAAAAATGGTTGCAATACTACCTATGTATATATATACTACATACAACAATAATTATACTAACCCGCGTTTCTAGAGCATGTTTTTTTTCAAGGAGCTCTTAAATTGCAAGTTAAACAACAACAACAACAAAAACAAAATTCGCTCAATAGAATTAAGAAAAAAAAAAAAGAACCAAAGAGAAGAAAGTAAGGCGTGTAATAGTTGGCAAGAAATATACGTCACGTGTGAAGTGAGATATTGATTGTCTTCTTTTTCGAATACCTTCGTCTTGTGTTTTGTAGATTACTTGATTCTTCAAATTCTCTTCTTTCTATCTTATACTTAAAGCTCTTAAGTATGTACTATAGTGGAAGTGGTAGTATTATTAGTATAGTAGTGGAAAAGCGCCTCTTTCAACCGCCTTAACCTAAAAAATATACCAAATCCAAGACTTCAATTTAAAAAAAAAAATCAGAGAGCGTAAGATAGAGTGGGAGAGCGAGGTAGAGTGAGGTAGAAGAAGAGGAAAAGAGAGAAAAAAAATTATGTTGAATTTGTGTCAAGTCAGCTCAACATAGAAAAGCCTCTTCCTCCCCACAAGTACATATATTCCGCCGGATTCCGCCCCAACATCATAAATGATATTCCCCACAAAGCGAACATAACATAATACACGTATCTTTCGAGGAGCGTGTGTGCTTTGTATATTATGTAGAGTGCATACAGAGTTGTTGTTGTTCTTGTTGTTGTTATTATTTTGTGTTTTTTTTTTTTAATTTTTTGTAGCATGATGGTGATATTCGTTATGCTAACAAACATTCCGGACATTTTTAATTTCTTGATATCAGAAGACTTTATTTTTAGAATTTAGGTGGTGAGTGAGTGAGTGTGTTTGAGTATGAGTGTACTCACTTGATTGATAAGTAGGCACCAATTTATTTTTTGCACGCTGACTCCTAAATGACGTATAGTCGTTTTTTAACGATCAAAAATAAAACGCTATGCATATATTAATTATTATGAGTATATTTTGATAGTACAAAAAAGAAAAAAACTTAGTATGACAGCTATTATACCAAGTACGTGAACTCTTACACTCCGTCTCATTTATTTAGGGAATTTATATTTTAGTTACTTCCAAAATGTTAGGATTTATTTTTAGGAGTAATCAGACAAGTAGGTATGACGTCAATAAGATTTTTTTGCACAGATGTAAATAGAAAATATCTTTTACCTCATTAGAGTAAAATTTCGTCTTTGTCTAAAACCTCGTGTAGCTAAATTCGGTAAATATAAAATATTGATAGACTTCGCAGACTAAAGCTATCATGCAGTAGTTTAATAACAATAGTGGCAAATACTAAAAGCTAGAAGTCTTTTTTCCGAAAATTTCCACAACACTTAGAAGAGTTTAAACCATCTATTAAACTCTTCTAAGTGTTGTGGAAATTTAGAACAACTTAAATCTGGGGCTTAATCCACTAATTTTTCATTAACCTCACCAAAAATCTACGTGAATAACCAAGCATATTAGTTCTTAAAAAAAACTAAGATTTAGTAATTTTTAAATTGCTCTAAAACCAGAAAAGATAAAAGCATTTGATTTTCAAGAAAAATAAAAAATCTTTTTCTTCACTGTTACCGTAATATTTATTTAATTTTTGCTATATTGTGGGCACAAAATATCAAAACATTAAAATAGTGGTCGTGCATCGGTAGCCCAATTGCAATTTTAATTATTAAAGTTTGTCTTGCTTTTTGATTCTCTGAAAAAAACTTAAAAAATATACGCTTTGCAAATCGTAAATTACAAATCTATATATACTTTACGCTGACAATTTATAAAGTAATAATGTACCATACCTTAATATACCATGCCTATACCCCGAAATCAGTCGTAGTTTGTAAACAAACATACCTTTTTGACATCTTAATAAATGTTAGAGTGGCATATCGTTTGATTTTATTTTTAATAATTGTATTTATGTATGTATCAAAACAATAGAACTGAATTAAAAAAAAAAAATCTTAATACGACAAAGAGTATCTACTTTTAAATAATATTCCTACTGAATCGACTAAAATTTGACATGCACACTGTACATTTATATTTTACCAAAAGGATATACAATACATACATATATTAATCCCTAATAGTGATTGTAACGAGGCTGTCACTACGCCAAAGTTTGGACTTTGACGTTTGTACTCTGCTCACGAATTTGTATAATCTGTTACAATTTTCTGTTTGTTAACTCAAATAAGTTGCAATGAGAGAGCAAAAAGAAAGAACAAATCTTCCCTAGTGTAAAAGTTTAGAATTTCAGCTACTTGAATTTCGTTGAACTAGGCAACTAAAATCTGTCAAAATGAGCAGCTGTTTGTATCTTTCGCTTTTATTTTGAATAATATAATAATAATAATAATAAATGCTAAATTTAATTATTTTTTTAGTTACAAAGACTTTTGAAATGCGTTTGGTTTGAATTGGCATTTTATATATAAAAAAGTTGTTTAATTCTTCTCTTACCTTTTTTTTAAATTTCTCCACTTTTGACGAATTCTCCAACTTTGCTGTTTTGATAGTTCTTACATATTAAAAAATATACCAAATACAATATACCATTGTGATAAAATAAAAAACAAATAGCAAAAAACTTCAAAGCTGTCAGTGTTTAGACTTTGACGTTTCCTTGTAACTTTTTGTGAATTAAAAAAAAGAGATGTATTGATTTTTTTTAAATTTCTATCGATTTATGTGCAAATATGAAATCTCATGTTAGTACCCACTTTCACATTGAAATGAAATGTTGGTACGCTGTCAATAATTTCAAAGCGTTTAAAATACCACCCCCCCCCCAAAAAAAAACTGTTAATACATTAGATTTAAAAAAAAAAAAACAAAAACTATTTTATTAACAAATAAGATGGAGTGTACGAGTTATTTAAATATCAACATTAAAAACACTTACAAAAATGACGGCTAGTATAAAAGTTCAAATAAAAAAAAAAAAATAGTTCTTCATTTTGGCAATGTGACTTCAATGTCTCTCCAATCTATTTGCTTGTTTGCAGATGCACGTACCTGGCAATAGAGGAGTGCACAGATGCATTTAAATAGATTCAAGGACAAGTAGTTATTGCACACTAGAAAAAAAAGGTGCAGTGGAGAAAGAGGTTGAATGTAGCATAGCTAGCTAATATAAAAGACACGTTTGTTCTGTGTATATGTCAGGGAAAGAAGAGTCATCTTCGTCGATGATTCTTGGCACGAGTGCTAGGTGAAAATTAAAAGAAAACAACAACAACAACAACAATAAAAAAAAGAACCTTAGAGTTTATTATTTCTTTTCAATTTTTTTTGTTGGTATTTATTTTATTTCTTTTATTATAATAATTTTTTTCATTTTTTTTTCATTTCATCATAATAATATCTTTGCTTTTGGATTTTATATGCCAAGTCAAGTTGACTATATACATACATATGTCTACATATAGATATACGGGGATATATACAATCCTTTTATGGCTTAGTCTTACGTAAAAAACTTAAGAGGGAGAAAGCATCCCAATAAATTAGATAGGTACAGAGATACACCTATCTGAAGTATCATCTGCAAGATTTTATTGATCCATTCTTTTTTTTTTTGCTTCTATTTTCCTTTTTGTTTCATTAAAAACAAAATAAAATGTTTTGCAATGTGTCATCATTTTTTTTTTGATGGTTCTCAAATAGGTTTAGGTATGTATCTACAATCTACTTCACATTATATCTGTGTATATCTAGAATATGAATTCTTGACACTTTTCCTATTCTTAAAATAGAACACATAAGTTACTTCCACACATGAGTTTTTCACAGGTGGCAAATTAGACATGCCCATGCAACTTGTCATAAAATTATTTTAGTTTTTATAGCAGTTCAAGGCTATATTCTAATATTGGGCTAGTTATACATATACATATGTAGGTAGGTATAGGGGAGAGACAAGAACGTTATTCTATTTTCTTAAATCTTCTTTAGATATTTCGTTAATTTTGATTCTGGTTTTGGGTCAAGAACTTGCGGAAAATTTTTGGAATATTTTAAAATGTAATTAGCTAGACCAATTAAAATAAAATATTATATACTTACATAGTTTTGTTTTCATATAGATACCCTATTTAAGTTATAATGATTATATTAATTTGAGTGCAAATTATGTTAAATAACTACATTCCCAGGCATTAACAAGGAAGCAAAAACACAAGAATAAATAAGAAATGCGTTAACAAATTAAAAATTATTCCGTGCAATTATTTCCCCAGACAATGTTAGAGTGGAATTGTGTACAAATTAAATTTGATTTGATAACTTTTCTTGTTAGTATTAGACTTCTTTTGAACACTTGTATTAAATATTGAGTCGCGTTGTTTTCAAAACCATCTTTTCAATGTTTATTTTTCATTGAGAATTATCTTCCAACTTAAAGTTTTGATTATAAAATTACATCCAATTGAAAAGAAAAGAAATATTTGAATGAAATGCGATTAAATTAAATTAACAATAAAGGTTATTAGAAAATGAAAACTTTTTAAACTTCCAATTTTTGTTATCAATTTTAATTTAAAAGAAAAAAACAAAAGCATAATATTGTAAGTTAAAATATTTTCTTCTAAAAACATCAAAACAAAATCATTTTTCAGAAGAAATTACTATAATGAAATAAAATGACTAAGTCAATGCAAATAATTTTGCTTTGAAAGAGTAGATCAAAGCATTATTAGGTTTAAACTTAAAGATCGGTCTTAAAAACAATTTGAAATCACTTCCAAACCGCAACAACAAAAAAAGCTCTTTGTGTGGATTAAAAATTTCATAAAAAATACATACATATATTTGAACTCAAACGATAAAAAATATACGCCATAGGTTAATTTTATTGTTCAGTTTTGTATGTTTCTTTTCGTTGTGGGTATTTTTATTTTTACAAAATTTAATGAACCCCAGTTTAATAAAACATCTTCATTTAATTCATTTTAATTTTAAATTTACATGTTTATTATACTCTATCTATAATAACAATTATTGTTTATGTATATTGTATATTATTAAATCATGTTACATTTTATACATTATACATAAAATCTATTTACGCAAAATATTTTACCAAATTCATGTAATCATATATTTTTCTTTTTTTCATATCGTTCTCGCACATTAATCGCACCACCACCACAAATAAGGACTAAAAATTAAAAAAATCTATATATAAACAAACATCATATATAACGAGTGTTGCATTGCTTATTTGCGACGAAATCACAAAGATACAAAACAGTACTTCCCGATTATAAAATAATCGAATTTTAAATAAAATTTAAAAAAAAATATATAAGAAAAAAAGCTTAATTTGTACAAAAAAAAAAACAAAACAAATACAAAACAAACAACCAAAAAATCTATTCTCTACTATTGTTCTACTCTTCAAAGCCAGATTAGAAATTATATAAATACTTTTTTGAAACAAAAAAGTATTAAAAAATGTTCGAAGAAAAGTTGGCTGACGATGCAGTTATGGCGAAGGCATGCCCAAGCCCTGAAATCGGCGATTCTAGAAAAAGACCACTTGATTCCGATCCGGAAAATGAACAAACCAAACGCTCACATTTTAGTTCTGGTAAGTCCCATCATTATTATTATTGTGATCGTTTGATTTCGATTTATTTTATATTTAATTTATCACACACACCATGCGCATATAAGTATACAATATTTTTTGGGTTAAAAAAAATCAAAAATCAATTGTTTTTTTTTTTGTTATCAAATATTAATATAAAACTATAAAAAAAACACATAATCTTAATAAATATATCTATATACATATATTATATATATGTATATAAAGAAAACAAAAAGCATTCATCTATATATTTCATTAAAATGGGAATGTTTTTCTTTATTATTACTAGAAAGTCAACAACCATCATAAGCATAAATTCCTTTATTTATTTCTATAAAAGTATATTAATTTCACGGTGATGCCAAATATTTGTTCATTATTGTTTTTTGATGTTTTTTTTTCTTTGAAGAAAAAAAAAACTACCATAAAACTTTTTGTATCGATTATCACTGCAACATTCTTATAATTTTTTTTGTATAGCAACAGAAAAATACGTCATATCAATAACATAAAATTCAATTAACCAAGTACGCCCATACAAACATTGTGCAGGTAATTAGTTTATTTAAAAAAAAAAACATGACGCTTCTTACATTAAACTTAAAGTATTCTGTTACCATGAGCTCTTAAATTCTATTCTAAAAAAAACACACATAAAACCTTTATAACAGCTTATAATTGGAAAATCATTAATAAAGTGAAGGGCATTACATGAAGATGTTGACTATAGGCAGTTTTGCTTTATTAGAATAAATTATGCTTTTTAAGAATAAATTATACTGTATACTCTACTTGACTGAATAAGCTTTCAAATTAAACAATTCAATAGCCTTAAACTTATTTTGCGTTTTCGTTAAGTTGAAAAATATTGAAATGTAACCCCTATTTGAAAACAAAATGATTTAATGTAGTGAAGGGTCATCCAACAAGAGGGTTCGTTTGAAATCATTAAAAAATACAAATTACTTATGATTTGATGTATGTATTTATTCTAATTAAAAAAAAAAACTTTTGAAGATAGTAATGTGTAACACGGGTTTTGTCAATAAATAACGGTTCTTTAAATGATAACTTGTCAGGTTATCATTTGGCTTCATAATTAGGATTTTTTACTATTGTAATACGTTGCCAATAATAATAATACTAAATTCAAATTTTCATTCGTATGAAATTTCACTTTACCAAACACACCCAATTAAAAACTTCCTCTCCTTGTATTCGCCATCATCGTGGTGGCAGTTAAAAAATTTAGCATAAATTCAAATAAATTCCAATGTTGGCAGAAACTGTGTTTTTAATTGATTTTTTCAAGCTGTTAAGTGAGGTTAAAGTTGCTGTCAGCATGAATTGACACATACAGATCATTGTGATACCACATGAATCTTGAAATTTTCTTCCTGCTCGTTGAATTATTTGGGGCTACTTTGGAAGATCACTCGAATCGTAGAAATCTCCCAGCAGAAATTTACAAAAAAATCTTTTATATGTATGTATATGAGAATCTAGTTGAAAGTTAATATGCTCTGTTAATTTTTTTTCTAAAATGTCTTCCTGGAACATGTGGACGAATAATATGTTTAAATTAAAAAAAATTAAACTAACGGCAAATATCTCTGTCTTTCTAATTTTGAAAGTTCCTCCAAATATTTTTATTGAGATAACAAAAAAAAATTCATTGTTCGATGAAAAAAATTATATTTGGAGGAACTGTCAAAAAAATGTGCTGCTTTTGATAGTTTCTTTTTCTTGCTTGTTTCTTGACGTTTGGGGGAATTGAGCAACAAGTTCTGTTTTAAAACGTCAATAAATTGGAATTCGAATGAAATTCTTTATTGATTTAATTAGAAGTTAGTAGTTTATTATGTATTGTCTTTTTTGTAGTTTGAAAGAATTTGCAAAATGCAAATGTGTTGTATTTGCAAGAATGTCAAAATATTCAAAAATTCATGAGAAAATTACCAACACATTTTTGTTTAAAAATGTTGTGCAAGAAATGTCGTACATAGCCCAACTTGTGTCATGAGGTGGTTGTTTTTTTTGAACTTGTGTTTATTTAAAAAAATAATAAATATCACTTCACAAGTTTTTCAGACAAAGTTCAGGTATTTTTTCACAACGCACAGCAATTTAAATTTCCAAATAAAAAGTGAAAACACTGACAGGTTGATGGATATTTTGACAGTGGATATTTTACAGTAACATATAAATATTTAAATTTTAAATATAAAATATTAAATTTTTTTCAACGAAAAATTTTGTCCTATCGTAACGACTTCTTTGAGTTAACAGATTAAAATTTATTAATAATAATAGCATGAAATACTTATTTGTTTTTCAAACATTAACCATGAAACGGTCATGTGAAATTTAACAGTTATTTCCCATGACCGTTTCATGTATCCATACATACAAATCAAACTGACAAAAATAAATAGGATTTATTTTTTTTTCTGACACTTACAATAAATATGAAAATTATGTTATCGAAGTTTCATTTTCATATCTTCGATACATAATTTATACCTATGGAAAAAGTTATTTGTGATTTCTTTGTTATTATATTTTTTTTTTTGCAAACAAATACAAACAATTTATTAAAGGCAAATGTACCCTCTATAAGGCGCTCTAATTATATCGTGAGCTTATCAAATCAATTCCAGGCAAACAAAATAGGTTAATGTGTCCATAAAACACATTTTCAATATAATAGGCACTACCTACCTATACAATAATCACCGTAAAAATCGACAAAATTAAATAAAAATAAAAACTAACACTATGCGCGTAGGTAATGTGGAAACGTGTAGCACGACATTTAAAATAGTTCAAAGGGTTTAATGTTATGTCGTTTTATTTGAGATTTTATTTTTTGTGATAACTAAATAGTAAGAATATATAAGGAACAAAGCATGAGAAAATAAACAGGAAATATGTATGTATATACTCGTAGGTAGAAAATAAAAACATGCATAAGTAAGAAAAAACCTTTTTTTAATTGGTTCTTATAACAATTATGCAACTCACGCAAGAAGTTTGAGAATATTTTTTTAGGAAATAAAAATAAATAAAAATAAACCTTAAAATATTAACTATACGTTGTACCTATATATGTATATTCAATCAAAAGAACATTATATCAAATAAAGTACAGAGATTTTGTTTGGCGTTTTGACAGTGGTAAAACTTCTTGTTTACAGAAACTTGTTATGACCATTTACACATTTTCCTCCTTTCTATTGAAATTTCAGAAGAATTGAAAATAAATGGTATTTATGAAAATTTGATTTGATATGCGGAACTTTTTATGCTTTAAAAAAACTATAAAAAAGCACAGATATATTTAATAGTTGGTACCTGCTGAAAATATTAATCTTCCAAATAAAAGTTACAAAAATTGAATTAACGTCAATTCATAAAAAAGGCAATATAAAAACATATGAATCGAATTGTTTTTAATTGAATTTTTAAAACATTCTAATATTTTTTTATTCATTTAGTAAAAGAAGTTGCTAAATTAAATGAAAGTAAAAACCCAAATTGGCAACAATGGATTAAATTATTGAAATCTTTTTCAAAATATTTATGGATCTATTAAAATAAAAAGCAAAAACAAAATAAATTTTAAGACCTGTACCATTTTAACTTATCTACATAGACTTTCACTTTCCAAAAGTGTTAATGCGTGAATCGTGTTCTTTAAATCAGTTTCGCTTTTAATATTTTAGTATGCCAAACAATAGAAACACGAAGACTTGAATCTTCCTGATTATGTTATAAAATATTAAAAGAGAATAAATATCATGGCTAGAGCAGAGATAGATAAAAATATTTATTATTTGTGTGGACTAATTTTGAGTGCGATATTGAATTGCATAATGCATAAGCCTGGGCAGCATCAGCAGCAGAAGCATCATCACAATTGTTGCATCCGCTAATGTAAAACAATCTGTGCCAATTTGTATCTTATATTATATGATGAAAAATAAAGTACAATTTACAGTTTCATTTCCAACACCAAACAAAATTAATTAACAATGATGTTTTAGTTTACTTCAGATAAAAACAACAAAATCTATCTTTTTAAGTTGTTATTTTAGTTTTTTTTTTTAAATTTTTTCCTTCGTAATTTGTTTTTAGACAGTTAAATTTACATAATTAAACTTGTCTGGTGTCCTTGAGTTTTAACCAGTTGACATAATAAAAAATATTAATGCATTTTTTTGTTTTGTTATCTTGGAAGTGATGAAGTGAAATAAACTACAGCATCATTTTATTGTTAATTTAAATATAAATATAAATACTATATACGTATTTGTATACACAAAGTATATACATATATATGTATATGTAGATAGCTTATTTAATTCAAATTTAACCTTTATTAGGAATGTGCAACTAATTGCACGTTCATCAGATTTCTTATAAAGTCGCTTCTTCTTTTTACTGGTTTATCGTCAGTTAAAGTTTTTTTTTTTTTTTTTTTAATTTAACGAGGGGTATTTAATATTGTGAATTAGAAACAAGTTTAAATTTTTTTTATCTTTGTATTATAATGAATTATGTAAATTATTCACAAGAAGGTTAGGTATAGTTATACATACATGTATATTAGTATTTTATAAGTTTTCAAATAATTAAGTTTAATTAGGTTAAAATCACTTCATTTAAACGTTTTTTTTAAATTTATTTCACTTTTATGAGAAGATCTGATGAAAGAGAATTTATTTTAAATGCACAATCTATCTTTTGAAATTGATATTAATTGACGGTATACTTGTTTTGAAACAAATGTAGTGTTCACAGTTAAGTTTTGAATCAGTGTGGCCATAATTACTTGTTTTGTTGTAAAGAGTACTTTTGAATGAGTAAAATAATTCTCACAATTTTTTTTTTCGGTTTAATGAATTTCATTACACGACCATTCATTGACGACCATCTGACAATGAAATTTTTAGTTTTTAAGTGGGAGTAGTGAAGGATGCGTTTTCATAAGAAATTTTTAGTTGATATCATACGCAAGTATGATATTAGAAAAATAAGCTAAATTTTGCTTTAAAGTCCATTTAGGGCCAGTTTCGCAGAACACATTTTCTTACTTAAGTAGTCCTTAAGTTTCCTATGTCAGTATAAAATATAAGCCAATTAGCACTTATGGAAGTGCCCAACAATCCTAATATTTAGTATCCTACTTTCGAGACTTTAGAGCTAATTCTTTGACTTTGAAACTGGACCTCAGAACCCACTTTAAGTTTAAGTTTATATTTTACACTGCAAATGAAAATGTCATAAGCATATAACAACCTATCAATCTGTAACAATAATAGTGGCCTAAGGCCAATGATTAAATTATTGTTTAATTTTCAATTATTTCATATGATACAAAATCAATTGAGAGTCTTATAACATTTTATTAAAAAAATTATAACGTGTGTCTCCTAAACTTGCCAACTTGCATTAAATACACTCATAGAATACATTTTCCAGTGATGGCACTTTCAAATTTATGTTTAAGTATACTGAAACAAATTTAAAAATATAGATACATAGATATTTTAAAACAAACATATATTCAAAATCGATAAGAATTAAAAGCGCTGCGTTTTTTTATGTGAATAAACGAAAAATCAAAGAATTCTTTGAATTTATCTATTTTCCACAAAATTATCCGTGTTATATAATTACACCTGACTACCTTCAAATCCAGAGCCAAGGGTATCTATGTAACATTTTTTTTACCATAAAAAAGCAACAGAAACAGAAATATAAGAATTCAAGAAGAAACGAAACTTTATCTCGTTGGATATAAGAAGTTCGTGTTGAAACCTAATTCACATTTTTTTTTTTTTATAAAAAGTAACAAAATATTGATAATAGCAACGAAAGTTTGTACTATAAAAGTGCGACACTCGAATAGCGCAGTCGGTGCATATTTATGCCTATTGTAAAGTTTCTGTCAAATATGTAGGCTTAACACGCTAACATTCGACGAATGTATCTGTACACAACGCTACACCCCCACTGCCACCACCGCTGCGCAGCACGCTGCCACAACTTTTAAGTCTATTCAATTTCGTGTTTGTTCATCAAAAGCAAACATGAGTCCAAGGTGAACTGGTAGATACATTTATACACGATACATTATGATACAACACTCTATCTAATAAATATAAACGTTAGATGTGTGTTGTGGTGGACCTTTTAGTATATTGCAGTCCAGTACTGGAGCTAGAGTTTTAAGCGCCTAGAGACGTTTCTTAGAAGAGAAACTTTTAAGCATATCAAAGTAAAAATATTGGGTATGCTGCTTCGGCAGAGAATTGTTCTTCGAAACCAAAGAAGAAATACCAATGCTCTCGTCGATACTAAAATGATGCTAACGAACTGATTGGTCGAGACTATTGATACCACTCTATACGGAGGGCGAACAAATACAAAATTAATTTTTTTCGGCTTTCGTAGTATAAATCTACTAAGACAAAGCGCTTGTAAGTTTATGAGACTCTTAAGTCAAAAAATCATCCTTCCCTCATGAAAAGCAAATTTTTAAGACCTAATTCAGATTTTAGTTTTTCTCCGAAAAAAATTGACATGACATATGGAACGAAATATTCTATTTACGTCAAAATATAGTTAATCGCTTATCTGTCAAGTTAAAATTCTCTATTATAAAGAGCGACTCAAATGAGAGTTTTAGTTGAACCATTGCACAACTACATTTGTACTACATTTTGGCGTTTGAGAGACTATAAGCTTTGACCACTTTCCGCTTACCGTTTAGCCTAAGCTTTCATCGAAATAAAAATGACAAAACTCCATACTTTTGCAAAAGATGTTCAGAATAATTTACTGTACAGATGAATTTATACAAAAAGTTTGAACCAATCCTGAGTATGACATTTCTTTGAAAAAATGTTAAATTTTGAAGATTTGCGCTAAAATTCTTTGAAATTCTGTGAGAAAACGCGAGAGCGAAAAAGATTCAAAGAATATTTAAAATGTTACAAAAAGTATGTTCGATATCAGCAATTAACTTATCAGGTAATAAGTGGATATTGGATAAGTAAAATTCATTTCATAGTTTTGTATTGCATGAATTTCTATAAAATGTCATTTATTCAGTTATACAGTTTTTATAAGAAAAAACGAGCAGCTTGTACGTCCGGCTCAAAATACACAGATTATTGAATTTTTTGTTTCAAATTTAAGTCGAAATCGCGTCATTGCCGTGATTGTTCTTGACGTTTACTAGCTGTCAACAAATATTGTTGTAACGACAAACGAGAATCGCAAAAGCAACGATTCTCGTATTTTTATTTTTGAATGTCTTATTTGGCTTTTGACATATGTTAAGAGTCAGTTATTTGTTGTATACTTATATTGGTCTAAATTTGTTTCCTTATTGAATGTGTTATTCGTTATTCGAGTTTCCTTTCCCTTTCCCTTTCCATTATTATTTTTATTTTTTAGAAACTTAATTTTTCTGCATTTCCGCCTCGATATGCCACTCACTTGCTACATCCCTGACATTTTATATTGAATGTTACGTGTACACCACGACAATTCATCGTTATAGGTTATCTTTGGTTCTGCGGATTGTTTTTTTTCTTTCTGTTGTTGTTGTATTATTATTATTTTTAATGACTTTGTATTGTTGGGCATATTTTTGTAATTCAAGTTTGATCAGAAATATGGGTTTCAAACTAGTATTTTCCTTCCAACGACCCTGTCCGCCCGTCATTCCATAAAATCTATGTACATTGTATATGCATCAATAGATACAACATGTGATGTTCAATTGAAGGATGATGATGATACTTGTTTCACATGATAGAAAGATAGTTATGAAACTTTTTATTTATCAAATCGGCAACCATCACATTCTGACGGTTTGTGTTTAGTAAGAAGACAACAAAATTATCATAATAGCGTCTGTCTAAAAGTTTCTGTCTTCCATGTAGGTATTGCTATTAGTTAGGGAAATGCATCATTCTTTCTCATTGGCGTTGCCTAGCATCATCGCCTATCTTGTTTGGTGTCGTGTCGTGTCGTTCCATTTCGAACCGAACCCAACTCTTCACGTCCCGCATGTGATTGGTACTTTCCCCTTGGCATTCGATGATGTCATTTGATTAGCACAGCTGAGTTCATAACGACTAACACTAAAACGCTGGGCTGGCGATGCCGAGTGCGAGAGAGTTTTAAGCTTTTTTGTTTTATTTTTGAATACTCAAATAGTGGGCAAGTATGTATAATTTGTTTGTATGTATGATGTTGCATCATGTGCACAAAAATTTGTTAGACAGCTTTTTGCTTTTTATTTGCTGCGCTGATGGCGCGCGTATTAGATTTTCTTTTCATTTTTTTTTATTTAAAAGGTTGATGGTTACATAACTGTTTTTTTTTTTTTTCATTTCTGAAATTGAAATGATGTTTCAAAATTGATTTTCACCCCCAAAACCCAGACCGAGAGGGAGAGCCAACATCAGCCAACGCTGTGATGGTGTAAAGCCAAATTGTCATGCAGCAGCAGGCTGCATAAAGGGGATGTTTATAGTTCTTGCAGCTAGCTGTTGGTATTGGTACTACCTACTTCTCGGCTGATGTTGATGGGGATGGTGCTAGTGGTGCTACTACTGCTGCTGCTGGTGCCGTCTTACTGACCCAGTTAAATTTTGCTTTATTGTGATTTTTATTGTTGTGTCCTGCGCACAGGTTGCCTAGCAATGACGCCGAAAGTATATTTGTGTTCCCAAGGAGCACTTGACCAAAAGTGCATGGAAACACAGGATTGCAACAACAACGAAACGAAACATGATGTGCAACTCTGTCGTTCCATACGACTATATGTAGGTAACACAAAAAAAAAAAGAAATCCGATTCAAAATGTTCTTAATGCAATTATGTACATACATTATGTACATATACATTATGTACAAATAGAAACAAAAAAAAAAAAGTAGCTGTATGTAGAAACATTTCGTGTTTTGTGTAAATGAGAAAAATGTGGCCGCCCAGATTTCAAGGATTTTTCAAAGTTACCCGCCACTCTAATCAGCAATTCTAAATGGTTTATATGTTTCTATACGACAAAAAATGCACCAGGACTCCCACAGATATGTATGTCTGCCTGCAAATATACAGCTTATGATGACAACAACAACAACAAATACAAACAAAAAAAGATTTAAGTCTATATCCTAGAAAAGTGCATTTAGTATTCCATTCCCTAGACGAAAACAGATAAAAAAAATTAATTTCAAGATATGCCATACCTACGTACGAACCTATACACAACTTGGAAATAGAGCTTTCTCAATTTGTTTTTGTACGGATGCAACTAGGTACCTTATGTATACTAAAAAACAAGAAAGTACTTCACTGTCATCTACTTAAATTTTTGAATTATGTAGCAATCCTTCATTCATTGCTGACCTAGATATACCTACATATCTTCTTCTTCTTTTTTTTTTTTTGCATTTCTACATATATTGAGTTGTGCATTTTATTTCGCTTAGGACATGTCTTTTATAACATTTATGTATATCTAACTACTGAATTATTTATGTTAGATAAACTTTTTTTTTTAAATTTCTTGTGAGTTTCGTTTGTGAAAGAGAAACAAAAAAAAAAAGAAGTGTTATATTGACTCTACCTTAATAATAAATAATTTGACATTTGAGTGCATGAATAATGAATGAAATGCAGAAGGTATAAGAAATAGACACATAAAACTTATATTTTCCATTCAAATATATTTTATTAGCTGATAAGTTATGGTTTTTTTTATCATGAATAACTTTTTTCACTTGATTTTTATTTATCATTTCTGTTTTTATTTGAAATCTGTCAATAGTCGGAGGTTATAATTTTCGAAAAAATTAATAATGACATCCTATATCCAGTTGACAACACAATTTCATCGACAAAAATCGGTTTTTTTTTTTTTAAATTTTAGACATTTTTGAATGAACAATAAGAACCAAGTTTAAAGCTATTATTACAGCTGTGTGCAAATATTGGACTGTATGTTTCGCTTTGATCTAATATCATTAGACTTGAAGAAAATCATTTCCTTTTATGATTTCAACTCATTATATTCCCCACAAAAAGTTGATTAAATACTTCTCCGAAAGCTGAGAAAAAAACTTGCACACACCTTTGTATTAAATTTACGCCGCATATAACTCGTACTTACATTTTAGTTTTATTGCCACTGGCCAAAATTTTCTTAACCGCTATTTCAATAAATGTGATATTTTAAAAATAGATTTGTTAGTTTATTGTTAACAAAAAAATTTGTTATTCATTTTCATTGTTATGAATTTCAAATAAATTACATAATTATATAAGTTATGCTAAATATTGCGCATTTAAAAGAAATTATGTAAACATGTTTGTAGTTCTAAACTACTAGAACCGGTTTGACATCAAAGTACCTGTTTATCTGTTATAAAACTATATTGTATTGTACATAAAATTTCAAAAAATAAAAACAAACTGAATTGATATTGGAGAACTTTACAGGCATTTAGCTGAATAAAAAATAAAAATAGTAAAGTATGAAATAAACTTTGCTTTTAGCTCAGTAGTACAATTGAACTCAGTTTCAGGGTTCAAACAAAACTGTAAAACTTAAATTTAAATTTGAAATTCAATCAACAAATCATATTCGTATTTATTTTACTACCTTATATTTATCGCAACCTTTTTAAAATTGTAAGACTATATTTGGATGTTAAATTTTTTTTTTGTTTAAATAACTTTCGTTAATCTTAGCCATAATCCTACTCCTTAATTAAAATCCTACATTAGTAGGAGTTAGTAGGAGTGCATAAACAAAGCCAACCCGCTAGAGCTGTATTTGAATGAATATAACTCAAAATATTTATTTATCATCTTGCATATATGTACATTGTACATGTATAGGCAAATGATGCAAAAAGTAAAACCCACGTAATAAATGCAATGATCAATACAAAATTCAATTTAATGATGATTTAATATCATCAATTGAATACTGATGTCATTTCAAACAAGTTTGTTAATATGATAAATGGCATCTGGTTGATTGTAAACTGTTTATGCTTTGTTAACAAGATCACAGATTTCGAAAAAAAACATAGATTTGTGTAATGAAAGCTTTAAATAGATGAAAAAAGTTAAAGGTTTACTATGGCGTATACGTAACTTAAAAAATTAATTTCCATAATAATGGACAAAATGCATGTCTAAATATTAACAAAATATATCTAAGAACAGTGCAATTTGAGCTAATCGACAATGTTAACAGTAAATGGTCATTATAATTTTGAAGAATCAAAAGGTCACGAAAAAGGAAATAACTTCAATTTTCTCTATCAGACTTCAAATCAAATAATAATATTTATTTGTATATCCCCTCAAAAAGTTCAAAATAATTTATTAGCTGTATTATGAAGTTCAACAAAAAAGAATCATCAAATAAAATCTCTTAAAACGTTTAAAAATTTATAATCAATTGAAATATTTAATCAAAACAGACATAAAGTAAAAATTATGATTTTTTAATGTAAATCATAAAACTGCATCTTAATTTCAAAATCATAAATTCACTCCAATGAACACACACTAAATACTTATATACTACTATTGTTGTTTATTTTTTTTTTCTTCAAACTCTTCAAACTTAATAATGTCAATGTCGCTGTTTAGCTAATTTTAATTTCAAAATATGATGTCGTAGTTTAAAAACTCATCATTAAATCGAAAGACCTATAATTAATTGCTTTATTCTTGCACAATGGACTGTTTTTTTTTTTATGATTGCATTACAACGTGTTGTATAGTTTAGGTTTGAACCAGAAGTAAAAGCTAATTACAGTCAGGTCGTTAGAGTTGTGTTGTGGGTTATTGTATTAAGTCGATCGATATTTATGTACTTTAAAAAAGAAGTAAAATGTTTTCGTAGGAAAATGGAGCTATTACGGTAGGAAAACCTTCGTTGTAAAAAATACAAAGTTGCAGGAATGAATCGTATATAATGTTGAGTAATTAAAATGATGTTCATATACCTAAACATCCGTTGTATACGAATAATTCTAGGTTTTCATAAATTAGCTTCAATAATAATGTACATTAATCTGTCAATCGTTTACTAATGACGGGCTGCTTGGGTTTTTAGGTTTTATTTAAAAAATACCTCATTTACTGATATTGTTAGTAATCAATCAAGAATTTGGTTCTTCAGAATTTTCTTAATCCAAAATTATGCATTAAAGTGCTGTAATTTTTTTTTAAAGTCCATTCCAGAGTTTTTGCCTTTTGACTTATTCTAAATAGTTTTGCTTTTGGACCATTTTTGTTCTTGATAACACTGAGTTTTGCTTACATTTAGCCTTGAGTACATGTGTCATGAAAACTACAACAGAGCTGTTAATATGTAAGGTAACTGATGTGACTAATTGTCTGGTACTTAAAAACTTCCATAGACTTACAAAATTTGGTATTTAATATCAAAAAGCCATTTTTCTCAAATTTAAATTTTTTCAAGGAAAGCTTTCAAAGCTTAAAAAAAAGTGAAATTGTAATTTTTTAGATTCAATCAAAAAAATCTACAGACACTTTTGTAGCATTAACATAAAAATTAAGAATTTCTTCAAACTACTGATTGAAAATTCTTTGAAAATGTAAATTGGTTCAAAAATGAATGATAAACAATTCGTTGAAACGTGAAAACATTAAAAAAACGATTTTTTTTAGAATAAATTGAAATCTTAAAAATTGTTGTAATTAATATGGTTTACTGAGTCTTTTTGAGTCTTTTCTGCAAAATTTCAACGACACTCCAAAAGCAATTCGAATTAAAAAAAAAAACTTTACTCTAATGCAGTGCACAGCAGTTCTTTTAAAGTGGTAGTTAGGATTCTCTCTTCAATATTTCCCTTAACATTGTTTAAATTTGTTTGCAGTTTATCTCAGTCCACATAAAAAACTTCATTGCCTTTTGTAATTAATATTTTGTTTCTTTAAAAAAAGGTTAAGGTTTCCCTAAGTTGAAGTTGAATTAAAACAATATAAATTTTCATCATTTTTATTTTTATAATCATGACATATGTATGTATATGTATAATCTGAGATCTCATATATCGATCAGCACAAAAACCGCTAGAGATTCAAAAATCAATGCAACATTTACAACACTATCTCCTAAACTATTCCATATTTCTTTCATAAAAACAAAAAATGATAAAAAGAAAATAAAAATGACGATAATAAATTGAAGCTAAACAAATAAATACAAAAAAAAGGAGGAAAAACACACTCTCATATGTTTTTTTTTAATTGACTCTAGACTCATTGAAGTGAATTCAAAATATCAAAAAAAAAAAAAAAAAAAAACACCACTCACAAACTTGAAATTACTTGTACAGGTGAAATATATAAAAAAAAAATATCTTTCAGATGATAGCATTTACTCTTTCGTACAAAAATTATTCTATATTAGATTGAAACTGAACAGAACACAGAACAAAAAAAAATTTAATCAATTTTTGTTGTTCATGAATCTGAGTGATTCACAAAAATGTTTTTAACAAAAAAAAAAAAAAAAATCAACAAAAAAACATTCAGCAGTCCAGCAAACGTGTCACACTAGAGCTTGAAAAAGAAGAATCAGTTTTGCAAAAAAAAAAATATAAGTTAACGAAATAAAATACAAATTAGACACAGAAAAATATAGAAGAAGACAAAAATTCAAGTGTGTGCTTTATTCTCGTTCCGAAAAAATATAAAAATTGTATGATTGTGGTTAGACAACATTTGGCTAATATCGTTTTTAAGCTTCGTGCGCGTGTTTTTTTTGCGCAGGTTTTTTTTTTTTTTTGTTGAAAACTTCATTTTATTTCGTTCTTTTCATTTTTCGTTTTATTTGCTTCTCTTCGACATTAAGTTTTGTTGTTGTTTTATTATCTTTATACATATATTTATATTTTGCACAATTGTATGCGTGACTAGCTCTGATTGTCTCTGTGTCGATCAGTAGATTCTCACTCTCAAACCTTAGACTATACGTTGTGCCGCGCACTCACCAGAGAGTTAGATAGATAGCTTTTTCACCTCCCAAACGAATTTCAATGGAAATCCAACAAATTGTATATTTCATTCCATCAAACTAACATCTATATCCGTTATAAACGTGTCGCATCTCTTCCATGGTATAATACTGTCGACGACGGGGTTCTTACATTTTTTTTCTCGATAAAATATCCTTCATCCAAAAATATACATAATTTGTATATTTTGCATATTTTGTTTGTTTTACTGTTGAAACTATTTAAATTTAAATTAAATAAAAAAAAGTATATTATATACATTTGCAAATCCAAAAAAAAAAAAGATTCCTTACAAAACACAACATCCATCGCAATCGAGATCAAATATGTGTATGTTCGCTGCTTATCACTAAAATATAATTTCATAATATTTCCATGACTGTATACATTATTCGGGCGGAAAAAAACGCATGCTTCATAGAAATAATAATACAGAATCGTATCTCTGTACGTATACATTCGCTGCTGTGTCGTACTCGTATCGTACCTATAGTGTTGTTGAAGAACTTCGTTTCGTCTATTATAAGTTAGTTTGAAATATATATGCCACACATAGCTCATAAAGTTGACTCTGACAACAAGTCAAGTAGTATCTGCGTATCTATTGCTGTCGTATGTAACTTTTTTTTCGCCGCGGTGTTCATGGTGCTACGTTTTTTCATCTCAATCCATCAAGAGTAAACATGAAATAAAAAATAAAATTATATCTACACAGTTGTTCCCTCCATATTTTGCATTCGTGTATATCCTTAACTAAACTTGAATTAAAAAATACTTTTGATTTTCTGTTTGAAAGTGCATAGATACCTATAAAATATTCGAATATGTTATCTGCATAAATATAGTATCTTTTTATATTATTATTTTTATGTAGGCACATTATGATCTGATTAACCTTGACATTTCTTCTTCTATATACCTACTAAAACCACGTTGTTTTGTGAAGTTTATTTTTTAGTTTTTGTATTTTCTCTCGTACTGATTTTTCTTCATTTTTTATTGCTTGACTTGAGATTGCGAGAATAATAATAAGATACAAAATGTATATTACCAAGTATTTTATTACCACACATATTGTTAACAACAACAGATTGTGGTGGTTAAAAATAAGCAAATATAACAAGTGTACCATCGATCTTCGAACAAACCGGTTCGTCTAGTAATAAATTTTTTTTTTTGGTTTTAATTTTGTTATATCTTCAATTCGTATTCGAATTCAATAATAGAAACAAAAAATCAAAAACCCAAAAAAAAAAAAAAATCACAAATCTTACAACAAATTGCTGCGGTGTCACTATATTGCTTGTCACATCAGTATGGCTCTCGCTTATAATACTAGACTGCCGCTGCTGCTGCTGAATTTAGTTCAATGTCAAACTTTGCTTAGTTAAATGTATGAACATTGCGGTTCACTTGATTAGATTCATTTTAAGCAAATGCTTGTAAGCATTTTTTTTTGTTACACTTAACTTAAGTTTTAGATTTTCGTAAACAAATTCAAGGTTAAGATAGGAGTCAGACATGACTATAATATTATGATGGTAAAAATATAGTTATCCGAAACTGAAACCTTAACCGATTTAAAGATTTTTGATTTAGAAATATTCATTCTTATTGTGAGTTACATCAATTATGAATGTTAATTTATTCTATTCACCGAGCGCTCAAAAGTTTATAAGGGCTCATATAACTCAACAAAATCCCCCATCATTAGGTCATGTAAGGGAAATTTGTATGAGGGAGGATTTTTTAATAATATGATATTTAATTTAAATTTTGAAATACTGAAATTCTAGAATTTAGCGGTAGACTTAAAAGTTTTCAGCAAATTTGAATATGCTTATTAACAAGTACCTTTCTCGGACCGCTTGGTGGGTTCCAAGTATTTAAGTTTCCTTTTTGATGTCCATTAACATAATTTATTTATTTTTAATTATTGCAAAAAAAATTCTTAAGGGGAGATGTTTTAAGTATTTTTAAAAGTAAAATTTGCCAACAATTCATGGTCTTAAAGTTCAATTAAGAAAACAAGCATTTCTATCTTTTATTGATATTTTAGAAAATTTCAATTTCCAAAAGTCAAGTTTTGTAGGAATTTTTTTATGAAAATAAGAATTTTCTTCAAACTTGTTACATCCGTCGGAAATAACTTATCAGCTTTATTCTGATTTTATTTGTGAATCGTAAATCTGGTTCTCCCATTCGATTCACTATAACTTTGCATTTTCATCCTAATTCCCAAACTAATTTGACATTTATGTCAATAGCTTTTCTTGTGAAAATTTAAATTATTTTTTTTTGATTGATTGCTTTTGAAATTCTGTATAATTCATTTTTTTTTTATTTTTGGATGAACATTATGTACATGATACGAAAAATTGTTGTTTTTTGGTAGCAGCTGAGGTAGCCTAGTTCTAACTTTTTCTGATGTTTTTTACGCTGTGCTGTTTTATGCTGTTCTGATCTGAATTTTTCGTCACTGAACAAAGCTTATATTTCCGACACATGAATGAAGAATATATCACCCCGAATAATATCAAATTTATGGTTTTAATTTTCGATTTAAAACATATGTATTTTTTTTTTAAATTTCAACTAGTATACAAATATTTAACACACTATTTTTAATCTACCTTTTCTTTCAACGGATGCCTTCTAAAAAATAACCATTTAGATATCTAATTTCCAACAAAATTAACAAAAAAAGAAAATTTATCCAATCAAGTGAGCTGCATTGTAAATACACCATTCAATTCGTTGGTTTATTTTAGCCTACACGGCCGGCTGACCATACTTCCCAACTTTGTTCGACCGTAGAAGGAAACTACCACAGCAGCATACAGAAGCCAGATATAGATATTATGAGGCAATCTTTTCAATGATGGTCTCTAACTATATCCAAACAGTAGGTATAGGTACCTACATATATAGTTGGGAACAGAAGTATCTGCATATTTATACCAATAGTTATAGTATGTTTGATGTTTGTTGATGATGTTGAATTTTTCCATCATCTGAAATTTCCTATTCTCTTTGAAAAAAAAAATATGCATCAAAGAAGCTGTCGACAAAAGTTGTTGAAAGGGGTAGCCATGCAAAGAGGGCTTGCATACAACAAAAAAAATCTTAACCCTGAAATCAAAGTTGAAAGAAAATAAACACACTTTTATATATAAATATATAAATCAATAGTCTAGAGAATCTCTAAGAGGTTTTTGTTCCAATTGTTTGTTCGTTTTATTTTTTTTTTTATTTTTTTCTCTTCGCGGCTCATGGTTGCAAAAAACTTAAAAAAATATTCATATACATAATATGTACATACATATATCAAAATCCACTTTCTAATTTGACATTCAAATAAACGTCATTATTAATCGTCCTCAATATCACATCTATATTTTATTATCTCTCACAGACTCTTTTTTTTCTTTCGAATATAATCAACAAACAAAATTAAATAAAATTTAAATATTTATGTGTGTCTATCAATCTCACTGTATCTTTAAATTCAACACAAATCTTCTCTTGTGTAATATAAAAACCATATTCAACACATCTCTTTTTATAACCAACATCTTATAGTCTAAAGCGTCTTTGCTTCACATCCCACAAAAAAAAAAACACAAAAAAAATTATATATTCAAAAATAAAGCAAAATAAAATAAAAAATTTTGAAAAAAAAAATCAGTTGCGTGTTTCTTCTTTTTCTCTCTGTCGGTATCACAGAGACGCCTCAGAGATCATAGGCCACCAAACCATCATCATTTTTATGTTAGCCCAGGTAGTAGTTGTTGACATCTTTATCGTAACACAGCGGTGTCATTATATTATATTATACACGATCTCATACCTTTTTGGGATCAAATAAAAAAAAAAAAAAAATAATTTCAAAGATCCTCAAAACTAATCCTTTCGAAAAAATTTTGTTTTGTTTTGTTTTTTTTTTTTTCGTTAATTTTATTTTCCTAACTTCATTTGTTTGTATGAACTTAACAAGTATCTCGTAGTTAAAAAAAACAACAAATGCTTTTTCTCATAACGCAGGAGCTTTTTTCTCAAATTTTTGTTCCAAAATTTTATTTAACATTTTTTTTTGTTCTCAAAATCACGCAACAAAATTTGGAGAGCGAATGTGTATAATATTATTTTGTTTTTGTTTTTTTTTCTTTTATATTAATTTTGTGCAGAAACATTCCCACATAGTTTGTTTTTCGTTCGATCGTTTTACATATAAATAAATTCAAATCAATCGTGTGTCAGTTTGGACAAAGAACAAAAGTTTTTTTATTGAAAAAAAAATTCGGGAAAACGCTGTGATTTCGTCACGCATATAAAAGAACTGAACAAAAAGTACGGAAATTATTATAAATTTTAAAAAAACCAAAGGACTCGAAATAAAAAAAAATTAAAAAAAAGAAAAAAAAAACATCAAGCAAATGTACTATTGCCACGAAACACAAACAAATAACAATAACTACAACTACAATAACAACAACAATAATAATTGTAATTTATTACTTAAAAAACAACAAAAACAGTTTCACTACAACAATAACATCGAATCCATTGCAACTACGGAACTGCATAGAAATCCATCATCCACACCTCAACCACAATCATCATTTAGTGCAACATCAGTAACTAAAGAATATATAAATAGCAATCAAAATAGCACATCGTTTAATGATATCCTTGAGGATGATAATGATATTGTTGAAAATTTGGATCTTAATTTCGAATTAATAAATTTGAAGAATTGCAACTTGTATTTGCCATCAGCATCAACATCGCCGACATCGAACCATTGTCATAGTGCATCAGGAGATACATTTCATCGCCGGAATAGTAGCGATGCAAGCAATAATATAAAGCAACTGTCGAACGAATCCTTTTCGCCTCCTACGTCATTGCTATCTTCTCCTAATAATAAAATAAATATCAATAATAATAATAATAATAATAATAATAATAATTATAATAATTTAAATTCAAATCGTTCATTGCATTCCGTGAGTTGTACATCATCACCCATTACAACAGAACACAAAAACTATCAACAATCATTCAATATCACAACCACTGCAATATCCACTCCCAATCCCACAACCAATACCACAATCACAAACAACAACAACAACAACAAAAACGCTGCTGCTGCTGTTGCTGTCGCAAAATTTGTTGAAAACTTTGATAATAATGTCAATAACTGCAAAAGTTTTGTTGATTTAATAAATCATAGAAGTAAGACTAATAATAATACTTCAGTCACACCATTAATTAATTATAGCTACAGTAATTGCATTATTAATAATAATTATAATAATCAACCACAACTAAGTTCACCACAACCACCAATACCACCACCACTACCACCACAACCACCACTATCATCAATAGTATCGTCGTCGCTACAAAATTTATCATCGCAATCGTCCATTTACAATTTATACGGCAGCCAAATTAATAATAGTTTTAACTTAAATCGTCATAGCACAACGTCATCATCGGCATCGTTTGCAACACTCCTCGAATCATCACCGCCATCAAAACCGACTGAAGAGGAGGAGCACCACGAAAGAACTCAACACAAGGACTCAACCAAAACCACAATCATCAATAACTACCAGCGCCATAGCGACAACACCCGCAATTCCAACATCAACAACAATCGGCAGAATTTTCTGGAAGACAACCATTTCATCGACCACCAATTGTTCCGTAATATTATTAAGATGAGCGAACAACATTCAGCTATGCAACACCAAATGAGATCATCATTTGCATTGGGTTCCGGTGTGGTAGAATCATCCGGTGGGCTGTTGTTGAATCAAAATCATGCATTAGACTTGTATGCCCAACAGCAACATTTGCAACATCATCACCAACAACAACAGCAACAGCAATTTCAACAACATCGACAATCGCCGCCGTCACCATCTTCGCCGTCTTCCATAACACAACAGCAGCAATTAAGACATTCCATGTCATCATCGCCTTCGCCTATTCCGTCGCCAACGTCCTCATCGATTTCGCAACAACAGCAAAGCCAACAACTTCAACAGCAACATCACAATTCCCAACAGCAACAACAACACCATTTGAATCATATGCATCAACATCAACATCAACACCAGCAGCAGCATCAGCAGCAGCAGCAGCAACAACAACAGCAGCAAAATTCCACAACAATGACGCAATCAAGTACGTCACCATTTAAGTCCTGTTGGTGTTTTGGTGAGTGTGTCTCTCTAATTCTAATTTGTTGCTTAAAAATTCTCATTTGAAACAAAAATAATTCTCCTTGTGTGTGTGTTTCAACAAATCACAAAAAAAAAAAAAATTATAAACCGAAGCACATGTTTATTTCAAAAAAAAAAAAGAAACAAAAAGTTTTGTGGGAACGTTTCTAAAACTTTATATTTTTACTTTGTGACTTTTTTTTTTAACTGTTTTATTTTATATTTTTGTTCTTTAATTCCGTTTATATATCTACAATTTTTATAGGTTATATATGTAGTACAAATTTAAGAAAGAAAATTTTATTAGGTCACAAGACGCGAAATTCCAAATTTTACCTATTTTTCCAGTTCTGGTTTTCTCTACTTCCTATAATTTCCACAGCCTCACAACTTAAAGTTTTGTTTTTCTATCTAGGACTCTTCTTGCTTTTTTTTTATTTTTGAAAAAGGACATTGTGCACGCCCCTATTTCTTTTTTTTTTTACTCAAGTAGACACATGACCTTTTAACACTATTACAGAGAGTTCTTGGTGTTTTGTTCTTTCTGTAAGTGTAAGTGTGTGTGTATTGATGGGGACTTCTTTTTTACATCGATATCCTGATTACAATGACACAAAGAGGAATGCAAAAGCAAAAAAAAAAAAAAACATTTTAAATAGGTACTATATAGCTTTATATGGGGTCAAGACTTGTGATAAAAAAACCTATTGTGTGTGCATGAAAATAGATGAGGATGAGAAGAATATAAGACCTACCTGGGTTACTTCCTGGCCGAGATTAACCTTCTTTAAATTGAGAGGGCTGTGCTCTCCGCTCTGATGATGGTAAACAATTTAAATTTAAATATTTATTTTGTTAATAAAATGTCATTTGGGCATTTGGGCATTTGGCCAATATATATAGCACACAAAAAGAGAGCGAGAGATAAAGATAAGGAGAGAAGGAAACCATGTTAATAAGGAAATGGGTCCTTTAGGATAATTTTCATAATTTCAAACAGAACATCATTATTCCCCCAATGTTCCCTCCTTAAGTTAAATATAGATAGGAGAAAAAAAGGTTTATTCATTTTCTTTGCTTTGCTTAATGTTAAACGATAATGCTTATACTTAATAGTGTCGCAAAGTTTGTCAGTGTAAATTTTTGCTCCAAATAAGAGTTTTTTTTAATGATTGTAGTTTAACCGGAAGGCAAGAGGATTTGAAGATTATTTTTAGCTATTTTTTTTTTTTTAATTAACTCAGCAAATAAATAGAAAAATGAATGTATTTGTTTTAAATAAACTTAATGCGAAAGTAGGTGGTTTTAGTTTTGTTATTTCAATCGTGTTTGAGGTTGATTTTGTCTTTTTAAATGAAATATGTAAAATTTTGTAGTATTACATATATATTTTTTAATTTCAATTTTACCTTTCTTTATTGCAAGGTACATTACAATATGAATTTCTAGTGTGTTTTGGGAGTTTTTTTTTTCCTTAACATTTAAGGAAATAATCTAATTAATATTCTTAGAATGATTCAGTTTTATTGGAGCTAATACTCCGGTAAATATCTGAGGAATGACTTATATTAACATTTAAATATTAAATATTGCAGCAAATATTCTGAGCTTTTTTAACATTGAAGCAAATAAATTTAATAATTTTTTGAGAAATAAGTTATATCGGTGTTCACTCCAATAACGATTAGTTAATGGAGCAGATATGCCGTGCTTCCTTAAAATTGGAACGTTTACTAGTTGTAATAGCGCATGGAATAATGGATAGAGCGTAGGACTATCTTTCCAAGTCTCCTTCATTCATGCAGTAATATACGTATGCACATACTAATGGTTGAGAGTTGTAAGTCGCTTGGGCCTTGGTTCTTTATGGTATTGATATGGTGTGATTATAAAAAAGTCGGTTCAGCTCCCCTATAACACCACAGAAAATAATTGAAAAATTAATTATATCAGCATTTACTCCTATAAGTGTTTTCATTCAGAAGCACTATAAGTAAGAACTGGTTTAACTTAGAAATCAGTAGCAAAGTAGCTGGGATGTACATAGTCGTATGAAAAATGCAAACGTTTTGAAACTTCTGCTTTCTAAAGAATTAAGAATTCATAACTTTGTTTTTTTTTTCTCTACTAAATACATCTTTTTTAGATAGTATTTTAAGAAACTTAAAGGAATTATAGAATCTCACAATATTTTAAACACTTTCAGATGTGTTTTTATTTCATTATCAATTGCTTGAAAAAGTACGAAACCCTTTTCGAAAAGTCGCTGTTTCCTATTTCCTCGCTGGGTCCGGGAGGTTTTCTTTAGATAGCAAAATTTCAACTATCACAACCCACAGCTCAGAGATTAAAAGTTATATTTTTCCCATTCATTTTCATTCAAGTTTGACGTTTGACACATGTGTCAAATTGACATATGTGTCAAAATCGAAAGAAAAAATATTAGTGACCCTGTTTATTTTAATTTCTCAATATGTAGCTATTTTGTGCGAACTTAATAAAATAAAACTAAATATTTAGTCAGTGTTATTTTGAATTGAAACAAGTGCGTCGGACTGTTTTTATAAAAAAAAAAGAAAATTAAAATAATTTGTTGGGTCTCCTAGAATCCATTTCTTTTTTTTTCAAGTTTTTATTTTTTTTACAAACCACAGTAATGGCGGTCTTTTTTGAAATTGACAGAATATTAAAGTTTCTATTAAGCGTTGTCAAAAAACTAGTACTGTTCCTGACATTTTTCTGTACTATCAAATTTTGAGCGTAGGCTGTTTTTGACTACAAATTCACATTTCATATTGATTTTGAAAAAAAGAAATCCTAAAGGAACATCCAAAATTGGTATTCTTGTTTGTTTTTTTTAACTTTGAGCAAATGGTACCGGAAGACAAGCAATTTTCAAAATTTATTTATAAATCTCACTTCACCCTCAAAAGCAATTTTGCTGTTTATTGATTTATGTTAGAAAACTTAAAAGACATTAGTTTATTTATTTAATTTGCAGCACTGATTTCAGTCGCCAGAGGTTTTTATAAATTTCTCCCACTTTTGTCACAGTTTTGTTTAACAAATCCCCGTCCCTGTCTTTTTAATTTTTTTTTTTGGTTTTGTTGAAAAAAACATCGATTTAATTTCGTTCCGAAAATTTTTCTTATCTCTCTGCTATATAATTCACTATAAATGTTTATTAATTCCGAGTTAAAAAAGTTTAAAGCAAAACAGATTAGTTTCTTAGAATACAATTTTCGTGCGTCTAATTTAATGGAAATTGTTTTTTATTTGATTTATATAATTTTTTAAAAATAATACCAATTTTTTTTATAGAATGTTTAATTTCAAAATTTGTGGAGTAGAGTAAGTGATGACAATCATATTTCAGTCAAAAATTAATTAATAATAAATCATAATACATAAATATAGAACGAATTATACTTCTTATCTGAGGAAGCAGTACTTTCGTTCTAAAAAAAGTAGGTGACGAGGATAACTTTTTCATTTCGTTTCGGTTTTGGTTTATGAATTCAAATTCGAATTCGGAAATTTAAAAATATGTAAGTTGCAATAACTTATCCCTGACAGCTGATTTAATTGTTGGTCAATTGAAAAGCGAATTCGTACACAATTAAGAATAAATTTGTAAAAGAATCTAATCCGTAAACAAATTTAGTTCTTAATGAAAATCAGAACATGGATGATTATTTAGAGTATTCCATCATTATGTTAATTTCACTGTTAAAGATTTATGTCGTGATTAAATTTGACTTTATTGATAAAAGCCTTGCATACTTTAGGGCTGCTTTTCAAATAGGTATGTCTTTTGTTTTATGTATTTTTGCTTTAGGTTTTTTTTTTATTTTGTTCTCACTTAAATTTTCTATTGTTTTGTGCCTTTGAAGCTTGAAAGGTCTCTCCTACAACAATGAAATTTTCTTAAATAATTTTTGACCTTCATTTATTCAACCCAAAAAACAATGTGAATCCTTGGATTATTCTCATTCGTGCAGGGAAAAATAAACGTCTTTATCGTGATTGAAGGCAATTATATTCGCACTGTTTCCGGTTAACGGAACTAAGGTACCTGCAAAAAAAAAAATGAAACAAGAAACAATTCAGAACAGTATTTCTTCTTCTCTTCATCATGAGATTTACTCAACGCATTATTCGTGTTTAATAGTGAAAATGTTATAAGATTTTTCTATATAATAAATTTATTTAGGTAGGTGTACTACCCTTATAACATAAAGCAGCTGTGTTATATTTTGTTCTAATTGACTCTTGGCGAATTAAAGCTGTCTACAGAAATTATTTGTTGACTTTAGGCTATGCAATTAGTTGTTGGCAATTAGTGTTATTTCCTACGAGTAGTTCCTCCATATAAAGCAAGTGAATCAAGGGCTTGTTTCTTTTTTTTTTTTCAAGGAACCTAGGTTTTTTGTACTGAAAATTGTTTATGCACGTTTGAGTTTAGCATAAACGAAACTGCTAACAACAAGTTTCTAGGTGAATGCGCTTCCATACCGATGGGTTATAGCAACATTATCTTAATTTATCAGAGCAGGTAGTAAAAATTTTATTTTATTTATTTATGACATGATTTCTCGCCTGTATTACTAGCCGACGCAGCAAAACTAATCGAATAATTATAATTATTTAATGCAAATTTTTCGGAACGAGTCGGAATTCAGGTGGAATTTTTTTTCTCAAAATTTTACAATATGAAAATTGCATATAGTATCTACTGCATATTTCATTTTACCCACAATATCTGTTGATAGTTTTAAAAATTGTTTCAATTATATGGGATATGTTTTATAAAACTTTTAAATTAAGTAGGTACATATGTTTTAAAAAACAAAGTTTTGAAAAACAGAATTTTAGGCATGCAATATTTTATTCAAAGTAGGTACTATCATTTATGTGGTAGAATACAATATTTATTTATTGCGCTATCGTACACAAACATTACAATTTATATTATGTACATTAAAAAGTTTATCTAACAGAAAAATCAACTTTCACCATAATTTCGACGACTTTTTGACCATTATTATTGATTCGAACCTATACGAATTTAACGAATACACAGCAGTGTGGCCACTACACAGGCGGATGCGCGTGGCACGCTGTAACAAAAACACACAAGAAAATTCGAGCAAGTGCCCTGCGCCGTCTAAACGAAACAGCAGGTGCAGGCATACATTTTCGCCGAGTCGTAGAAAGAGAGGGGGATACTTCCTCCCCTACACCGCGCCCTCGGTCTACTCTCCACGGGTCCTGACGCGAGTTTTACATTTTGTACCCATTACAAAAAAAAATGTACAACGCCGCCGCTAAAGAAGTTTTCACTTCAAAAATACTTCCTCAAGTACCACCCTGAGAGTATTGTCTCTTTGAAAATTGGAGTAATCAACGCGATGCGAATGCGCCAGACAGAATCAATGCAGAGCTACTCTGAGATAAAAACATGAAATAAAACTTCAACCATACATATGTACATATGTACTCCTACATTATTTTACACATACTAATAAAGAAAATTCTCAAATCCAGAGAAGAGAGTAAATCTTTAAGTTAAATTTTGTATATACATATTTCTATCTCCCTGTATAATTGCGAGGGGGTTTAAACTCGCAATATACATAGCTAAATGTATATTGCGCTCAAAACTAGGGCAAGCTGCAATTATTGTGTTTTCCTTTAGCTTCTTCAATAGGCATTGGCAGAAATGACAAAAAAGAAACAACTACAACGACATCATCTGAGGCGACAATTTACCTATGCTACGTACCTATTATATGTATATGCAAAACGCAGTGCGATGTGTGGGATTAAGGCTAGAATAGCAAACCTTAAGTCTAATGGAGATATACATACGATGGGGGTGAAACTTACCGTAAAAATATTTTTTCTTTTTAAATTTTCTTTTGCCTTGGCATGTGTCGGTCTAAATTTTTACCCGGTTCACCCTTATTCGCTCACTAATACCCACTTACTAATATACTCTATCCCAACACATCTTTGAATGTAAACAATGTCCGGCCTCTGTTTTCGTCGTTTTTGTGTGTTGGTTAGCCAAATGGTTTTTTTGAAGGAGAAAAATATTCAACCCATTTTTAATGATTGAGGGGAAAAGAAAAACTTAAATTTGTGTCAGCAGAAACAAATCCAACATTTATAGCACGTGAATTGAAAAAGAAGAAAGCAACAATCAGTTAATCTACCCAAAATCCCAAACGCATAAGATTCAGCTTTGAATGCCGGAAATAATAGCAAAGCTTTTTTTTCGAAATAGAAATTGGTTATGGGTGAATTTTCGAAATGGTGCTACCATTTTTTGCTTGAATTCGTACTTGGATTTCGATATGGAAGTGCTTTTTTAAAAGAAAGCATTTTACCGAGGATGAGCTATCGAGTAAAAAATCGATATTTCAACGAATTTTGTAATACATTGAGAAACTGAGATTATTGTACGTCTAAAAATTACATTCATTGAGATTTATTGCAAGTGTACATATTACTTTCACGTTTTTACAGGATACATTCTGCAATCGATTTTTTCGATTAACATCATCAATTTAACTCCAAAATCTATGTTTTTTTTTTTTAGATATTTTTGAGGTTTTATAACAAGGTTAGGTGTTGTAGCTTTTTTTTTTGTGGCACGAATCATGAAATTTGAAAAGGCTGCCAAACATTATATAAACATGCAGCTTTTTCTTGACATGGCTGTAGATTTTGCGAAAATATTGGACAGGAGGGAAAATCCGTTTTCGACACTTTATGGATTCATAGATTTTTCGTCCTAATCTGTCAGAAATATCTATTGAATCAATCCAACTCTAGAGATCTTAATTGAGTGTTATGTGTTAACTCGAAACAAGGATGATCTCACACTAAAATAAATTAGATAAGTCTCCAAAGAGTGATTTCTATACTACTTATATTTTTATTGCAAATGGGGCTTTTTAATAAAAAAATAATATTGCTTTTTTTTGAAACATTTCCAATAAGCTACAAACGAACTTTGTTTGTCACAATGACAATTTTTTGATTCGCAATAAACAAATCACTAAAGTCGAAGTCTACTTTTGGCATATCAAAATGATACGCCAGATTCTATGGAATATTTATTATTATTATTTATTCAATTATTCTTTATTTTCGATAATGTAGTAGCCCCAGGCCTCACGGAGGACTGAAGCCAATTCAATTCTCAGCATCATGCGAGAAATTGGCAAATTGTCCAAGAGTATCACTTGTCAAGAATAGAGCGGCCCTTATCCTAATTGCTCGCATTCGGCATAAATTGTAGGTCCTCTCCATTTCTGCAATAACACGCACACTGGAATGGTTGCGAGTTTAAATTCACTTATAGGCCTTAGTTCTTTATGGACTGTCGAGCGACGATAAAAGGAAACCTTATCAATAGAATGTTATACTATTTTAACTCAATTTTAAAAACCAAAAAAAGAATTATAAATATCAAAAACCAAATTTGAAAACTGATAGCTAAAAATATTATTAGTATGTGCACATGGAAAGAGGTAAACCCGTCGGTGAATGTTTGTCAAAAATAAATCAATTCAACTTGCTCGACAAAAGGAAATTATTTTTTTGACAGACCCAAATAAAAAACAAATTAATTTGTTTTGCCAATGGAAAACCCTTAAGTTTATTTTTGCTTTAACTGTCAATAATTTAGACGTGTTCGAATTTTCGGGATACGCAATTTGTACTGAATTTGCTATTCCATTGTTGGTTGATTTTTGATGTTCATGGATTCCTTTTATCGCTGATTTTTTGATTACAATTTTTTCCACAGATTGTGAAAAGTGTAGAAAGGCAGATAGTGGGAGCTGAATTTCTACACCCCATTACACTTTCACACAATTTTACAAAAAATAAGAATAACTCATGACTGAGAAAAGAAACCGTGGAATGTGGATCATTAAAAAATCGCATTCGCTTCAAGTTTTCACAATTTGCCCATACCAAAAAAAACTTGATAAAGTTTTCGAATCTTGATGAAAATATAATTTTTGAAAGTTATTCTATTCTGAAAGTACGTACTAACTTGTATCATATATAGCGTCAACTACCCGAACCTAACTTACAGCTCCATGATTTTATAATCGCCTTAATATGTAGGAACACCATTACGTTCATCATATTTTTGTTTTGTTTGTTTAATTTTTCAACAGAAGATTTAAGATCCAAAGGTTTCTTATGTAGACTAAAAATAATATATTCTATGATGTCGCAAAAAAAAAAAATGTAGGCATCCAATTAAAATAAAGAAAAAGTTAGCACCTACCATATACAGACGGATAGAGTTTACGTACGTACGAACTGTATATGCATGCATATTTTATTGTTTTTGAAGGACACTTTTTATTCTAGAATATGATTTTTTTCATACATATTATTTTTTTATAGAGCAAAATGAAATGAGGCACACATTGAACACAACCGTCTAATAGAACGTGTGCTTGACATCTTGAATAACAGTAGTAGATGAAAGATAACGTTCAATATTTAGTTTTATCTATTTTTTTTTTTTGAAAGAAGAATACTTTTTTTTAATATAAAAGAAAAAAATATAAAGGAAAAAAAATTGAAGTAGCGAATTGGATGGATTGACTTCCTACGTTAGGTAATTAATTTTTGCGGTTGTTGTTTTTCTTTAATCAACCTTTGCGCAACTTGTGTGTCGCCTACTTGTTTTTTCTTTTTGCTTAAGAAGAATATTGTGTGAAAAACTTTCTTTTAATTAATTCAGGTAAGATTGATTGATAAAAATACATAAGTGTTTGTTTAATTAAAAGAAAATTGTTTGTCAAAGTCGAGCGACATAGTAGCCTATAAATTGAAGATCACCTTGAATGACTTGGGGTCAAGAGTTGATATCGATGCATTGCATAAAAAGTAATGAATTTTAATCAGGTCAATAAGTGTTACACTTCAAATGATTTGCTATATTTGATTGGTGGGAAAGAAATGCTTACTAAAGTTTTGAACACATGTCTAAATATACACCGGTTGATGTTCCTTGTTTCTATTTTCTTGTTTGTGTATTTGGATCGTTTTGTATTTAAAATTACTTTCCTACTTTATATTTGACATCCACAGTTTAACAAATTTGTTTTTTAAATATTTGTAAAAACAAATAATATAATCGATATCGATATCGAAGCATGCTTTTGTTTTCGTTTTGGGACTTGTTTTGCCATTTCAAAGCATTATAAGTACAACTTTAAGTCAAAATTAATCCACAACTAAAAAGTAGGTTATTGTGTTGAACTTAATTTGTCTAACTTAAAATCGGTAGTAATAGTAGATCCATACATTATTTTCATGTAAATACATACATATGTACCATTTAAAAGTCTATCCCCACTGCATAAAGCAATTAAAGCTGCCGAACAAAAATATTTTATAGGTTATTAAATAAACATAACCTTAAAATACATGCCTAACCCAAACCTGTCAAACAAATTAACTCTTTGGGCAATATGATTGATTTCTAAATTAAATGTCAAAAGCAGAAACATGTGGAGTGACGTTGAAAAATTCATCTTTCTTGAACGCAACTGTTTTTTTTTTGTCGTCTCCAATTGAAGTAAACAAAACAGTACGACTGTATTTATAATCCACACCAAATAGTGCAAGTGAGTTTGTAAAAGGCGCTTAAGATAATTTTAAACAGAACCCGCTCAGATTAGATAGTGTTCAGTGTGTATGCACAGAATGCTCAGACTCTGTCAGAACTAAAAAAGAGATAAACGTAGGTACATTGAAATCGATAGGTAGTTCTTTCGAAATGTCAGTTATTTTTCAAAATATGATAGTTGCTTAGGTTGCAACATTAAAGTTCAGCAAAAACTTTATAGTATATATATAAAATAAGCAAATAAGATTGTAAAGCGTTCAATATTCTTTCTCTAGTCTGACGAACAAAAAGTTGCCATTTAAAATTATTTCAAAAGAACCTACACTTCTGAAGTGTGTGTCAGAACAATTTATATTGAAAAAAAGCGCATCTAGTCTGCAACTATGGCCTCAAGCTTAATTTTTATCTTATCTTTTTCTACTTGAGTTTTTCAAAATGTAAAACTTTAAATACAAAACAGGGTCACCTAGAATTTTGATAAATGCATATAGGTAACAAAAAAAAATCGTTTTATGACACTGAATTGCAAGCTTTGTCAATCAGAACCCGGAAGTACCTATAACTGTATTATAAAAATAAGACTAGAAATATATGATTTAGCTGAGGAACTTGAGTGAAAAAAATTTACAACACGAACAAATTATGTTACCTTCTCGATTATTTCAATATTTTTTTATCTATGTATGTTAGTTTTTTCTTCTCTCCATATATCCCTCAAGTTAACCTACTCTGCCGGTGATGCACAATGTCAGTCTATTCTATTGGCAGCTTGATACACCATACACGAAGTACGTGTAATGTAAATATGCTTTTAAAAAGCATAAATGTATTTTATAGATAACAATAATACAACTCCCTTGGCTATGGAAGCAATATGTATGTTAGGTATAGTTAACGCGATGCTCCAAATGAAAATAATATGACCGTCGCACTCACAATAGTTTAGAGATAACGTACCTACACTAGGTACATACATAAATGTATTTATTTTTATTTTAAAAAAAAGTAAATATGTATGCAGGTACCTATCTGTAAATTTAAAAACCATGTTTGTTTGAACAAATGTTGTTACAAAAAAAAGAACGAACTGAATGTGTATGCGATACATATAATATAGTTGACAATAGTTTGTTTAGTACTTGATTATGTATTAATTATTTTTTTAAATGTTCATGGTTGAATGCAGGGACATATTTTAACTGATTGTTGAAAAAAAAAATGAATTAAACTTGCCATTAAATCTGGGTTGTATTATGAACAACAATTATCTTTAAAAAATATAATTTTTGAACGTTTTGGTCTACAGTACGTAAACAAACAAAATGTGTGATTTCTGAACAGAAAACCGAAGTTAATATTCGCTTACACGTTCCAAAGAATTTTTATCGTTTCGTTGTACCTACTTTTTTTTAAGAATACGTTCAAGATTGAAACTTAATTTAGTTCTCTATATCAATTAAAAATACACGGTCAAAAGGATTTTTGAAGACAAAACAAACTAGCATTTTCCAAAGACTTTCTTATGCTAAACACAGAAATGGTTGGGTTTTGGAGTTTTTCCTGTTTTAAATATTTAAATATTTTTTGCAGTTTTTGAGGTTGCATTTCAAAGCAGAAGAATTATTTCCAGTAAAAATTTCCCTTAAAGTATTTTAATTTGAGCAGAGGGCAACGCTATTACCCATTTATTTATTGAACTCCTTTACATAATATAAAATATACATACCTACAATATACATACATATATAACATAAACATACATATGTACATATTCTTAAATCTATCTAAATTTGAGTATTTATTTAATCAATGTCTCTTTTTATTTTTGAGAAGTCCTGAGATAGTAGTTAGATTTAACAATATCCTAATTTATCTATTGAAATATACATTAATGGAAGCACACAACTTTGCAAATGGAATTTCTACTAGAGTAAACTTTACAAAACTGTTAAAAATTTTCTTGAAAAAAAACACATTCCCTTAATTGCATAGCTTATTATATTTTTGATCCATGCTATTCTAAAAATGTTCATTCAAAAACAAACTTGAAAATTTAGATTCTTCTTGTTTATTTTTAATACGACCAGGGGATCATATTAAAAAACAATTTTGGGTCACTAGTATATGGAATTATTTGATCTAAAAGTTCTTTTTAAAGTTTTTTTTTCTTATATCATTGAAACAAAAACGATTCTTAAAAAGAGACAGGAAAATAAAATAATATAGAAGTGAAACTAAGTTAATAATGAATTGATGAAAGAAAACCTTTGACTCTTAACTTTTTTTTAAGCATTTTTACTTTATTTTCAATCCATTCATTAACCCTCCATCTTAAGTAAAACGTGTTTAGAATATTTAAAATGGAATAACCTTGATATGACGACAGTTATATTTACTGAACAATATATTACATTTCTTACAACTCATTCTATTTGACCCATTTATTTTTGTTTATCTTTTCCAAAATGAACAAACGGAAGTACTCAAACAATTTTAATTGGGATACAAATTTACGCTAGTTAGGTAAAGGTTTAACAGAAAAATAGAACACACACACACACAAATTATTTATAAATTACTTTTGCTTTATTTTTATAATGACCAACTTAAATAATTTCCGGTCCAGTGAGATATAACTTTTTTTTTTTAAATACTATTTAAAATTAATAATAATATGTACTTATATTTAAATTAAATATCAAAATCATATAAATGTATGCCCACCAAAACAATTAAAACATAACCAACCAAAAAATACATATATATATACATTATATAAAAAAAAATTTATAAAAAAAATTGAACACACACATCTAAATTTGTAAACAAATTTGTTTTTATTGTTTAATTCCAGGTGAGTCAGATTGTTCTGGAATTGAGGTTGAAATTGAAAATAATAACAATAATTTGCATCATGGTAAGCTAAGTCATTGTGTCATCTATCTCATCTCTACCGTCAAATTAAAAAAAAAACAATATAATTTCCAAAAAAAAAACAAAGAAAAATCTCCTTTCAATTATTTTATATACGTACATATAATATATATATAAATATACCTACTTACTTAAAATTTTCTTTATTTTTTTTACAGACTTATTGTCTAAGTGTTTTAAACTTGTAAAAATATGCGCTTTCAGTTAAAAAAAAAATGTAAATGTTAACAGAAAAGAACGAAACAAGCTATTGTGTATATATTTATGGAAAATCTTCGCTGTACACTAAACTTATTTTTTTTTTGAATATTATTTTGCAAATTTCAAAGCCTGCACTTGTGTTTTTTTTTTTTGGTGTTGATCTATGTATATTTTTTTTTTATTTTTTTTTTTTTTCAATCAACGGATGATATACATACTTATTATGTTCATTTAATTTTTCAATTGATTTATATATATGTTTTCCGACTGCTTCAATCTTTCGAACAAGTTTTTTGCTCTATATAGTCTTATCATCAAAGCGCCAGTCATTAACAATGCAAAACATTAAGAGATTACCCATTTTTAAGTCTAACAACTAAAGCTACAAAAAAATCCCAAGTTATTTTTTCTATAAAATTCCATTTATAGATATCATTCAATAATGATGAGAATCAACAAGAACGAATTAGTTCTTGTAAATGGTTTTTTTTTCTGAGGTTATAGAACTTTGAAATCGAGTAAAACAAAAATGAATTTTTACAATTGACGTGAAACTGACTACAATCAAAAAATAATATTTTGGCATTATGAAACTATGCGGTTACCAAAGGTTCCTTTTCCACAGCTCCTGGACAGCATAGTTGTTCAATTAAGGAACGAATAAGTCAGTAATTTATTTTTTTTTTTAATTCATTTTTATTCATATCTCTTAACCTAACTAAAACTAGACAATGAATCTTAAACTAGTGTACTTAACTAAGACTTACATATAACTTACTGGCCCCATTGGGGCGCTCTAAGCAAATAAGTCAGTAATCATGTCTCTATAGTGGTCACCATCAACTGTAACGTTCTGGCCAGCATCGTTTTTAAAGAAGTATAAATAAAGCACACCGACCATTCAGTTTTTCTGGATGTAATGGTGTCTCAACATACACTTGAGGATTATTTTCACTCCAAATACGGCAGTATTTTTTATTGACGTAACAATTCAGCCAAAATTGAGCTTCATTACTGTTGACCGTAAAATGATCGTAGTGCGCGATACGTGATACATGACTTTCAAAATAAATTTGCACAAATTCATGTTGATATGCTAAACCAAACTAAACACAAATCACCTTGCAGCTGTTAAAATGGCGGCGAGTTAAAGAAGTGTTGCCAGCTAAAAGTTCTATACCTTGAAAAAAAAACACCATTTATAACCAAAAACCTGCCTTTTGTAATTTTTTTTCACACAAAATCGAATGAAACAATAATGGAGTTGTTTAGTCGCAATTAAATGTTTTGTGATCAATCATTTTTATGGGAAACAAGAACAAACATTATTTTTTAGAAAGTAACAGATATAATGTTCTGCATTCTTATAACCAAAAATCTTATAAACTTTTTTGATTCCCTCCAATATCCCCAATTTTAAGATGAAGTATTTGATTTCATGAGAATCCACAAGAACAAAACCCTGACAATTACCATTTGCAATGGAAAATAAGAAAATATTTCAGAAAGAAAATTGTATGAAACAATTTAGTAATCGAAATTAAGTTCAGGTCGAAAATGATCATACATTTATATAGAATATGATTTTGCATTATAAAATTATGTTTTGCAGATTTTGGGCTTATGGATTTAGAATAAATAGCCCCTCTGAATTCAATCTCTGTAAATTTTTTTTGCTTTTGGCTAAAAAAAATTAAACTTCGATAAAAACCTCTTAAACTTTCGAAAAAAGAAAATTCCTTAAAAGAAATATACAACATTTATACATACAATTAATCAAAAAAAAAAAAATAAGAAAAAAAAAACAAACTGAATTAAAGAAACACGCTATCTCACATCACATTAATCATTAAATTCATTATTAATTAGATTATAATTTCTCTGGGGTGTTATTATTTTTAATTTTTCAACATTGATTTCCAAAACAAAATGATTAAACTGGTGTGTTTTTGATGTAATTGTGTCAAAGAATATAATTTACCAAACAACTCTAATTAATTGTTTTCCAAACAAAAATTTGTTTGATTGTCATTTTAGGTGATTCAACATATCACATGAAGATCTTAGTGCCTGCTGTGGCGTCGGGTGCCATAATTGGCAAAGGAGGCGATACAATTGCCTCTTTGCAAAAGGACTCTGGAGCTCGAGTTAAAATGTCGAAATCGCACGATTTCTATCCAGGTATGTGTTATGAACTAAATTATTTTATTGATTTTCAATTATTAATTATTTTATGTTTTTTTTTTTTTTTGCCAGGAACCGCTGAACGTGTTTGCTTAATTACCGGTTCTGTAGAGGGTATAATGAATGTTATAGACTTCATTATGGATAAAATCCGTGAAAAGCCAGATTTGAATACCAAAATCGTAGACATCGACTCGAAACAAGCTCAAGAACGAGATAAGCAAGTTAAAATTTTAGTTCCCAATTCAACGGCCGGTATGATTATCGGCAAGGGAGGTGCTTATATTAAACAAGTCAAAGAAGAAAGTGGATCTTATGTGCAAATTTCGCAAAAACCCAAAGACATTTCATTACAAGAACGATGCATCACAATTATTGGCGATAAAGAGAATAATAAAAATGCATGCAAAATGATTTTATCGAAAATCGTTGAAGACCCACAATCGGGTACGTGCTTGAATGTCTCTTATGCTGATGTAAATGGTCCAGTTGCAAATTTCAATCCAACTGGCTCACCATACGCTTCAAATCAAAATGCTATCAATGCGAGTACGGCTTCGTTGAATTCAACACTCGGTCAAGCAATTGGTGGTGCTGGAAGTGCTGCAGGATTGTTAGTAAATGGTACGGGTATCAATTTATCATTGAATCTTGGTGCACCCAATCCTGCACCTAATTTGGCTGTGGCTACACAGCTGTTAGAACATATTAAGGTAAGGATATTTGTTTAATGTTTTTGTTGTTTTTGTTTGAAATTGTATGTTTTTTTTTGTTTGTTGTCAATTGCTCATTTCATTGGTGTCGATTTGTGTAACTAAAATTAGGTATCTACTTAGTAAACAAAAAATATTAAAACTTAATTAAATTATGTATAGTATTATTTCAAACCTAAATGTTTGCTGTCTACACATGAATTATTTAAAATACTGCTCTTAAAAGTTAGAACAAAAAATTATAAAAAGTATTGCATATTATTAGGAACAGTATACAAAAATCGATCAAGTCAAAATTGAATTCCAATCATTGAATTTTGCTGAGCTCAAAAAAAGATTTTAACAGATTGTTACTCAAAGTCAAAAGCATAGAAACAAACTCGTCCAATAAAAATCAAAAATTATTTTTAAAGATGAAAAATTGATAAAAGGGCTAAGCGGGAATAGGAAATACACAGCTTTTTTTATGCTTTTGACTTTGGATAGTAATCTGTTATCTATTTTTTTTTGTCTAAGTCAAGCTCACTTAAAAAAATGAAAAAAAAAAACAATTTTAATTAATGACACTGTTTCCACTTTTTTTTGGAATTGATGACATGTGATACTTGTGACATTTTTCAATTTTCAAAAACTCAAACGTCTTTGATAAAAATGTAACGTTACAAAAAACAGCACTATTCTTACTAGCCTTAAAAGACATTTAGAGGGAAATATGTTTTTTGAAAACAACTCCATTTTTAGTTTTGCAAAAAAATTCTAATTACTAAAATAACTACAGTGTATAAAAAATAATTTTCAATATTACTTCTCGAATAACAATTTCATATTTTCGGCGTATTGTATGAATCATTAAGATTATTAAATAATATTGCATATCCTTTAATACTTATCTATTTATTTATATCGAATTAATCAAGAACCTCAAATTCATTCAATAGTTTTTCATTAACAAAAATACGAACAAGTGCGTTCAAGTCAGTTGTTTATTTTTTATTTATTCAAAGTTTAGCTTTATGCTCCTCGATCTTAGTACCTTAACCTTAAAAGGAAGCGATTAGAATTTAGAACTTAAGTTGCATTTAAATTTCTGAATTTTTCGAACTGCACTGAGGAATGTTTACTTGATCAAACAGACAGAATGTTGTACATGTTTCGATGAAATTGCATTTAAGAAAAAAAAAAAAAAATACGGACATAAATAATGAACAAAATGTGAACAAAATAAATGTATCGATCGTAGTTTCTCCATGAGCATAGGGATTTAAATCATAGGGAACATTTTAAAAATCGAACATAGCTTTATATTAATTTTCTTTCTAAGCAGGTTTTCACTTTCCATCCAAATTAGTTTAATTAAGTAAAAAAAAAAACAAAAACTCAATAAAATTTAAGATCCTGAAATTATAAAAAATCTTATTTAATTAGAACAAAAATCAATTAAAATTTAGAATACTGGACAATACCCTGCGGATCTTAAGATGCTATATGATATGTACGACATGTACGACAGATGTATACCTGAGGCCTTTAAGCCCACTGCTGTACGTATTGGTCAATAAAAAAAAAAAAAATTCATAAAGACTCATCGCGCAAAGTTAGAGTTAAAAACCTTTATGCTTTATTGGTATAAAGTCCTAAGGCGTTTCAAGAAATAGTTATTCCTTCATAAATGCATTTTGTTTTAAAACATAGCGTGGATTTTTTTTTGAAGTCAAATAGTCGAAATCATTAAAAAAAATTAATATTGTTAAAGCTGCCAGTTGTATATATTAAAACTATTGCAAATTTTATTTATGTTTTCAAACTAAAACAGAATCTTTTTCTCATTAAAACTCATAATTTTTTTTAATTAATTTTCTTAAAACAATATAAATTAATAATATTTCTTTTTATTTTTATTTTTTTAAAGGTTGCTATGAGAGGTTCTGGCTATTCCGAACAAGCGACTACAGAAGTTTGTGCGGCATTGGGTGTTCTCGCTAAATATGGTGTCCTTGGAATGGGCGTTGGCGTGCCACATACCAATGGAGCACACTCAGCCTCAGTTGGATACTTGGGTGTATCCGCTTTGGAACAATCGGCGGCTGCAGCAACAGTGGCAGCGGCAGCTGGTAATGTTTTTGGTGCTGTTGGGCAAGTTAATTTGGAACAGTACACAGCAGCTGCAGCAGCTGCTGCTGCTGCCGCCCGTCCCACACAAATGGATGCTGCAGCTGCGGCCGCAGCAGCCCAATTTGACCCACTGCGACATTTTGGATCACAAGCAGCCGCACCAATTTCAATGAATAATAATAGTTTTGGCCTAGCTGCTGCAACTGGCGGTGCTGGTGGGCAAACACTTGGTGCGACGCAATTAGGTGGACTTAGCAAAAGTCCCACACCCGGTGACTTGGGAGCAAAGGATACCAAAAATGTTGAAATTCCAGAAATTATTGTTGGCGCTATTTTAGGTATGCCCCAATATTATCACCATTACCAACACTATTAGTTTATTTTGCAGTTATTCGTTTTTTTTTAATTTTAAATGAATTTTTTTTTGTTTAACGGTATTCTTGTCGCAAAGACGAGTATATACAATTATGTAGGTACCTTAGATCTTAAAATTGTTTTTATTTTAATTTTTTTTTTGTTATTAAATGTGACTTTCAATTTAATTCATATCAATAGTGTAGGTTCTTCCTTAAAACACACAAACAAAATATAGGAATAAATTCAAAGTAAAAAAAATAGTCACAAAAAAAAATATTAGGTAAATAGAAAAAAAAAATAAGTGTATAGTTTGTATTTATGCCAAAATTGTCCCAAATTAGTGACATAATGCATTAAAAATACAAAATATATCTAGTCAAAATCTTGCCGTATTGACCGTTAATACAATCCGAATTGTTAAATTCATTACCATACATCTAAAAAAAAGATTAGTCAACGTAACATAATCAAGTAATTAAAATTAGTTAAAGCAATTCTTTTCAAAAAGTCATAAAAGTATCTGTGATTGAACCACCTCAACTATACTTATGATAGTATGTATATTAAAAAAAAAAAAAAAAAAATCAAACATTCCTTATCTCATTTTTTGAATTTTACTTTTGGTTTTATAAATTATTCAAAATCACATTATTTTCCTTTTGTCCTTTCAAGTTCTTAAAATTCCGAAAGCAGTAAATTTATTCAAGTTATATACTTTTCAAATGACTCACATTCCAAAAAATTTATTTTATAGAATTTAAGTTTTGATATATGTACATAGGTACGAGTACAACTAATAATTTGTGCAAATTCGATGCTTCAGTGCTCAAATATATTTGATAGTAAAATGCACATTTTAAGTTAGTAATTCAAATTTTGAAAGTGTGAAAATTAAGTGTTCATTTGGCAATTTCAGTTTCAGTACATAATTAACGGCATTAAGATTTTACATTCCACAGCTTCGATTTTTGTAATAACTGTTATTTATTGTTAAACATTTTTGAACTCATAAATGTTTAAAAAAAATATGGATTTGGCAGTTATTTTTCTTTCCACAGTTAAATTTCTGATGATTACGTTTCACAAAAACTTTTTTCAATTTGTCAATTTTTTTTGTTTTAAAATAGAAAAGCTGTTAAATGATAAGTAACAAGGTAACATAAATTCTAATTATGTACTGGTGTCAATTATTTGAATGTTTAGTTTATGATACAAAACATGTGCGTATATCGAACTTTCCCAAAACAATTGAATGGGTACATTAACCCGTAGCTTAAATGTAGATTTTTTTTTCAATCAAGGTTCTTCCAGTTAACAAAACCTTACGAAACATATCGGTCAAAGAATTCCAAACTTCATTCCATCACCAAGTTAATATTACATTTTACATTGATATAAATGATATTTTTTTTTGTTAGTTTATGTAAGGAAAAAAACAACATAAAATATAGTATATACATTTTTATATAAATGAAATAGGGCTAAAACACACTTGTTATGTATTATATACTATTGGATATATATATATTTTTTTTTTTATTAAGTCGATATACCTCAAATCAATTATACATATTATATTTTTACAAAAAAAAAGGTAGTAAATAATCAAAATACATATATTATATACATAAATAAATCTATGATATAATATTATATAGTAGTAATAGAGGTGTATGCAACGAATATTAAAAGAAAATTTATTTTTATTTTATAATTTTTAAAATTGAATTAAATTAAAAAAAAAAAAAATAAATTAAAAATTTAGTTAGACAGAGTGAGGTTCTTATTAAAAAAAATATATGAAATATACAAAAAAAAACCAATCAAAAAAACTGAAAAACAAATTCCAGGTCCAAATGGTCGTAGTTTAGTTGAAATTCAACACGTATCTGGCGCTAATGTACAAATATCTAAAAAAGGCATATTCGCTCCTGGCACTAGAAATCGAATTGTTACAATAACTGGTCAACCGAATGCCATCGCAAAGGCACAATTTTTAATTGAACAGAAAATCAACGAGGAGGAGAACAAGAGGGCGCGCCAAATTCCATTAACCACTGTTGTGAATTAGAGAGAAAATATTATACAAATCCCGTGTGTATGATGGCTATTTATATATAATTATTAAAAAAAAAAAACAAAACGAAAAATTAAGAGAATTAGTATATAAAAACCAACTCACACACACTCATACATACACTTTCTTTATATTTTTGATTGTTAATAATTTAATCGTAAAGAAACAAAAAAAAAAACAAATAATTAAACAAACAAAAAAACCTATTAAATTTACCATCTACACAGGAAATATTCAAACGCAGTTTAAAAAAGAATGTTCTAAGGAAAAAGAAAAAAAAAATAGTAAAATTCGTCTATATTTTTATGCACATAGTTCAATTTTTTCTATTAAAACAAAAAAAATATAATTATTTATAAAAAAAAAATAAATATTGATTTTGTGGCACTGATGGAGTTAAGAAAAAGAAATTAGTTAAATATAACAAAAAAAAAAAAACAAAACGTTAAAAATGTTTTAACAATCAAGTCCACAAATTCAATCTTAAATTAAAACAAAAAAAAAAATATATTGCTAAATAAATAATAAAGAAAGAAACATTTCCATTAAGTTGTGAATCTAAACAATTGTAACTTTTAGGTTTTTGTTTTTGACAGGAAAAATTGTTTATTGATCAACTACTCTACTTACTATCTGTACTTTTTCTTATTCGAAACAAAAACAAAATGTGAAATTCTGAATGAGCGTTTTCAGTGATATCCTCAGGAGGATGTTGTAGTCCTTACTGTGTTTGTTGCATAGAGTTAATAATACTAAAACTATATTGTGATTCAAGGTAAATAAATTATTAATATGCATATATATGTTTACATTTTTTACCTCGTTATTTTTTTTTCCTTTCTGTTTAATATTAATAATTTAGTGTAGGAAATCATTTTGTTTAATTTATTTTCTTCCTCCTTTTATACATAGAAACAAATAGGATAAACCAATTAATTTTTTTACTTTTTTCTTTAAAATTTAATTTGTAGTGGTGTGAATCCTTTTTTTGCATTCCTCTCAGTTTGTTTCTTGCTGCAACAAAAATAGTTAAATAAACACAATTTATTATTAATGTATGTATATTTTTTTTGTTGAAATCTTCTCTATAACGAAATGGTGACTAACAATATAATAAAATTAAAAATCAACAACTACAACCCGCATGAAGAAAAACCATAATATATTTATTATATTGCTTAATTGCATTATTGATGATATAACTACACAAATAATGAAGATGATGATGATTTATTAACGAAGGATTACTTTGATTTGTATAACAATTGGATCGTTAGTGGTAATGTGTGCGCGCCCCTTTTGTCTTATTCAACTTGATTAAGAAAAAGAGAGAGTAAAAGTTATTTTATATCTAAATGAAACAATAAAAAAAACTAAAACTCTTATAAGAAAAATAACACAAAATAAAATAATGCTGCATCGATTTCGATTTCTACTTCCAATTTATTTTTACATTGGCTTTTTTTTTTTTAATAATAATAATTATTAAACAAAACATAACTATTTCTTTTTAAGCGTATCCGTCGTCGCCAGGGAAACGAATAAATTTTTTTTAGATTTTTATTATAATTTTAATGATATTCTTCACTCTTTAATTTTTTTGTATTACAATAACGCCATCACAAATTGCTTATAGCTTATGAGTTTTTTTTTAATTTTTAATATTTTAAAATAGTTTTTAAGTTAAAAAAAACCTATTTTTTTTATTGTTTGTGCAATTTTATAATTTTGTTATTTTTTTGTTTAAAAAAATAATTTGTTTTTGTTGCGCGTTTTTAAGCAGAGAAAGACATAACAAAGTTATAACTTATAACGTTGTTACATATCTATATAAATAATAAAATTAAAAAAAAACGCAAAAAGACCAGGGTTAGCCTTATTTTTCACTTCATTAATTGCTAGAAATTTAGCTACTATATGTCATTAGAGAACTATAAATATTTTTTCATTTTATCTTGTTGTTAAAGTTTAAAAAGAAATACCATTGTAAATTACCTACACACCTTTATTTTTATATTAGTTTTTTTTTCCATACACCATAGTTTTGTTGTTTTTATTGATTTTTAAAAGAGTTTATTATAAAAAAAAATATATTTTTATGTATTAAATAAAAAAAAAAAAACAAAAATAAATAAATTTTTATGTTTACAATGCTAATAGTGCTTGTTTTTTTTTGTTGTTGTTGTTTCGTTTACGGAATTCTTTACTCCTTTTTTTATATCCTGTGAGATTTTTCTTCTGTCTGAATATTGAATTGAAATATTAAAAATTGAAACACATAAAACCATTCGCTCTCCAAAAATCACATGTAATCATTTGACATTCACTGAAAACGCTCATCATCAGATAATAACCATTAACTACTTCTTTTTTATTTTATTTTAAACTTAAAATCAAAAGAAAAATATAATTTTGTTTATTTAATCAATTATAAATTTAAATATATATATACACATAAATATAAATAGATAAATAAATGTTAATTAATATTGTTAAAGATTTTTATTTTATTCTTTGTTGTTAATTTAAAGTACTTTTATATAAATATACAAGAGTTCTTTTTTTTTAAATAAATATATAAATATTCATACATATATATTTAAACATTGTTAAATATTTTTTTTTAATTTTTTGTTTGTTTGTTAAAGGTCGAGATTTATAGTGACATGTGTGTATATATGTATACTGTGCAATATATTATAAATAATTTATGTATTTTTAAACTTAAACAAAAAAGAAAAACAATATTCCTTGTGTGACAAAAAAAAATAAATTATTGTTTTTTAATTTTCTTATTAGTTGATTTTTTTGTGTCAATTCTTATTTGAATTGTGTAAATTATTAAAATATACATGATTTAATAGGTGCATTACATACATTGCTGAAAAAAATATTCACTTCACATCAATTGTTAAACATACACACACATACACACACATATGTATACATACTTTCAAACATTTTTAATAAAAATAAAAAGTAAAACAACCAGATTCACTTGAATGAAAAAAAAAAATATTAAAGTGATATCAAAGAAATGAGTATGATTCGCAGGAATTTCGATTTTATTTTTTTTTGTTAAAATTATTTAATTCTTAATTAAAAAAAAAAAACAAAAATAGTTTTAGGGGAAGAAACATTATTAAAGGCCTAAATGTTTACAAAAGGCTTTGGTACGGTATCATTTCATTTTAATAAATTACGTAACTATTGAAACTAAACAGAATTTTCATTTATCAACAAAGGCAAACAATTATAAAATATTTCTTGTTTATATGAGGTTTCCATTACCTACTGACGAGCACTTTTTGGTTTTTAATGGAAATGCCTCATTAATATTATTTCAATTTGGATTGAAATTAATTTACTAACGGGGCACGAATGTGTAACGCAAATTTGTTGTTTGGTGCAATTTTAAGAGTGCTAAGAACAATTTCAGCTATTTACATTATTATTGTTAGTGCTTGTGCCACAAAAATAAAATTCAAGTTGTTCTAAAAAAATCTTGTTCAAATGCACATCTGCTTACAATTGTTCACAGAAATTGGACTTCTCGATTTTGGCATTTTCATTAATGTACTGAAGAAACATTACATTTTAGACTATGCCATATCACATATTGAACCCGAAATTTCTTCAGTATTATGGTGAACGGAGAAGAGTAATAAATAGGTGTAAAGCTGTTGCAAAATCTCAACTAAGTCAATAATAAATGAATGGGAAAAACATTTAAATATTATTAAAGATGTTAAGTATACCATATACAAAGAAAAAAGAAGGACGCGTTTTGTCCTCTTAGGACATCTTCAGGGCACTGACATTAACATACAAAATTAAGTGGACGTGAAGAATTATAAAACAAATAATTTTTTTTTGAGAAGGCAAGATCAATGATGTAATAGCAAAGTTTAAATAATGTATTTTAACAAATCTCAGCCCATTGGCATTTTTATGTATATATGTCGCTTATTGATTCGCGAAATTCTGAAATTCTAGATTTAACCGGAACTTTTCGGCAACATTAGTAAAAGTTTGAAGACCATGTAATTTGTATACTTTAGCTTAAAAAAAATCCTTATGATTGAACAACGTATGTAGTTGCGTGAGCGGGGCAGTACGTTCGAAAAGGTAGTTTAAAAAAAATGTTTACAAGTGTTGCTGAAAAACTCTTAAGCCTTACCGTTAAATTAAATTTCGGGAATTTCGGAACATTTAAAGGGACCTTATGAGAAAATAAAATGAATTTAGTTGCATTTTTAACTCACGACGAAATCAGTGAAGAAGGCCAGGGAGAAAAAAAAACAAACTGTGTGGAAATTATGAAATAAAGAAGTTAAACCAAGGAAATAAGGATGAGTTCACTATCATGAATTACTAAATTGATAGTGTTGGCAGACAACATTATCCATAAAATTCGTTTGGGGAATAAGTTCCTACGAGTTCCTTTCTCGTATGTATAAAGTCTACGTTCAGAATTGTTTTTAGAAAATTGTATTGGCGGAACGAAATAAAGACTTTTATCAATTGATCAATATTTAAGAAGAGATTATATAATCCCATTGATACAATTCTTAATCATTGAGAATATTACAGATTATTTCGAAACGCAGGAGTATTGATTTTTAACGCATATTTGGTCAGTATTTTAATTAAAAAAACAAAACAAGAAATTTTTAAAAGTTGTTTAGTTTTTTTTTTGCATGAAATGTAAAATATGGTCCTTAAAGGCTTCAAGCTCGTGGTTTCTGGATGTACAATTTGGAATTTAAATAACCCTACAGCAAAAAGGTTGAAAATGTTAGGGGTGCATACTCCAAGCGAAGGACATGGCGTGTGGTGAAACTTCCATGGATAAAATTTATATTAACTGTTGCTTCGAGCGCGTGCTGTCATACAAAAATAAAAAACAACATCGGATCCAGCTTTCTTTCAGATTCTATTGCTAAGATCTTACACTTAATTTTCGCTCTGAAAACCTACGACTTGATGGCTTTTTACGTTTTCCAGTAGTTCCGGTTGTTGTTCAGAGGTTTGAAGAAAAAGGACAAGCAAATACCTGAAAATTGTAAAAAGCATAAGAAAAAAAGAGAAAGGTGTAATAACGATTGATATGATTTTATTTGCTTTGATTGATATGATTTGATTCTGTATGCATCATCGGATATAATAAAACAAGGCTTGGAAGACTATTTATGAAGAGTCGTAAACGTTGTTAGCTCGTTGGCTTTGGTGATCTGTTAATTTTCCAAACAAATTTTGATAGATTAACACAGTTTACGACTTTTAACCTGAACATGAATAATCTTCGTAAAATTTTTTTTGTTAAGATTCCTTAACCAACGCGAATCATTCGTTGCCCATGACGAAACAACAAAAAAACGTGTATGTAGTTGTCAATTATTATGGAAATGTGGTTTTAATGTCGTTTCGTCATCGTCGGAGAATGCTTGACGTTGGTTTGGGAAAGCCATTAATCAAAATAAAAAAAATATAGAATCAAAAAAATTTCCAGATTCATTTGCTTTTGACAGATTATCACTATCAACTCATATCAAGGACATGACTGGAAAGTAAGACAAGAAAAAATCTTATAATTTATTATTTTTATAAATTTTTATTATTTTTATAAATTTAGTCATAAGCAATGGATAAATTTTACTTTTTCTTATTTTTTGTGCTAAGTTAAAAAAAAAAAAAACAAATTCACCCCCAAAACATTTCAGCTGATTTACTGAATTCGCGTGCGAAATTCCAAAATTTTGAAATTTGATAAATTTAAATTTTTTAAAAATTATCAATACACTTGGAATTTGCCAAGGCTTGCCAATTATTTCTAATCTTTTGAAAGTGTTTAAGAATTGTATCCAACGTAATATCAAATTTAGTAAAACATTCTACGTTTACTACTTTATAAATGCAAATTAATCAATAAAGATCTTTATACATTCATTGAGGTAAGGTAGATATGTTTTAGCCTTTTTTAGTATGATAAAACCATTTTCAAAATGATTTTTTATCTATTTCTTAAACTAACTAAAATTTTAGCCGATGAAACCGTATTTTTTCCTCTTAAAACAATGTGCTTCATACATAATACTTAGTACTTTGAGTATTTAATAATTTTCGAAATAAAACAAATCTTCCAATTGACTTTCAATAAAAAAAATAAAGCAAACTTTAATATCTATTTATTAAGTTTTCCAATAATATTTTTTTATTAATCTAGAATCTCAACATTGATTTCATTTAACAATCAAATAAATGTCATTACATACATTTGCACTCCATTTCATAGCTCTCTTATCACAACAAAAAAAATTCAAAGTACTGGATCTGTGATATGTAACTAAAAAAAATAAGTAATATATGTATTTAATAAAAAAAATAATAAAACAAGAAAATTTCGAAATTCATAAATATATCGATTTAGCCACACATTTTCACTTGTTGGTCACACAAGGATACAACATAATACATCGTTTTCATTAGAATTTCAGAGGTAATTTAAAAACCTCAATTTTTTTTTTAATTTTCAATAAGATTTATTAAAATAAATATTTTCTTTATTTTTTTGTTTGTTTTTAACTCCTTAATGTTATAACATCAAAATGGAAGTCTATTAATTTTTTTTTTAGAAAAATACTGTTAAAACCATCATAATTATTAATATTAAATATATAGATATCAACAACTATTTAAAATATATTCATGTAGTAGTAAACAAAAAAAAACAAACATGCATACGCAAATACATACATATTTATCTTATAAGCTAAAACGTTATTAGCAATTAAATATAGTAAAAAAGAAAAAGAACATAATATACATTATGTAATATTATATAAAACAAAGTCAGCTACAGTTAGTATGTATATTATAAATATAAAATATATATGTACGAAACAAAAAAAAAACGTTTATCTCTTTGTTCATAACATAATAGTAAGAAATTTTGTTTTTTATGTCTTTAATAAAGAAGTAATAAAGAAAAATCTTAACTGAAATAAATTAAAAACAAAACAATGTTGCATGTTAACATAAAACCAAAACAATAAACAAGCATGTACTTTTTTCAAATAAATCATAAACAAAATAATACTTTGTAGTAAAACAAATTATTTTTTAATAATTTTTGTTTTTTCAAATATTTAACCCAAGTTTAAATTTAAATTAAAAAAAAAATACTTTAGCTACATTACACTTTTTCTAGTACCTTAAACAATCAATCGAGAGATCCTATCTAAATGAAAAAAAAAAAAAAATTACTAAATAAAATTTCAGAACAATAAGCAACCTCTATGAAACTTCAAACAAAACATTTTATTTGTTCGATCGAGTTCCCATTCTCAATTTAGAATGTGAGCATCATAAATATTAATCAACCAACATAAAGTCAAACTAGTTTCAAGATGTAGGTGTTTATAAAATTTTTTAATAATATATTTTTTTTTCAAAAAAAAAAAACTTATTCCGATCTGACGGAAAAAATTTAAAAATAAAAAAAAAACACAAAAATCTACGTAGATCCGTGACATATTAATTTTTTTAACGTAGATTTTAATGTTATTAAAATTCTTTTGTCTCCAATAACACACACCAATAAAATTATATTCATAGGAATTTCTTATACATTTTTATATAGGTTCTCTTGTATTAAGAAAAATAAATATTAAAAAAAAAACAGAACTTGTTACGTCTAATCAATAAAGAAAAAAATCATTAAAGTACCTAACTACAATTTCCATTGACGCAATTAATTAATTATTATTAAAAAAAGCAAAATTAAATTTATAGGCCCTTAGATATAATACAAAAAAAGTGTTTAATATAGTAATAATAATACAATATACAGTTGAACATAAAAACATGATTTAAAATATTAAAGAAACAAAAATAAAAAAAAATTTAAACAGAATAAAAAATTAAATTAAAAAACACTATAATAATTATGTTTCCTCTACTAACATTAGAAAATTGTTTTCAGATAAGTTATAAAAATAAATGTATTTACAATAAAATAAGAAAATTATATTGCATATATATCTATATATATATATACATACATACATGTAGAATTTAAAAAAAAAATAAATAAGACGAACGGGAAAGCAAAACAAAAAAAAACTGAAATACATCCTTTTATTAGACGAATATTGCTGTGCAATAAATAACAAACAACACAAATGGAAAACAAATAATTATTCTTATTTAGAATTAAAAACAAGATAAAATAAAAAAAATTAGATAGAGAAATTGCATGCAAAACGGCATGCCTTTCGCCTCTGAAATGGCGAGAGTGTTTTACATAGATATTTAATATATATTACAAGAACAAAAAACAAAACATATTTACATTCAAGAAAATAACATACATAATATATTCAACACGCAAGAATCAATCAGGGCACAAAAATCCATTCAAACAAAAAAAAGCATAAAAACAGATCCCTTTTTACAAAGAGTGCCCTGATAATTTTTTCCTGGCATATTTTTGCCATATTTTCTTTTAGTTATTATAGAAAATTATTATAATTATTATTATTCATAAATAAAAGTCATAAACCAAAAATTTAAAAAAAAAGTATAACAATACAATTAAATTAAAAGAAGAAAAAAATTGCATGCAACATTATATCGTCATTACATAAGTACCTTTAGAAGAGTAAACTAATTAGTAAAATTTAATTCCACTACATGAGAAAAAAAAACAACCTTAGATTTTACAAAAAGGAGTTCCTTTCAAAGATTTAAAAAAAATCAAAAATTATATACATACATATAAATCTCTCTCCTTATCTTGCATACTTTCCAACTACTAACGGAGATACAATTTTAACAAATTTGCCTAATATCTTACAAAAAAAAAAAAAAAAACAAAACGAAAAAAAAAAATAACTTTAAATTCCAAATTAGACAGGAGTTTCTTAAAAACAAAAAAGGATTAAGGAGATACAAACAAATATTCTTGAATATTTAAAGCAACATACGAACATGCAACAAGACAAAATTTGCTCAAAAAAAAAAAAATTGTAGGTACATGTTTTCCAGTCTTTCATATATTATTACGTATATTACATTGACCTTATTTAATTTTTGAATTTTATTTAAAATAAAATTAATTACACAGTTGAAATTTCGTACACTTCTTTAACAAAAAAAAAAACCAAAAAAATGAATTTTAACGAAAAATAAAAACCATCTTCATGTTAAAAAAAAAAAATATTAAAAATCCTATTCTCACATCACTCAGACTCGTAATTGAAAAAAAAAATATAAAAACAAAAAAAATTAAAAAATAACAACAAAAATCTATTATGATTCGACTGTGATAATAATAAAAAACAAAGAAAAATAAATTTAATTAAACAAAATTATATATATACATATATATATATATACATGCATATATATACAAGTTTAAATTTGAATAGTATTACGAAGAAAAAAAAGATAATAAATTTTAATAAGAGCAGAAATAAGTTTTAAAAAAATAAAAAAAAAAAAATAAAAAAGTAAAATCTTTTAGTAGTGCCTTTAAGTTGTTGTTGTTGTTCACAAAAATTCAATGAAATTGACGGAATAAAGAATGGTCAAGTCTAATAAACTGACATTCTATGTACAAGTGTACACTCAAAAAATACAATATAAAAAGTAAAATCATTATGCCGTCTTGACGATCAGTTTCGAAATGAACGAAATATGCGCATTTTTTTTGAAATTAACTTGTTGTGCTCTTAGGCTAAAAATTAAATTAAACAAAAAACAACTCGAAGTTTTCTTTTCTTAAAAATTCACAGTATATAAGAATAAAACAAAATTTTTAAATACATTGAAGCAAACAAAAAATTTAAGAATAATAAAATTTTGAATCATCAACGAGTGCAAGGACACGTTAAGAAAACAATTGCATTGTAGGAAAAAAAAAAGAACAACAAAACATTTTCTTTCTTTATTATTTGGATAATGCTAGTAAATAAACGCATAAAATTTTTTGGCTTTGTTGTATTTATCTTTTATGTCTTTTTTTATAATTTTGTTTAATGTTTTATTTTTAATAGCAATTATTCTGCTTCATATAATATATAAAAAAAATTAATAATATGAAACAGAAAAACATTTTTATTTAAAGCTGGGAAAGTTTCAAGAGAAACCGATTGAAAGTTTAGTTTAAACAAACAAAAAAATTATTAAAAAATAATAAATGAATTAAACAAGAATACAAAATGGAGAAAATATATTTGTTAAAACTCGTACATATTTTATCGTAATAATAAATAAAATATATAAGTAAAGTGATGTTTTTTTTTCTTTCTTTTGTTATCTCCATGAGAACAGTTGTAAATAAACACAAAGAGGTAAGTTGGTTAAATTTACGGAAACAAATTGGAATACAATTATATATGTACTTAAATACAAAAAAATAATGAAATGATTTTCTGATCCAGGTCCAGGAGATATTAAAACACATCAAATTTAATGAAATGTGTCCCAAAATTAAATCGTAACTTAGTTTATATTTATTCGATACTGGCATTCTGAGACAAGTACAAAGAAGTAATAAACCTTATAAGCTTGGTATTTTATTTTTCTTTGAGAATTGAACCTGGGACCTTTGCAATATAAAATTCAAAATTCCAATGTTAAAACATAATCACCTTGAACCATAGACCAAAGAAACATTTTTCTGTTCGTACCTGATTTTTGCATTTGTATGGATTGATGTAACAAATTGCAATAATAGGGTTTTCAGGAGTAAAAATAAAATATATATAATTAGGATTGGCCACGAGACCGAAACGAAACTAACTCATAAGCATGCGTGATCAGGCCGATGCAAGAACGTATTTCTTGGACCGAGTCTCGGTGTTTTTTCTAGTGAAGAAAATCAGTCCAAAAATTGTCTATTGAAACATAAAATTGAACATTTCAATCTAAGAACTAGATAGCCTCTAGATTACTGTTTCTCGTTTTTGTTACAAAAATAATCGAGACGATTAAGCCCTACGGATAAAAGATTTATTTTATCACGTTGCGATGCCTAATCACAACGTAAAATTTATTACATATTTTCATAAATTGTCTTAGCAATTTTTGTCGCTAATAATTTTTGTTCTCTAATAAGCAAGAGTTTCCAACCGGAAATTATGGCCCCTATTATGACTCGCGAGTCGCGCGAAAAATGTGTCGAATGTGACTTTTTGGCATTACCGTTTGCGACTCGCCTAATAACATTCGCCTCAAATGTCAAAAAATTTGGCGAATTGAAAAGTCATTCTATTATCTTTAGCGAATGTTCGCCTTTATCTGTCAAAATCAGTCGAACTGCAATTCTATGTGACTTTGAAAGGCGAATGTTGCAGCGAGCTTTTGGCAATACCTCGACTAGAGTAATTCGCTAAATCGTTCGACTTAAGACGAACGTTCGACTCGCGAGTCATAATAGGGGCCTATAAATCAAATTTTTTTCACTTGTGAAATTCACATTTTGATCACCATTTTGGATATCAGTTTTTATAAATTGACATGACAAATTAGTTGGTAAACTGAAAATTTTATTTACATAAAAATTCTTCAAGCTGTTTGTCATCGATAAGTGTGAACTTCGAAATTAATCCATTAGAAAGTTTTTTCTGATTCACTTTCCTTTTCGCTGTAATCGACACCTAAATCCCAAATATCAAAAATTATTTATCATAAAATGTTGAAAATTCATTTTCTTATTTTCTATCATAGGAAAATTGTTCGATGTTGTTATATAGTATCGAATTAGTTAGAAGCCAAAAAAGTTTAAAACAAAAAATTTCAAATATTTTCGAAAATTTCGTACACTTGTGGTAGAAAGATTTGAAAAATATTTTTTTTAAATGTATCAGGTAAAGCATTCACAAGTCAGCTTTATAACTATTTTAAGTATAGCTAAAACAAATACATAAAACTACTTATTGACTTACTATGATTAAAATGTTCCACATACGCCACCGTATTAGTTTAACAAACCACTGCCTGTCCCTACCCAAATGCTACATATATGTAATTAAATGAACTAAATAAATAAAACACAACCTATTCTCTAATATTGAGACTTTGTCCAAGTTTATTCTTCTTAAATGCTTAATTATATGTATTAATGGTTTTGAATCCAATCACAATGTCTTTCCATTTTATTTTTTGTTACATGTTATTTTCATTTCGTACATATGTATGTACTTCTTTTTACTGAATTTCTGATCAAGTCTTCTAATGTTGTCAATTTTTTTTATTTTCAAATTCTAGAAGATATAATGCTGCAAAATTATAATAAGTGTATCTGTGTCTAATGATTTATTGGGTTTTATTCATAAATTAGCTCATATTAAAACTCTTTAAGTCTTATTAAAATTAATTTTGCATCAATATATCTTCCTTTACATGTAGGTACTATTTAAAATAAAAATATTAATCCTTTGTTAAAAATGCATTAAAAATAGTATTGTTTTTCAAAAGTTTTTTTTTTTGCCTCAAGCAAACTATTTTGCATATTATAATATTTGTTGAAGTTGCTTTAGCTGAATTTTCGTCTTTTTAAATAAATTTTTTTCTTTTTGTATTAATTTTCTTTAATAAATGCAGTACTATATGCATTTTATTTATTTATTTTATAATTATGATTTAATGACTGAGAGTATTTTGTTTGTTTGTTTTTGTTTTGAACAGGTAAATAGGTTTCATAAACATTTTTATTTTCATTTATGTATTTGTGTTTTGTTATAATTTGTAGAATATCCCTGAATTTCGTTTTTTTTTTTAATTAAGATTATACTTATTAAATAAGTTTAAAATTCTTAAATATTATTACATTCTTTATTTTTATAAATTTGTGACCACAGATATTTATGATTTTTTAAATCTTTTAAGTTTTTGTCCGAAAAGTTTTTTTTTTTATATAAAAAAGGTAAACAAACGTTATTTTAAGCATGATATTTAAAAATTAGTATTTTTGTAGTTTTTAGTGCAATTAAATTAAAAAAGCACAATCAATAGCTGAGTCCTTTTTTTTATTTGTTTGGCAATTCTGGTGGACAATCGGGCTGATTGGATGGATGAGCTGCACGAAATGCTGGGTTGCTTTCCAGTTCTCGATCAATTCGCAAAATAATTGGATACGGACGCAGGTCAACATGGAATCTGTTGTAAAAATCGATATAAATTATATAAATCAATCGTATTAAGGAAAGTAGTTACATACCGTCTGGCATTGAAAACTTGAGGAACTAGGCAGCAATCAGCCATAGAAATTTCATCGCCAACACAGAACTTGCCAGCTGATGTTGAAAGTACTTTTTCAACAGCCCGGAAGCCCCTTGTAATCCAGTGCTGTGCCCATTCTTTTTTCTTTTCTTCTCCAACATGAATTAGGACTATCAGATTCTGCAAGGGCTGAATACCCGATGCAATAATCTCACATATCTCACGAACCTTAGCCCTTTTGTGAACATCTTGTGGCAGAAGGGGTCGTTGGGGTCGTGTCTCTTCAAGATAATGCATCACCGCAAGAGATTCAATCAATGTATGACCATCTGTAAGTGTATTTCGTGTATTTCAATCATATTTCTTGCACAATTTATCACTTACCAATCTGAAGAGCAGGAACTTGTTCCATGGGATTGACTTCACGATACTCATTGCAGTGCTGTTCGCCACCAGATTTGATTAGACTGATTGGCTTTATATCATAGGGTATTTCCTTCAAGTTCAAGGCGATACGAACCCGCCACGAACAGGAACTCCGCCAGTAAGAATAGAGTATCGGCTTCTCGCATGAAATAGAAGACATTTTATTAGTACTCTTTATGTTTACCAAATTCCTTGATTTTAATTTGGAGAATAAAGTAGATGCAGAGCGTATGGCTATGGAAGTCATACTGATTTGATTTTACAAATAACTTGAATAAATTATTTTGATTAAAGTGTTATAGACTTGTTTGGACTATTCGACAGTTGTTTTTTTCGATAATCTATGCAGCAAACCAGTGTAACAGGAAAGTTCATTTGGTTTTTAATGAATATTTTGTTTGACTTTGGTAAAGATGTAGAGTGTTATTAGAATTTGTCCGATTACAGAATATAATGATATGAAATACCTTCGTTGTGTAAACATAATATCAATCTGTCAGGTCGATGCTTTTAAAAGCTCAAAAGATCAAAAGCTTTTTTGAAAGTTCATAAGAAAGTTATACAACAATGGGTTACCATCTGGATAATATTTATAATAAGTTTTAGAACATTTGGTTGGACCTTATTTAATTAATAGTGGTGTATAAATAGTAAAAATTTAAAGGTAAACATCACTAACATTTGCAACAAAGTCTAAGGCCATAAAAAGGGCAACATACATTTTCTCACATCATTTGTGGACATTAAAAAATTAATTTAAAAGTTCAGAAACAGTAATAAGGTCAGCTAAATTTGTACATTTGTGCGCCTTAATTAAAATCGAAGAAATTCACACTGATATCGAAAATTCCAGGGTTCACGCATATGACAATATTTCAATAGAACAATAATACAATGTACGGTTGCACATTGGAACGAAAGGCTGAAAAAGTGAGCATTAGTCTGCAAATGTTATACACTATTTTTTTTTATCAAAATCGTCAAAGGCGTTTTTGAGATAATTCTTTTTTTCTAAACTGTTATATGACAGGGAGCTAAAAAAATCAAATGCTGCAATTCGATGTGGAGATAAAGAGACGTTCAGACTGACAGATAGAATTGCGGTACCCATTTTTTCGTGTTCGCGTTCATTGTAATGTAAGAGGTGAATATTATTTCGATTTCGATTACACGAATCCCAAAATTTATCTATAAGTTTATTAAAGGCAAAAAAAAAACTGATTTATTTAAAAATCGTTAAGATTTTTCCAACTAATGAATTAAAAATAAAAATTGTATCAGAAACTTAACCCACTGTGAACATACTGGCTCGTAGTGCTGCAAATGGGAAACCTGTGGTTACTTGCAAAATGTTATTTGATTGGATTTAAACTAAGTTGCTAGATAAGTTTCAACTCAGTTGCAATTGAGACGATGATATATTATGTATGTAGCTGTCGCACTCTATCATGCCTTTTGGTCCTCATACTGACTTTTAAAGCTTTCAACACCTAACCACAGGATAGTAAGTGAATGTTTTATCTGAGCAAAAATTAACTCATGAACTGTTTATTTAATTTTCATCCGAACTATTTAGGTTATCGGAAAAAAAAAATAATGTAATTGCTGCTGAAATTCTTTTTCCAACCTATCTTAAGCCAGATAACCTAAATATAGGTATCTGACAAATAAAAATTCAAAAAAATATCATAACCTTGAAATTTTTCAAAACTCATTTTTTTTGTGATTTTCTAGTTCAAAAATCTAAAAATGAGTTGGTACGATAAAAAAATATTCATATTTAATATACCAACTTATTCACATACATATGTATATTTTAATTTTAGTAAGAATATTACATTTTCAAAAAAGTTTTCTCCAATCTATGCATATCTTATCTGATTTATGTGAAAGATAAAATTGCAACACTAACCCATGTAGCCTTAAAAAAGTGGATAGGTCTAAAGAATGTATATACATAAATGTTTATTAATGTTTCTTCTCGGTCATTCAACTCTTCAGTAAAAGTTCAAACAAGGATATAAAGGAAAATATTATGTAGGAATGTTGGTAGGTATGTAGTGTAGGTATATAAAGATTCATATAATTTTCGATAAGATAACGGAAAGCCCTCTTCCATGAATTAACTTTTTGCTAAGAATCTATGTATCTATGTATGTATGTTGCTATTTATTTTTATTTAAGAGCAATGGAATGAAAACATTTTGTCAACACTTAATGTAAGGAGATTCTTACAGCCGTTGTAGAGATCTGGGAATTTTTGTTTGAGCTCATAGAATTACACTTGAAACCAACTTATTCGTTTTCCAAGGCCTAAACTAGAGCCTATCGGTTTGTTATAATAGGTACCTTTATGTATATAATACTAATGGGCTTTGCTAATATTGGTACCGCCTTTTTGTGTAGGATATTATTTTTTTCTGGATAGAGCAATTGTTTGCTTAGGGAGGTACAAAAAGACTCCATTATAAAAGCTCTCAAATACAAAATCCCGCTTTTATAATCTCTTAATTATAAGAAATTTACAATACTAATGCCAGGTTGCAATTTTAACATGACATTTATCCGTTGCATCAAAGAGTTTTAGTTCTGAAAGTAATTTTAATCCAAATAAACTTTAAAAGCGTTTGACGAAAATACACCATACCACTGAGTATTAACGCATCCTTTCATTTTCTTATACTTTTTTGACGTTGTGCTAATACTCAGTACGATGGTGTGGAATCAATTTAAAAAAGAAATTTTATTTTCTAAAATTCGAAATTATGTTTCACTTACACTTGCACTTTTTTGAAAAAATGCAAATAAAAAAAATGAATACCTATTTGTTCTTCGATCTTCTGCTATGATCGTAAAGCTAAGTATACACGATTGGAAGATTGTCCAATATTGGCAGATTTTTTGCAAAAAAATTTCACCAATTTTCTATCAATCATGTAAACATCCAATTTTATCTGTCAAAAGTGACAGGAAAAAAATTGGCAGCCAATCGTCTGCCAATTTTCTATCAAAAAATTGGCCGACTTCTTGCAATCATTTGAACTCGTCTGAACACACAATTTTTCTTATTTTCAAATAATTGGATGATTATCGACTAATTGGCCATTGGATGATGTTCTTGCCAACAACATTATCCAATTTTTAATTGGCAGAATATTCAAGATGAATCAAGTCATGCATTTTGCAAGAAAAAGTTATCGTTTTCACCCAAATATCCGAGAGTAGATATTGAAAGATAGAGAAATTAATTTTCAAACTTTAAACTTTGAAAAGAAAACCTTAATTTTGTTGGTTCAAACTGAATTTTTTTTAAAATATACCGTTATTAAGTTTAATTTTTAATTTCAATATTTCATGCTCTTTTCAATTTAAAGTCAAACGTTGAAAACCAGAAGGTTCTATGACTTAAACTTTTAAAGATATAAGCAAAAATCTAAAACTTTTTTATATTTATATGTAGGTACCTACATTATGCATATTTCCATTTGTCAAGAAAATTGTCTTCCAATGAGTCAACCAATTTTTTTTTCTCTAAAGTCTTCCAACCGTATGTAAACAGACAATTTTTTATTGGAAGACAAAAAATTGTCGGCCATTGTCAGCAAATTTTCTACCAATAAATTGTCTAATTTTTGGATAAAATCAACCAACCGTATAAACGGACAATTTTCACTTGATAGAAAATTGGCAATTGTCAGCTCATTGGTTGCTATTGGAAGACTTTTGACATTTCGGCCAATATTGGACGATCTTCCAATCGTGTATACTTAGCTTAAGCATTAAAATAAAATAAAATAAAAAAAAAATAAAATAGAATAAAATAAAATAAAATAAAATAAAATAAAATAAAATAAAATAAAATAAAATAAAATAAAATAAAATGAAATAAAATACAATAAAATAAAATAAAATCATTTTAGTCCTGAAAACATGAAAAACCTTGTTGCCTAAATATTTTTTTAGGGAAAGTGAAACAATAAATCAAAAATTAGACACAAATACCTACAAAAGACATAAACAAAAACAATTGTTATTTCCAAAAACAAAAATATCTACTTAATTAAAGTTTTTTTGTTTTTGTTAAATAACTCCTAACTAAAATTGCAACTTTTGTATTTAGGTATGTACTTGGGTTTATTATTTTTTTGAAAATCTAACATTAAAAAGCGAAAATCAGCTATCAGTTCTGAGGTAGGTATTCTTTTTAGACAAGCTGGATAAGCCCATCAGAACTTACACCTCCATCAAAATGAATGTACCTATATACCTAGGTACATAAATTATAAATATATACTATTGGGTCATTCACCTCAAATCAAGAGTTCAACTTCAACATTATTGTACCTACGTATATAAACAAAACTTACGTTCCTATATTCAGGGAGTTTTGCTACCTATATGTTTATGTAATATACTTTTCATTTCCTTGATTCAAATTATTTAACATCTAAACACATAGATACATTCCCTACCAGAGTGCGTAAGGGTACCTCTATAATAATGTATATAAAGAAGATATAGGGACCTACATACATACATAGATACAAAGGCGAATGAACTTTATACTGATTTCCACAAAATAAATTGAGAGGCTAAATGTAGGAGCGAGGCACGAGGCACCTATTTAGCTCACAGCGAGGGCAATAACCCCAAGAAAATTTTGGAGAAACTCTAAGCAAGGCGTCAAGGACATCATCCTTGTGCACAAAAAAGCACAACACACAAAGTAATAAGGAACGAGAAAAAAAAGAAACGAAATAATAAAAGAAAAAAAACTGCCGGCTTTGGTTGTCATTGCCGTTGGTCATGTCAAAATTCGCGAATATGGCGCATGCGCCAGATGTATTATCCTTGTGAGAATCCCTATTCCTGTTCCATAAACCAACCAACTAGGTATATTGCTATACATACGCAGAGTTTTTTTTGTTAGATTATGAGTGTACTTATTCACACATTAAATTAAAATAAATATCACTGCGTCCCTGTACCTGCTGCTAATGTACAATATAATACTTCAGTTCCAGCTACATGTGGAAAGCTGTGACAAAATGCAGACAACAGACAGACAGACATAAGATGACGCTTTAAAAATAAGATTTGACTTACCTTTGCTATGGCCGATAAGGACATAGCGTTGTGATGATACTTTGAGTAATTAATTTTGAAGCCGTTTATGACCTTTCAGGAGCAAAAATTAAAACCGAAAGTTGTATACCTAGTTTGGGAACACTTTCGAGAGGACAGCTGCAAAATTGGCAAAAACAGTGCCTCACTTCTGCGAAGAATAGGTATATTTAATTAAAGCAAAATCTTTAAAAGAAAGTTATGTGTTTAGTTCGCTTCCGAAAGCCTCACTATCGCGCACTGTAATAAATAACAAGGGACCAAAAACGAACCTTATAAAAAGTAAAAGTAGAAAATGTAAGTTCCGACGCCAAGCGAAAGTCCTCTTGAAGATATATATGATGGGATGGTTGGCAACACACTGAACTATATCCTTACTGGGCAAAGGAATGGTTCCCTATCCAAAAAGAGCCTTTCACTAGTGTGCGCGTGAAGGATATGTTTTCATTTTTGTTTCATTCCAATAAGAGTCTCACACACAATAATAAGCCCAAATTTCCGGGGTGGGTATATTGTGATAGTATGCGTGTAGTGTAAATGACAAGGGGTTGGAAATAAAAAGCTATTTCACTATATCCTTCCAAATGATTGTGTATTCAATTCCCATAGTCCACAACAAAATTAAATTTTTTTTCAGAACCTTTTTTAAGCATGTTCATTGTATACAAATTTGCATAGTACTCTCATGAACACGTTCCAAACGTTGTGTGATGTGGTCGTTTGAGGGCGCACTTGTATATACACAGAAACAGCAACCAAAAAATTAGTAAGTGATGTGATCGCTAGATGGCCGACGTGTGGAACGTGTTCATGAGAGTACTATGCAAATCTATATACAATGAGCATGTTTTGGTTTGGGGTGTACAAGGGTTGAAGTATATGATTTGTGATTTTATAAATTAATGCTTTTTGAACTACTTTAACAGCTTTAAAAGCTGTCAGTTGAAAGGGAGCAAGTATTGCCACTTTGTATTTTGTTGAAAAAGTATAAAAGCTTATTTACTGGGCCCTACCAATAATCAATTGCTTAAAAACATAGTACTATCATTGTGGAAGTCGAATGGGGCGACATCTAAAAAGTTGCGGAGGCTCCGCGAAATTAGGCGCCAGGAAATAAGGCCCCACAAAAAAATGAAATAAGGCAATGAAATATTTTGTAGGTTACGGTTAACCACTTAGTATAATTTTTGAGAGAAAAAAATAAATCTCATCTGCAATATTATCAATCAGAATGCCCGTTAGTAGAACCGTTAGTATTTTGTAAGCCATGAGTCATGGGGATATGCAGGTTATTAGGCTTTTTATTTTTAGTCATAGGTTTCAAAAATAAAACACTCTCTCATTAAACTCGAATTTGTTTTTGGATTAATAAATTTGAATTCATTTTCAGCGAAAAAGGTTTAAGGTTGAGCTTTTCCATTAATTTTTCGTAAAAAACTCAACCATTGAGAGATATTTTTGAAAATATAAAATATATTTTTTTTAATACATCTCAGACCGTAAAAAAATTCTTTCTGAAAAAATGTAGTTACTCACTGAGAAAAACCAATTGAAAACAAAGGTTGACAATTATTTCTAATCTCTAGCTGTAAGGGCATTTAAAAAAAACGCCGTTAGACTAAACGAGATCTCTCGGAGGATCAACTATGTCCGAAAAGAGATGTGACGCCAGCGATATTTTCAAAGTTGTTATCGATAGTTTGTATGGAAACTATTTATTTAAGATGGCTTCGGCTTTTCTTAACCACGAGAGCAAGTGAAGAAAAAAATGACCACGGTGTTGAGAAATTTGCATTTCTAAACCAACAACAACTAATTCACGGGAGTTTTTGAGCCGAGAAGAGATGGGATACAAGCAAAACTTCGCTAATAAATTATTAAGGCAGTGTTATCGAAATTTTAAAGCAAAGAAAGACACTATACAGACAAAATAAAGCAGTGCTTATGTTCTGTAACTTATCACATCGAGAAAATTGGTTGAGAAACGATGAAAAATTTTACGAAATGGTAAAAGTTGAAAATTAAATACTCAATTCTTTACTGGAAAGACTATCGATACTCCCGACAAATGAATTCTTCTGTTAGCCTCGGTCTCCAGTTCGTTCCAGTTTTGTTCCAACAATTATGTTTTATCCTTGAATAGTATTATTTTATTTCTTTCTTTTCGGTGCACTGGTGCACTGTGTTTTTTTTTAAATAAAATTTTATTCAACAGACTATTATCTTACCATATTGTAATATTACAAAATCACTGTATATTTGTTTAAACCTGATTTAGATTCCGAACTGTGTGTGATGCCCCTTTGGTTATTGTGAGTTTCGTAAATGTTACCATAAACAACATGCCGTTTTCCATAAGATACTGCAATTAAATCAATAAAAAAAAGAAAAACAGTTTCATCCTTTTTATTATTATATTTCTCTTTTATTTCCACTTGAAGACTTTTTTTTTACAATATTACATATATAAATTCATGCATATTATAATGAGATAAATTTCCCCCTTCTCTTACTCGTTTTTTTTCTTTTTATAATAAACACCTTGAACCCATTATACACTTTAATAAATGCATAGGTATTGCCTTTCATAAAATGTCTTTTAGTTTTATTATTATTTTGTTTCAATAATATAGATCAATATAAAGTTTCATCTTTTTATCATTTGCAATCAGGTCTTAGTATATCAAAATGGTACTGTCATAAAAAACAATATCCAAATGATATCCAAAAGACCAAGCAATCTAAATTGAACAATTTTACCAGAAACAATCCGACAACACATCCATAATTGTATTGTAAAATTAACTATTATTCTCTTGTTATTAATTTTTTCGGCGGAATCATTTTTGTATTTACATTTACAATGTATATATAAATAGTTTACAATATAACTAATATTAATACTTTCTTCACATTTATATATATAATTTTTTTTTGTTTGTTTTAATTTTAAAATTTCAAGAAAAGACACCTTCATCTCAATAACATTTACATCATCATTCCAGATTGCTAGATGTAGAAAAAGAGAGTTTTATAGTAGATTACATTTTTGTTTTATTTATTAATATTATATTTAATCACAGAAAAACTAAATTTACATATACATTATTTTTTACCTAAAAAGTTTTTATTTTTTTTTGCTTTGAAAAGTATTGTTAAAAGTTAGAAATGGTGTTTTTGTTCTTAAAGGTTTGATTTTTTTGTTTTTAATAAATACTAAGCACCTGAATTTTTCTTTTCTTCTGTGTACATTCTATTGTAGGTATATTTTGCATTAATTTTTTTGTTTGTTTAAACATAATTGTTGTGGTTTTAATTAATACATCGAATAGTAACACATTAGTTGTCTACTTAACAAAAAAAAATATTCATATTGATCCTACACACTTTACAATATTATGAGTACTTTTGGTTTTAATACTAAACAGGGATGTCTTGGGGGTAATAAGGAAAACTAGTTTTATTTTTGAAATTTATATTATGTCAAGAGAAATTTGAAATAAATATTTTATGTGTAAGAAAACAGCCTTGTGAATAAGAACACTCGTTTATTTTTATTTTTAAATTTAAATAAACAGAAACACTTTTTTTCTAAAGTAATTCTATGTACTTATACATATTTTCAACTCATAACAACAGGAAAAAAATGAGAAGAAAGTTAATATAATAAACTAAATAGTTTTCTAAGAGGTTACATTGATTTATAATAATAACTATAAAAAACAATAATTTGTATGTACAAATGTTAAATAGTTTAACGATGAGCATAGGCCTCATTGTATATTTTTGTAAATATTTATTTTTATTTTTGTATTACTATTTTAGCACAACAGTTTGCACTAAAGTCGTAGTAAAAAATCATTGTTTATTTCTTATTTCTGCTTTTGATCATAGTACACCATACAAAGTTAGAGATTTTATTATTTTTATTCAATTATGTATTTTTACACTTGCGATATTTTTCGTTACAGTAGAGATTTTGAATCCATTTTTGTTTTTTTTTTTTTGCTATTACTTATATTTTTATGTTGGAAATTCAGTAGGAATAATTTTATACTATTAATTAACTCGATAGCTTATGCGTTTTGTTTTTTTTTTTAAATTTAATTTTTTGTTTTTTTATTTTACAACCATAGAAAAGTAAATATTATTTACGTTATTTTTATTTTTCATTTGTTTTACTTTAGGTACCTAAATTTTTTTTCTTGAAAAGAGGTTTCATATACATACGTATATTTAAATATGTATATATATATAATTTTTCTTTACATCACGTTTAAGTTCCCTACATATACAATATATAATATATATTTTGCAGAACATGTTCTTAAGATCTAAAAAACTGATATGTCTAAGAGCTATTATCATTCGTTATCAATTTTATTTTGAAAGTAATTTTTTTCATTTTTCATTTTTCGTTTTTGTTTAAAAGATTTACTTTTCTGTTATTTTTTTTTTTGAAAATTATAAAGTTTTGCAAGGATTTTAATGAAAAGAAATTTAAATGCATCACATTTCTTTATTTATTTTTTTTTTTGGAAAATTAGAAATTGGTTAAAAATATTAACAACGCGACGCGATAAGGTTTAGTATATAGTTTTTTTTCTTCTATGTGGAAAGTTGAGCGAGTTTTCAGTGTTAAAGTAATAAGATGTTTATTTTGCCCAGACTTATAATTTAATTATACTTAAAAGTAGTTATTAATAATATATTATTTGCTAAAAAATTTAACATAAATAATCTATAATGACAAAATTTATTACTGTATAGGAACCTTTCCCGTTTGCAAACATAATTTCTCTTTGAACCAAAATATAGAAAATTATCTTGTAGGCTTGTAAAATGATTTTATTTTTCATAAATTACGGACTTACAATTTATTCACTCACCATAAATTTAATAAAAAAAATAAATATAAATACTTAGTTTAAAAAATTAAATTTTACAGGCTTATTTCCTTAACAAACTGTTTGGTTTCAAACTCTAATTAAAATAAATAAATCATTATTTAGGTCGGTATCAACCGAGACTTCTGAAGTCTACTTAAAAAAAATGTCAATCCTTGCTATGCTCATATCCTCATGAAAGGGAAATATTTCTGAGCTAATTAGGGGGGGGATTTTTTTTTTATGAACTGTCGACATTATTAACAAGAAATAGCTTTGCAATTTCATAACATAAATTAAAATACAAACCAAACAGACTCTCGATTACTTAGAAATAAAATTTTAATTTACAAAAATCTACATTATGTCCTTAACCAATTTAATCTCTACATAATAGTGCAGTAAATAGAGTCAATTTAATATGAATCAACGTGTAAACTGAAATTTGGCAGGTACTTTCGGTGTCCGTGACCTGATCTGAAGGAGATCACATTCACAACATTATGTGAAGAATCGATGAGCAGCGATATGGATATGGCGTGATTCGATTCGATTTCGATTCGATTTCGATATCGATTTCGATAGATTTTTAACAACTGAAGGTTAAGTAAATTTTCTACTGAAAACCTACACCTAAGTAAACTCTGGTTTAAATTTTTTGGAGGATTAACTAGCTCAAACACAACTAGGGGTTAACTCAAAGCTGAAAACTGGCTCATAGGCCCAGTTTTCCAGTGGAAGATCTTTGTTTTGAGGTTAAACCCAAGTTCACTTATGTTACAAGTTACTTTAGATCCCACCAAAAATTTGTGTGAAAAAACAGTGTGCGATTCTATAAATATGATTTAATGAAGAAATATAAAGAAATAATTTTATTATTTGTTTACTCTTTATCTTTTATAACTATCACAACATTAATTTAAATTTTTAAATTTTAAAAAGCGTCATGTTTTGGATACACCATCCATCTTGGGGCTTAACTCAGTGACTTGTCAGTGACTAAAATCTCACCCAACATGGAGACGATACCACAAAACATGACTATGGATATGGTGATTTCGAAAGTGTCGCCATTTCAATTATGAAATCGAAAGCGTCAATTCTATAACATCGCACATCGAATCAAATAGATTTTTGACAAGTTGAGGTTAAAGTATCAAACTACAAAAAAAGTCGTTCTGAGTTAACTCTGGTTTAAATTATTTCCAGGAATCATTAACTGAGAGTTAAATTGGTTTTAACTTACTCGTACCGCTGTAAAACAGTTTCTCATTGTGGGATCAAACTCACCAAATATCTTGGGTTAACCCTGAATTAAATGGAAAAAGTATTTAGTTTAGTTTTTTTAGGCCCTTCCGCATTCGCCGGCATAAGGACATAGCTGTCGATCATTTTGTAACTCTCGCTTAACTCACCAATGAAAATATGGGCCTTAATGGCATAAAGTTCCACTTCAATTATTAACAAAAAACCTATTAACGAACATAATATACCAACAACAAAACCGAAATTTTAAATTAAATAAAAAATCCTTAACAATTTATTTCCAAGGACCTGCGTACCATACATTATGTTTGCATTCGGTTTAAGATCCGATTCAAGAAATCACACAAAACTAAATTAAAATACGTGTATTGCTTAGAAGTTGGATTGTCGATTTATACAGTATATCAAATATATATTTATAATAATGTGTGTATATAATAAGTTTTTGTTTTTATATACTCAACACCAGAGGTTGGTGTAACAAAGTAATTTTTAATATTTCTTAGAAATATGCTAGTCAATTTTTTTTGTCTGAAATTGGTTTTTATGTAATGTGTGCGTATAAAAAGGGAAAGAATTTTTTTCATTTTGTTAATTTTTTTTTTAATTTTAAATTTCTTTTCTTTAAAGATTTATACTCATTTTATTTTTGTATTATAATATTTTTGCCAATCTGAGACAAAGAGGCAACTTTGATGATTTTTTTTTATTTAATTTCTTAAATTTAGTTGTTGTATTAGTTTTTTATAATTACATTTTTTTTTCTGAATTGCAAAAAGATTATAAAGAAACAACAAATTAACCAAGCACCTGTTTAGAAAATAAAAACAAAAAAAAAATTATATCTAGCAAAGAAAAATAGTGTAATTAAAGTATCTAGAATTTTTTCGAATTTTGTTGTGTTGAAAATTGTAAATTTTTTTTGTGAATTGTAAAAGGCGCAAGAAAATCTAAATTTAATGTATGACAGAAATGTTTGTGTTCTTAATTAATTTGTTAAAATGCATTAAAGCTCAAAGTGAATCTTTATCTGTAACTTCTTAGTACAGAAACAAAATATAAGAATTCAATAAGAAATTAGCTTAATAATTGTATGCATCATAATTTTAATAAAAAACCAAAAACATAAGAAGACAACAAAAAATAAATAAGTTTGAGATTAAAAAAAAATCTAATTAACTTTTATAAAAACCAAATTATAAATTTCTTAATTCGGTTTTATTCTTATTCTGTTTCTGTTCGAATGAATTAAATCAGATATGGACCAATGCTAATAACTCATCAAATCTGCTGAGTTAACTCTTCATTAACCAAATAGATATTTCTGACACATTCGTTTGAGAAATCGAAGAGCGAGGCGATATCCATTTCAAGTACGATGACTAAAGTGTGATTACTACAGTGTCTTATATCGATTTCAATAGATATTTGACAAGTGAAGGTTGAAGTTAATCCTGCACTAGTGCACAGAAAAAATACTTCTAAGTTAACTCTGGTTTAAAGTATTTGCAGAATGAACTAATTTAAGCCCAGTTTTTTAGAGGGCAGTTAACTTTGAGATAGTTTGTTCTGGAAACAATTTAAGCCAGATACAGAAGTAGATTATTAGTGTGCGACAATCGACCGACGTACTAGAATGTGGAAATCACGTCTTCCCTATCATAACTCAGATGGCGTCACTATCGAAATCACCATTTCTATAACGCCGTAAATCAATTTTCTACGTGAATCTAGGTTAGTTAACTTACCATATTAGGTAAGCTAAATCTGTACCTAAATCGACTGAAAAACTTGTTTTATTAGTTAACTTGGGTTTAACCTGGAATCAAGGTGATATATGAAGGGAACGGGGATTTGAATTTATTCATTACAATCTAGAATGTATTAAGTAGGTATATTTAGTTCGTTACTCCTCTTTTTTTTGGGGATCAAGTTCCTCAGTGGAAAATGTTTTGCAAAATAATTGAAAGCGACATCCGTAAATTTTTTATTTTCATGCTGGATGACACCTTAAGGTGGTTGAATAAAAGTATAAACGTTGAAACTGAATTAATTGACATCATCATTACTATATTTTGTTAGTGTCATTTATGAACAGTGTGGATTACATAAAATCGATGTTTGTGTCAATAAAAGAAATTTTTTTTTCTCTCAAGTAGGAATATTTGACTGTAAGTTACTTCCATTGTCAATTTTCTTAAGTTTCCTGAGCTAGGGATAAATTAATCCCCAAATAATAGATTACAATAAGAACATCCAACTGTCAAAGGTGGCAAAAAAAAACTCGTATAAAGAAAATTCTAATGCATATTTTTTTTTGAGAAGCGTAAAGAGTCAGCTCACCTTGGTCTCTTGGGTGTCGTCAAGATAAAAGCGATTTGGTCTTAGAACTCAAAGAATCAGGGGAAATATTCAAAACAAATTACTTATGCAATTTGCACTTTCTTGATCATTTTACACATGGTTTTGATTTCTTCTTCGTATTTCCTCAATTTTGACAAGTCTTTTTTTTAACGCAGTACAAACAGGTAACACTTTTGTTGTGAAATTTTACGGGCTTAAATATTTTTTTGATTTGTGTTAAATATTCTACCAAAATATAATTTTTGATGAAGAACAAATGTATATAAACTGCATCTTAGATCCCTTAGATCAACTGAAACAAATATCTTTTCAAATTCTGGAATCATTCTGAAAGTGAGTAATTATGAGAAGGAGTGTATTGTGTCTCAAGCTATGCATAATACAGCCTAGCAATAATTTTATTGAAAAAATAAATAAAAATAATAATTTTTAATAATTTTGCGCGTTAGGTTGGTCCATAAAAAAAAACAAGTAAAATAAAAGGAAAGAGCTGAAATAAATCTCCAGGAACCATGCTCGATGGCACTTAGAAGTAGTTAAGGTCATAAACTTACTGACATCATTACATTAAACAAAAAATAATGTAAGCGTTTAGGCGATATTTTCTACTCCATTTTAAATTAAATTATATTAGTGCTTCTCGATTAAACAACAAAAAGAAAAATCAATCAATTCAAAACAAAATGAAATGAAATAAAATAAAAATCAATCTAAATTAAAAATTGCTTTTTATTAACATAATTTGAAATAAATACATAATTGAGTTTAGCTTCTTTAAAGGTACTTAATACAAAATCATCGTACGTATATGTGTTTTTGTTTTTGAAGTTTTTTTTTTATATTTCTAAGAAACATATTTTATTAAAAAGTTTAAACAAATAAATATTAACAATAAAAACTTCATGTTTTATAATCTAATTCAACTAGTTTCTCCTGGCTTATAGGCTAACAAAGACTGATAGAGACAGATGATGATAGGAAGAGATAGTTAGAGATAGAGAGAAAGAGTTAGAGAAGTGAGTTTTTTTTTCTTTTTTAAAGATGTGCACATTATGGGATTAAATAATTTTTTTTGTTTTCAATGAAATGTGGTTGTGGACGCTCTTAAATTTGAGAAGATACAATTAATATTAATTATTACAGGTTTATTCTACGGGTATATGCATAAATATATTTAAATTTTTTGTTTTTATAATAATTATAACAAACACTTAAAACTACAATACAACCATATTACTAAATATATATTTTATATAATTTATTACCTATTAATGAGCAAATGTATGTTTTTAATTATAATTAAAAAAAAAAAAAACATTTTCACTCATTTATATTAGAATTTCAATGTAGAAAAGAAAAACTTAGCTAATAATATATAGAATCAACAGAAAACAAATAAACATTAATTATTAAATAAATTATTTGTTAGTACACGTATTATATATAAGTATTACATATATTTATATGAATAAAACTAATAGTTTTCATGTGCTTGTATAGATGCGTGTAACTTTCTTATGTTTTTTTGTTTTTGTTTTTGTTTAACTTGTAGCTAAATTAATGTCGTTTTTATCTCACTCATTATCACTTTTTTACTAAAAAAACAAAACATTTTATTTGTTTGTTTCTATATTTTTCTTCACAAACAAATTATAATAGATAGAATAGAAATTTAAAAAAAATAAGAGAACAGTTAAATATTTGAAAATTTAATAAACAAAAACAAAGTACATACATATTTATAGAAAAAGAAGTAAAAAAATATTAGGACGTTATATGCTTGCAAAATTTTGCTTTGGTTTTGAAAATTGTAATGCACATTTTGTTGTTTTTCTTAATTCTTTTTTTTTTTTGGTTTTGTTTAAATAATTTTTGAATAATACATTTTTTTCGATTGTCAATTTTATAAATTAAAGTTTATATTATATTATTATTATTATTGTGTTTTTTTTTTAAATTTTTTTTTGCATTATACATATAATAAAGTTAAACTATTATTAAATTTAAATATTAGAAAGTGTCTTGGCTTATGGTGTCTTGATGATGGTTTTACACATTTTGGAGATTTTCTTTGATTTTAATCAATCCATTTAAACACTTGACTCTGGTTTTCCAAATAATTGGAGTATTATAGGTAATTTGATTCAAATTGCTTTTAATTTGGTTTTTAATTTGGCTTTATAATGAATTTGTATTTTGCTGTTGAGTCTGATTTTGTTGTGATTGCTGCTGCTGTTGCTGTTGCTGCTGCTGTGGGAGACTACTCGTATTTGGATCATTTTCCTGAGGACGATGCGACTTCATATGAGCACTTCTGCTTTTGACTTTGTTGAAAACTCTGAAAATATTTTAAATGAGATTAAATATTTATTTTACAAATTAAAAAAAAAAATTTAAATAATTTTTCGGCTCTTAAAATTTGAAATAACATACAATAATTACCTAAGGTATAAAAAGTACATACTTGAATAAGAAATAAACAATATCAAATATCTTTTATATGGGGTGAGTGAAGAATGCATTGTACTAAAATATTTAAGATCAAAAAAAAAAAAATAAAAAATTAAATAAATATTTCAACATGGATTCCTTAGAAGTCTCTCCATTTTACCTCTTGGGCTTATAATAATAGGTCAGGTTTTTCTTACATTGTCAAGAAAAATAATTAAATAAATAAAATAATTAATAAAATAAACTATTTATAATGTACATACGTGCACTAGAAAATATCCGTATACCTGGTTCAAAAGCAATGGCAGTAATTTGAAGAAAATTAAGCAGTAAGAAAATAGTTTTTCAAAAATACGAAACCTCAATTTAAATCAGATAACAATCGGGATGATAAAATAACAAATTGTTAAAACGCAAGTTTAACCCACATTGCTGATCAGCTTTCATCAATATGTCAAATGTCGATACAGCTTAAAACTTAAATAAAACTTTGTCTCGGAAACCCCAATTTTTTTTTAAAGAGGAGTAGCGCCTATGACATAAAATATTAGAAATTAAGAAAGAATAATATACCGAGAGCTGTCAAACAATTGTTTGACCTCATGCATAAATGGGTCAGCATTTGATTGCGGAGATCTCGATGGTCATAAAAACGCTGGTTTTTCACGTTTAACTTTGTAACGGTAATTTCTATTGAAAAGTATCATATGCAAGACTTGTAGATCATGCGATTATCAACAAAAAAAAAACCTCAACATTTTTTTTTCTCCGACTGATCATTTAGAAGATATCACGATAAAAAATATTAATATTTTTATTAATATAAAAAATATTAATATTTTTATTAATATTTTTTTAATATTTTTAATATTAAAACCAAGGTACTACAAAAAATGATGATTAAAACGTAGTTATTTTTAGCGACTAGACCGTCTACGCGAGCAATCGGTAAAATTAAAGAGAGTGAGAGCGCTGTGCAGTGTGAGTCATCGTAGTGAACGCTCAGTCGAAAATTTTGCTGCTGCAATTGCAAGAGTTGCTGATGATCTGAATATATCGATATCTCGGCTTTGACAAAAATTGAACGTCATAACCGATTTTTTTTTGGCCGGTTTGGCTTGTGCGAAATGTGGTTCCAAAAAGACGGGGTAAACAGCCACACAACACGACCAAGAAACAAATCGAACTCAATTTTAAATCAAAAAAAAAATGTTTGCCAATTTTTTTCCGGCAGTTTTTTAAACTTACCAAAAAGATAAAAAGAAAAATTACATTGTAATGCATTTTATGCTTGTTTTCATCAATTTTGCAATTTCAGACTGACGAGAGTTCTTTGGTCTTACCAGTTTAGTTATTAACTTTTGCCTGGCAGCATTTTTTGTTTCAGTTGTATAGTATAGTAAACATGTTTGTATAGGGTTCGGGGTTCCCTAAATGTTCAAAAATAAAAATATTTAAGTGCAAAGCCTTGCTTCGTTAAATGTGCTTTTTTCTTCAACTGTTTCCAAACTTAAAAATAAGAGCAACTATTAAAATTATCAAGCAGGCATAAGTTAATATTTAATCAGATATAAATAAAAATTAGGTCTAAAACGAATATTTTTTTAATAAATAAAAGAAAAGAAAAAAAACTTACATATAATCCAAAAGAACATATACGATATTACAGATGAAACGAAAATTTGAATATGCAGTTGGAAGATATTTTGTATATAACTCATATACAACACACGTACAACATTATTATGGCACTTTTATTTTTTGTTTTGTTTGATATCGCTCTATTTTATAGCGCTTGCGTTTACAACAAACGGTCTAACGGTAATTTGTGATGCTTTTTTTGTATGTAAATATGGACATGTAACATTAACAACAATAAAAAAAGAAAACGATAATATAACATTAACAACATTGACTAGGTAAGAACAAAACTGAGATGTACAATTTAAAGAGAATAATAGTTAAAGATTAGAGTTTTTGTAATTTTTTTTTTAAATTTAATTTATGTAATAACAGGTATAAAGGCGTGCGTTTTGTATCAATGTTTTTATATTTTTTAAATTATTGTTTAGTTGGCTGTGTGTCTGTAAGGACTTATGGGGAGGTCTTACTTGCCGCACACCTTGCAGGGGAAGTCATCTTTAAGATTTGAATGAGACTGCAATTGACCATTGTTGGTTATTATCATGGAATTGTTGTTATTATTAACTTGATTCATATTCCGACCAATACAATGGATTCGAGTGTGCCCATGCAAAGCAGCTTTAGATGTAAAGCTCTAAATTGGGAAAAAAGAAATTTTAAGCTCTTAAAATAATAGGAAAATTAAATTTCTTACAGCTGAGCAATCTGGCATCTCGCAGACATGAGGGCGGTGCTCAGTAACTTGTGAAGAGAACTGTGATTGGGAGGCATCGTCATTTTCAACCTTCAGATGAGTCATCTTGTAGTCCACACATAGCTTTTTCCAGAAGTAGTAGAGTTGTATGCATTCACTAGTGGATTTCGTTATAATCTGAAAAAAAACAAAAAAAAGAAACCGTTTTATTTTCACTTAAAGAGGATTGAACTGAATTGTTAAGGAGAGTTTTCTCTCTTCACAATAAAAAGTAACCGAGCTTTTTTTTAGCGAAAATATCATCTGTGATGAAAAAAAGAGAACTATCAGAGAAATTCTTTAATTCTTTAACACTGTATTGGAGTAAAAAAGTGAGAGGAGCTTTGAGTAAAGCATTCTATTCCGATAACATTTTAAAGAGCTTTTGGCAAGCCAAATTATCGGGATTTTGGAAACAAAAAAAGCTCGTCCACAAACAATTTTAAAAAACTGTTTCAAATAATAAGACAAAATAACAAAAAGCTTACAAGCCCACAATCTGACACAAAACTGTGAAAACAGTCTTCTTTAAAAACCAACTTACTTCTCTTGAGATGCTATAGAAGTCCTTTCCATATTTCTCCAGACCTCTGAGGAACATTTCGACTTCCAGCGATGACCATTTAAGCTGGAAGGGATTCGATTGCGACTTAAGAAGATTCAACACAGCTATTGGTGTATCACCATTGACTTGAAGCAACGCTTTAAGGGCAACTTCTTCCGAATGATAACCAAGTGGAATGGCTGAAGATTTGCTCAGCTCAATGTACCTCGTTAGAATCTTCTCATCTGTTGCCACACTGGGATCCCACATCATTTCCTCACGATCTGTAACCACCGATATTTGCCCACGACCACCACGAACTACCAACAAAGATTGCAGCTCATTTGTCGTTTCTAAAGCCGGAATAGTTGCTTGATATGCTGTACCAATGTTCACTTTCGATTCATCAAGGAAAGCCATTATACTGGCAGCCTCTTCGAATTCATCATCCAAATGCAAGGTATCCTGGGCAAAGGTGGGTGGTTTGGGTAGATTGGAATACAAACCGGTACCCTTTCTGCCGGGATTTAGTATTGGTTGGGGAGTGTAGTGAGTGGTTGATGGTTTTCGTAGTTTCGATTTGTAAAGCTCATATTTACGAGGAATACTAGTTGAATGGGAATTAGTGTCACCACACATGGATCCTTGACGTAATCGCCTCTTCAATATTGAACTTGTCAGAGGAGAAGCAGTTGCAGCTGCCGCTAGAATGTTTTGCTGCGGTTGGTGGTGACTTTGTTGGGCAGGTGCGATCTCATTTGCTGCAAAGAATTGTTGCGTCTTTACTGGAGCCGCCGTGGAAGTGTCTTTGAACGGTGGGGGTGGCAGTTGTGGTGCTGCTGCTAGCTGATTGTCCACACACATCTGGCCTGTCGATATATCTGGCTTGATATCTGTTTCGTTGTCTTGCTTTATTTCTGGCTGCTGAATTGTGAAATGGAACTCAGTGCTTCCATCTTTGGACGTACTTGTAGCCATCAATAGGGGGAAACTTGCATCTGGGTCTGGTTTTTTGGAGAGCAATTGTGCTTGCATCGTTGATGATGCCTGTGGTTGTTCCATGCGTATCATCTGCGTTTGCTGATGATGTGATTGAACACTCAATCTGTGTCCAAAATCCCTGGGTGAAGATGACAATAATGGATCTTCGGAGTTTGGCATCATCTGGGATTGAAGACCTAAGCCTGGCAAGTAGTACAAGTCAATGTCGGTTGAATTTTGCGGGTCACAATTCAGAGATTCATCGGGAAGAACATCACGTAGGACTTCTTTGACTTCCTCGGCCGTACCAATGCCGCTGGTGAAAAACGACTCCGACAACGGAGAAGTGGCATTGCGGGAATCATCGAGGAATCCTTGAGCATCTTCTAAAAAGGCCAGATTTTGCTCAGCAAAGTCTTTAAGATCACAGTTTGCCCCATCACTGGATTCATTTAGCAGGTCTTCCACCTTAACCACGGAGGTGTCAAAAACATCGTTCGAATTATCATCGCCAGACTTGAAGAACTGTCCACTGTCTTCGAGGACACTCTTGAGTTTGAGGATTTTCTGACTTTCAGTGAGGGCATCGTTGGAACAGTCTTTGAAGAAGGTTACCCCGGCATCATCAATGAAGTCAGATGTGGACTTCTCCTGGAAGAAGGAATTCGCTGCATCCGAAAAGTGGTGGGAATCATCAAGGAATGGCGAAGCTTGTGCTACCGTCTCGTGGCTTGCTGGTGGGGTAGGATATGCCAGCGGCGAGGGAAGTGGAGATATTGACTGTTTGATCACAGTGGCTAGTGACTTTGATGCGGTGGTGTGGTTGCCGCCACTAGTGATAGCCTTACATGTGCCATTGTTGTACAGGACAAAATCCTTGGAATGAAGAGTTTGAAAGTCGGGCAATGCATCTTGCAATGGGGAACTAAACACTGTTTGCATGTCCTTGCTATTTCTATTAACAACAAGGTTGGAAGAAGAACTGGTGCTGGTGTCATTGTGGAAGTCAGCAAGTGAATTTATTTCATCTAAGTGATCCGGTTCTTCCGGTTCGTTGAGCAACTGTATCGAATCGACTGTTTGTAGAAGCATGTCAGTCTCCGATACACTATAGACATCACTGTCCTCAAAAAAGGACGCTGCTGAATCTGTGGAATAGGTAAGCGTGTATACGTCACCCGATCCGTTGGGAGCCTGGGATATGGTGAGTGAGACAGGAGTTGTTTCTCCATTTGGAAGTGTTATTGCGAGTGGTGGGTTATTGGATGTGCTGCCCGAGTTGTTGGTGGAAAGTGACAGTTCAGAAGGCAGCATTAGGGTTCCACTGCTAGTGGTGAATATCTGGCTGGAATCAGAATTCGATGTTTTTCTCACTGCCACTTTGGTGCCACGTTTTAGGAGCTCAATTAAGGTTGCATCTTTGTGATCCATGGTAGACGTAGCTTTGGAAGTGTTTGTTGATACAGTTGCCGTTCCTACACTAACATTTGATGGCTTTTGGGTTATTGGTATTGTTTGTTTTTGAATTTGCAGACCCGATGGAAGGACAGCATTACCAATATCTGGTAGACTGTTATTCCGATCAGATGGGGAGCTTCCTGATTGGTGTACTATAGGTGACTTAGGGGTTAAAAAGTTTTCCAGGTCACTTGCTGTTCGTCTAATTGCAGCTGTTATGGGTGGGGCAGGAACTACAAAGGCACCCTGAAATACAAATACTCACTTAAATACCAGAAAAAAAAAACATTTTGAAAGGCTTCATTAAACTTACCTTCAAATCCTTACATCGCTTACTGATAATTTTCTCTTCAATCAAAGCTCTCACCCCTATACTTGCCGTTTGAAGCGGTGGTCCCCCAAGGCCATCTTTTCGATCGCATTTCTTTGTTTCGGCCTCTTTCTTAAAGTAACCACCATGCAAACGCATGTGTCCATTGAGGGCTGGAACGTTCTTAAATTTTCTATGACATAGATTGCACTCTACAGGTTTTTGTTCTATTTTTACAATATTTAAAATTTGTTGATTTATTGCGGCAGCACTTGATAGATTTTGTTGTTGTTGTTGTTGCTGATGGTGTTGCTGCTGATGGGGACCACTTCCGTTAAGTAATTCATTTATGGAGATGGATGTCATTGGTGATGTGGAATTTTCTATAACCGATACTTTTGATTGTGTCTGCTGCAATTGGGTCTGGAAGTAAATTTTTATTTGAAAATTATTAAAAAAGTGTCATAGAAAGTCATGAAAAATTATTTGTGTTGACTAATATTTTTTTTTTTAATTTGTAGGTGCATTGTTTTCTATGTTTTTTTTTTAATTAAAAATTTTTATATTTTTTTTTTATTTGTAGGTGCATTGTTTTCTATGTTTTTTTTTTAATTAAAAATTTACTTGTCTTAATTGTCTTTTTGTAATATTCATGCCAATTTTTATTACTTAACAGATATTTTTTTCTATTCATAAGTATCTAGGACAAATGTAATTTGATCATTCAGAGTTTTCTATGTTTTTTTTTCGACTTCGCTAAATTAGTATAAAATAAATAAAACAGTCTCTCCCAAACTTCTTGTTTTATATTTTACAATAAGTTCATTGTGAATTGTTTTCTATGTTTTTTTAGGTGGTGTTGTACTTAATTCTATCAAGTCAGTGAATTATTGTCATCTTAAGATCACTTAAATGTTTTTGTATTCAAAGGCGAACAGACTTGTTTATTTCTAAACCATTGTGTGTTAAATAATGAATGTGATAATTTTTCGATGTTTTTGGTCACTTTGATAATTTAATAAAAGGTAAACAAAACACATTCTTAAAAATGATCTAAAACTCTTTGAATTGTTTACAGCTGTTTATTGCTCTATAATTTACTAATAATCACTCATTAATTAGTGATGACTATTTCTTCTTGAAACGTTTTCTATGTTTTTTAAAAAGTGTTTTTATATTCATGTCAAAATGATATAGATGAAAACACCCTCTACTCTCTCTCAATTTTGCAGTTTAATGCTTTGTGTATTTTGATGATAGATTCGTATCGAGTTTGAAGACGCAAAAAAAAACATAGAAAATCTAGCAAAGACAAACTAGCTCTTGAAGATTAAAATAAAACCCACCTGCATATTCCATGTCCTTGGTCTCTGCAACTGATGCTGCTGATTACTTTGGACCTGGCTTTGATGGGGTGACGGTGGTTGATTTGTAATTTTCAAATTTGCAGTCGTCGATCCGACTGTTAACTGGGTGGTGCCCTGCTTCGTTTGCTGCATAATTTGGCTAATGAGATCTAGTTGCTGCCGAGTGAGTCCATCACCAGAAACAACTGATTTTATTGAAGCATTTGACGAAGGTGAAGAAGCAGGTGAAGACGTCACTGAATAACATTGTGAAGATGAGCTGGCTTGTGTCGAAGATGACACAACTGACACATTCACAGCGGATGAGGATTGTTTAATTGAGCTGTTACTATTGCTGCCACTACCATCGTCGCCTCCCATAGTTGTATACTGAATACAGTTTGCTCCGTGAGGTGAACTTGCGTCTCCTTTAAAAAAAAGTTCAAAATAAAATTGTTCCTTAAGTTTTTTTTTTTTTTTTTTGAGAAGGAAACTTCTTCAACTTTACCACTGGCAGTTGCTGGTGACAAACTTAGCCCTGTTGGCGGTCCTGTTGACGGCGACAGGGATGATGATTGATTTTGAGGGGTGGTTGCAGCTGCTGCTAGTCCACTATGGTGATTTTCGGTGTGTCGTCTCAATGATCTTGCGTCACAGTAAGATTTGCCACAACCTTCAGCCTTGCATTCGTATGGTTTCTTATTTCTATGAGTCATCATATGACCATTTCTACATATGTACATTAAATAAAATTTTAAAATTAAAAACGTATTTAATTGTGCATTTGTCATGTTCTGCACGTAGTGCATCAATAGATATAAGTATGCATATACTCACAAATGGTCCTGTCTTTTGAACGCTTTTGAACACATCACACAGACATACTTCCTCTCATCGCTATGCGTTAATTTGTGCTTGGCCAAGGCAGATGCATTTCCGAATACTTTACTGCAAACCTGAAAATATACATAGTTGAAAGATAAAATTGATGGATTGGACTGGACGGGTGATGGGCGCGCGAGAACGCTTTCAAATATTGCGCAACGCTTTGTATACGACACACCAACTGATTTGGCACTATTTTTGGCACAGTATTTTTTGTTTGAACTTTTAATAATTTTTTATATTTATCTATTCGAATATTTATACCTCTGCGTCAATTGTAAGTTTTATGGATTTGAACTATGATTATAAATAATGCAGATTAGGGAAGTCGGACGGACGAACCATTTGATGATGTGGACATATTCACATGAACACATTAAAATTTGTTTTGTTTTTTTCTTCTGTTTTTCTAAAATAAAGTAATAAAATTCAAAGCACACACATGGGAGAAAATGTACATACTTAATAGTTGTTTGATTAAAATTCTTGTAAACAGTCGACAAAGTCATTAAATTTTGTAAGACAACAAAGTACTGTTGCGGAATTAATGGACATTCATAAATACTCCCCCAAACATTAAATAAAATGATTTATAATAGTTGGCGAAAATGTTGATCTAGCAAAGGACAATTAAATGAAATGAGAAAAATAAAAATTTGTTTATGAACATTTGGTGTACATAATTTTTTTTTTTTTTGAAACAGTTTTGCACGTTTTTTGAATAAATGGTTTAAACAAAAACCTTAAGACGCCAGCAATTGATTTGCTTGGATTCATAATAGATGTTAATGTTTACTATATATCTCAATCTAAACACAAGTGAAAAGATTAAAACCACTAGAAATATGAACAAAATGTACCTCTGTGTCGTTTTTATGAGAATGTTAAATAGTGTAAACAGACCACAACAGGATGTCAAATAAAAGTGACCGAAAGAGATTTCATCGAGATTTAATCGAAATCTCGAATTTCGAAATTCCAAAACCGTATGGGGAAACGTAGAGACTTGGACCCTAATCACCAAAACCAGAGACTTCGGTTCGGTGTCAACGCCGTAAAAATCTTGCATTTGGAGAGTTGGGACGAAATAACACACATCTGAGATTTCGTTTCGGTGTGAACGCCTGCCGTACATATATTTGTCATCTTCTTCTTCTTTTTCTTCTTCTACTACTTTAACTGACGCAACAGGCGTTTTGAGGCCATCTAAATGCAGGTATCATTCCATTTGTTTGATTTTAAAATCAATCAAAACAAAATGCAAATCTCTTGAAGAATCCGAATATTTTTCAATTCTTATATTATGGATTGAATTTATTGTTGATGTATCCGAAACAAAAGAGCACTGGTCGCCAGACAGCCGCATTAATTTTTTCAGACAGCCATCCAATACTTTCTAAACTAGCTTCATGGTGGGTGACATCTTGACTGAACGATAGCTGTAGCAATTTCGTTTATCACCCTCTCCTTGTTAGATTGGTAGAACGTAACTTTCGCTCCAATGATTGGGCATTTGGTCATTTCAAATACATTAGGAGATGAAAATCATGAGCCCGATGTATTCCAGAATTTAGAGAGTATCTCGTGTGGCATAATCGCTTTTCCTGGTTTGAACTGTCATGTCGGCAACTTCTTCGCTGTTTGGTACAACTAGTGGGTAGCATAGCTTCGGAAACTGTTCATTTAACAGTCCTTCACAATACTGTTGATTTCTGGGAAGAATTTTGATAAGTTCCGAGTAAATTTAAAGAGTAAAATTTTCTTTTGAGTTCAGAGTTCAATGACATATAACTTTCAAAATGAAAAATTATTTGATGTTATTGGACAAAATATAGCAATGGAAGAATTAAGGTCAAATAAGAACAATTTTCTAAAACATTGGAGGATATTTCGAGCACAGATTTTTTAAAGGAGGACATGTACCACTACGTTTGGCATTCCTATATCTAATGGCCAGTAGCTTATTTATAAATATATGGTTACTAACAAAAAAAAAAAAAAAAATAATTACCTGACATTGTTGAGGTCCATGTCGTGTGGGGGATGATGTTTTGGGTCTTTGTTTCTTTACAATCGGTGGATTAGATCCAGGAACTGATACATTTGATATACTCTCATTACTGCTACTACTACAACTGCTATTACTGGTTGTACTACAATTACTGCTACTGCCACTGCTTCCACTACTACTACCGGTAATGCTGATTATTTGTCCACTAATCGGACTGTTCAGCGATATATTACTGCTACAGCTAATAAGGCTGTTATTATTGAAGGTCTTACTGTTGTTGTTGATGTTGCTGCTATTGCTCTTGCCACCATTGTTATTGTTATTATTGTTGTTGGTTGGGTTGCTGCTGATTGCTGAACTGATATCATTGAGTTTGCTACCATCCACATTATCCAAAGTAATGGCACTAATCATTGTGTTATTACTATTTGAGTTATTATTAAGGGCTGCAAAATACACAAAGGTTTATTAATGTGTTGCCATATTCAATTATTCGTATTTCATTCAAACAACAAAATAAATTTCATATGTTGATAAATACATACATGCCGTTTGTAGCGAACCTAGAACATCGGCTAGCATGTCCGGATCGGGATAACCAATTGTGAGGGCATTGTCTAGAGATGAATAACCATCGACTGATGAGGAATCTGACGAATGAATAGCTTCTCTTAATTGCAATGTAACTGAACCTTCTGCACCCATAGAGGCACTACACATCAAAACTCTGGGTGGCGAGAGTCCAGCCAATGGCAAATGAAGGCCACTTTGAACCTACAAAATAAAAAAAAAAAACACATTGTATATACTATATGTATGTACTAGAGATTGTAATTTAATTAAATTTTACATGTAAGATAGTTTGTAGTTTTATAAAATAAATAAAAAAAATATTTTTCTGAAAATAAAATCTAATTTTGTTTATTTTTTTTTTCGAACAGGGGTATGTGGTGCAAGCAAGACAAAAAAAAAGCAATTCTATAGTAACATGGATGTTTTGCATTAATTAAAATGAAATTTCATTAGCGTTGAAACATGTGTGCATCGAGCATAATCTCGAAGCAAACACACATATCCGAGATTCGGGGCACCCTTCAACTGAGTCTTGTTGCGTCCATCAGAGATAGAAAAGAACATGAAACTAATAAAAGAGTTTTCGTATTTTGTAAGTAAATAACAGAAAAAAATTTAAAAAAATTTCGAATGAAATTTTGATAACTGCAGTAGTTATGTGTATTGAGTGTTGCAACAGAAAACAAATAAGGGGATGGATGTTAATCCAATCCCCCTTTTTTGTTGGTTTCAAAATATTCGAAATTGTTTGTAAGCACTTGTTATCATTTCTAATAAGACAAATATTTGAAATAGTGATTGGGGACTATTGTTATAAAAGGATTGCTATTGCATTTCAATTATGGTTATATACTAAATTTACCCTTCTATATCAATATTTTCAATATTTTTGTTGTAGCTCGAAAACTGATCTGAATCTCATAGTTTAACTTAAGAGACTTTTTGTAGCGGATTATATTTTCTATCAAAATAGATTTTTGAAGAAATTGTATAAATAATAAAAATTTAAAATCATATACATAAAGACTTATGTAATTTTTTGGAACAAAGATACACAAGTGTTAGACATATTTTAATTGAAAGAAGTAAGGGTTTAATCCATAATTATGAAGTGGTTATAGTAAAGTTTTTTTTTGGACTGCCACAAAATGAAATTTTGAAAAAAACTTGACTGAAGTCCCGTCTCGTTCTCGTATTTTAAAATCTTTGTGTTAATGAGTTTAGAATTAAAAACACCATTATTAACAGTACCTGACACTTTTTTTATTTTTTTGTTTATAGGTATTTCAAAGTACTTTCGATCTAGTCCTGCATTTTTTCCTCAACATAAGCTTTAAATACTTCAAAATTACACATTTTTAAAGACCTCATAGTCCATTAAGAATGTCGTTTTAAGTCAAGGTAACAAAGAAAACAAAAAAAAACTATGGTGCATTTTTCAATAATTTAATTTAACAAGAAATTTAATTGAAACTCTTATAAGCTAGACTGGTTTAATATTGATTAAAAATCTTATCACAAAATGATTTCATTATCATAAATGATTCACGATAGAAAATCCCACCAAGAAGAGCAAAATTCTCAGAAAATCCTGCTATTTCATAGCTGTAAATTGAAACAAATGATGCGATTATTTTTGGTTTGAATACGTTTAGCGCTTTCTCGGAATCTTACAATTTAAAACATTAATCATTTTTAAACTGATGCTTAAAGTAAGTGGCCTCCCTTAAACCATCAACCACAATGATTTTACAAATATTTTAAATCTTTAAATTCTTAAATTAAAACTAAAACAAAAATATAAAATATAAAATAAATATATGTACGTAAAGAGTTTGTGTTGTGTTGTGTAAAGTGTAAAGTGTATATTTATGTAGGCCACTACCGGCTATCCTTTGGCTACAAACATGAATCATGTGCAATGTCCCTGCCAGACAAAAACACGAAACAAAAAAAAAAAAAAGAACTACAAACAAATACTTTACAATGGCGGCGGCGGAACTAGAGAATGTTGGCAGTTTGCGAGATGAAAAATTGAAAGTTATGTCTCTCGGTATTTTTTGTTGTTGTTCATTTCTTTTCACTGATTTCGAATTTGAATTTGAATGCATGCCGAGATATAGTTTTAGTTCATTTCTCAATTTTTTTTTTTTTTTTAAATTTTTCATTTTGTTTGTTAAATCACATACATAACCTATATAAATATGCATATGTCACAGTCCAATAGCATTGAGAACGTTATATTCACTTAATTCAATACAAAATGTGGCGTTAATACTATACGAGTACCTATTATACCACTGTGAGCATAAAGAAAACGCAAATTTTGCAAATTTGACATGGCATCGTGAGCTGAAAACTGACTGACTTTGGATGTTTTTGCCAAAATTTAAATTGGCTTTAAGATTTTTTTCTTCTTTTCGTTTATACACAAAAGTAACAGGGAGGAATTTTGTTGGCAGTGGTTGGTTGGATCTGTATTTTCTTTATGCCTTAGGTATACGTTTAATATTCGTATGTAATAGGTATATATACAGCTGCAGCAGTGATAAGCTCCTTGTATTTTCTTTTATTTTGTTGTTTTGTGTATATACATACTTACCTCAGAGGCAGGAAGTCAGATTTCGACATGACATGGCTGTTTGAATAATGGATACAATTTGAATTTTATCAAATATCTTATTGTTTTGCGTAGGATTTTCGGAAAAAAAAATAAATAAATAACAGGAAGCTGCAGGGATCGATTTAGTTTTTATTAAATTTGCTGAATCAAGGAATTAAAAAGTTTTATCACAGCATATACATATATATACATGTCCTACTTATAAATATATGTAAATCAAATGTTTTTGGAAAGTTTGAGCACTCTATCTAACTACCTACTAACTAATAGATATAATTAAAAAATCTTGAACGTTTTAGCTCTTAAGTTTAACATAAACCGGGGCCCTTAAGATGACGGAAATCGTCTTGAATTTTTGCAATTTTTCTGTTAATCGATATTTCATGTTTATAGCATATGTGAAAAATGGCCAGTTGTCATTTTTACGTGGGTAGTTTTTTTTTTTCAAAAATAGCTGAGGAGAAAATGGAAACGAGGAACTCCTCTATAGCCGACTCTGAATGCCAAAATCCTGATTCTTATAATCCAAATAGCGAAATCTTTAATTTTAAAGTTTGAAAATTTAGATTAATGAAATCTTAAAAAACCAACATTTTTGAAATCAAATACAAATAGGAAACTATAGTTTTTAAAGTCGATCATTAAAACTAGATGATTGTAGACTTTTTACTTTTTAAAATTAAGAAGAATAAAAGAAGAAATTGTCATAAGATCTTTTGTCAGTTATTGCAAAATAGTGTGACAGTTTATAATAATAAAATTAGTCTGTTGACTTTCCGAGATGACTTTTGACTTTTCTCGTCTCGGCTCGTGGCCAGCTCTAAGAAAATCGTACTGTACTAATTACCATAAGTAGTTCTTACATAATAAAAGCAACCCAAATGATATTACTATTATCAAACTTAGACCAGCACATAACACGGATACTGTCGAACATTTGTTTGTATGTCAGGTCTGATCAAAACTCTAAGTGGTTCCTTAGTGATATTTTTGATCCAAATAATTGTTTTTCCAATTCCAAACTATACGTTCATATGTACAATCCACCTGGTGCTATGTGTATTTCCTAACCAGCTAACAATTATTTCACCATAAACTAATAGCCTCGTTCAAGGTCATTCCATAGCAACTTAAAAAAAAAAAAACTGTCATTTAGTGACAATTTAATTTTTTAAAAATAAAATTCTGAACAAATTTTATTCATCCTCTTCCCGATAAAAATACAGATCATATCATAAACTTCTCTACAATAAACTTGTCCTATTAAGATAGTATACAAAATAAAATACTGATGCTATATAGGCATCAATAGGGGCTAAGAGTGTTTTCATGATGAATAATGCTAGAAAATAAAATACATTTTCAACGACGACCGATGCGACCGACGCGATGACGGACGAACGTGACGGACACACACGAAAGCGGAGGCGTCACAATGCAAAGTAGCGGAACCGCCGACATTTTGTATTTAAGTGATTTCACAAAAAAAAGAACATCTATCTTTTCAATGTTTTCAGTTTTTCAAATTTTCTATAAAAACACCAATAAAAAAAAACGTGCCTAAACTATAGAATATACGCACGAATAAAAAAAAGTTTATTTTCTTTTTATTCTTAATGTTAATGAAAATATTTTAGGTTCATAAAAAACATGCGTGGGGGGTGCGCCACTCAGTAAAAGGCAGAACACGACCACAAACCAGAAAAAAAAAAAATAATATAGGTATATGAAAACCAATTCAATTTAGTTAATTATAAACTCAATTATAATTTTTACAATGCTATTAGATGATCAATGATATTTATAGCTGGTGTAGAATATTTTTCAATAATTTATTAGATAGGTGTAGGTAAAAAAAAGTTTATTTTTATAGAAAAATAGTTTGTTGAATTATTTAAGGCATTTAATTGAAATATTATTTCCGTCGCTGTTTTTGTATATTATGGTATTAAACAGAGGCTTTTATGTTGTTTTTATATCTACTGCATAGGAGGAATGATTTATAATGTATGGATAATTTGCAGGGCTGGACTTATTGTGAAAACGTAGCTTCATGGTAAAAATGTATGGTTTCACTACAAAAACTTTATGTCAATTTTATTTGATTTTCATGGATTGGCATTTTTAAGTCTGGCCACCAGTCTCGATTGAGTCTTGATATCTTCTCAAAAAAACGAGACTTACTTTTGAACATCCAAGGCAAGACCGAGACTAAAGTCAACATTTTGGATCGAGATGTACCGAGACTCTCGGTCGTGTTTGCATTAAAGAAAATCATTCAAAATTCTGTGTTGTCTCTTAGCTAGCCGTCCTTTTTTTATTGGTGGATTTAAGGTAATCTTGTCACTGAGTCAAAACTTGACTGAGTCAAAATATGTGTAGTCAGTCTAGCGCATTATCATTTCCTTCAAATACCAACAGTTTTCACTCTATGAATTAGCTACTGAAAAAAAACATCGCTGCAAAGTAGGTATTGACTTTTAGTGAATACAGATACATAATGACTACAAAATCCATTTTAAGTCAGAAAGCCATTGAAATAAAAACTGTGTTCACACTTATTTATGAAGTAGTCAACGTGCGCTGAGTACAAACAAGGACAACAAATCCTATGTTGAATTTCATTGAATAATGACGATATGTAAAGGATACAAGAACTATTTAAAAATGCACAGGTCATTTCAAAAAGCAGAATTCATCAAATCAAGTTTACACTGAGTACAAGAAATTTGGATTGAGTTTATATTGACCGGTTTTAAATGCAGACTATTTTGTGTACTTAACACATTTTACTGAAATCATCGCAGACACATATAATTAAATGATACCTCAACATTATTGAGCGACTTCTAAAGCACTGTTGGTATTTATGTTGTGGGCATGTAATGATTACAACATTTTGATATCTATGAGATGATTAAATTCATTTATGTGCTGAGTTCATATATTATACTCGTATATGTATATATTTTAATGGAAACAATATTGTTCTAGTTTCCCGGAGGTTTGCTCTTAAGTTTAATTTTTGTCTGCAACAGAGATTCCTTAATTTGTTCTTCAAACGTGTCAGAATTCTAGGTTCCCTGAATCATACTACCGAATTTGAGATAAATTGGCGCCCTTATATCCTTCAGAACTTATAATTAGTACGACACTGGTGAATTGGTGGTATGGTAGTGTCAGCAGCAGCGGCTATAAAGTGAAGATAGTCTATTTAATCCAGTTCCACTTTGTAGTTGTCAAGAGCACGTGGATTTATTTGTTTGCACCTCGCTGCTTTTGTGGAGTAGGTAGATATTTTGTTGGGTGGGTTGTGTCCTCGAGAGAATGGACGACTAATTGCTTTTGTTATAACTTTTTGCTTACACGTAAATATAGCCACTTTAGTTAGACATAATAAACATATGTACATATACTCGTACATATATAAATTTTTGATTAACACAAACTTTAGGAAAATCTATAAAACTTGGAACAATAAAAAAAAAATAATAACAATAAAAAACAACAAAAAGGGAAATTAATTTTCAATTTCAAACATTCCATTTAAAAAACAATTTTCGAAAACAGAGACACAATACAAAATTGCCAATATAATTGCATATATAAAAGCTAAAAGGGTTAAACTGAAACAAAAGGATGTATGTATGATGATAGGAACACATATATCATTCAAATTGAACAGAGAACTTTTAAGTTGTTTTTTTTTTTTATTTTTATGGAACATCAAAACACAGATAAAAATATATTGTATCCATACCTTTTTTAAAAGGGTATTGATTTCCAAATGTGTGAGGATTCTGCGCGATTTGAAGTTAACTTTTATTTTTTTTTTTTTATTTCTGAATTGATTTTTAGAGTTTGATGCTTATTACTTTATTTTTGCATGATGCTATCATGTTTAACCCATCAGTGTCGAAGTCTTTGCTGACGACTTTCAGTCAGTTTAGACACTGAAAAAATGCAAAAAACAAAATATATATTTTTTAAGGACAATAAATATATGCATTAGTTTCAAAGCAAAAAGTTGTTATTATTTTTTAGTGAAATGGCTTTGAATTGAAATGTTAGAATGGAGTGATTATGTTTTACAAAAAGTTTTTTTTGTTCGAGTTTTTTTCGAAATTTCAAATTAATAGAAATTTATATTGTTTAAAAATAATTAACATATATTTTATTTCATAAGTTACAGGTAAACTTACTACCCCCATTGCAACAAACTACTGTGGAATATTATTGAGTATGAGAATCAATAAGTGATTTTTTTTTGTAAATGGCCAAAGGGTTAAGACTGAAATGAAAATGATTGGCAAAATATTGGGAAACAGTAAATATTTAACATTATTTACACATCGTTTATAGTTTAAATGATTTTTTTTTATGTACCCTTATTATCCTTTCGGTTGTTTTATCCTTCCATTAGCTATCGATATTTATAAACGCCAAGTTCAATTTACAATTTAATTCAGTCTATTAATGTAAATTGAACTTGACGTTTATAAATATCGATAGCTAATGGAAGGATAAAACAACCGAAACGTCAACAAATCCAGTCGTCAATATTCTTTAATTTTTTCGATCGCCACTCAATAGAAAGTGTTTTAAAAACTTTACATTGTACTTCATATTAATTTACTGTTTTAATGATAAAATTTTTTCTAATGCGAGTTTTTTGTTTGTGCGATTTTAATTTTCGAGATTTTGATTGGTAGATTTTTAAGAATGAGATTCATAGGGAAGATTAGTTAAAGCGAGACTTGAAATATGAAAAGCAGGACTATTAATTTACGAGATTTTGTTTCAATAAAAGTTTTATGAGACATCGATTAGAGTGTGTGTGATGAGTGTGATTATATTATAATGATTTCGCCATCTAACGTTTTTTTTCAACTAGTGCTTATTTCGTGAATGGTAACACTTAGCTCATATGTCTGATTTGACAGATAATTACTTGTATCCTTTCGCTGAACGAATATGGTTGTGTATACGCTTGAACAACGCTGGGAAATATTGCGATATTACTTTGAAAATATTGGTAATGTTATACAGAATGTGTGCGGAAATTGAGTACGGATTTTGGAAGAAGAGAAGCACCGTCAGCTCCGTATGTTCCTTATCTTGTCAAAAAAGTGAAAGAAACTGGCATCGTCATCGATAAACCAAAGCGTGGAAAGCCAAAAACAGTGCGTAAACCCGAGAATATTGCTGCGTGTGCGTGAAGCGCCATCAACATCAATTCACCGTCGTTCTCAACAATTGAACATTTCGGAGACACCATTGAGACGAATTTTGCATAAAGACCTTGGTATGACGCCATACAAAGTCCAATTGGTTCTCGAGTTGAAGCCAACTGACCATCCAATGGCCTACGATCAAATTTTTGTTCACAAAAAATGAAGAGGATGATATTGGCAATATTTGGTTTCAACAGGACGGCGCTACGTGCCACACAGGTACACTCGATAATTTGCGCCCTTTCTTTGAATATCGCAGTATCAGCCGCAGAGCTGATGTCGTTTGGCCACCTTGGAGCTGCGATTTGACACCGTTGAACTATTATTTGTGTGGTGCCGTAAAAGATAAGTCTTACGCCGACAAGCTAGAGACAATTGACGCTTTAAAGGTGAAGCCATTGGTATAATACAGCTGCACACAATCGATAATGTGCTTAAAAATTGGACCGATCGTGTAGGCTAGTGCATGGCCAGCCGAAGCAGCCATTTGGATGTAATTATTGTTGTACTTTCAAATAAAAAAAGAAATTTGAGAAAATATTCAGTAGTTTTCTGATAGCATTTTCAAAAAAAAAGAAGTTATTTGGTGAACGCTTTACAATAAGCACAAAGAGACAAAGTTTTTACACCTGTTGTATTAGTTCTATTGGTGTTCATATACATTTAAAATAATCTTTGTTGTTTTCTAGAAACATAATTATTCCGTACATGCATTCTTGATTTAAAAATATTATAATTTTGTGCGTTGCAAGAAGTCTGTAAAGTTGGCAGAACATTTTTAATATAAACATGAATTTTCAAATATTTTTGTGTATCTGCATTTTTCTTCCCGATTTTGTTGTTCATCAAAAAGTCAGTGTTAACTCTTACACTCTTAATTTTGCTGTGAAGTAAACAATAAATGCCTTTCCTCAGTAATTGCTAAAACTAAGAACATAAAATATAGGATAGATATAGTGTAAAGTTTACATGGTACATACCATTTTCTTAGCAGCTGATGGTTAGCTAGAATCTTAAAACATGGCTTCAAATTTGCAGTTTTAAATCATATTTTGGATATTTAAAACATAAAAATAAAAATCACACTTCATCATAAACTTCATCATGAATTTAACGCTAAATGACTGTTTTCGCATCAACCAATATTTCCTGGAACTTCAAATTTGCTAAAAACTTTTAAGATCTTTGATTTAGCGGTGGCTAAGAAAAGGGCAGTTCACTTACTTTTTGATGAACTGCAAAATCGAGAAATGTCAAAAAAAAATTAATTGTAAAAACTGCAAGTTCCTGTTCTTTGGTGTAAGCATTTAGTTATTTGCTTTTTCGAAGAAGATGCAAGATATGATTAAATTATCAAAAATAATTAAGTACATAAACATATTTTAGACAAGTTTAGATTATTGTTGGTAAATCCAAAAACCTCAAAAATCAAAAGTTAAGATTCAATATGAACAATTACTAAATTCTACGAAGTTATGACCTGCAGCATATTGCCATAATAACTGGGACCTTCTGTATACATGGCAAACATAATCTTTTATTGAAAAAAAAAACTGTCACCCGTATGAAAAATCGAACTTTCATTCACATAACGATGAGAACATGAAAAAAGCAGGTGATGAAATTCTGAATGTCGTCGGTCAATCAGTCTGTTGGTATGCCGCACCGTCTCTACATCGCTGCGTACAACCTAAGGAAGACATTTTCTAAAATCCTCATTTAAAGGTTCTTAGGTTATTCGCAAGAAAAAAATATTATTGTATCCACTGTATTTTATTTCATTTAAGGTCAATTAACCCCCATCACATACGATGTTGGTATTGTTTTGACCTTATTTGCACGTCCTTGTTTTTCGTCGAATTTTGTTTGCGAATTTGTTTTAAAATGCAAGTTTAGAATACTTCATGCTGACATTAGGACCAAGGCTACTTCTGCCATGGCATGTAGTTTGAACAGATACAATGATGTTTATTTAAATATAATTTGGAGCGCTCTATAAAACATCACTTTGAACAAATCGTTCACCTGGCTCTTAGTCTAGACTGCTTGTCTATGTGAATTTGCGTATTTTCTTTTATAGAATCAGCAGCAAAGATCATTCTCTAATTTTCTTATTTTTTTTTTATTCGGCCAACGAGGAGGCTGTAGGTACCTACAGAATTATGGAAATTTTGCTTTCTGTTAACGATTCATTGAACATTAAACAAGATCCGTTTAGTTGAAATTTCATTAGCAATTGTGTATCAAATGAAATCCATTAAAAGTTAATTTTAAATGCTCCAACAGGTGCAGAAATAAATTAAAAACAAAATATAAAGCTGGCCGATTTGCCCTGTAAATGAAAGGTGAACATCAAAATATTTTAAAAATTGAAAAAAAACAAGAAATTATTTTTCTTTTTTCGTTTTAATTTATTGAAGAATTAAAAGTGAGTTTCATTTTGCATAAAGTGATAAAGTGCTAATGAATTTAAAAAGAAAAAAAAAACTATATATTTCCGTGGTTAACATCGAGGGTGGGCGTTTGCGTGTTTTCTACTAGATTGTTTTTCTATACTTTGCTCCAGTTTGTCATGTTTTTTTTTTTTCTGTTATTTAGTAAGAATTTTCTATTCTCTAGGTCTCCATCTGTCTGACACATCAATCAAATGTCATTTTGTTATTTTTCTGTATGTTTTTTTTTTGTTTTTGGAAGATCGCCTGTACCTACTTAAAAACTAAAAATTCTAAAATTACTTTTAACTTCTGACGCACTATTATATTCGTAATCCGTAGTGTATACGAATGTATACGAATGCGGTTTGTGTGGCTGTGGATGGAACCAAAACAGAAGCTACATATATTTGCGGCAACTTCATTCCATCAAGCGTGCGATATTTGGAACGAACAAGTACGGAATTAGATCGCAATTGCTGCTTCCGAGTTCAAAATTATTGTGTTTTTGTTGGGTTTTTGTGCCCCAAAAGCTCTTTGTCAATAGTTCTGTTTTTAATTATAACTGATTTTGTCGCGTCTGATATGCTTGGCAGAGATACAAATTATTTCGTTTTGTTGAATATTTAATTTGAAACATTTGTTGATCATTGGACCGTAATTATTGTGAAGGTATGTACTGTACGATGCATATGTTTTTATAACCACAAAGCATATTATGTGTCTTGAGCATAAAATATACAACGAACGTTTGATATTTCAAAGGGTTAATCTTTCCAGCCTTTCGGAAGTTACATATCATCCTAGGATTCGGTGTTCAAGGTCTAGTAAATACATATGTGGCATAAACATCGTTGAGAGAGATATTAACTTATTCCTGCTTAAAATGGGAAGCCATTTTGTGGATCGAATTCAAACCTACTCCTCTATGTGGAAGTGGAAATTGTCACCTAAAGGTTGCGCTAAAATCTAATTAAAAATGAAATAGAAGTCAAGAATAACAACCACGCATCGAAGACATGTGTGACATTATTTTTAGTTTATTTTTGTGTTTTTAAAAATAAAATTAATTTTTTTTTTTGAGTCAGAAGCTTTTAAAATCATATAAAACAATTAACAGCTGATTGTCAACTCGCATGTTTGTTATAGATGGTTTCTTGTGGCAGCGTGTTTGCAAGCATTAGGAATGGTGTTAATAAATTTTATAGATTTTTTTTTTATTTATTTTTATAAAACAATAAAATTTATGAAATGAGTTATTTTTTATTTATAATTTTTGAATTATGAGATGAGTTATATATTAATTTTGGAGGAAGAGAATTTTAAAAGAGCATTTTACCAAGTCAAGGACAATGATTTTGACTTAATGTATTGCTGAAAAAAAAATGATGGAATCAACACGTGCTATAGAAGAGCCAGAACAGAAATCCAAATAGATGCCTAGACAAACAGGTGCATAGAAGCACAAATGCATGGAATATCTGATTGATTGGCAATTGGCATGATGAGGAACACTAAAGAATAAAAAATAATAATATTTTACGTACAAATTGTTTTATGTTCACTATTATTTGGAGCATATATTTTTGTAAATTCTCGTGCATTCATATTTTTAAAAAACTTCATTTTTTTAGTTTGTTTTAAAAATATAAGATATAAATGAAGTTGATATATTTCATAGAAGTCACGAGATAAGACGAGACTTCAAAAGTCTCATTTCGGTCTGGTAAAAGTTAAAAACTTTCAGTCTCGTCTCTGTCGCGTGACCAGCACATATGAAAATATTTCTGTCACAAATTAATTAATGAAATCGATTATTAACCACTATTAAATCGATAAAAGCCAATAGGTAACATTAATTGATGCGGTAAGAAAAAAAAACAATTTTGAATCAAACATAACAATACTAATTCGTAAAGAGAAAAGGTATCTACTTATATCTTTTTCAAATACCTAAACAAAGGTGGTTTCTAAAAATAAATACATAGAATGTTTTTTTAGGCGTTTGCAATATTGAATACTCTTCTAGAAATGCTCTAAAAATTAATTTTTGTTTACTTCAATTTTAATTTCGTCATGAAATCGAAAAGTTAAAATTTTGTTAAATAACAATAATTAAAAAATAAGTTTTTTTTAAACAAAAGTTGTATAACAACTTTTTTCTCTTGAATCAATAATTGACTATTTATTCAACTTTACTTCTTAAAAGCTTGTAATTCGAAATGGCTGCCATACCATGCAGAAAAGAAGCAATCTGGTAAGTTCCCTGTCGAGAGTGTTAATTTCACTGCACTCCGATTTAACGCCAACATAAACTAACATTTGGCAGGGCTATTTGAAACTACGTGTTTTAAATTAAGCTAAAATAAATTGCACAACTGGGTCGCTCATACATTTTTGTACACGTTTTCCAGGAATTTGAGAAAGTTGCCGTCTTCGAGAATAAAATAAAGTATTAAAAGCACAAGGCACCAAATTTCAAACTCTTTTTTTTTAATATTTTTTTTAAATATTGAGTATTTTATAAATTTTAGATACTTTTGAATAAAAAGAATGAATGCAGCTACATAAGCATTTATGAAAAAATCGAAAACCAATAAATTACTGTTTGTGTATCGTTACCTACCACATTTTGTAATTTATTTTTTTCATTTGAAGTGTCAGATCCGTTAGTCCAGTGTGGCAAAAAAAAATAATCCACTAAGTTACAAGAAAATCGACAGCCTAAAGAGGCTGTAGCTAAACAGACAAATAGATAGAATTGCGAAACCCACTTTTCAACTAGAAATAGAAATTTCAAGATTGATCAAAATTTCGGATTTGAAATTTTTCAGGAATCCAATGCTTGCCCTATTGTCTCAAGCGACACCCACTGATAACTTCCCATTTGTGAACTTGAAAACTTTATATTTAGTTTTTTTCAAATAACCAAATTTTCTGCGAAACAAACTTTAGCTGTTAAATTCAAACAATCATTATTTTAAGATTGATAAGCATTTTAATTATTTAAAGAGATTTAAGAAATGCACGTATGTATATTATAGAGATTGTTGATATATAAGTTGTTTCACGTGACCCAAGAGGTAAACTTCCACGCGTTTTTTTTAACGAGGTATAAAAATAATATATAAAATAAATGGGCCTATTCCTCACCTTTAGTTTGCTTGTGTCTCTTCAACTGTTTTTTATATTTTTTGTCAAAAACTGTCAATTAGATATTTGCCAAAATTTAACCTTTCATAAAAAATTGAACTATGTATAAAATAAATTATTTTAGAAGGCACAATCGTTGTTCGTTCTCAGGATATTCGAGCTGAAATACAATTGTAACTACTTTTCTTTAGAATTTTTAACAGATTTTGATTTTTTTGTTAAAAAACTACCAATTTGTCAAAATTTTATCAGTTGCGAACAATTTTGTTATGTAGAAAATAAAACAAACAAGAAGTCAATATCGTTACCCGTTTTTGAGAAATTTGAGTCGAAAGACAATTTATACCAATTTTTGGTCGAATTTTTTGTAGTTTTTTTTTGTAAAAAAACTGTTCATTGAATTTTTTTGAAATTTTCACAAGTAGTCAAAAACAACATTTTTCGTAAAATAAAATTATTTTAAAGTTAATATCGTTTTTCCATCTAAGGATATTCGAGTTATAAACATTTTTTTTTTTAGTTTTTTTGATTTTAAAAAATAACAGTATATTGATTTTTTTTCCAAATTCATATCAAATTTGTATGACGTCATAATGTGTCGAATAAAATTTATTTCAAGTCAATAACATTATTTTTTCGTGATATATTTGAGCCCAACCAAATTTTTCACTTCTTTTTTAAACTGCTATAGTAAAAAAACAACTGATTGAATATTAATAAACGCCCTTTCAGCTTCTTTCGAAGTTATTATCTGTAAAAAAAAATTTATTTCAAGTCGATATCTTTACTTGTTCCTGAGATATCGACGACGAAAAATGGTACCAGAACGTACGAACGTACGAACGTACGTACACACGCACACACAGACATCTCTCTAAAAATGATTTATATAGGCTCTAGGGACCTTGAAAAGTCGAGAAATGTCAAAAATTTCAATTTGACAAATCGGACCGATTACAATTACTCCCTATGGGAAGTTAAAAATGCGTATGCACTGAAGTACACTATTTTGTTCTCATACAGTGCTGTGATCCTGGACATGCTAACTCGATAGAAGAACACCTCTTTCTAGTTTGAATTTTTTTCTTTCGGATTTATGAGTTGATTAATTATTTAATTAATATGCTAGGAAATTGTAACACTTTACTGTATTAGAACCCGTCATTAAATTTTGTAGCCTAAGTTATCGTAACTTTCCCCTCAAAATACAGGCTTAAGGGGGAAGGGAATTTATTTCTGATTCAAGATTCAAGACATAAATTAGCATTAGTAATTAGAGTAAATAATTTGCAGTGTTATGCATTTTTCGAAAATTCATTGTGTCATTTTTGAAAATCCGTTATAGCATTTGTATTTAATATATTTATTCAATGGTCACACAAAACATTTTTAAAAACTACCAAAAGTCATTTCTGTAATAGTCATTTTTGTAATATTCTAAAACATCTGAAAATTGAGTACCAAAATATATGTTTCAATTGCAAAATATTGACACATTCCGTGTTTATTTGCAAAATATGTAGACTTTCAATTTATGTACTTACCAAAAAAAAAAATTAAAAATTTAATTTTAAATTTCAAATCCCATCTGCCAACGAATTCCAAACGAAATAACCTCATTTATGTGCGACATGCAGTTCCTAAAAATGAGTAAGTTTGGACCGACAAAAAAAAAAAAAATTGTATTCACGTGAAACATGAAATGCAAAGTAGGAACTTAAACGGGGACATTTTTTTGTTGGTTTACCTACTTAACTTTCCCAATGGGGACTTATGCTACCACGTCACGATTTGAAACATAGGCAAATGTAGTACTATACATGTAAGTACATACATATATTATATAGGTACAGCATATACAGAAGAAAAAAAATTATATATAAAAGAAATTTGACCCATAAATGGAGCTAATAATACATATTCTATCCACTGGACTCATGCCTGCCAGCACTGATAAAGTCATCGTTACGCTAAACTGTTTAAACGTACGTGACCTGACTATCAATATGATGATTGTGTCACATTCGTTATGGATCCCATTTGTGCCCTGCAGGGTATTTCATTATCTATACACGTGTATTTGTGTCCTTAGTGTATAACTATTTATCTACCAAGTACCTCACATATGTACGTTTATACTCGTATAGTATATACATTCATATATATAATATCCTTATTTGATGACGAAATCACCTTTATGTGCATTTCATTTCTTTAACAAATAAAACCGCCCAGGGAATATTGGGAGTAATTCTCGTAAATTTATCGCTGACCTATTCGCAATTTTCTTTCTATTGAAAATCAGTGGAACGTGTATAGATTTTAATTTATTGCGGTTTTATATATAAAAAGAAAGGTCCTTGCACGTTCTACAATATTATATAGGTACGCTCCGTATTATATTATACCTATAGACCTATCCTTGTTTTTTTTCTTTTACTTCCTCTATGGGACAGGTATTGGTTTTGAATGCAAAAAAAAAAAAAAACATCGATCACAACATTACGATGAGGAAAAAGTTTCAAATATTTTTAAACAAGTTGTGCGTACATTTTTTAATCCCCACACAAAGCGCTTCAATAAAGTTATGAAAAATACCTAGTGCATGCATTTTTGAACTATAAATTGCATTTAGTTTCAGCGTAATAAAAGGAAGTCGATTATTCGATTATTTTTAATGATGTTTATGGGAAAATGGTGGTCAAGTTAGTAAAATAAATAGACCAGGATAAAGACCATTTGGGGCAGATTAATAAAAGGGAAGTATTAAAAAATAAAATAGAACAGAAAAAAATTAAATAACTTTTAAGAAAAGCTAAAAAGAATCGATGCTTTCATGTCCCATGTTTTCGAAAGTTGGACGAATAAATAACTTTCATTAATGCTGACAAAAATTATCATCTTTTAATAATTCAAAAAACGTGAATATTTTTATATCATTTTTCGAATTTCTCAGTTGCATATTGGTTTTGGCCAAACACAAAATGAATACTCCAATGAGGAAGAATTAGAAAAAAAAATGGTGTAAGCCATACTGTCCTACAACCCGTCAGTTTGTGCATCTATGCGTCCATTGAGTGATTTAAATAGAACAAAAAGTTTTGTATTTCATTCAGAGGAGAAATTCATAGGTTTACCAGTGGCGTAGTGTTAGGTTTTCCCACCATTTTTTGCCACTTTAAACATCTTTAATTTTAACGACGGGAATTGTTGGGAATTTTGATTTCTTTAATTAATTTAAAGATAAAAATAAATGTATAAAGAAAAAATTATATTTTTTTGAAAACTTTGAATGTTCTGTATGAAATAATCAAAACTGTCAATAACGCTTAATTTCATTTCACCCACCCATTCCGGCAATAGACATTGACAGATATAGAATTAAGGATAGGCCGTCGAGAACTCACTTTTTTGTCTCTTGTATCAGCAGTAAACTAAGCAACTAAAACTAAAATTCTTCAGTTTAGAACAATATGTTGTTTCTTATATATTTTCTATTTGCCTGATTATTTTATTTTTATATTAACTCTTACAAATAATTAACATTTACATCCCAATCTTTCAAGGAATTTCTTTGGAATGCTTATGATTTTTGAAAAAAAAAGTCATGTTTGACCCAGTTTTTAACCCAACTTTTTTTAAATTAAATAATTTTAATATCAAATGCTACAGTGTTTTGTTAATGAAAAACGTTAAACAAATTAAACTTATATACAATAACAAAATCGGCGGTATTTTAACAAAAAGTTCATGTTGTTTTTATAGATCAATGTTCTGGTTAAAAGGCATCACCCAGAGACAAAAAAAAAACTTGAATATAAGAAATTCAGCTAAATATCCCAAGTATTGGCTTATCCAGGAAACATTTAAAAGTATCCAAAAAATACTTTTTTGGTTTATTCCGTTACTTCACCGTGTAGCCTTAACATAATTATTTTTGCCCAATGCGACCATTTATTGCAGCCTTTAAAAAATTGTAAAAAAAAATTACAAAGTAGTTTTTAATTTTTTGACTTGCTGTAATATTAGACACTGTCAGGTTTCCCAAATGGGTTCTCTGAGTTTGGTTGTTACTTTCAAACAAAAATTGAGGATCTAAGTTACGTTTTAATTTTATTAAAATTTAAGATTAAGGGAAATGTAGGTATGCCAAAAAAATGTTAAATGATTATTTATAAGGTACAGAATTTTATGAATTTCTGAATAATTATTAAATCGTCATTATTTTCACTATCATAAAAATTAAACAAATATAAGCTCATGTATTTATTTCTCCTTAAAATTTAAAATCTTAATTAAATTCGCTTTTTCATTTTAATGGTAATTGTAATTGTAATGATAAATTCAATAAACTGGTGCCTAAGCTAACATAAAAATCCTTAAAACAACAAAAAATATTTAAAATCGAAGTTTTTTTGAAAGTAAGAATAAGCTTAATCAGATTTTAATATTTTCCTCACAGCAAAAACCTGCGACACAGTAGTGGATTTTATTTATGTATTTTTTTTTTCTACGCCCAGTATCCATTTATGAAATTCAAAAAAAAAAAAGAAATCTTGAATTTGAAGAACTTATTTAAATTTACTTTCACGCTCTCATGATGTTGGCTGTTAAGGTTGAAGCTGAGGACGAGCACGAGGACAACAGCGCGAGGATAAATTTAAATTGAGGATGAAGAGTAGATGTTTTGGCTCACTACCATAACGGCTGCCAATCCCGAAGGAACATTCAATCATTTTATCTGAAAGATAATGTACACAAACATGTTTCCATTTCGAGCAGAATTTTAAACATTCTGAAACAACTCATTAGGGAGCATAAAATGGCGGTGCCGGGACTTGTGTGTCGAAATGAAAAATCCCTCCAGCGAAATTCAAGAAATTCAAAAAGAGAACAGCCAGCAAACTTATTAATGATTTTATGGAGGCAAGTTGTGTTTATGGCTTGTGTTTGTGTGTGTGTTGCTATGCTTTTTGAGTTCTCACTCTTGCTCTCTCCCACTCTTTATTTCTCTTTGAAATGAAACCAATTTAATTTGGAAAATGCTTGTTTATGGGCAACCTTTATTTTTTTTCTTCTGTTTTCTTTTCTTAAACTTCTTTTTGATTAATAAAATATTGTGGTTTAAAACATGTAGAAGGAATATGTATATTCTCCATCCGTACTTACAGAATTTACAGCAGCCATATTAATATTTGGATAAATATCTGAAAACAAACAAAAAGAAGAAAAAAAGGTTAATTAATTTAAATGGCTAATAAAAGAGTTTTTAGAGTAAATCAAAGTTAAAGGGTATGCTATGGGGACGAAATAGCTTTCGAAAGTATTTTTTGTTTTTTTAAATATTTTTTAAAGGCCTTAATTTCAATAAAAATTATTTTTACTGCAGTAAGTGCCAGTTTAAGGACTTTATTTAAATCTTACGTTAAGGTGTAAGTCTAAGATGTTTATCTTTTCAGGGGGTTGGCGCCTACTTTTACGGAAATAAGGAATTTGTAATGAAATTATAATAATATCGGAATGAAGCAATATTGTAGATCTGGCACGTACTTCCTTTTTGCGTATTTTAATGTTAATAGATATTTTGGACCTGGGAATACACAATAAAGGGAGTTAGCTGATGAAGGAAGATATGTACAAATGTAATTAAAGTATAAACCAAAAAAAAAAACGTTTTTCGAAACGTTATGTAGAAGTTCAATTTTCGGATTATGAAACTAAGGTTATTAAGGTTATTTAGTGGTGCAAAAGTCAGAATTGTATTACATATAAGATATAACACAGTGAAAATAGAAAACTAGGTTAACATTTTCATTAATGTCTTAAAATTTTTGTTAATGCCTTTTATTCCGAATTTTCGGCTAAGCTTAGATTTTAATGAAAATTATAATATTCACAATATATCCAGAGTCTACTATTTTATAAAATTGGGAAAAGAAAAACAATAACAAAACGCGTTGTACTTTAATCATTTGAATAGTCGAATCTTAAAGCCAAATTTCTCTGCCAATGCTGGACGTCAAAAAATCATCTTTTACCAACAGAAAAAGAATGACGCTTAAACATCTCCTTGTCTCACATAGTAACGCACTTTAACAAGAGTCAAAAAGCTGCTTATTGCACAAAACGAAACACCTTACATTGTTGTAGGGCTTGTCTCATAATGGCAACCGATTTTGGGGAAATTCCTCCTTCTCAAAATCCACGAACGGTGTTGAAATGGAACGACCCCTGCAGAATTCAGCTTGAGATTTAGAGTAGATTTAGTAGAATTATAGTATCTAACGTTTATTTTTGGAGAAATGACAAAAGGGTAATACTACACAGTTCTTAATAAATCACTGTTCTCTTTGGAACTTAAGAATCACTCCATCCTTCAAATGCTTGGGATATGTTTCATTTTCTCTGGGTTCTCCAGCTAAATTCAGCTGCTTTGTTGTTTTCGAGAGAAGATTAGATTTCCGCTATTGGAGGGGTTCTACGACAATAAGTTGGAGCACTTTAGAACTCTGTTCAACGGAATATTCACTTTGTAGGACAGAAAAGTAATCCTTCCTGATCCTCTATTGATACCAAAAGTGTCAGATCATCAAATAATGATTAGTGTTGCTTTTTTGCTCGACAACTTCTTTGGGTTTTTGGCATGAAACTCTGATGAACGCTAAGCAAAAGCACCTATTGTATTTCTTAAAAAGGTTCTACTATTTGTTGATGATTCCTTTATTATAATGGCGTCTTGATTGACGCTTTACTACATCCGAAGTCGTAACCATAAAATGGTTATGGAGATTTGTTTGCGTTTTCATAACTTTGCAAATTTTGTTTGCTAGCTTATTTCGCTTTGAGTTTGAATTCGGAGTTAATTTTTGTTGTTGTTCTCTCTCTCTGCTTTTTATCGAAAAAGTTCTGACTTTTTGGAGTTCTTAAAACTTTTCAAGTGAATGAATTTGATTCATAATAGCATCCTAATTTTTAATTGTCTGAATGGTTTCATAGTATCCGAACTGGTTTCTGGCAAAAACCCTTGTTTCTTAAATATTTTTTTTTATTTGAATTTATTAGTTTCAATGAAACTGTTAATATAATTTACAATAAAATTATAATAAACTATTATATAATATATTATTAAATTCATATTTATATCCTTTTTTATAATTTGATAAATTTGGAAATTATCAACGAAATCACTTCTTTTGGCTCAAGTTCCCCAGATACCGTATTCAATATGATAAATATTTCGTTCAAAAAATGGAAGATTGTTTTCCTTAAATATATAAATGTATGTAATCATGTTGTTTTTTTTTATTTTGTTCACACCCGCGCTTCAAAAAGAATGGCATATTGACAACACCGATTTGTAAACACACAGTCTCCCCATACCTATGTTCACTTAACACAATGTAACCAAAGTCAAATACGAAAAGAATTTACAACCCCCCTTTTTTTGACATCCCCTATCAGCAGCCACCCCATCGAATGGTGAAATAAAACGTTGCGATTATTCTATTGCCGATGTATACTTTAGAACCTTAACTTAAAATTAAGGTGACCATATTTTTTTTATTTATTGTATTTAAGTGTGTGTATTTTACTTGTATAGTACAATTTTCAATCGGAAAATATTTTGAGAATAAATTGCATTCTACTCGTATGCTGCAACTTGATGTAAGATCATGATAAAAAAAATCGAACACGTCTGTCTTTCAAGTAAGGTGAAAACGTTTCCATGTCACTTTAACAGTTATTTTTTAAATAATTTTGTTCATTCTAAGCATTTTTCATATAAACTCCACTAAAACGCCAATTTCGAATTCGATTTGAACTTATGTATTTCTTTGCAATAAAATTTTGAATAAAGGCTGTATTGTGAATTGTACTCATCCACTTAAGGACCCTTTATAGACCAGTCAAAATATGCATTTAACTTGATAAATTTACGTAACGTTTTGATATAATGATAAAAATCAGTGTTAGAATATCTCCGTCGAACCGACGCTACGTGAGCAGTGTCAAAAATACCAGATTTCTTCAAATGATTTCAAAACATGACTGTATCAAAAATAGTTAACGTAGGTCTTGAAGATCCAAGAATTCTTCATAAAAAGAAATTCTTTTTCTCTACTCTCACTTTTTTTCGATATCATCCAAAATTATTTCTTCTTTCAAATCAAGTAAGATTGGTCACCATTAAACATTACAATACCTTCCTATTCCTATACACTATGGTAGCTATCTTTTTCGTTTATTTTTGTGTTGTTTTTTTATGCCTTCGTACTCGTAGGTATATATTGTTTAGTGAAAAATCCTTGCATACAATACAATGCTTTTTTTTATTGTGTACATTCAATTGTTCGGTTAACATTTTTGGCAAGCAGCCAGGTGATAAAACATTTCATCGTAACCCTGATATGGCCTCTTGAATGACGATCAAATAGTTCATATCGTTCCACCTCTCTTCTGTGTTGTTTTTATGTATATATATATTTTTTAAGAGCATTTTTTATGTTTTCGCATTATTTGAATGAGAATGGCGTTGTGTCCAGGAAACTATAGTAACAAAAAAAAAAAAACTATTTAAGAAAAAAGGAATACTAAGCTATTGAAGGGCAGGTGGTATGATGTAATTATGTATATGAAATAGAGTGGATGTGAATTATTAATTTCCGTGGCTGTCAGTTATAAATTCATGGCATTTTTAACAAAAAAAAAAATATTGTAGTAGTTTGTACTTTTTTTTTATTGTTTACTTTTAACACCATTGTGTTGATATTTTTTTTTTTGAATTTTCGAAAATCTATATCTCGATTATGCTTTTCCATTAACATTTTTTTTATGTGGAAAATATGTACACAGGTGCAGTTATATGTATAATAGTTAAATTTTATAAGACGTGTATTAATATTAATATAGGCCTTTAGATAAGTTTTGCAGAAACAAAAGCTTGCGGATACATTTCGAAGTTTTTAAAATGTTATCGAAAATTTTTTGGTGTTATGAAAGTACTTGATATGAGGTAATATCCCACCAGGAAGTTCCACTTCTATGCATATGCATGTTGCTGATTTTAGGCTGATCAGAAATGATCAGGTCAGAGTTATTCAGGGGGCTAGCAAACGTTTTTGTTAGACTTCCAAAATCACCTTAAGACCATACAGAAGGCTGAGGATTTATCTGTGGGTGAAAAATTGAACGGACATGTTAGAAAATCTAACGGGTACTGTCAAGAAGTTTAGTATACGGAACTAGTTAAATATCATGTTCATCAAACAACAGAAGCATCTTCATTACTTACAGATCAAAATAAAACTCAGATCGATTACCATTTTTTTAGTCAGTTTTATGAAATAGCTAGTGAAAGATTGCAAAGTTAAATCATTGGTGAGAAGATCGTCCTACAACACTTCTTCTCAGCTGACAGATTTTGATATGGAGACGAAGAAGTCGAACAAACAGTGGTTTTAAGGGGAAACAATCACCTTACTTTTATGTAAGACTTTCTGTATCAAGGCACAGACAATTGAAGAGATCGGAGTAAAAATGATGAAGGACTCTCTGCAAAAAAACTTGCCTGCAGAACTATAAACCCGACATGATGGGGAATAGGAAAATTCAAAATTCTGCTTTCGAAATTCTGGTCAACATTATAATTATTTAAAAAACACGTTTTTTGTACATTTTGACTTATCAAGTCAACCCGACGAATGACGCAATGGAGTGGAGAGTTGTGGTCCCACTTGAAGTCATAACTTCTTCTAAGTTTGGTGTCTCAATTTTAGTAAGAGGTTTTAAGTAACGTGAAGTTTTCAAAAAAATTTCACAATTAGCTGTTTAAATTGTGAAAATTTCATGGCAACAAGCAAACATATTAGAGGTTGAATTTATCAATCAGAAATTATAAAAGTTACGATTACTTAAGATCTTATGAAGCATTTCCCTTCCAATATAAAACTACACTGTTCAATAAGCTTTTGGATACAGAAACGCAAATTGCTTTTTTCAAGGGTGTTTCATTCGTTGAGAGTTCGAAATATTCCCATTTGCAAATGGTAATAAGTAATTATTGAAGCATGAAAACCTAAAAAAACTATTTTTAACAGTCAGGTTTTCGTCCCATAATTTTCTTTGAAATAGGAAACTTGTTATGATTCTTGCAAAAATCTGTAACAAAATCAACTGTAGTTAAAACTCATATAATAAGTCATTTTCAACAGGTTTTGTGATTGTTCTCTACGGTTTCGCAAAAGTTTCACATTACAATGAAATTCATGGTTCGAATGAATAAATTGAAATTTCGAAACCGAAAGTTTCCCAGTGATGTACGTAATCATACCTTTATCGTTAACAAGATCACTTTAAAAGTAATTGCCACCTAATATGATTCATGAAAAGTATTCATTTCATTTTAACAAAAAAAATTTATTTCCCATATTTCGGCTGAATAAGTTTTCATTAAAAACAATATGACTAATATTGGCAGCGCCTTACTGAGCCACATTTTTTTTTTTTTAACACTATCTGAAAAATCCAAAAATAAAATTGAATTAGGTCCGAAGGACTGCCTCTCTAAAAACAGAAGAATAAATTTCATCAATCCTATTGTAAAGTTGGCTGTCACAAAATTAACAAAAAAAAAAAAAAAACATGAAAAATAAATAAATTGTTTCTTAACATTCTTAGTAATGCCGAATTAATTAAACAAATTAATGAGCCAAACAAAAACAAAACAAATATAAAAATATACAACATCAATTTATTTGAAAATGCATAAGAAAAATAATGCACAAAACAATGGAATTAAAATTATTCAAAGGATTTATTTCGTGTGTATAGTTTTGAAAGTATCTGTGTTTTGCATTATTTCATCTTCATCTTTCCCGTCATCTTCCCCGTATAGCTACCACCCGTACCGTCCGTCCGTTGCCATCGTCGTCGATTGTCGTCGTATAGCTTTTAGGATTTGTTTTTTTTTTTTTTGTCGTCTATTTGCATCGACAGTGTCTGCTTCTAATTTCGGCACATGCTGCTGTTCTTCTTCCTCTAAATTGAAATTTTGTTCAAACTATATGCATACATATGTATACATTTACTAAAAGCATTTGCAAAGTGCAACATCTAAATAAATAAACAAAAAAAAAAAAACAACAAAAACTATGACTGTCAGGCACAGTCGTCGTCGGATTGAAACTCGTGTTGCATCTATCAACGATGCCACTAATAATAACATGTGTAGAAAAAAAATATAGAATATTTCGGAAATTTCGGAATAAACTATTCCTTTATATAGATGGTCAAAGCAAAAGTTGGCAAAATGCAATTGTATTTAAGCTGTTTATTATATACAGCCTGGACAAAAAGTACATTTCAAGCTTTATAGGGAAAAGAATAAAGCTTTGATACTTTGCGCGAGTTTATTCCAAGAGGATTTGGCATCGTCTTTCACAATTCGTTTGATACGACAATATTCAATTCCAAAAATTTGAAAAATGGAAAAATTCGAATCATCAAATTCATCAGAATTGGTAATATTTTCACTAATGACAAAAAAAATATGGATGAGCCTGAGTTTCATTGTGGAAAATATTTTTAGCTACCGTGCGTCGTACGGTGTCCACAAGTAAAAATGAGCCTGTCATTGAGACAATTTTGTTGGATTAAATTCAATTATAAATGACATTTTGATCAAAAGCGATACAGCCTGTTAAACAAGCACTTCCTCAATTGGAGTGGTAATTTTCACATTTTCGTGGGAGGTTTAAAGTGTTCTTGTTAAATAAGAAATTAAGTCAAAAAATTAATAAGAAACAATCAACAAGGCTCAGCAATCTCATGAACAAAATTGCTGGATTAAAGGTTATAATTAAAATAAACAAATTGCTGAGAAGTAAAAAAGAATTGGTTTCTGCATTTGGGATTAATGTTGAATTTAAAAACTTTTGTGTATGTAGGTATGTATGAAGTAAACAAGATTTTATTTTAAGACTTCTAATTTTTCTAGATAAAATAACCTGAAATGTGGCAAAAAATAATAAATAAGGAACAAAATTAGGATTAGCCATGATACCGAAGCGCATCTCGGTCTCGTCTCGAGAAACAAGAAACTAGACGAGATTGTAATTTTAGGACCAAGTCTTCAAAAGACTCGTCTCGATCTTGTTTCATGACCAGCTCTAAAGAACATTTATGGCGTGTTGCATGGTTGTTGATAGCAAAAAATTCCTAAGTCATTGGAATTCTGTTCTTTGGGATTTTGACACTTGGAATCTTGTATTAGGGATCCTACAATTCGCGATTTCATACCTAACACTTTGTTGAAATTTTCACTAAGCAAACAAAGATGAGTAATTTCGAGAATATTTTTTACTTTGCGTTGTCAGATTTTTGAAGAAAAATTCTTAATTTTTTTGACATGCTGAATCTAAGTTTCCCAACAAAATTTCTTGACGCAACATGGTCAAAAATGCAAAAAAAAGTCTTTTAAATTAATTTTGCAACTTTTGGCTTATTACTGGAACCTATCATTTTTTAGTAAATGTTGTCCCAATCGAACTGAGGGCGTAGTAAATTTCCTATGCGTGGTTACAAATATATAACTGGTTCCGAACTCTAATAAATCTTAAACTTTTTCTACCATTATTCCAAGATTTATTAAATTCAGATAAATGAAAATATTAATGTTAAGGGTTTGCGCTTAACACGAGTTTTTTCCGATGTACATATTATATTCACGATATTCAGGGAGCGGTCAAAACTTACTTATTTATTTATTGATTTATGCATTTGCTTGTAAAGAATTTTTGAGATTGGCGCTTTTCGGAATTTTTTAGCCTATGCTCTCCAATCTTGGAAAACATGTTTTTTTATAGCTTTTTCCTTCGATTTTTCTTTCCGCAAAAAATGTAACGTTTGAATTAAGCAACCGGAAATAAATTTTAAAATTAACGTTTCAAATGAACACAAACCAACTTTAAATGCACAACCAAAAATAAAAAGTACGCATACGCCAAAGTAAACCACAGTCGTAATTCCATATTTTGTTTTTCAACTTTAGAATTCAAATTAATTTGCTCTAATTTTTTTTTCATTATTTAACAATAAAACTCATATTTGAAACCTTATAATTATAGTTTTGTAAATTAAAAAAAAAACCTATAAAATTTAATATTAAATCAAAAACAGCTAAGTTTTACTAGTTTAACCGACTCTTAAACTTCATCTGACAGAAACGAGAATGAAGAGAAATATAAAATTCTGTTTTTTCAGTTCTCACTGGAAAATTAAATTTCATTATTTTGTTACAAAAACTAAAATGTACTCCAGAGGAAGATTTTTGTATCCTGAATCCGAAATTGAACTAAAATGTCCATCACGTCAGATAGTTGAAATATTCTCGTTGGAACATTGAAATCGGTATATTAATATTTTGTCTCATTATTCTTATACATATACATACATATATATTATCAATGTATTAAAAAAACAATAAATACATTTTTCCATTATTTTTGAAGTTATGCTACGACAGGGAGAGGTTGTTTTTCTTAATAAATCAGTTATATTATAACCTTTTAATATCTCTTTTACTTTCTGTAAGAAGAAAAACCTCCGGAAGGGAAAGTTTTGCCTATACTATTCACTGTTGATCAGTGATATCAAACTAGATGATAGTTTTAAGTTGTCGTAGATCCAAGCATAAGCTCTTAATCGAATTGCCAGTACAATGCTCACCAACAATGCTACAATGAGTACTCATAAATTGCGATCTACCAGCACCAGCAACTACGCTCCTCTACTTCCTGTTCAGCCAACATCATTATATTTTTAACGCACCTAATATTAGAAATGTTGTACCTACTTGATTCTTTATTTAAGTTGTTTTTGTTTATTTTACTTTTCGATCGATATTCTGACCAAAAACTAATAAGCTACATTTTTCAATACAAAAAATAAGCTATTCCAATGAATTTAGCAACCAAAGCACATTATTGATTTTAGTCCTAAAAATTCAACAAAGGGATTACTGTACGTTGGCAGTGAACTGGCTTCTAAACACAATAGTTTGTAGTCAAGTAGCTATGCTGTTGGATACCCTACCCAGCGAGACTCATATTTTTCGATTTTGGTCTGGTCTCGGTCTCGTCTCAGGATTCATTTAAGTTTAAGTTTATTATTATTTTCTAAATAAATACATATTATCCATAAATATTTGTTCTTGTTGATTCTCACTATATCGAATCACATTGAAATGATTTTGCAACATAACACGAAGGCCACTGATTTGTAAGTCTGAAAGTCACAAAGACATTCGTCAAATTTTTATTGGCGAAATTAATCAAATCAAAAAAAAAATAAAAACTAAAACATCACAATAATTAATCTAAAACTGAAAAACATTTAACTACGACTGTATAAACATTCTATTTCTGTCACTAACATGCGAGTGCTTCATTTTTATTTGTTTTTTTTTTTTTGTGTCTTCTGAAATAATTTAGTAGGTCTGAACTGATGGACTATCTTGAGCATCTTCAATATGCATGTGTGGCCACCTGTCGCTGTCCGTTGAGAGCTTCGCATGATAAGTACTTCATGTGTGGAATGGTTGGGTCGTGTGGTTCGGCAATTTGATTAGTTTCCTTGAGTTGGTTGCAATGCTGCAATAATTTGGCCAGCCGGCTGTTGGTGATGGTGGCGGCAGACGATGAATAGAGATGACGCACCCCAAATTTTGTATCTATATATTTGCAAAGCATCTTCAAATTGCATTCTTGCAGCAGCAGCACGATGCAATGTAAATCAGCAAAAAAAGATTTCTCAGAATCATACAGTGCGATAAAAAAAAAAAAAAAAATGAAACTGGCAAGCAACGATTTGTAACGATCTGATTCGCGGCCATTACAGAACCCCATCACATTATAGGTACACACCATCAGCGAGATATGTATAATTTTGTTCAAAATGTTTGGCAATAGGTGACGTCTCACGTAAGATATTTTGCTCCAAATGCTTAATTATAAGTCCGAGCGTGCTGGGTGCTGTAAGCTGTTAGCCAGTAACTATTTGCTGATGGGATTGTGCTTGCGTATGTATCTACCGGCTGCTGATGGACGATGGCACCATGGCATACCGCTTGTTATTACAACTTACAGAAACGTGGCTTGTAATTTGCGTCATTGTGTGTCAGTAGTTGCAGAGCAAGGATGTGGCTTGTTTCTGTGTCACTTCTTCCTCGGTTGATGGTCTTTTTTTTTGGCGGGGGCTATGAGGTTATAATATTGTTTTCATAATTTTATTAATGAATGAATTGCGGAAGAACAGCATGGTGTTGTTGTTGTTGTTGGTATTTTGATTTCATGTTTTTATTTGAAAACAGAAGCGCAAAAAAAAAAAAAATCAGGAAACCGCATCACAGAGAAAAAGGCCAACCTTTTATTATTTTTATTTTTATGCGAAGGCGATGGCGATGGCAAAAATAATAATTAATTGTTTTATGATCCCTAATTGAATCAGTGAATCTTTTATGGGCTGGTAGGTAAATCGAACATGACACGTTCTTAATTTAATTGCCAATTCTATTGAGTTTGATCGGAAAACTAATTTAATCAGACATCACACTCTCGCATTTACTATATACATATCTACTGTATATAATGTGCGAGTAGGTATCATTTGTTTTGTATTGTATTTGCCAATTCTGCATTTGAATTAAATATATATGTATGTAAATAGGTACATACATAGGTAGAAGATGGTAGGTAGGTTTATATTATCTTATTTAGATACAACACTGACAGATGGTGATTTTCAAAACGTGCTCTGGGGTGCTGACATTAATGGGGTTCATTTTCGAGTAATTTTGGTAAATTATTGTAGACATGGGAATTGTTGGGGCATCTTCAATAAATTTCTTCTCTTGACATTTTGAATGATTCAAGAAGATATGACATTTTGGAAATAAATGTCCTTATAAGTAACTATTTCATTTGATCTTATTTGTGTTACTGTAGGCATGAAGGTAAATAATTTGAGGTTGTTGAAAGGTATATTAAGATTAAATATTGTATTTTAAAGTATGTAATGAAAATTTCTGAGAAATAATAAATTACAAGTTCTTGTGATTATTGAAGTGCAAACTATATGGTATTTTGCATATTCATAGAACTTAGTGTTTTTAAATCTTTCAAATATCTGATATGAGTACACATATATGAAGCAAAACATAACAACGGTATATGAAGTTTTATCAAACTATCTGTCTATCTTTATTAATTTAAGCTAGTTTTAGCTCAGTTGCACCCCCCTCAACTGTCGTCCTTTCTTTCTTAGTGTCCATGACACGATGAGTATATCGATGAGCTTGTTTTTCGTTGGGTTTGAGATTACCTTTCGGACCGCTCAATACAAGATACCTATATATTGGACGTTTTTATGTCTGATATTTATAAAATAAATGCTGGTGCGCCTAGGGCGCTCTCTTATTTGTTGCTATTAATGACATCTTGTCTGAAGCTTCCATTAAACTCTTATGTTGACGATAGTATACACAGCTTCTTATTTTCCATCTTAATAGTTGATAGTTGAAACACACATTTTCAAAAAAATGGTCGTTTTGCTTTGGAATGAAACTAGTAAAATCTAGTTCAACTTAATTAAAATCAAATTGGAAGTTGTACGCTCAACTGAAAAAATTGAATTTTTGGATGATGCCACTACATTTTTGTGGTGACAAAAGGTTATTTTAGGTTTAAATAAGAATATCATCGGAGGAAGAAATTTTTTGATTGGAAAATTTTTCGTTTTCCCTCTTTTATCTTATTTGTCCTTAGTTTATTACTGTGGTACTCATAGCTCTACAAATAATATTGAATTCAAAAACTGTTTGAACAATTTATTTTTTTAATGTAGGTACTTTGACTTGTCCATACAGTTAAAGCAAATTTGGCCTTTAAAGGGTATATCTCCATCACCAAATATTTTTTTTTTTTTGAAATAAATACATTAATTTAGAAATATCATATTCCAATAAGAAATAAAAGAAATAAAAGAGATGTCATTTTTATAAATGATTAATCACAATGACAGAGAAATATATCTACATTTATTTCAAAAGAAGAATAAATTCCATCCAAAAACTCACATAATACCTACAAAAAAAAAGAAAAGAAAAAAATTACTAGTACCCTTAAATCAAGCCCAAATTGTGCAAAGTTAACAATAATATATACCCACAATAAAGGAGCTTGAATGGCGGTAAAAATTCCATTGCCATTTATTTTTTACCGTTATAAACGAACACACACATTTATACTGCATTTATTATTTAGGGATTGAAAAAAAAAATACACTGTGAAAATACTGGAAAACCCCACAGTTTATGAGAATTGGAACTGAGGGGGTCATTCATTTTATTTTTCTAAAACATTCATGCACAACGAATTCCATATTTCATTCTTCGATATACCAACTTTTTTAATACCTACTCGTTTTTTTTTCTCGTTCCTATGTTGTTGTTTTACTTTTATCCTCAAAAGAAACCTTTTGGCTTTTTGATATACTGTTTTTGCCAATTCGGTATATTTCCAAGGTGGAGTTTTGTGTTTTTTTTTTTTTTGAAAATTAATGGCTCTGGTTTTAGACGTATTTGGTATATTTTTTTTCGCCAAAAAAAAGACTGGTTTGAGGAAATTAAATTCGTTTCGAATTCATATTGATTCATAGTCATCGTCTATAGAATCAGCAATGTGTGGCCACCACTTGTCAACATTCACCATGAACAATTTTGTAATGCTAAAATCTAAGGATTCTCTATGGAGAATAAAAAAGAAATACGTTTATGTAAGGACTGTATTTCATTTTTGACTTTTACGCATTCCTCCCTAATCGAGTAAAAGCTTTATAAATCAGTCCTTTTCATTACATAAATCAATCCTTGGCAAAAAAAACACGTGATTGAAAACGAAGTCTTAGCTAAATTTACAAAATTTTAAGCATCTGCAAGATGAAAAAGGTTTATGTTTCAATTAATGTATACCTACACACAGTCAGTGTCTTTAAAATAATTAAACATAAATTGGATAAATTTCGTTTTGTTTGAATTAAAAAAAAAACAAAGCGGTTTAAATGATATTTCAATCAATAAATTTCCCCTTTTTTATTTGCATTTTCCCAACAATTTTGAATCTATGGGAGGGTTTTTTTCTTCAAAAATTCAACATTTGTTCAAAATACAATGCTTTCAAAACGGTTGTCGGTCCACTTATCCACTTTGTTGATTTTTTTAAAGTGGATTTAATTAAACTAGTATTTTGCCCTGTGTGGAAGTTTGACATAACTACAAAAAGTAAATCTTATTTATTTGATATATTCTGCACATCTCTGAAACTATGGTAGGAATCTCACTATGCGAACTGAAACTAAACGTCGGTAACATTATTGTTCAACAATCCAACGAAATATGGAATCTCCTAGAAACCTGTGTTAATACCAGCAAACATATGGCCTAGATACGAAAAGAAATGGTCCGATAGGATTTTAATTCTAAATAAACCTTCCATAAGCATAATAACGGGACATAACCTACTTGGCTATAATAAAAAGAAAATGGGACTCAGTCCCGATGATCTTACAGAGGCTGTGGTGACGAAGATGAGCATGAAGACACTGCTCACTTTCTTCACCGTTCATCAATTCGCCACACAAGGAAGAAAACCAACTACTTCTTTAGCGATTTAGAAGAACTATCAGAACTCTCAGACAAAAGCTTACTGAACTTCGTCAACACCTCCAAATGGCTAGGCGAACCATTGGATTCATAATTAACATTTCAAGAAGTTACAATACTTTAAAGTACATATCACAATGGATCTGTACATTGATTTACGTATGACGGTAACAAAACCAACTGTCAGTCCAATTAACATAACCTAACCTAACCTAAGGCTTTTTCCAAAATTACTTTTTTTTCAAAAAAAATTATCAATTTTATTTTACACAAAATTATTCTATTTAAAAACATTTTAAATTATTTCCGGCGGCTATCAGTTCTAGTTGATTTAGAAACTTGGCAGGAAATCTTAAAAACAATTTTAGAAAAGTCTACAAATCTGCCATAAAATTCTGAAAATTTCCTATTTTGAAGGTACAAAAACAAGATTTAATTTTTTTTAGAAAAAAAAGTAAAAAACAGATTGTAATTCATCTGTTTTTTTACTTTTTTTCTTCTTAGGTCTTAAATTCCAATTTCAGTTTATTTTAATGTATCACCAGTTCAGTTTCAGACATCCTCAGATATTCGCAAATATTTTTATTTATTTAAAATTATTTTTTCCATAATTTCATATTTTTCAGCTTATAAGATGGCATCGTTTGTTGTTAAGTTTTGTTTGGCTTAAATTGGTAAAAAACAAATTTTTGATATTTTTCTCTAATAAAGTATTTTTGTAACTTTTTTTTATTGATAACTCTTTTGCAATTTAAGAAAGTGCTATAAATAATTTTAATTTTATTCTCAAAAAAGGGATATGTATTCAAAAAACAAATAATACGAGTATGATGAATACAATCAAAATATCTCAATTTGGTTTTTAAGAAAAGTTTTAAACAAAATGCGAAACAAAACTTTTAATTAATTTTACCGTTTTAATAATTTTTTTATGTTGTGTTTATACATTTATATAAACAAAATATTGCTGAAGCTTGTTGTTTCAAATTTAATTTGAAAAAATTAATTAATGAATTTGACTTACTGTCATTCTTAAACGAAATGATTTTCTTCCCAAAAAAAATATTAGTATTCTTAAAAAAATCACTGCGACTTATGTTCTTCCGTTGCTCTAAAAAAAATCAGTTTGACGCCAAGTGTCACTACGAGCTATCCTATCTCATTTATCTTATAGTCCTGGCTCTGTCTTACACTACTTTAATATTCACACCCTTTTTCCCCCATCAGCAAAAAGTGGATCGTTTTTATTAAATTTAATAAAACAACTCATTCATTTATTATATTTTGTCACAACGAGAAACTCTTGTTGATTTATTCCTTCTGCTAAAATGATAATTCCAAATAGTAAGCCCACGCAAAAAAATCATCAACTTTCAGAAATATTATTAAACGAACCCAGCTGTACAAAGAAGATTTTCCGCATGTATCTGTCAGATTACAGAGTAAGAATCATCAATTTTTTCTTGTTATTGTTGTTGTTGTTACAGAGAAAGTTTGGTAAAACAAATAACCAAAAAAACAAAGTGATGGTGCGGTTTGTCAAAATGCAGAATATTGTATATTTTTAACATCCACAGTGATGCCCCCAAAGGTGAAATTAGAATGAAGTTTAATCATTTGATTGATGTAGTAGGTATGTGTAGTGACACATTTCCTCTTATTTAAATGTAATAATACAGGTGAGTATATAGACATAGTTACATTCTTTATATGCAACGAATCCTGTAATGGGAAAATATATTTTGTTTACTTTAGTCTGATTGATGTTTATACAAAATGAAATGTAAAACAACACAAAGAGTAGGTGAATGCTGAAAAGGTGGCTCTCCTGTAAAATGTTTGTTTCAATTTAATTACAGTACGAATTTTATACTCTTGAAATGAAACAAATACTTATCTAAGTGATTGGAAAGCAAAATAAGAGGCTCTGAACAAAAATGTTCAAATCGACAAATTTAACATTCATTGTTACTCTTACTCCTGACACTTAAAATAAAGTATTTAAATGTAAAATGTGTTGGAAGAATTGATAGAATATCTGAACAGTGTTCTAACCAGAGAAAAATTGTTGATATAAGGACTGACTGTATTATTTGGAAAAACTAAAAATAGTCCAGTAACAATGACCTTGCGTCAGATCTAGTAGTTCATATATTTTGCTTGGTTATTTGTTATCTATCGACCTTGAAAGGGATAAAGTTTCAAGTTAAATAAACATTTTTTTTCTGATCCTGTGAAAAAATGTCCAAAAACTCCCATAAAGAATAAATGGCTTTTACGCTGTTATTTAAATTTGAATCCAAAATGAAAAAGTTAAATAAATAAAGGAAATTGTTCTTCTAAAACAAAATACAAATATGTCAAAACAAAATCCTTAAAACTATTCTAAACCTTGGCATTTCTCAACGTTTGGGCTACACGAAATTGCTATTAATTCCTCAGTTTTTTTTTTTTATTTTCATAATAAATATGAAATTTATAAACAGATGCTTACTTAATGAAAATCCAACATTGAAGAATATTGCCAAATGATGTGCATAATTTTTTATGTTAATTTAAAGATTTGAGTTATAAGTCTAATGAGTTTAAAAAAAAAAATCTTATCTGAAACTAAATAAAATTTTCCTTAATTAAGTCACTACTTTGTTAAATTTATAGTTGCTAAGAATTTATACATATAAATTACAACAAATGTGAAAAACATTGGGAAAAAATTGTGTTTCACCACTAATTTGCCAGAGTTGTAAATATACACAAATTTGTAGAAGTCTAATTTGCTTCCAAAAATTCTCATGCACATACCTTCAGCTCATAATAATATTTCTGGACGGGGTGAATAAAATAATAATAAAACTCAACTAATTTTTAATTTGTTAAATAAAATTTCTGTTTTCAAATTTTAAAAAATTTGGTGCACAAATTCGCCAATTTTAAAATAGACGCGAGAATAGATAGAACAAAACTGCACACGTGTTCTGTAATAATCAAATGGAGATTTTTTATTTAGATACTTTTTATTAATTTGCATTAATTTGTATCGCGTACATGGTTCTGTCATCTAATTCTTTTTGGGTATAAACAAAATAACATAAACTTTGCTCATCTTGCATTGTTTTATCATTTCGAATGTGTTTGATGTGTATCGTTAACATGGGCTTGGAAGAGGTTCTTTATTTAAAAATAACTTCAAAGCCTGAAAAACCTTTCCGATATAAACATAATCAGTCACACATTTGACGTTTGAAGAGCAGCTGATACGATTGCATAGCAATTAATCAAAAATATTTTAGAGGTGCGTAAACTTGCATATAATTTTACATTTACGACATTGTATACCCGCAGTGGCAATTGCAAATTAAGGCCAGTATTCACCGAGCTCTTATAAGCTAAGAAAACTTTTAAAAACATCCTCCCTCATTAAGTTATAAATAGTTCCTTGTTATGAACAAATTTTAAATATGAATCTGCTAGACTCTGTGAATGCCGAGTTTCTCCGGTTAAACAGAAGTATTAATTGTGTTTCCACCATAAGTTATTTACTTTTTTAAGCTAACACCACACTTAGTGGAACTGCACTTTACTGGAATTACAGTCCACAACGTGAATGAAATCGTGTGAAGTTTAGTCGTCACATATTGCGGTATAGCTCAATCAATTTCACTTAAAAAATATTTTGCTTATATACAAAGCAAAAGGGCATATTCAGTGCCGTCCATATTATAAAAGTTTCAATAAAATCGGTTATGTTGTTCAAATTTTATTGAATTAAAAGTCCATATCTGACTTATGTATGTTCAATGTTTAATATTTTTTTTTTCAATTAGGAAAGAAATTCTAATAAATATTTTGAAGTTAATCAAACCAAAAAAAAAAAACTAAAGAAATAATACTTTGTGAGATTACCAATTTGCTCTACTACATACCTTTGGTGTTTCCTTAAATAAAATGTTAATTAAGCTTATTCCTTATGTTTATCCATTTGATTTTCAACATTGAAGTTAATCAGGTTTTGTTTTGCTTAAAATTTATTTTTCTTGTTGATAATCCAAATTAATTTATTTTATACGAAACATTCAATGAAAATTATGTAACATGAGCACTACTTTATCTACAGTTCCTTTTTTGTTTTTGTTTGTTTTTACACACATATGAAATATATATATTTATACTTTTTTTTGTAAACATTTATTTCTAGATTTAGGTTATTGAGAATATTTATTAGAAAATGTGATGTTTTGTTTTGCCTGCTTTTTCTTAAATTTTATTTGCATATTATTATTAGTAACGTTTTTTTTTCTGCCATTAAATAATTTGATTTTTTTTTGTCAAAAATTAAACACTTTGTATAGAGGACGGTTGATTGAGATGTGTTTTTTTATTTTTTTTCTTGTTTTAATATTTTAATTTTAAAACTATTACTTCAACAACAATTCGATTTTTTTTTAAATTTAAGTACTATTCTAATCATGGAGCAGTTATAGCACATGGTAATATATTACATACGTATATAACACTTCTTATAGTTTCATTTCTCTATATGTATATATATATATATTTATGTATAATAAAATTTTATGACTGCTTTTAAAAATATATATATATATTTTAAATGTTTTTTCTTATTTATTTGTTAGTAATATGTATTTTTGTTTTATTTAGCTATACAACTTATTTTCACAACCACACGAGAGATTCAGAATTTTATTTTTATTATTTTTTTATTTTTGTTATATTCAAAGACAGTTAGTAAAAGATTAGTTTGGAGTGTGTGTTATTTTTTTACATTTATATCTATATATTTAATAATTATTATTTTTGTATTATAATTTAATTTTATTTTTTCACTTATAAAAAGGTGGATTTGCTTTTTCACTGTAGTGCGCAACGAAATATTTTGATTTTTTTTTTGTTCAAACTTTTCGTTTTGTATTTCTGCACAAAACTTTATTTTCGTAACTTATTTTCCAATTCTTTTGTAGTCATGAATAAATAAACATTCTTTAATTGTTTTTGTTTTTTGTTTTTTTTTTTGCTTGTAAGACACAACCACTGTTATTTGATTTATTATGTTTTGATTTTTGATTTCAAGTTCTTATCATTTTATTTTATGTGTTCTTTTTTTTGAGGAATTTAAATTTAATTGAGATGGAAACGATTTTCTCCGCTGAGTGCTGAAAAAGGAAGAAAATTTTGTTTAAGTTTAAAAGAAATGAGGGTAGACTGTATCAGTGCACATTAAAAAGAACTATGACATTATAAAAATACTTTTATGAATTGAAAATAAAAATTCAAATGGAAATTAAAAGAAAAAAAATTGTTGTTTAGCAACTGAAAAAAGGGCAAAGTAAAAAGAGATAAATATCTTTTTTCTTTATGTTTTATTAATGTCAATCATAATCAGTACAAGAACCAATAATCTAGGTTGGAACTCACAAGAGTGTAGCTTTGAGTGGCACATTCTCTTTCCGAAGGACACATTTTTTTTTGACAAGCAAAAAATAGAATTAAAAAAAAATAAATTCTGGTCACGCAAAAATAAGGAGAACACGATTTGGCCTACCAAATTGTGGAAAATTTTGAAAACATATTGATATATTGGTGATATTTTTTTTCACACTTGTAATCGATGAATTTATTAAAATGAACAACATGAAAGTCCCACATTTTCAAAAGTTTAATTTTTCTTATGTTCCAGTCAAAAGATTTGAATTCTAGAAACAACTGAGAACAAAGAGATTAATTGTTCCAATTTTTATGACTTTTCTAAACCCTTTTATATCTTACGTAAAAGACTTGCTTCTATTGAAATATCAGTATATATTATTTGAATCGAAATCATTCTTAAAGAAGCACAGATATGCATTTAATATATATCACTCAACGTTACTTTTAAATGACAACTCCCAATTATCAATTGAAATTTTCAAAGGATTTGTTATATGTTGTTTATTAAATCTTACTACATATATTTTACAAACAACATTTTAATTCCATTTGCTGTTGGTTTTAGAACAGAGTAATTCTAATTATTTCCATTAAAACAGTAAAAATACTATTAACATTATTGAATGAAGCTTATAAAGGTTATTTTGTATATTGTTTAAATGATGTCTTATTTCATAGCATATTTATTTTATTGAATTTAAATGAAAAACTTTCTAGAGATACGAAAAACCAAAACAAAAATCCAATCTAAATTAACTATAAAAAAATTGTTTCTATTTTATATTTAATTTTTATTCTATTTAAGGCTTTTATGAAATTTTGTTTTATATACATATTTTTTTTTGAATTAGAGGCACCATTTATTCTGCACTTTAAAATCTATAATGTATTTTAATATATAGTGTGTAAATTGAAAAAATAGAAGTAATTTCTTTAGTGATTGCAGATTTAAATCTACAATTACTTTGGATAAGTTTAATGGAATATAACAGAAAAGGTTTTTATAATTGATCATTATGTTTAAGTGGGATGTTTAAATTTAAAAAAAATGCTACTTGCACCAATGCATTTTTGAGAGAATGGGCAACATTTTAAAATTTGGTACAATTTGGTATAACTTGAAAACTTAACACTGAAAACTAAATGGTTTTATCTTTTCTAGCTTTTTATATTAACGTTTTTTCTTAATCCGGTCTTGTCAAGCACTTGATTTTTATAAGGCCGAGTGAATATGTACTTGTTTTTGTTTCTGAGTGTATTATGATATACATATCTGATAACGGGTTAGCTCTTAAATTGTCTACAAAATCTTGAAAAATTAAAATTTCGCTTTTGAAGTTTCGTTTTTGCAAAATTTGCACACAAAAATCTTGCTTTTTTTTAATTTCAGAAATACAAAAATTAAAATTTCACATTTTTAAAACAACTTTTTTTTTGAGATTTTGAAATTACACAATATTGTTTTGATAAAAAGGTGGACAAATGTTTAATATATTGGAAATATATGTACATTTCTTAAATTTTTTTTAAAAATGTATGTGGGTTTTTTTTATGTGAATAAATGCGAGATTTAAATTTACAAAATTTTTCATTTCGAGATATAAATACGAGATTTATTTTTTTTATATTTTATATTACGGGGTCCCAAAATGCTTCTTCTTCTTCAGAATATTTCGGGTTTAAGTGGTAGTTTTGTTAGTATGAAATGTGCAATTATCGCATTTGTGAAGCATTTCAATGTGAAATAAAATCAGCTTTAAAATGAAACAAAAATTATTCAAACATAGAAAAAAATGTGTTTCATAATGTTTGGTTTCAAAAAGCTCATTGAGTTGCATTTGATTCGAAAGAAAAGGAAATTTAGCTAGCTTCAATTAAAACCCATTTGAATTTTTTTTTAAATAAAAAATAATATAATATTTATCATTTTAACAACAAAGTCATTGAACTTCAATTTTTCAGTTGATTCAGAACTTAAAAAAAGAATAAAGTTAGAAAATTGAAAATGACATATGAAAGTCAATTTTTTATTCGCTACCGTATTTTGCCTACAATTTTTTCTAGTGTAAAGTTTAACTTTTATATTAATTTATTTCATATAAATTTAGTTTAAAATTCGAGAAGGTTAAGAAACATTTTCGGAAATTTTAGTACAAGGAAGTGAGTTTCAGAAAGATAATAAATTAAAAATTACATCAACTTATTAATTTTGTCACGGCTTCATATGATGTTAAAAAGTTTAATATGATAATATTAAGAATTTTATTTTTAATGCAATTGATTTACGATTTCAATTTTTAAGAAAAGAAAAAAAAGATTTCTAAAAATTGATAACATAATGTTTATATTAAGAAAAATAATAAATTTAGCTTTTATTTAAATCACATTTTTTATCACCTCACACATAAAATAAATCAGTTCTAAGAAAAAAATTTATATTGGGCGTATAAATTTCAAATGCAATATTATTTAAGTTATGGTAGGTTAAATCTTTAATATGTATCACGAAGTCGAGAATAACAAAGACACATAAATTGTTTCTTCATTGAATGAAGTATGTACATAGATATATGTACATATTCGTATGCACCTTCTACGCCCATTCTATACAATATTATATATAAAATATTGTATTTTAACAATTTTCAGAAATTATAAATAAATATGATAAAAATTTAATATGCATATGTAATTATCTGCATATATGTTTTATCTTTTCCACTGACATCGTTTTTTCATGGTCAAATATTTTCAATCACATTAAGCAAATTGCTTGAGTTATAGAAAGCTCAATGACAAACCTTTTACGAAAAATATAACAACGAATCCTTGTCATTCAAATTTATTTTTAAATAGAGTGCAATTTTGATGATTGGTTGTGAGAGATAAATGTTTTTCGAATCAAATTATAATAATATAAATATAATAAAAACAACTCTTTCATATTTTTTTAAAATCCTTCAAAATTACTTTTAAAATAATAGTATACATAAACTTTTTGAACCTTCTATTTTCATTGAAAATATTAATGAGAATTGCAGAACGTGCAGGTAGTTCAATTTGGTCTAACCAAACATCGCAAACATCACAAACATCGCAAAGAAACAAAGACCAACTATTTAATTTGACAGAACTATATCGTAATTCTTCATTTTAGTCGAAAAAAAAAATTATATTATGTATGTGACCGGTTTTTTCACTTTCATTGGACACTTTCTAATAAAACTTTTTATTTTCACTAATTTGTCTGTCACTTGTCGCACTAAAAACCGTTTTGTAAAAACGGCTTCCAAATTAACATGAATTTTCAGTCAAAAAGTTTCCTTTTGAATTTAGAAATTTCAATAACAAATGATGTAATAATGATTATAATAATAATAATTAATGCAAATTGTGAATAATATATTGAATTTATATATGTATATATTAAAAATTCAATACATATAAATTCAATATTAAGGTATAATTGGCAAAAAATAATGTTTTTTGCAAAAATAAAAATAAAATTCTCATTTCACTCTGCACACTCTTTAAATCGTTGGAAGAAAATAATTATTTCTTATCAAAAAAAAAATTGTTTTTGAATTTTGTGTATTAAATTTTTTATTAACTACTCAAATATCAAAATAACAATCTGCTGGTTTTCAAAATCTATTTTTTTAAGATCCGAAAAATTTATTTTATTTAATAGCTGAAAAATTTTTATTTCCATTTAATCACTTAAAAATCTTAACTCCAACTTATGAAAAAAATCATTCCAATGGTTTAGGCCGTAGTCAAGCTACATTATACAGACAGACCAACAAAAGAAGCAGAATGAATTAGGGAACCCCTTTTTGTAATAAATAATGAAATAATTTTATTTTATATAATATTTTGCCTAAACAATAAAAACAGATTCAACGATTTCTCTCTTCCTTTAAAATTCCCAATGCATTAAAAAGAAACAATTTTTTTTTTATCTAAAATTCCATTTTCAAAATCTGAGATTTAAAATGTGAATTTTTGTTGCATAAGATTCAATTAAAAGTAAGAAATCCTATAAACAAATATTAATAAGATTATGAAATTAAAACACATTGAAAATATTTATGATATATTTTTGTTTAAACATGGAACAAATCAGTTGTAAAAACTATAGCCAATGTAAAAACTGACCAGATTTAAAAATAAAGCACCACACATTTGTATTCTTCGAGTTATGATTTATTTTTCGTTCTCCAGAAAATTAATCAAAAAAATCAATAAAAACATCAAATTAAATGTGTAAAGAAAGTGCGATAAAATATAATAAATTTGTATTAATTAATTTATTTTGTGTTGCTTTGGAAATAAATGAAAATTCAAAATTCCTGTGGCTTATTTTTGTACTGGAAGATTATTGGTTCTGTTTTTCTATTAACTACTATTTATATTAAAAAGGAATATAATTGAGAATCTAAATTGTGAGAAAAATTAATTTTTGTATGGAGCAATAATATTTAAACGAACACATAGATATTAAAACTCTCTTTATTTCTTAAAAAAATTTAATGAGACATTTACGAATAAGAAATACATAAATCGACCCTATTACAACAATGTTCACTAAGGCGTATGTGGACTATATTTTTTTTTCATTTAATATTAAAAACCACTGTTGATGTTGACAACTCTTTTCTTGCAGTAATTAGGTGTATTATATTGAAATATTGTTACTGAACTGATTTTCAAGAATAATAATTGAACTGTGATAATCCAAAATTGTACACATTTATTTTCCATTAAAATTGTTATCTAACAGAATAAAATAAACATGAATTAAGTAAAATACATGATAGGAATATTATAGTGCCGTAAGATAATATTTTGATATACCACTGTTTATAACAATATCTATTGAAATATGAAATTTAAAAATTAACTACCCATAATAAAGTGCCTGGTAATTTAATATTCCATTTAAATTTCCTATTTAAATGTATACACGACCTAAAAGTCTCATTTCAACGCTTCTCAATTAAACATTATGTATGGGTACATAAAATATTTCAAACACCTCAATTTATTCTTCTTCCTCTTAAAACCTGATATTCATTAAGGAGTATTAATTTTCCATCCTCCTTCGTTAAAGGTAAAAGGTGCTAGAGATATATACATATATTTTATTTAATCAAATAAATGATACCATCATCATAATCACATCCCCCTCTATATAGATCAAATTATATGTATAGATATAATAAAATATCCCGTATCAACCATCAACCAACTCAACCATCATCGTTTTCTTGACTCGAGACAGCGCGGAGAAAATCAAGTCAATTGGAAAATTTAACGACACGTGGAGATAAACTAAGGGTTCAATTTTTCTATATCACCGTCGCACCGCGTGAGTCCCAAAAAAAAAAAAATTAAAAAAAACAGGCAAAAAAGTTAAAATAAAAAATACAAAAACTTTTATTTCAACAGCTACAAAAAAAAATTCAAAAGAAAACAAAAAAAAATGTAAACTCATTCTTAATCTGTATTAAGTGTTTTCTTAAGAAAAAAAAAATACCGTACAAAAACACACAACCACGAGTTTATTATAATGGCTTTCCAATTATCCACAATGAATCTTAAAAAATAAAAATAAAAAACAAACTTCATTGATCATGTATACATATATACCATTTATGAATGAAAAATGATAAAGAAAATTAATTTATTGATTATTGCTCACTCGGGCGTATGTGAAATGTTTTCTTCTCAAATTCAATACAAAAAAAAAGAAGAAGAAAAAATATACAAACATTATCGTAAGTGAAAAAGAATCATCTTAGGGGTAGCATCCACTTTTTAAATTGATGATTTGTGATTTTATATACATATAATTGAATTTGCATTTCATAATATTAAAATGACAAATTGTCGCACATGTGTGTCTCGACAGGCTGCGAGCGCCATCAAAAAAATAACATCAGTAAAAAAAGTTTTTTTTTTAAATTAATTTTGCACAATACTTGCGCATCCATCCACAAAAAAAAAGAAAAAATCTTATGAAGACCTTCTTATTGCGTGCATTAAATTTTATTTTAATTTTATTATCATTATTATTTCTCTTCTTGTTATGCATTCATTATCCATATTTCTCATTTTATATTTCATTCTACCTCACCCAACCACCCCCCTCAAATTTCTCTTTTCTAAATTACCCACCATCGTCATCGCCATCATCAGTCTTTTGCAAGTCTTAAGTAAATACATCAATTAATTGGCAGCATGCCCATGGTTGGTTTTACAATGGATAAAATTACATCTTTTTATGTTGTTGTTGTTTTTGTTGTCTTTTTTTTTTTTTTTTTTGGTGTACATGTTAACATGTTATGGTATATATTAAAAGACAAGAACAAAAATCGTTAATTGATGATGCTGACGAGGACGACAGCGACTACGTTTGTGAGAGGAGCTGTATCTACACAAATAAAAATAAAAAAAAAAAACAAAAAAATCAATAACTTCCCCAAACTACATTTTATCATCTCACAGGTAGACAGACAGACTCTATTTCTCTTTCTCTTTCGTTCATCAAATTATGCTGTCATATAGTCTCTTTCTCTCTTTTCCCTTTATATATGTATATATTTTTATGACATGTGCACACAATTTTGCTCCATCACTTAAAATCCCAAGAAATCCTTCTTCTGACAGGAAAAAAAAAAAAACAAATAAACTAAATAATTAAATAAGAATTCTAAATTGGTCCATCATTTCATCCATCATCAACAGTACCAGCATCACAAATCACTCATCTCATCATCATAACATCCCCATTATACCCCACACACAGACCCATGTATGAATTGGTTAATTCATTTTATTGTCGAACGAGCATCGATTGCACTTGCAACACAAATACCCATACACAAATCCAACGGTAATAGGGCCACAATTCACTATGCAAGGACGATGAGATGGTGAATTAGAATGTGCTGCCTGTAAGGATGTTGCAAGTGCGAAAAAGATGGCGCGCAAAACCATCATACTCTATGGATCTCATTCTAAAAAGGATATAGGTACACCACCTACAAATCGAGTGAGATTCGTACAAAAAAAAACTCTCCTGTGTTTTTTTTACTGTTGTGTTTTTTTTGTGGGCTTAAAATCGAATTCATTTTCTAAGGACCTTTTTGGGGTAGTAATAATAATTGATGTATCTATAACAATATTTTACTGGTTGTAACTGAAACGAGGATATAAAAATGTAACCAAATGTAACAGAGTAATATAAAAAGTGCGCGCACACATACACATGCATTTCGGAGGACACACAGAGTATAGCAATGCCACCCAAGGAAACAAAAATAGGTGAAGGTCGGATTTTTAATACATCGCATACAATGGTGTCCTGTGTTGTCCTCTTCGTTCAACAAACCAAACCAAACCAACCCTCTCGGTATTGATGTTGCAATATTAAATTGCGACATTTGTTTTTGCTTATTCTTATTTTTGTTTTTTTTTTTTACTATACACACCTCGATTTATCCATGTATGCATATTAAAATCGTTATCCATATCCATGATGATTTTTTTTCTCTGTACTTGATTTTGATTTAATTGATATTATATTTGTAGAGTAGATCCTGCATATAAATCATCAATTTTATGAATTTAATTGCTGCTTTTTCAATGCTTTTCAGGTATATTCACATCCATCACAACATCCTACCACACGTCGTCGAACTTGATATACATTTATATATATATCTTTATATTTTTTCACATTTTCCTTATTTAAATTAAATTTTTTCCTTGGGTTTTTTTTTTGGAAGAACAAAAATTAAATGAAAAATATTTTTGAAGGATTTTTGGAAAATCAAAAACTACCGACGGATCACAACGATAACGTAGGCGACGACGAAGACGATAAACGATGATGGCAAGAAGTTAAAAAAAAACTTAGTTTTTACATAAAACAAAATCCTGCATGAAGATTTAAAGCATTTTGTCTCGTTTTTTTTTCTCTGTATTCCTTTTTTTTTGTTATTTAATTTTTTCTAGAAGGATTTTCTGTAATATTCTTCACATTTGCAATAATTTTTTTCTTTTTCATTTGCAAATATTTTTCATACTTTTATTTTTATTTTTTTTTCCAAAGACTTCAACACAAATAAGACACGAAAATCGACGATAAAGAGCACTGTTGGGTGTTGTATTTTTTTCATATATTTTTTTTTTATTTTGTATTATATACAATTTATATTTAAATAAATTTAACAAAATTTTATATTTTTTTTATGTTTAATTTAGCAAAGTAAATTCTAAATGAAAATATATTATATATTTATACACATAATTTATTTTGATAGTAAAAAAAAATTAAAATAAAACGCGCCGTGCAAAAAATGTTGGTATGTTGCGTATGCATGCGAACCAACTGCGATAGGACACTAGACCATGGCACAACAATGGAGAGAGAAGAATCTCTTTCGAATTTTAGCAGCCACGGTGCGACGGAGTAAGCACACGCGAGATGCTGACTTAATTCACGATGGACCACTCTGCTTTTACTGTTGTGGGGCTGCTGAATGGGAGGAAAATGTGTTTGTGAATTTTCCGATGTGAATTTTCATATGATTTTCTCTCTATTAACTCTCTGATGATGTTCTCGTCTCGTGCGAAATCTCTGAGAGATTTTATTCAGCTGTTTTTTGATTTTGAGGAAAATGTATCTTTGCGGTGTGTTTTTATCTCAAAAATTCGTGCAGTTTCGGGAGGATTTCTGAATAATATATTTGAAAGTGTGTTGTACACCTACCTTAAGATAACACGAGGAGGAAAGTATCTTTTCGATTTTTTGTTTGGTTGAATTTATCTGTAGATATATTTTGTATGGGAACTCTCCATCTCTCTCTTTTGTGGTGTATATGTTGTAGATATAAAGATATAAATAGGTTACACGGTTTGTTGTCGAAATATTGTGCTATTGTGAAATGTATAGAATTCCCTTGGGCGGAATATCGAAGATGACGGGGGTTGTTTTGGGGGGTAGGATGAGGGTAGTGTGTGGGGATGGGGGGGTGGAGGGTGGATGTGATGGTTCATGAATCGTGATGTGCGCGCTTGTAATTGAAAGAGAAACTAGAAAAGAGAGTGAGAGGAAATTCATTTTATAATTTTTGATAGCACACGATTAAAACATGTTAAAGTGTTTTTAAAGAGCTTTTGATGTGAATAATTTCTTCTTTTTTCGTACTACATGGGAAATCAGTTTTTTTTTTGTAAAATATTATCTGCGTGTAGAGAACTGAAGGAAGGATGTTTCCATTTTTATATGTTAAATGATAGGATACACTCATTTTTGTTATGTTTCAATTATTAATAAAAGAGAAAAGTATACAAAAATATTTTTATTTGGTTCAATATCTATGTAGTAAGAATAAAAAAAGGAATGTATTGTTCCGTCACATTTAGTTTTAACAGTCCCATTTATGACAAATTTATTGTTTTATTATATTTATTTTTGTTTTTAATTTTATATTCAAGTTTTAATAGATAAGAATCTTTTGTTTTTTTTTACTTTTTTCTTGTTAGGTGATTTATTTTTTAACAATATTGTCATATTAATCAAAACAAATATGTTTAGATTATTTTCGAAATTAAGAAATTGAAAATTTCAAAAATAAATCAAATAAAAACCACTATAAATGTCAAACTAACATATTTTTTTTAACAAGTTTAGTGATCAAAGATTGTTCGTGGTAAATTTATGTTTGTTTCAAGATTGTTTTAGTTGTTCTTAAAATTGGCAAATTTTGTTTCTAAAATATGCGTTTTTTAGAATTTTTGTTTTTGTTTTTTTTTTTAATAAAAAAATCAAATAAGTTAATTGTTATTAATCTGTAGTTTTGACATTTGTTATTTATAATTATGTATTAATTGTCGTTGGTTTTTTAATTGTCTTAAATGAATTTCAATTGATTTATGTCCAAGGGTAAATAACTACATTTAGTATTCCCATAGCGAAAATAAAATTCAATTTCCTCTTGAGTATTTTGACGAAAATTATTGCCCAAGAGAATAATTGTGTTAATCATTATAGAATTGATATTTATTGACCCAAAAGGTAGTATACAGGTGAATTTATTGAGTTTATGTTAATTTGTTTTATCAAATTTAAGTTCGTACTTCTGCATCAGGATTGCCAAAGTACAAAAAAATCCAACAAAACTGAATTTTTGGGTGAAGCTTTATTTTTAGGCTATAAACATATATAAGTAATATGAGAGATTAGGTATTTAAATAAAATAAAATAATTGAAATCACGACTTCTTCTTTTCAGCAAAAATTTATTATATCATATCTTAAAATTATTTTTCACATAGATTACTATCAATTTTAATAATATTCGACAGTTTTTAAGTATACAAAGTAATACGTAAGTAGTGTAACATGAAAATGTCTTACAACTCGACCCTCTTTTTTGCAAATCGCCCTCGATTTATTTTTTTATTTGGCCAAAAATTTAATATTAGAACAAAGTTAGTGTAATAAAATTCGATTATACAAAAATAATTTGAAACGTTATACAGAATAATTTTTAAATTTTCAAATTGATAGATAACATTAAATGAATGATTAGAAATGTAAACTTATTTTTAAAAATAATGAATTTAATTAAGTAAAAAAAAAATAATATTAAACTAAGAATCATCAATGTGTCAGAATTTTTGATATATCAGGATGTTTAAGTTGAAACATATGGCCTCATATTTTGGGGACAAGCAACTCCTTCATAGGGTACGCGTGAGATCTGAAGATTTTCCAGATCTCTAATTAAGTAACGGTCGTTTTGTAATTTTTTGACTACTTCAAATGGACCTTTAAATTTAGGTAGAAGTTTTTGGTTCAAGCCGGGTGTAGCTACTACATGAACACATTTCAGACAATTTTCGATGTAGTCTTTGATTTTAACTTTCATACCTGGAAACCAGTAGGTTTTTCGTAAATATTCATAGCACTTTTCTACACCTAAATGACAAAGTCCATCATGGTGTGTTTGTATTACATCCCTTTCCATCTGAGATGGAACATAAAAATAAACTTTCTTATCTATTTTGCGGTACAACAAACCATTAATTAATTCATATAACGGGCTTTCTCTGTTTTCCAATGTTTTGACTAAATTTCTTATCACAGGATCTCTTTGCTGTGAAGCAGCAAGGACATTCTCAAAAGAATCTGGCTCAACAATCAAAACATTATGACATCGGCTAAGAGCATCAACATGTTGCATCCTCTGTCCATCCCTATGCTCAATGACATAATCAAAATCTTGGAGCTCCAGAGCCCACCTTGAAATTCTCGGATTCAACATCTTTTTATTAAGGGTAAGGGTCAGAGATTTGCAGTCCGTAACTATCTTAAATCGGATACCAATGAGGTAAATTTTAAATCGCCGTAATGCAGACAAAATAGCTAACGTCTCTAACTCATATGAGTGAAACTTTGCTTCCTGTGGCGTCGTTCTTTTTGAATAGAAGAAAATAGGATGAAAATGCTTATCTTCTTGACGTTGCAATAACACTGCACCAAATCCGTGACTACTTGCGTCGCAGTGCAATTCGGTCTCGGCATTAGGGTTGTAAATACTCAAAATAGGAGCGTTCAACAACTTCTCCTTTAATGATTCAAACACAGCTAGCTCATTTTCACCAAAAGTAAACCTTGCATCTTTTTTTATGAGATCGTAAAGTGGCTTTGCAATGGTAGAAAAATCTTTAATGAACTTTCTAAAATAGGATGCTAACCCAAGAAAAGAATGCAGATTCTTAACATTTGCAGGAATTGGGAACTCAGCAACCGCTTTTAATCCACTTACGTTAGGTCCTATACCGCTAGATGAGATTTCATATCCTAAATATGTGATCTTTTCATACATAAAGTGACATTTGTCGAAGCGTAATTGCAAATTGTGTTTTGTGACAATATCCATAACATTTTTTAAAATTTTGAAGTGTTCCTCCTTTGACTCGGTTGCGACGAGTAAATCGTCAATATAAACAAGCAGTTTTCCATTTTTTATAAGATCTTTAAAAAGTGAATTGATGTACCGTTGGAAAACAGATGGCGCATTTTTCAAGCCAAAAGGCATACGCAGGTACTCATATTGTCTGAAAGGTGTGATGAATGAAGTAAACTTTACAGAATCATCGGTCATTTTTACGTGGTGAAATCCACTTTTTAAGTCCAAAAGTGTGAAATACTTTTTACCTCGTAGTCTATCTAAATGGTCTTCTATAAGAGGGATAGGAAAATTGTCTTTAACAGTCAACTTATTTAACTGACGAAAGTCTATGCAGAGACGCAGCTCACCGGTTTTCTTTTTTGTCAAAACAATCGGTGAAGTGTAAGGGGAACTGCTCTCTCTAATTATATTATTTTCCAAAAGGTCATCAATAATTTTCTGTAGCTCGAGCTTATGAGCATAAGGCAAACGTCGAGGCACGCAATTAAAAATACTATTCTGATTGGTAAGCATAATTTTCATTTCAAAATCATCTTTAAATTTTGTCTTAGTGTCACAACTTCTTGTAACTAAACTTCTAATTAAATTTTGGTCTTTGTAGTTTAAATTCTCATTAATTTTAAGGCAAACAGATTTTTCAATATTATCCGATATATCAATTTTCAAAAGTTCATTGATAAAACCTTCACAAAAATTTTCTTTTGAATAATTTTTTCTATTAAAATCAATAGCTTTGATTAAATTATCCTTTTCTACTACATTCATATTTAAATTTGTGTGATTTTTTTCTAATAAATTGACATTCTCTTCTTTCAAAATAAGCTTCATATTATTTTTTTGCACAAAATCTCGACCTAACACAACAGCATTTTGCATCGTATCATTTTTAACAACTAATAAGCATAACTTTACATAACTATTTTTGACTTTAACATTACATATAATACTACCATGCAATATAAGTTTTGAATTATTTATACCTACATAATCCTTGTAAAGTGTTGGTACCGATGTCATCAAATATGGTGGCACGTAACGCTGCTGCACGAAACTTATTGGACTTCCTGTGTCAATTAAACTCATCGCATGCATTGTCAACTCCACTGATCCAGAATCATCTCCTTGGAACTGAAACTCGAACACGTCACAAAAGTCTTCTCCATAGGAACTTGAAAAAACAGGTGTTTCACTCTGCATCTCAGGGTTTTGGATCACAAGAACTGACGATGATTGTAAACAGTCCTTAATTACATGACCTTTTTGACCACAGCGAAAACAGGATCCTTTTTCCCTTTTTGGCTTTGGACAGTTGGTTGAGATGTGTCCACTCTCGTTGCAGTTGAAGCATTTAACGCTGACCGTTAAACTTGAATTTGGGAGAATTCTAGCATTTGTTGTCGTCTTTTGAGAAATGAATGTTGAGTATTGAGATTCATTCTTCATTTTTTCATATTTTCTCAATATGATTTTCAACTCAGCTATGTTATTTGCAGTTAACAATATTTGCTTGTTAAAAATGGAATCTGGAATTCCCTTAATTACATAGCTTATTACGTCTTGCTCTTCAATGTCGGCTTGAGACGCTATTTCTTGCATGTATAAAAGGTACTGCTGAAAAGTTTCCTCCTTGCGTTTTTTTCGTCCTCGCAACATATTATGGACATCTGCAGCCGACGCATGGCTATAAAACTCAGTCATTAGGGCAGTTTTCAACTCATCCCATGATCTACACGTGGTTGATCTTAAGAACAACTTTGCAGTGCCTCGTAGCAATTTTTTGGCGTAGACAAAACTTTCAGACTCCGTTAATTTATAAATGAGTTTCACGTCTTCAAAGCTACTAACCCACCTCTTAACGTTGTAGTTATCATCTCCAGAAAACGTCGGCATCGTATCTTCAACATCACGATAGGAACATGACGACGGCTGTACTTCTCTTTGAGAACAATTCAATTCTGCTAGCCTTTTTTCCAATAAAGCAATTTCCTCTTTTTTCCGCACCATCTCTTGCAAACTTTCTAACCTCTTAGAAAGAACTTGATCCTCGGCAACCAAATTCATGTCCTCTATTCTTCCATCATCATCGTCATCACCCAATTCGACAGAATCATCAACATTTTCATCACCGAACAAATCCTCTAATTGACCATCATCCAGAAGAGCTAATCCATGTTCCAATCGAACTTTCAATGCGGGCTTCAGACCAATCGTGGACAACCCCAATTTGGCAAGCTTTGCCTTCAGCTGAGGTACAGTTGCGCTTTGCACAAATTTCACAGCACGTTCATTCATCTTGTTAAACTTGCACAAAAATAAGCCTCAGATTCTTTATCCCACTTCTGAATATTATGAGAGATTAGGTATTTAAATAAAATAAAATAATTGAAATCACGACTTCTTCTTTTCAGCAAAAATTTATTATATCATATCTTAAAATTATTTTTCACATAGATTACTATCAATTTTAATAATATTCGACAGTTTTTAAGTATACAAAGTAATACGTAAGTAGTGTAACATGAAAATGTCTTACAGTAATATTCTTAAGAAAACTTTTTATTTTATACAATGACTATTAGAGCAAATACTTCATGCTTCTTTTATATTGGAGCAAGCATTCCCTTATTCATTTACATTCCCTTATTCATTTACAACATGTTTATAGTGTGCTTACAGAAAAGTTGATTCAACACTGATACTATAATCCACAGAAAATATAAAAATTTAAATTTAAAAAAACATGAGTGAGCTATATCAGCGTTTGCTCTAATAACTATTCACTATTGGAGAAAACACTTCCTTATTTTTGTATTCGAGCATATACTATTTGATCCTCGGACTTATTATGCCCGTTAGTTTCCCCTGAAGGGACATAGGGCCTCCACTACTCCTACTCGCCATCGTGAATGGTTTCTAAACATGCATTTCAACTTGTAGCTTGGTCTTTAAGCTTTAAGAGTGGTATCTACATATTTTGGCTTTTCTGATTCGGCCGCCGTCAGTAGAGATATTGAAGACTTCTACCATTTCTGCTGGTTGTCCAAAAAACATTTACTTGAACAAATAAGAAAGTTCCCAATGTAAAATGAATCGAATTTGTCAAAACTGAATTCCATCTGAAAAAAAAGAAGAAGCGCTTTTAAGGGTACACCGTTTTTTTTTAAATTAGATATACTAGGTATTCAAACTTTTTGCATAACTATGAGAGACAACGACTACGAACGGCTAATATACGCTCGAAAAAATAGCAGTTTTTACAAGAGTTCTAACATATGGCAGAAGCTCTATAGCTGAATCCTAGACACTCCAGTCTTACACATGTCCTCACTTGTTAACTCTCAACAAACCTATGCATTTAAAAAATAAATCTCTGTACTTATCATCTGATTTATAGGTGCAACAATATTTTGATTCATAATTCAAGACTTTGTTTCAAGATTTATTCTCATTTCATTATTTATAAAAAAAAGGTTGATTGATAGATAAAACCATTCTTAAATCGTGGGAATAAAATACTTTCTAACTGACCTTAATTTATTTTCCACAAAATGATTTATTAACTTTTTTTTATTTTTTCCCTCAATTTTTATCCTATAAAAAAGTTTCAAAACCTCTTAAGGATAGATATTAACATTTTTGTTTATGTTTTATGTATTTTCAATTTAATACTTCTCACAGACCACCGCAGACCCATTAAAACTAGACCACAAATTACAAACTCTGTTAAATATATTATGCAACACCCAACACCCCTCCCTCTCAAATGATGGTGAAAAATTTATAAATAAAAAATTGAAGACGAAGACGAAGACTATCTTTTAAGGCGATGCCGATGGATGGCGACGACCATAAGAAAAAGAAGAAGAAGAAACCCATCAGGTCGAAGGAAAAACTTTTAGCAGTTGGATATGTTATATAAATATAGTATACAGAGAGCAACAAACAAAAACACCAAAAATGTCAGTCAGACCAACTCAAACTAAACAAATCGAGCACGTCCTAAAGGAAAACTTTTTAATAGACGTGACGAAGCTCCAGCAAAGACGTTACCTGAAAACCAAATGTGCACAAAACAAAATGTTATCCTGAATTTACATTAGCTCAAGTGAGGCAAATTCGTGCATGCAATAAAGGATATAATATTGTTTTATTTGCTTTCTGCTGCCAGACGTTCCTCCTCTGCTCATCATCTCGAAAAAACGAGGTGAGATGAAAGAAAAGAAATGCCATTCTTCAACGTGTTGTATTATCTTCAAGATAACAAAAGTCCTCAACGTGGTTGTACGTAATGGATCCATTCTCAGGCAAACTTGTTTTACTTGTCATTTTTTTTCAAGATATACACCTCGTTTACCAATGAATGGTCCGCGGATGGCTTCCGACAATTTTTTTCAGTTTTTACTATTAGAGAATCCGTCGCAAAAACCTTCATAAATGTCTGTAGCGTAGTTTAAATTTTATTCGATTATGAAATACTCAGTCCATCCGAACTCCATATAAATTTTGGCATTTCAAATCCGCACCAAAGTTGTTGCGTATGCAACAAAATACAAAAATGGAAAGCTTGAAAAAGTAAGTTTAACATTTGAGTTTTAGATTATAGTTTTGATATTTTTGCAGAAAAAGAACAACAAATAGATTCCAATTCGAGAAAATGGTAAAATTGTCATTAAATAATTAATTAATTAATTTTATTGGTGTTCAGTACAAATATCCATACCAAGCATTCTTGTGTTTCTGTCTCCATTATCGTATAGCGATTTTTAGTACAGGCATGCATCCAAACAAGCGAGTAGTGACTCGAACCAGGAAATTTAGCGTTCACATTCACATACCATTTTAAGGTCAAAAACTGTCAGCATCGATTAGAAAGTTTGAAAATGATAAGGAAGTTTTAAGAAATCTTCCGGCGGATTTTATGATTGTTATTTATCGCGTAAGTGAGTTCAGTGTGGATTGAGTCAAGTTCGCGGGAATAAAATTTTTCGGATTCTGTAATCGAGGTGAATGTTTCTTAAATTAGTTCTTTCATGGTTCAATGCGAACCGGTTTGATTTTTGGTAATTTAACGCTAGTAAATCTGGTCGAATTCAAAGCAAATTTTGGAATACGAAAGTTCACTTCGTTTTAACTTCTAAAAAATGAATTCGATTTTGATAAAAATGAACTTTACAACACTAAAAATTGAATTATTGTACTATATACGATCATGACCAAATTTAATCTATGAAGCCGAGGCATTAAAAAAAAAACAAAAATGGAGGGGTGTACCAATACAACTGTACTAAACGACCAACTATAGAGAAAACAATCAAATAAGTTGCGAAAAATAGCTTTGAATGAGTTTTTCTTATTAGAGAATAACAAAAAAAATTGGGTAAAAAACTTTTTATTTAATTTTTGAACAAAACAAATAAGCAATTTAAAAGTAAATTTTAGTCTAACGATTTGTTGGCTATACCAGTTTTAGCTGTACAATAGGCTGGAGCCTAGTGTTCGCAAACGCCAAAAACATGACAAGATATATAGATACATATTTACGAGTACATTATGTTACACATACATATATAATAACTTTCTAAATAAAACTTGTCAAATGGTGCAAATTTGAAATTTCCTCTGTTAAAAAAAAAAACGATTGGTAAAAAGTAGATCATTAAAGTTTAAGTAGAATATGAATCCAAATTACAATAGTGTCATCAAAATATCAAAATGGCTTTTCTCTTCTTTGATTAAGTGTGACAATCGAACTGGAAAATGCAAACGATTTCTGGTAATCTATGATTTTCTTATCAATGTCCAAAGAAAGTGAACAAATACTCGTTGATTATCATAGATTCTTAATTATAGTCTAGGAACAGTTCATGATAATCAGCGTGAATATTTAACACACAGTCAATAAAGTGGGGGATTGAGTATCTCTACAAATGTAACCACTATGCACTGGGGCGTATACGCACTTTTTTGATATTATTGCTTTTTCCTAATAGAAGAGGATCCCAGGGGCGGCAGACATACGTTCTTTTATCGCAGCTATTTTTTTTTTTTTGTGAATAGATACCACAGTAGGTACGAACGAAAGGGTATTACAAAACTTGAATCCAGGAAGTTTTTGAAACAATAACTGTCAAAGTTCCATCAACATGATGCAAACTCACTTTGTTTAATTAAATGTCTCCAACTTTTTCTGACACTTGCCAGAAACCTACTGACTCCTTAAAGGTGAAATGTATAATATTATGTTCTTTGGACAGCCATTTAACAACCAGAACAGCAATTTTAAATTTGCGATCGGTAATTGTCTATCATGTAATACGTGCTAAATTAAATGGGACCCGTAGCTTGGCCTCGACATGGTTTAAGATCTAAGACCAAAAGATGACTCCAAAAGCCTAAGTCAGTTTTATCTTGCTTTAAGTGTTTAGCACTATAAATTAGCTGCTAGGTGCAGATTAATTAACCCTTCCACAAGTCCTTTTCCTGACTTTGGCTTCTGACAGAAGCGAGTGCAACTCAATTCTAGGATGAATATTTCGGCTTATCTTAAGTTAGAATTTTTTCACGAATACTTAAGATCCCCTTAAAGTAGAGGTACCACTTTCTCAAGTGTAGAAGATTCTTTTTGAGATTTGAATCTCGAAAAAAAATGAGATGGATTTTTTCGTGGAAAATCAATACCCCACACAAAAAGTGTCATCATAGGGCGAATTAAGAAAAAAAAGGATTCTGCACACCAGTAATTTTTTTTTCCTCTTCTTATTATATTTATTGTTGTCGTTGTTTTTTTTCTTGCCCAGCAAGCCTTGAAGTGAAATATCATCCCTCCCACACCCTTCATAGAATGTACATACCCCTCCCTGTGTATACTCCTTTATTGTGTATAGTATATCTGAGTAAATATTTCCATTAAAGTCATTCACTTGTGAAAAGCCATTGGAGTGGAAAAATGTTCAACTCTTTCGAAATCATAACAAAATCTCAAAGAACGTTGTTCCAAGAGATAGGTAGGTATGTACGTATACGTACACATCCAGAGAGGGTTTCCCTTTTTTTGCTATATAAGAATACAAGGGGAAGGGATAGCCTCAGCCTTTTGGGTACGGGATTGTTGGTTGTTGGTAGATGGATGGATGGCTTTGTTGTGCTATATGGTGTGCTGAGCGTTGAATGCTTTTGTTTGGTTTTGCCATTCGAAGGGCATTAAAAATCAAAAAGACAAGTACCACATCTATTAGGATGAGAATGACCCACGCCTCATAGCCTTCTTGGATATGCTATGCTGTCGTCACTCTGTTCTGAAGGACATCATTAGAAATGATGTTTGCTTATTTTTTGTTATTTTTATCTTAAAGTGAATTTTAAAATCGTCAACTGCTCACTTTCCATTAGCGTTGAAATTCTTTTCTATTGTGAATGTTGGCAATTACAGACGTTATTTATGATACAAAAAAAGAAACGAAAGAATCATCATCGACTGACGACATTAACTTAATTGTTTGACTATTTTTTTAAGTTGTTTCTCCAAAGTTTCAGTTTTTAAATTAAGTTTTTTTTTTCTTGTCAAACATTGTAATAAATTAGTTGCACCTACGCACGCTGTGCTATTTTCGCATATGTTGACAGTGGGCATTTGGATTTTTTTTTTTTAAACATGGAGAACTCTTTCATTCGTCTACATTCCAAAATGTTAGAAAGAAAACATTAATTTAAAAACAAAATAAGAAAATTATAAAAATTAAACTCCAAAAATATTCTCACACAAGGGCGTCAAAAACTCAACAAAAAATAACATAAAAACACACTGTTTGTGTTTTTTTTTAGTAGAAATCAAACGACAAGTGTCAGTTTTTTTGTGGTCGTTATTTTGATTTTTAATTTATCTCACAGATGTTTTATTTTTTGTTTTTAATTTTAGAGACAGAATGTTTGTATTTTTGTTTTTATAGTTTTTGAAATTCATACGAAATTGTTAAGGTTATTAATTTTAAAAACAAATTATGATGTAGGAATTTTTTTAATTATCGTTTCACCAGGTAGATTCTGGCGATTCATTAGCATTTAATTGATTTCATCATAAATTTTAAATATTTCATTTTTAGCAAAAAAAAAAAAATAATACACACGAATAAATTCAAATAAAAAAAAATAGAAAGAGAGAGAAAAAAAAGAATAAAACAATCTACATTAAACACATAAAATTAGTGAAAATAAAAATGCCAATGTTATTTTACAAATTAAATAATCCACTTAAGCACACTACAGTGCACCACATAAAACAATAATTGTAATTAATTGGAACATTATTTACAATTCATTCCCGCAACCATATCGTCTTTCGTCCCCCTCCTAACCAGCTCCTCAGCTATAACCCTTGTTACTTTTGTGTAATAGTTTGAATTGGTTAGGTTATAGGAGAGGGACTCTTTAATGTAGTTACTCTGGGTGAATTTCGTGCTCTATTTGGTATTGATTTTTATTTGAATTACTCTGGTGGACGGGTGGTGCCGACTGCTGCCGGGCGGGGATGAGAGATGCCAATGGAGGAGTACATAATAATTTGTATTTTACTGATGAAAGGAGAAGGGGACGAGGAAAGAATGATTTTAATTTTCAATTTTAATGAAAACGAAGGGCGCTTTCAACACGCTTGGCAATTAGTTAGGAGAAAAACAAATACCATCATTGAAACCTTAACCATAATTACGTTCAAATGACCTTTTTGGCTAAAAATAAAATAAAACCTATCGGATTTGTTTGCTTTGATATTGGAAGTTTTGATTTAGAAGTGGATTTTTTGTTTGCATTGTTTATATGAATCCTTTACTCGTATATGGGGATGAAGTAGATTGGTCTAATTTTCATGTTATTCATTTGAAATTGTAATAATGTTTCAAGGATTTATTTTGTTGCAAAAGGTACATGGATTTATAGTATCTACTTTAAAATTATGATTAAATCTATAATTAGTTTTTTTTTTTTAATATTCAAACGTATTCATATAACATACAAATATATGTGCTAGCAGCAAATTAAACTTCATTCAAATTCAATAATGATTATAAAATAAAACTCATAAGTTACCTAGGCTTATGGAGAAACCCTATACACAACCATAAATTTTTGACACATTTTTCCATAGATGGCTTTAGGGTGAATCCAAGGCTGGTTACTGCCCTGGAATATCTTAAACGAAACTAATGACGTAACAACCACAAATTGTTAAAATTGTTTTAAATGAGACTTTTTTGACATAGGTAGAGCTCTATACATAAATTTAATATAAGCCTTGTTGGAAGAACTTTATTTATTATAAGCCTCTAATTTGATTACAGTTCATTTACATTACAGTTCTTCAATCTATGATTATTCAAACTAATAAATACAATAAGATTCACAGTTTTTTGCTTTTAATAAGACTTCATAGTAAAATAGCTTTGGCATTTCATTGGGAAAGCTTTTATCCCAGTCTAAAAATGTCGTCGAAGGAATAACAAATTTTAAAGAAAATAATTACAGTCACTACTCCAACAACTACCAAAACAACTAAATATACCTATGTACACATATTATACGTATGCACATTACGTTTATAGTAAGGATACGTAGTGCAGGTGGCATGCAAAGTGCAAACATATTTTGAAAGACATTTACAATAGATACTAATTATTACAATTCTATTTTGATTTCTTACAAACAAAATGTGCATTTTGAAAGAACCCAAACAAAGAAAAAAAAAAAACAATAATAATACATTATAAATAAAATAATGCATTGTGTCTTATGCGAGCCAGAATTAATTATGTTAGTTTATTTCAGGAAAACTATTCTCTAACTGCAAGAAATTCAAAAAATAAAATGTAGCTATAAGAATCTTTTCACATTTCTATAGTTGTTTTCAATTGCAATAATGTAAGGTACTAAAAAATGTAAGGGGAACTTAAATATTTGAAAAAAAAGACAAAAATTTGTCACTCATTCTTACAATGTTGCAACTCTTCTTTAATTGTTTATTATTGCAGGCCATTAGATGTGGTAAGACAAGACCTTTGTTAATCTTGTCTCGGACTCATTAAAATCAAAAATATTTAATCTATTTTCAGTATACCTATACCTCATATATCCATATAGTCTCAAGAAACTTCTAAATATTAAAATTTCAAACTTAAAAAAAATGCACTTTTTGAATTTTGACATTTCCTTTTCTGATGATTCACCGTAGATAAACTGGTGAAGACCAATAAACTGGGTCTTGGGTGATTTTAAAATGTCTCGTCTTAATAAATGTAAACAAAACTGAGAGGAGACAAAAACAAGACCTAGACGCGACTTGAGAACACGATATGAGGTAAATCCCGAGACCAAAACAAGACCGAAGCAAATTAAGACGCAACCGATACCGAGACCTTTCCCTACTTCCTCATGTTTGAGAATCTATTACATCCGTGAGTTTCGCCTTGCGAGATATAGAACATCCAGTTCTCATAAGCATCATTGTGTACAGTTCCTGAAAACTTATTTGAGCTTCATTTAACTCTTCCCTAGTTGTGCTGATTTCTCTTCGACCATATATTTCGAACAATCCGTTTTTTTAGGACAGCCCGCTCGACTGCATGTCTGTATGAGCTGGTTCTTTGCTTAAGTCTAATGCACTCGTCACTAATAGTGTCACTAATAATGTTGTACAGTCTTTATATATTTTTAAGCAAGTGACAGTTTTACATATTATATTTTAAGGCTTAAAGACTTGATTTTCCATATTTTGAATAGCATTCAGCCCAGCATTGCCCATTTCTTTGTTTTTTTTTCACACAATCTATCAATCTCAAGTGGATGTCCAGAAATATTTACTTAAACAGATGAGAAAGTTCCAAAAATTGATGCGTTTCGTGTTCACCAAATTTATCTTTTGCTCACTGGTTTCAGAATCTTTCTCCACGCTTCTTGTCATTCGATGGTAATCCATGATCCAGGTGAAATCCTTAATTTACAGTCGACAAAGCTATTGTCACCAATAGAAACAGTATTGGTGACAGTATAGAGCCTTGCCTATTCCCACTTTGTATTTCATGCTCCTCAAACAGTTTAACAGAACGTGACAATAAAGCAATCAATTTATCTGGTACGCACCTAATCCGCAAAGCCCCTTTAAATAAACAATAACTATTCTGGATTCTCTTTATTGTATCGCTATTTTTATAAGCAGGGTTCAAATAAAATAGTCAGTTGCATTCCTCCCCTTAAACAAGTCAACTGTAATACTTCCGCTTTAAGGAATGCACATGAGTTTACGCTTGAGTCCAACTTCGGACACATACTGTTAACTACAGAGATTACTTCTTTGGCCGCACAACAAGAACGCGAAATGCTTGACCTCAGTCATATAAATTTTCTATTGACACTGTCAAACCATAAAATCTTTCTATATGAAGCTGGATATCTTGCGAATGTAGGTAAGCTGCAAGATGCAACTTGTGAGGATACTTTATTTTTGTTTTTATGTATTATTGTTTTTATGTTGCACTCAAGAATGACAGAATGGTTTATGGCATTTAAAATATCCTCTTATTTTTATACATTGTTTTAAATTAGCATTTTTGAATACTTCTTAGTATGTACTTGTACATATTGAATAAACATATTAAACAAAAATGTCAATCAGTGCGTGTATAACAAATAAAAATATGTCTTGTTATTCTACTCACAACACAGCATCGCGTGAATTTTTTTATTTTTGAAAACTACTGCGTCTGTTTCTATGACAAAAATAAAATTAAAATAAAAACAAAATTTTTATCTACCGCAACGAATTACAATTTACGAATACACATTTATTATACTACCTACCTAATACTAAAATTCTGCCTGATTCATCTGCAAGATACCAAAGAGTATATTAAAGTTGATTCATGGTCCTATTTTCATTTTTAATATTAATTAATTAAATGACCACAAAACTCAAAACAACTTTTTGTTTTGTCCTTTAACAAACTATTTAGAATTTCACATTTTGCTTGGACATCGCATAACTTTCTTAAAAAATAAAAATAAAAAAACTGAAGGCTACAAAAGTTCAAATTAATTAATGACCAAACTTGAAAAGGCAGGTAGGTAGGTATATCCCTCCCAGCAAAAGGTGACAAAAACAACATTGGCGTTTCAAAAAAATAAAATTGGATACAAAGTTAATGAGATTGTGGAAGATTATTTTGTATTTTTTTTTTGCGTGGCGAAAAAAAAAAATAAAGAAAAATATAAAAAAAGGTCCAGTACTAAAATTAATTCGATTAAATTCCTGAATCGATCCTGAATGCATTAGTTACAGACGATAAAAAGGGATTTTAGTTTAAATAACTTTGAATTAGAGAGTGGATTTAGATAGAGGCATACAATATCTAGTATAATATTGGTACTAAAGCTCCTCGCTTTTGGTTGTTGTTACGATGCGCGATAAGGTAAGAATACTCGTTGAAGTAAACGAAGAAATAATGACCGTAGACTAATCTTGTTTTGTTTGGTAAATCTCGTAAATCGTTTGTGCTTGAGTAGTTAATTCGTTTTCTATCGTGAACGTGAATAGGTTTGAAATTTTCACTGAGGCTATAAAAGTCTGGTGTTGGTAGAAGGGTTTTGAACAAGAATTTTGTAATCGCCTGTTAAAACGCCTTTGTTTTTTTTTTTCAATTCAACTTTCTAACTTTATAAAAAGGTTTCAATTTAAAAAAAAAACTAAGTTTCAATGATAACTCTATGTGCATATATGGCATTTACAGTCGTTTGTCTCTCGTTTTTTTTTCTGTAAATAAGTCTCTGAGGATACCGTTTTGAAACTAATTTACATGGTACGAGGAGTTTTATAACGATTGTTGGCCCTGCTGATGCTGGTGGGATTGCATGGTTTCTTTTTGTATCAAATTTATCCTTCGTAATTTATGTTCGAGTTCATTTAATTCTGGAAAGACGTGAATGAGCTTGGGGCACAATCCCGAAACCATTAATTAATTTATAAAGAAGGTATATTTGGAAGTTGTCTGAGGGTCAGACTTAAATAAATACGAACAATATAGAGGCTGAATTTTACTACCACAACTATCATCCCATGAAAATTTAATAAAATGCAGTCACTTTAATTAATTCTTTCACTATAGTACTTCTATTTAATGCAGATATTTATAAAAATAAATGGCGATCATTGTTCGATAAGAAGTAAGTTAATTTTTTAACATTGTTTTCGGAATCAAAGTAGCTAATTCAAAGTTAATTTGTTGCTTGCTTTTTTTATAAATAGGTCTAAAAAATAAGTCTTAAACGCTTATAAATTGCCTTAAGAACTATTAAGAACTATGTAAGAAATATGTAAGAAATGTGTCCTTAATAAATTACTGCTTGCCCTTGAAAACTAACTAAAAAGGAAAGCATTAACACAGAAATGATTTAACAGCATCCAAATTACTCAAATAAATTAAATATGTAGACATTGTGATCATTTCTTTTTTAATGGGCGATATAATTTTGACTAAGCAACACTGTTCAGTGGTGGTATGAACTTTGGAAGCAGTTTTTTTTTTGTTTTTTGACTGAGAGAGCATGCTAATGACATGTTATTGCTTATATTGAATTTACATGTAGCAGTATCGATTTCACCATCTTAAAGGTTTTTGTTTTTTGATGATGATGACAGACACCATAGAAAGCCTGACATTTTTAAGATTTATAGAGAAAAATTATATCACAGTGTACGCCCACTTGCTTTAAAGAGTATATCACATAGAATTTTTTGTTTTCTAAACGGATGAAAGTGAAAGAAAGAAAGCCTTGTACTTAAAAAAAAATATGATTTTATGTAAAATTGATCAAAAAATATTAATTTAACATTAATAAAATAATAATTCCAATGGCACTCCTATTATTCTGGTGTCTTTTCGAGAGAATGCAAACAGTATTTGTCCAGTCCGTCCTTAAGAAGGTCTAATCTTCTACTACCCTCAGTTATCATTCAATCGCACAACGGCTTTCGTTTCAATAGATCCACTGGTAATGTAAACAATCTGAACAAATCGCAAAAATCTTGACGTCAAAATCTAACGAACAAAATAAATTTTGGTGTTACCCACGTTTCCGTTTTGTCTCCAACTCTCTTTCTCATTTTCATCAACAATCTTTTGTTCGAAACTTATAATTCGTTAAAATGTTTTGCTGATGACTTTACATACTTTCAATTTTTAAATATTGGTTCTTAGCTGTTAGTACTTGTCTACTGGATGTGGAACTAGAACGCAGCGTACGATTAGCTCATTACCTTCTGATTTTGAAAGTATTGTCCCATGGGAAATCAAAAAGCGCATAAAATTTAATGCTTCTAAAACTCAATGCGGTCTCATGGCTAAAGCGGACTCCACTTTTCATGAGCCGCACTTGCATTGAAGAAACCAAACAGCTTTCAGAACTAAGTATTTTTACTTTATTGTAGAAGACTTTAACTTTCTAGTACAGGAGTCGACCTTAAATTTACCTATCCGTGGCTTTAAAAACGGTATGCCAAATCGATTCTCTCTTAACATGCACAAATCTGCTGGTCGGACAAAATCTTTTCAGGTTGTTTCGGTTTGAATATGCACTTTTTTAGTTGCGTGAAGAGATTTGTATGATTGGAGTCAAATGAAAGGTTCTTTTCCCGTTCTCTTCAAAGTGTTTTTTTGTGTGTTCATTTGACTTTCCCGATTTTAATGTAATTAATCAATATCTATTTAAAATGTTGAGAACCTATTATTTTGGGTACAAAATTTGTATCTTGTTGTTATAGCAAACAACAATCCAAAAATTAAAACACAGGTGTACCAATTATTTTATTATGTCTCTTTTCAAAACATTGCAACCCATATGTCATCAGTTATTTATTACTTTTGCAGTTTTAAGTCAAATGTATACAAGTTTCTTTAAGACCTTCCTCTATAATGTTACCAATAGGTACCTACTTCTAAAACTTTTGTCTGTTATCCTACAAAAGCCTTGTTAAGTTCTTTTTACCTGAGTTTCCACTCTATTTTAACCCCAAAGCTCCGATATCATCGAAGATGTGTGTCACTCCCCCACACATGTATAGGTACCAAAAAAAAAAAAATAAAGTTAAAGAAATAAAAAAAAAAACTTTTCCTTCAAAAACCAATTCCAATAAGTTATTTGAAAGTCCATTTTGTCACAGGCAGTTTCACAAAACTACAATCTATAAGTTCTGCCAGAACCATTCCAAAGGGATACCTTTTAGTGCGTACATACGTACCTATACTTATATTTCTTGATACATTGACACACTGAGTAAATGTGTATGTACCCTCTGGTTTCATTTTTCCATTCAATTTGTCCTTTCAAATTCAATGAATCCATATACATTGGTCTTTTTCGTTCTCTTGCCTTCATTTGGTAATACTTCTTCAAAGAACAACGCCCACAGCCTGCCGCCGTTGCTTCCAACCTCCTACTTCATCCGTTGAATGTACGGTAGGAGTTAAATGTACAATATTTCCAACTTCTTCTTTGTAATGCTTGAATGCCAATGTCTGCAGAATCCAGAATATACTCGAACTCGTAATACACTATATACCATAACCTTCGTGCGTAAAGTACCCTTTAACTGAATAGCTTCGAAGTCACGTACTTTGTGGGAACGCTTGTTCTGAACGTGATTGATTTCTTCCAAAACTGTAATCCCTTTAATACATATGCACACATTCCTGTGTATACATACATCTGATGTAGAACTAATAACTTTACATATTGAATACCTGTTATAGTAATTCGTGCAGTTTTCCTTGGAATATTTTGCAATTTTCTAAGAAGTACACTTTCAACTAACTACGAGTATACACTGCAACGAGAATTATTAAAAACATTTTTTTATTTGGAGTAGGTTTTGTGCATAGGTATAAGATATCTCAAGGCTAATTATTATTAGCTGAGAGAAGAACTCTTTTGCAAAATCAATAAAAGATTAATTAATTACGAAAATCCCCCAACAAATACTTGATTATAAGTAATTTTCCAATATACCAATCAGCTGGATTAAGGAAAACCGTTTTGATCCTGAAAATAGCTTCGGATATATGTATGTGCTATTAACGACCCTCTACTGCTATACTTGTATAAAAGCTATAAGGCCTTGTATTGTAGTGAACTCCATTTTGGATGTTGTTGTTTGTATTTGTTATAGTAAAATGGTATTTCGGAGACATTCGGAAAAATTGTGGTCGTTAAGCCAATGCTTTACTGATGTTGCTGCATGCCAGACGATGATGATGATGATGCCGACGTGAACGACATCATGCCAACAAATAGACGAACTAAAGGAACTGAACTATTGTAAAGGTAATGCTAGCAATGTCATTTTGTTCTGAGAAAACAAAAACAGGATAACAAGCTAAACCACCACATCCTGAATTTCATTCAACATCAACTACTCTATATATTTACGTACAGTTTGATGGCTGACATAAAAGCCAGTTCTGGAAACTATACTCATTTAGAATGTTCTTTCCAACCCCATCAGCCAGCAGCCACTAGACCAAACCAAACCAAACCAGACCAGACCATCCCCGGCCAGGCCGAGCCAGGCTATACCAGACCGCCTGTAGATTAGAACAAGAGCATTCGAGTTTCGAGTTTTAGTATCAAACCACCACATCGCCTGCTTAGCAGTCCCCAGTTTTGCTTAGCTTGGGTCAATTTGTGAATTTCAAAATCCGAACACCTGCTGCTCTTAATCCCATTATTTATTTTTGTTGATTGGGGTAAAATGTTGTTGTGGCTGCTTGCCTGGTGGGATTTAATGCTTCTCTCCCAGGTAAGGTATGTTCAGTTCGGGATGTGCTGTTTATGTATATAGTATATGAAAACCTCGGTGAAGGTTAATTCGACGCCAATGTATTTAATGTTGTTGTTAAAAGCTAAATATCCGGTGTAGTTTAAACCACTAAACGGGTACTTGGTTATAATGATTATAAGTATAACTCCAACGCAACACCAATAGTTATGAACATTATTTCTGTAAAAAAAAAACTAAACATATCGTAGGTATTTAGGTATTAAGCAATAAAAAGTTAATGTTCAATTGAAATTGATAGTTTTAAATGTTATGTTGTTTTTTCTATTATAGAACTATTATTTTGTGAAAAGCTTAATTGAAAAATAGGAAACAGCTTGGAACATAAAAATGGTTTTCTATACAATAATTAAAATGGCCTGCAAAACATACAAAAAAAGTCTTAACAGTAAGTGGTTTTTTTTCCAAAAATTAAATAATAGAGCGCAAAAAAAAAAAACAAACAAATATGTAGGTATGAAAGGTTTTAGCCGATGGAAAAACATAAAAACTTGGTTGTGCAATTTTATTAAAAGTCAATACCTATAATTACAAAAATAAAATCCACCCTTCTACCAAAAGAAACATGGCGGATGTCTTAGAGCCAACACTACACAGATAATTTTTTCATAGTTAAATTGAACTGAAGAATTGGTATGAATCCATCGATAAAATTATCATGATGGTTTTCTCTGTAAATATTCGACAGTGCAATCAAGTCCAATTATGAAGTAATTTGGTGAATTGTGCAATGTTCGTTCCGATTCAACGGAATTTATTACAAAATTAAAATAAATAAATAAATACTTCGTTGAAGAAATTTCCTATAAAATTCTTTCTTGTTAAGTTTTGAATAATGCCTAAAACCCAGTCTGTCCATCTCTAAAAAAACTAAGAGACTGATTAAATTTGGAAAGCATTCACCTAATTATTATTTTGCTGGTTAATTCGATGTAGAATTGCGATGTCAGTAAGTTTGAAATATATATTGCCGATATTTTGTCGTAATTTTATAAAAAATGCTCCATAGAAAAAATCGATTAGCCATCTCATTATGAATATGCAAACACAATTTAACGAGAGCAAAATGCACATTCACCCATTAAAAATGATAACAACACACCGTTACAGCCTAAGAAAAAGAAACAGCAACCGTCAAAAGTCAGTCTAATGACCAACTAAACATAACAGAGATTATGTATTCAATAATCTTTTAATCACATCTTGAAATTTCTCGCTTACCTTTGATTTTGATACCAAAGTGGGTGATAATGCTTAGTTAATAATCTGTATAATTTTTATTTACCTATAAGATGAGGCCCCGATCGTTGTTATCAGTTACGTACTTAACAATCAAACACCAAAGACTTAATAAGTCAGTTTTCTTTGAAAATATATTTTGTGGGGATTTCTTAAAAGCTAACCACTTCATTTGTTTAATATCTTTTCCGCTGTTTTGGTCAAATAAATATTTATGTAACTTAAAAAAAAAAAAACTTTGTCAGAAGTGGGATTCGAACCCACGCCCTCAGAGAGGACCAGAACGCTCATATTAACCCAATTTTTAACTAGGCAAGATTGCTCTTGAGTCTGGCGCCTTAGACCGCTCGGCCATCCTGACATATAATATTTTGGATGCTTATCAATGTTTCGATAAATTTTTGTAGCAGAATTCAAAATTAGAAGAAATACGATTGATAGAAATTTAATTAAATAACACAAAAAAAATTACTTATGTTCTGCGAGTTATTCGGGTGTTCTAAGATGCATACATATACTGTTCTTATAACCGGTTGGAATCGATTTTTGGAATTGGATAGGATTTTAAGTCTTAAAATGGCGTTTGTTTCCATACAAAATACATCTATTTAAAAGACTGTTAAATAGTGGTGTAACTGAACGGAAAAGTGAAAAAAGTTAATATTATGTTGGCAAATTGATATTTTAAGAGTGTACCTACCGGAGTGAGCAAAAACAGTCATTATAACTGATTTTATTTACTTTCATTAGATACCTACTGTAATATATTGGCTAACCAAAAAGAATGTAAAACACGTGTGGTTCAAATGAGTGATTACAAAAGAATGCTTTATTTCAATTATTAGAATATAGATACAGAAAAGGAAGTATAGATACAGAAAAGGAAGTAGAAAAGAAATAAGAAGAAGTATGTTTTGGTTATGCCAGATCTTCATTATTTTGGCAATACCTAACACCTACTATGTTTAATAAAATATTGGTTTCAAACTTTAGGTTCAATTGGAGGTAGTTCCCGTAAAAATAATATAAAAACATTGAAATGCGCCCGACGTATTATTAACTGCGATCATGGTAATAATTTTTGTTACTGGTCAGGTGTTCTTCGAGAAGGCAAAATTATACAATAAGCTGGAAAATTGAAAAAAATTGGCGATTGTATAAGATCATGTGTTGGCTGAATAAAATATTGAATTGATCATGTGAATTGAGTTTAGCCATTTTATGCACTATTTTTTAACAAATTTGACGTTATTTCCTTTTTTCAATTTTGAGTATCCCGTTATTCACTTTGCTTCTTTTCGATATTTCAAAAGTAGAAAATAAAAGATTATATTGTGTTTTTTTTAAACGATTATTATTGATCATTTCACAAACCAAATTAAATTTCGAAAACAGTGTCTTTCACGTTACTGCTTCAACAAATTATTTTATTATTATTATTATTATTATTACTATTATAGTAATCAAAAGTGTTCCGAATGAAGGGTAACACCCTGAAAAAGTGAGCGGATGCCACAACTTCAGAATGAATAATGTGAAAAAAAATCTATACGCATTTCAAAATCATTCAGAAATCGGAACTCATCCAAATAATATACTCGCATACCACTAATGAGATAGTAGTTGAACGCTATGCCCAGCGTGGTAGACCATGCTTACGCTAGAGAAATGGCGTGGACTAGGACGCCCGAAGACTTGGGGTGCGCAACTGGATGGAGTCGGCTCGAGACCGGCAGTGGTGGAGAAACTTGTTGAAGGCGGCCAGGACCTGACCCCAGTTTTAGAGCCAATGAAGATGAATTCTGACTATTCGATCTGCAGTTAGGAGAAGACAAAATAGGAACAAATTTGTTCCTGTAAAAGGAGTCCATGGTAAGATCTTCGCTGGAATCAACCTTGCCTGCGATACTTGCATAATCTTTGATTAAAATTCTTCAATTACACCGATGATGATGTGTTTAATTCCCTATGAGAAGCTACTATAAATTCACAAGATATTCAGACAAAAGAAACTTTTGAAACAAAATTGTTCTGCCATTATTCTAAATTACCTATTTGACAATACAAAAAAAAAACATTCAAATTCAAATTGTTGAACAAACTGAAATTAACAAAAGTTTTTCTTTTAATATTCATTTGAAAAGCTTTGCTATTGCTAGTCCGCACACATTAGCGACAAGCATAACATCCAACATTGAAGTTAATTCAAATTCTTTCCGAATCATTTCCGTTTCCGTAACGCGTTCGCACTTTTCTATGCCGGACATATTCTCAATGCGCGTTGATTCTTTTTCTATTTTTTCTAATTTTTTTTTTCTATGCAAATTAATTTTCGAATTAAAGATAATGCTTTCTCATTGTAGGTACCTAAACCATCGGCAACACACAGAAACGACAAAACGCCACCATCATAGAAATGAAAATGCACCTTATAATGTTAGGGAACAACGATGACTTGTCCAGTTCTAGATCTACTCACTATACCTCTATATTGGACTGGGTTGGGTACACCTACTAATACTAAAAGCTAAAAAGAAAAAGAATATAAATCACTACAGGAGGCAAAAACTTTTAACGACTTTCTCGAGAGCCAGCTAACGTTGCCGGGGACATGGGGAACACTTTATTTCGTTCGTGTTTTTTTTTTCTTTTTCTTATATATTTGTTTGTGTTTCGCTTTCTTCAGTATTTCAGTTTTATTTTTTTAGATTTGCTTTCGTTTTTTCCTTCGTCATCACACGAACATCCTGAGAGGACGAAACAATTTCAAGATTTAAGTCTCCTTCACCCCCATCATTTCCATGGCTGCTTATTGTGCTGTGTTGAATTGCGCGGGGATGCAGGAAGGAACACCTTTCAGTGTACAGAAAGACACTAGGTACTCGTGACGGAGATGTAGGAATCTGTACTTGTTTTGGGAACAATAATTTAATTATCTATAGCTCATTTGATCATTCAGATTTTAGATCTAGTTTTGGCATGTTTTTGGCAAAGTACTTAAAATTTTATTAAGATTATTATTACAAATTTACAAAAAGTTAAGTTATGAAATTGGAGTGGAAGATAATATGAATTCCTAAATTCTATATTTCAATTATTTGTTTTTATTTCGTTAAATGTCTTAATCTTTTAATTTCATAACATTGCTGTATCTGAAATAAAATATTTTACATCTTTTTGCGAAAAGACTTCTTTTGCTAAGGTTAAATATTTTTAAAATTTTAATTTTAATTTCATAACATTGCTGTATCTGAAATAAAATATTTTACATCATTTCGCGAAAAGACTTCTTTTGCTAAGGTTAAATATTTTTAAATCCAATACATGTGCCTTACATAAAGTTAAAATGAAACAATATACGAAACGCACTTAATAGTCTACTGAAAAAAAAAACTTTTCTTATTTAGCAGTACAACTTACCACCATCTTGTTGATTTAAAAGTTAAGCAGCCCTCCTTTACAACAATCATCTCATGCTGCGTGTCGGTCGTTCCGTGTGTCGGTCTCGTCTTCATTCATTTCCTCCGCTAACGTTGCCGTTGCCGCCATTATGCAGGCATTGTAATTATTGCAAAAACTTTCCCACTGATATACCCCTTAAATTTTTTATTCCTACCTTCTGGTGTTCCTAACTTCGTGGTATATTAGTAAAATTGAGTATTTAAAAAAAAAAAAACATCTCCGAATATTACTCTTGTAGTAATGGCAGAAGTTTTTAAGTGCGCTCGCCAGTCGCCACCATCGCGACTGAAATTGCTTCAGTAACGTCATAAGCCGTTGAGGATTTAAAATATTGAAAAAAATTATAAATTTGTTTGGGATTGATATTTTTAGAAATTCAATATCAAAATGCAGGTAAGTGTGCATTTTCAAGTGGGTTTGGTGTCCTCTGGAATAATTTGTTTTTAAATTGATCAAAAATCAAAAATATGTTTTGATTTTTGAAAAAATATCGAATGGTGTTTTTTTGTGTAGTTAAGTGGCAAACCCTTTGGATCATCGAAGAAATATTTGAAGGTTTGAATATTACAACAGCAACTTGATTGTGCTTCCACAAAGACTAGAGTAATATGTTTAACGAGTGTCAGTTCGATCATGTATTATGTGGTGCTTTCTATTCATAATAATTGAAAAACTTTTTGACACCACCAGGATTCCAACCGAGAAGTCAGTATGCAACTTGCTACGCTACGTAATCAGTAGCATTATATTTTTAAAAATAAAATAAAGTTAAATAAAATTAAAGAATTTCGAGTTTTAAATGGAACTAGTTTTATGATTTCGATTTTTGAAAAATCCCGGTTTGACCAGAACTTGAGACTCGAAAATTCTGAGGAAATAGTTCAACTGACTAAAAAATCGAGTCAATAATAAGGCTGTTGATGTTAACTACAGTAGAATCTCGAAAACATGAATGATTCTAAAACATGAACAATTCGGAAAGATGAACGCTTTGACGAGACTTCTTTGTTACGGGCGACAGGCTACTATTGAGCAGTTCTTTACGAAAAAGGTCTAAATGAGTGTATATTTTGTTTAACTCTTTGAACAACTTTGTTATTTTTGTTATTTTTATGTTTTTTTTTAAATAAAATGAATTGATATTTTGTTAGATGCAATGTTTTTATGTAAGTTATATGTTTTTTTTTAAACTAACTCTCGATGCTTGGAAAGATGAACAGTTCGAAAAGATGAAGGAGGACTGTTTTATATCTGTTCATCTTTTCGAGATTCTACTGTATTTTGAAAGCTCAAATTATAAAATTTGGAAACTATTAAAATAGTAATGTGATAGTTCTGGAACTTTTCTACTATAATCAAATACTATCAACATTTAAAATCCGACGTTATGTACATATATCATTTAACATTAAATTTTTTTAAAGTATATATATTATTCTTTAACTGTCAAATTTGTCAAATTTTTAAGTAGTTTAAAAATTTTAGTGCTAAAATCATTTTTAAGAAAATTTTAGTTGATGCCAGCTAGTTAACAATCTTATAACCAGTCAAAATTCGCTCTTAAATTATGAGTAACGAATGTAACAATTTGATTTTGCACTTTTTCCTAAAGTATCTATGTATTTCTAAACATACACTCAACTAGTATTTATTAATTTGTTCAATTGTACATAAATTACTATAGATTAAGAAGATGAAATATCTCATTTCATATATGTATTGGTCTTGTTAAAAAACCAACCAATTACATCATTTCTTCATATCCTTGAAGTATCTATAAAATTAAAATGGTTTTATAAAAAATCACTTTACCATATTGGCAAAGGTATCCGTGCGTCTGTTGATTTCTTTGACAGAAATAAAGATAATAAAGTATAAGTTCTTTTTTATATTTTCTTCATTTCCAAATTAGCTTTTATGAGGGATTGTGGCATTGTGGGATAGAAAAAGTTGAGTATTGTTGTCTTTCAAAGGGAATCTTTTTATTCATTGGAAAAGATAAATTATACCTGCCTAACTACATATACATATATGTAAAAAATCCAATGCCGGATTTAAAACAAACCAAAAATAGGTTAAAAGTATCATTGTACTTAAAAAAAAACAGTGAGATAACAAAGAAAGGAGAATCAGTGCCTGAATCTGCTTCATCAGGCTGTGGTTTAGTGATGTTACAGAAGTAAATACTTAACAACAATACTTTCTCATCTGGAATCAATGTCGTTTGAATTGGTTGCACCAATCTTGAACGTATTTCGTATGGAACAAAAATCATTTTAAGACTTATAAGCCCGTTAAATTTTGTAAAGCGTTTGTTGCAACCGGCCATAGATATTGATATTCGTATGACTTCGGTAGGGCTCGATCTTTAAATTATTTTCATATTTTTTAGCTCACTGTTTCTAAAAGCAAGGCAATGCAACTCACCAAAAAAAGAAGAAAATGCTTCCAGTAATCAGCTTTATTAGATACAACCCTGTACAACATAGATGCATACCAACATAAACCGTTACCATATGAACCCAAGATAATAAATGTTTTTTACCTGTTGGTTGATGGCAAAGGACATTATTTATTAAACATAATACCATTGAATAAATATAAATAGAAGTGACACCTCAGAGCTCAAAGCGGCATCGACTACGTGTGGCAAATTTGAGAAACAAAAAAAAAAGATGTGGGGTTTTCATGAACACAAACCAATTTTCAACGGGATATTTATTTATTGTATTTTTATATTTGTGCCTTTCCGTATCCATATAGAGATTTAGATTTGTTTTGATTTTTTTTCAAATTTCAATATAGGTTCATGCATTATAAATGTGTGTAGGTAGTTTTCTTTAGGGGTATGGGTTGTTTTTATATTTTGTTTCATGTGTCGATATTTCTTTGTCGGGTAAGTAAGAAACATTTTTGCCTATTGAAATGTGAACATAAGAAATTAATTGAAGATTGTTTGTTTATTTGATTTGTTAACATGTTTTTAGAAACCTAGTTTTTGACGTAGATTATTTTTCGAACAAGGAGATTAAAGCAAATCGAATACTTACATCTTTTACTCAGAAAAATACCTAATGTTAAAATAACGTTTAAATAATGCATTATATTCAGATACTTGTTGGAAATAACTATAACTCAAAATTGAAACTTAATTGTTAAAGCAATGAACTCAATACGGTATTTTATGGCTTTAGGAAACACTTACATACATATACAACGAGGCTACTTTTATACATTTTTAAAATCTAAAAATGTATAATTCAACCAACCGCGAAAACCTTTAATATGAGGTTACCTTTATAAGAAAATCTTTTGTTCCCAAAAATCTATCTTTTTGTTAAATTTTCAAATTTCAATTGAATAAACAAGTTAACCGACGAATGCATTATTTGATTTACTATAAAAAAAAGTTCAAGACATTAGAGAACTTTTTTTTGTTAGTTTTTGTTCCTTTGTTTTTTTTTACTAGTTTGTACACCTCCTGTTAGGCCAAAGGACAAAGAAAGTAGGTACATATAATGATTCCGACTTGTAAAGGTTTTATCATTTTTATTCTTTTTACTTTAGCTGGTTTTAACATTGCAAAAGCACAACTGATTCTTTATTATTTTTTATTTAAACAATATAGGTTAGAAATTTGTATGTACCATACACCTATTTTCTGTGTGGATAACGGTTTTCCCGCAATTTATTTGCTAAAATAACTTGATTTAAGTAATTTTAAATGTGAATGAAAAGAGAAAGATGATGTTTAAAGTGATGTAACATAATATACATAGTTGGATCATACCTAGAAAAAGCTTTGGTTAAAATGTAGGTATAGTAAAATAATTGCCGAATTGCTAACTTAAAAAAAAAAATTTGATTCATGTAAAGTATTTGCTAGATACGAAGATATGAACAAGAAAATAATGTAAATATACTTTAAGAAAGATGCCTTAAATGGAAGTCACTTGACTGTGCAGGGTGCAAGGCTTAAACGTTATAAATGTAACTACATACGTAGGTATGTACATAGTTAAAAATAAGTTCTTCATTTGACCTTAACTTATGAGAAGTTAACTTTTATTAGGTATCAGAAGAAAGTATATTTAATTATTTGTATTTTAAGTAAAAATTTGCATAACGAGCATTTTGTATGGAATTCCTTTAATAATTCATATCTTTTACACTACAAAACTTGTTCAAATCGATCTTTATTCTCGTGGCCTATTTATGGATATATATTCATTTACTCTTATGGACACAAGTAAAAAAAAATTGAGGAAATATTTTTTTTCGATTTTTTAAGTCATAGATATTGCGATGAAACAAAATGCATTCTTAAGATTCATATTTCTCAATTTTGAACTTGAATTATTATATAACTGCTCACTTACATAGGTACACATATAAAACAGAACGAGGCAAAAATTTTCTAAAAACTTAAAAAATTGAAGAGATGCATTTTATTAATTTTCTTTTAATTAATGAAATAAATTTATCAGATGACTTATTAATTCAGCCTAAATTTGACAATTTTTTTGGCCTGCAGATTTTTTTTTGTTAAAAATGTTCGAGCTTTAAGGATTTGATCACCAATATCTGAGCAAATATTGATTGCAGATAAAATTTAAGGGCAGTTTAGAAATACTCAGTAAAATTCCTAAAGGACAAAAAACAGGTACTGGTAGTATTTTAATACATTTCATTCATCAAAGCTTTTTTATAAAACATAGTACTCTAATGTTGCCTCGACCCTGTTGATTGCGCTGCTGTGAGGGTGAAGATTTGTCATTTGGCCCTACCAATAATCACATTTAGTGACCACTTTAATATTTCTGTGAAATGGACCATATTGAAAAGAGTTCTAAATAATAAACCGTACATTGTATGACCTTAATATTTAAGTGGACAATAAATAATGAACCATATATCTATGAAATGGCTTTCAAAGAAATAACATGCAGTGTTTGGTTAAGTATTTAGGATCCATAACATAATGGTGAATTTTTTCGAAATATTTAAGTCGTTGCTAAATTTGATTATTGGTAGAGCCCATTATGTCCCTACCTGACTAATGTAACTTTCGTATCAAAAAAAAAAAAATCAAAACACAAATGCAACCCCTTTTTTGATTTTTAATTTAGAATTAAAAATAACGAAAATTTTCATAGGCACATATTCAAATACATACATATGTACATACATACCTACATTCATACATATTTGAAAACAAATTATTTTGAAAAAAACAAATAATTTGAATAATAGAAAACAAATAGAACAATCGTTGCCGTAGAAACGTAGATAAACAAAAAATTTTCAAATTGAGAAAAAATCCCTTTCGAATACACAACTCATTTATAATTAGGAAAAATTTTCTTATTGAATATCCAGACCTATTATATTTTTTCAAGCGATGGTGGCGGCATCGACCACCCATAGTGGCGATTTTCTGTGTGAGACCTTCTATTTATATTTATTCAATGATAATACCGAATACTATACACTCTCGTTTTGGTCAATCATTTATAATTGGAGACGGATTACTCATATTTTTTTTTTCCTATAAGGAACAAACTTACTCAAGTATAAGGATCCTTTTTTTTTGAGAAGAACGATGGGAAAAGTTGGTGCTGTGTCTGATGGAAATAATAGCATCAAACACCATAATGCTTTATAGTTTTATATTCGAATGAACACGATAAAAGAAAATAAATTTAGATACGAAAAAGAATTTGATTCGTTTATTTCTTCAAATCCTCTTATGGGTCAATTTTTAAAGGAACAACAGACAACAAAAAAAAATGTTTAGCTGATATATTTGAGAAAACGGAATTAAATCCTTGATAAAAGGCTTTTGTTGAAAATTTTGGAGCGATGTTTTTTTTTTATTTGAAATATTTAGATATGTGGAATTTTTTTTATTGTGAACGTATTATGTATATAAGTATAATATGTATTATTGAAATTTAAATTTAATTGAATATTCAAATTTAATGTTAAAATGATCAAATTAGGTACATCCAAAAAAGAGAATTGAAAACTGGAAATATTATTATTTTAATAAATTAAACTCAATACAAATAAAGTCGCAATTATCCGTCATGGCAGTGGGTGAATTTTACAAAAAATTTTAAACATTACTATTTGGGCCACTTTCCTAATAGGTGCAGAATTGAACTTAATTTTTTTTTTCTTTTTTCAACACTTTAAAATCTAAAGTTATGGCCATTTTTAATATTCTCAACAAATTTTAACTCAATTATTTTTAAATTTTGATTTTTTTTACAATTTCGAAAAAAAGAGTGTAATGGCGGTTCTTTCTAAAAATATACTTATACTTTTATGTTCATAGTACCAAATTCTTTTGTATTTTAAATCTATAAATTACACATTTATATGACTCGAATATAATATGAGTAGGTACTAAATACTCAGGATCTCGATTAAGTCACTTTTTATATTTTAATGTTGATGTTTTTCAAAATGCTTAAAACGTAGCATTTTGAAAAAACTATTTTTGTTTTCAAAAATCAATGTTCTCATCAATATAAAGCTGAACACCTGGAAGTTCCACTTATACTTATACTTATACTTATACTTACAAAAAAAAAATACTAACTGACACCTGGTAGCTGAAACGATCATACAATAATTGGGTTTATATTGTTTTTATAACGAATTCGTTTAGGATATCTGCTTATAATTTTAAAAGTATAAATCTAAGAATCATTCGCTTTTTAGAGTTTAAATGCTGAAAACGAAAATTGCACTCAGTAACAAATATTAAAATAAAAATTATTTTGAACAAATATTTTCAAAATTTTGAATTTAAAAATTAATTTTTAAAAATTCAGACTAAATCAACTTTCTTTAAAAATTAAATTGAAGGGTAAAATTTTGGCTAAGACTTAGTATGTGGTGCCGTTGTTTTTAATACTTATTTGTTCCGTTTTAAGTAAAAGAATAAAGAAATTTCTGCTCCCACCCAAAAGGGGGAAAAAGACTCCTTGCTCTAGCCTTTTAACACATTTTATGCAAATCACCCTGTATAGTGTAAATAGAGAGGACGAACAGCAAAAACATATTTTCTTTTGTCTTTGCTAGAAATTTAATTTGAATGTTTGCAACCTGTTTTTTTTTTTATTTATATATTTGAATCATGTTCCATTTTATAAAAACAATTTATTTTTTCTTCAAAAGTAGACAAGCATTTTTTTTTTGTTCATAAGATTACGAACAGGTGATATAACTGACATTAAATTGTCTCTTCTCAAAATATCATGCAATAAAAGTCTTATTTTCTTTTTTTGTATGTCAGCATTAACGAGCACAAAACAACATCAGAAGAATAAAAGACTTTCTAACGAACGAAAAAGGAAATCTGGGCTTTATGTATATTCACATAGGCTCCTAGGCTGTCAACTAACCAATTTTTTTTTTGTAGGCAACAAAAAAAAAACAGACATCCTAAGTTGTCATATTCTTTGCTTTAAAGCACAGCAATTCAGCATTATACGTTACAAAAAAAAAAAACCTGCAATGCTATGCAAATTTTAAATAAAATTCTTATTCATATCTAAATATATAGTTATACATATAACATATACATAATTCAAATATACAAAATTTATCCACACATAATACCTAACCTCCCAGGATATACATATCGCACAATCCCCCACCTAATATGCTTCATATACATTTATACAATAATGCCACACACCGACTTGTATTTATTTATTCAGCAAACATTTTTGCAGTTATCGCATAAATTTTGTGATAACTTGTGGTTCTGGTGCATGGGAACTGGGAAACTTCTCAATGATATATAAATTCTTCATAATATTCCAAAAATCCGTCGTGTCGTCTTAACATTGTGTATTTAATAGAAACATATACATGGTAGGTACCAGCACGATCCAACTCGTTCTTGCAGGGACACTTTTTTAGTAAAAATTACTCTCAATTCGTTTTTATCACACAAAATTTGTCTAATTTTTATAAGGGATCAAGTTTCTAAGTGTCAAATTTGTTTCGAAGAAAACTTTTTTAAAAGCCCCTATTTTTATTCAAGTTTCAATTTTGACGCTAGATAGCGCCCCATCGCCTGATAGTGCAGTGGCTGATTTGTCTTATGGAAAAAACATAAGATATTTAATATCCTTCAGAATTTTATTTAAATTTTGTTTGTACCTGCATGCACAGGAACTCTTAAATTTTTTTTTATAAATTATTGCAAGGTCCTCTTAGTAAAAAAGAGAAAGTCGATAGTCGTTATTTCCCACCATTTTAATTTTGTACAAGTTTCTTCGGCTTCTATGGCAGATTTTGAAAAATATTTTTTTGAATAAATAATTTTAATTACTTACAAAACACCACTAAAAAATTTCATCATAATCGTTATAGTCATTTTATAGATAAAAATGTTTTGTCTAAACGGTTAGGTAACTGATACCGTTATTTTTTGAAAAAAGGAGTAAAAGTAAATTTGCCCAAAACTAAAAAAATTATCAAGTATAAAAATTTTAAAAAAATTTAACATTCAATCATTTATATTTATTATTACGAGCCCAGTATTATACTTTGTGCTCTTGAAGACTCAGGGTTGACACCATTTTCCTTCTAATGCGTTGTTCAAGGACAATATTGGATTCCGACGATACAAAAAAAAACCTATCCGTTAACAAGTGATCCGGAGTGTACCTACAGTACACCTAAAATGCAGGACACAGGAACAAAAATAATTTTGAAGCTTTGCCAAGAAATATTTGTTTTCATCGATATCAAATACGACAAATTTTGTGACTCTCCATAACATTGAACGATGTGGATATGATTTACGAGCGAACCAATTTGGGTTGCCTGTGGCCTGCGGGCGCGCGGTGCGGTGGTGGTGTGGTTGTGAGGTTTGCAAAGCGACGACGGGTGGCGGTACATCTCCTTTTAACTCATATCGTAAGCAAATATAGCAAAAATTTGAATTCATCCGAATACGTGAATATAAAATGCGATTGTGACGTAATATACGTACGTAGTTTGACTGAGAGTATGTGTGTCCCGATGTACGTCTACCGAATGTGATTGGATCAGCTCTCGCAAAATTATGGAATGTGATTAATTCTATTGACTGTTTGCCAAAGTAAATAAGTCTAAGGGGCATGTAAATGTCATTTAATTTGTACCAAATGCAAAGAGTGTGTGAACTGATCGCTTGGGTGAAGAAATATTAATGTTGAATGTCACACCGATTGAACTTCGCGCGACGTATTTGATGTTTTTTTTTTTGCTCTTATATTTATTTTTGTTTTTAGTTTTTAATTTACGGTGCTATTAATATAAAATTGAATACAGCCATTCAAAAATATGTTATCACTTCTATTTTAAAAAATACAATCATAACTTAGTTTTTAATAGACTCTCAGGGGAAAACTGTTGAAATTTTTATTAGTTTTTTTAGTGTGTCCACTTTTGAAGATTTATTTGGCCTTCGGTAAAAAATTAAATACTTTACCTGAAAACAAACAACAACAAAATACGCAGGGCGTGTCGGCAAACAAAATTGTTTAAAAGTTTCAGTTGGGGAAACTTAATTAACCTGTCATAAGAATATTACAAGGCTATATAAACCGAACTTAGGAAATTTAATATAACCATTCTGTATAATTAGATAAGGTGCATTTGGAATTTTGAAAGGGACTGGGACTGGGACACACAAAATACATTTTTCAATATTGATCTAAAAATTTTAACCCAATGAAAGTTCGATATTTCTTAAATTTATTAATTAATCCTAAAAATTGAAACCGAGACTTACGAGAAGTCTTTCGAAATCAGCTCTAACTTCAACTTCGTTAAGTCTTGCACGTGTTAACATTCCTCTGCAGTAATTGAGAATTGAATATGAAAGGAAGGGGGTGAAGAAATGATAGCATATTCGAGTCAGGTTATTACGTACCAGTTTACTCGATAGGTTGCACTCTGGAGTCATGTTATTAACAAATTTTATATTTATGAAGCAAATTGGCTTGTATAAAAAACTATACGTTCGTTAAGTGACTAAAAAAAGTAACGACGAAATCTGCTTAAATCCCATATTTTAAATGAGATAATCACATTCAGCCGTTCTAGTTTTACACGGGAAGAATATGGATTCAGATCTGAAAATAAATATGAAAAGCTTAAGGATCCTAAAATGAGAAAACCAGTAAGATTTCTGTATGGTCTTCATCCTAGAGGGAGAAATCACATTGACTATTCTATAAAAAAAGGTCGCCAGAATAAAAAATAATGTATTAGTTTTCCATTTAAATTCATTATTTTTCAAAAGCGCCAATTCATTCCATTTTTTTCCCTCTGAGTACTGAAAGTAACCATCCAAGCAATATGTCTCTGTACCAATTCACAATAGAACATTAAAATGCTAAAATTTAATCACGCTGAACAAACGAAATATTTGCCTTTGCAAGGATTAAATTACATATCATAATTAAACTTTTTAATACAATAAGTATTTCGTATTATTGATTAAGTAATGCATCTTAAAATAATATAAAAATCTTATTAAATTTTCATAAGTTTTCTTTTATTACATCAATCCACAGTATTTTTGGTGAAACTCGTTGTTTTGTTAATTTAAATGATTCATAATAAAGTAGCCCAATATGTGAATCTTATTATTTTTTTTGTTGTTTTTAATTTTATTTACTTGGCGTACGACCTGTCTGAAGAAACCGTCACTATTTTGAAAGTTCCCAATCATTGATAAATTAATAAAAATATTTAATTTTAAAGCTCCAAATACTTAAAACTTGGATAACGTTCTTGCTCTGTTTTTAATTCTAATGTTTTTGATTTGATCTCTCTAACCAGAACAACAAAATTATCTATCCTCTCCAAATGAGTTTTGAAAAAAAAAAATGTAATTATTATTCTAACATAATTCTAAATCCAAATACAAACATTGTTTTGAACTTTTAAAGTTAAAATTAATATAGATTACATTTCAAATTTGGTAAAGTCAAAACCAAGCATATCCATTACGCTATTTATATCAAACCACAATTCAATTCGTACAAATATCTATTTTCGGTTAGCCATCTCCTGTTATGTTATTAGAATTTCATCAACATTCATTTGATCAGCCTATCTCCACTCCACCCAACTCATTATACGAGTACATTCCTAACTGACGGAATTCAGTTATTAGCCGGACTTATTTGTCCGTGGTCTAATTAACCCACCCAAAGGATATAATGTGAAAGGTCTGTAAAAGAATGTTTATCTGAAACCTCTAAAATACCATAAACTGTATTCTTTGTTGTGTTTATTTTTTTTTTCTGGTAGGTAAACCCATATTTCATAACATTGGCCCATTTTGAGAACTCACCAGTTAAATAAATACAAATACCAATTAAAATTTTCCAATGCAACCAATTAATAAAATCGGATATAATTTTATATAGATAAATCAATAAAGTTTATCAATTAATGGCTGATTTATGTAAATATTATTATGTGAATGTGAAAGGATGCATAAGGATTATATTCATTTATTGAACAGTGGTGTGTATAGAAAACCGGGATGTGAAGTGAATTGGAAAATGAACTATTATGATGACAATCGCCTCGCCGCCGCCGCCAGTAAGTGAAGAAGAAAAGGAACTAATTACCAAAAGAATTAACTCCCACCAGCCAAAACTAAATAGCTCCCACCAAAATTTTGATGGATTTTAGTTCATAAATTTAGGACTTAGTTATGAAATAAATCCCATTGAATTAAAAAATATGAATAATGAATATGAATATGTACACATAGGTATGTATATTAATATATAGGATAAAACCATTTTTTTTTTTTAATCCAGATTCCTTAAATACAAAAGTAAGTAAGGGCTACTGAGTACTGGGAGTTACTTCATTTTCGTGTTGGGTTCCAAAAACAATGGGTCATATAGTTAATGAACCAAATTTCAATTTTTAGGAGTTAATGCGGCCATATTTTAAATTTATTTAAAATTATTTTTTTAGAAAATCACCCCCCTCCAACTCAATTTTGTATACAATTCAGCTTTTCTAAATATTTTATTCGACAGTTAACTATGTATTAACTTTCTTCTAGTAGGAAAATAGTTAAACCGGTATAACTTATTCGCATAGCAAAATTTTATGATTTTAATTGATTGCACCTTTTGGATTTCACAAGGTTGAATTCTGTACCGTTACTTTTATCAACAAAAACTATTAAAGCCTTTTTTTAAGAAAATTAATTTTTTATTGAAAAATGTTAACGAATAATTCTTTTTAAAATTAAATTTCCAAAGATTTTTCCAATATAATTTATATGGGAAAAATAAAATTGCGGTGAGGAATATCTTAAATAGAAAAATTTCGAACTCATTTTTTACAGCAGTTTTTGGAGTCCCCATTGTATTGCAAAAATAATACATTCAAGATTCGTTAGTGACGAGAATGGTATCGTTCGATTAAACCTTATTAAAATTATAGGAAGACATTTTTCACTCGCCCGCTTCCCCATCCAATATGCTTTTTGAGGAGCGGTTAGAAGTGCAATTACATATGTATATAGCTTATTTCTTGGCCTAAAATGGTCTTTATTGCAAAGGAGGGGTAGAAGCATTTTCTATCCTATTAGATGAGAGCGGTGATTTTCTTAAAAAATACAGATAAACATACCATAGCATTTTTTAAAGTCAAATATCCGTTCTTTAATAAAACTTTTAAATTTATTTGCTTGAGCCATTAATTTAAAAACAAAAATATTAATTTCTCCACCCCGTCACCAGAATATGGTCCTAATGGTGAGACCAATCCTCCGATACCTCTTTTAATGGTAAAGTCCATAATATAGTTTTTCGTTTACTTTAAAATATTATGATGAAGCTTTGATTATTTTTTAATTGAATACAAATTATTTGCATTCTGATGTTTTTTTTACTTTTATTCTTTTGTCATTTCTTAATATTTTTAAGTTTTGTTTAACTTTAAAAAAAAAAAACAGTTCTTTCATCCGTAAGAAGCAATTCAAGCGAGTTTTTCACACATCAGTGTGCGTGCACTGAACAAATATTCTATAAATTTTTATGTTTGAATCTCACCTCATATACGTACATTATGATATACCTTTACTATAAAATATGTATAGATATATATACTTGTGTATCATGCCAATTTAATTCTTAACAAAAATAAAAGATATTATTCTAAACGTTGGTACAAAAGTAATTTCTCAATGTAAACGCCTTAAGGTCCTTTAAGAAGAAGAAAAAGAAGAAGAAGTACTTACATATACTATATATACTAAATGCATTTGTATAAGAGGAGCAAAAGTCCTTGGATGATGGGTCCTCTTCTACACTTCAAAAGACAAAAGTAAAAATACAGAAGATGAAAAAAAAAGAACTTATACATTATTTATATTTGAAAAGGACATTTTTCTCTGAATTGTCCTCTCCGACATTGTTCCTTTTGTCATGTCGTATATATTCATGTAAAACTTTTGAATTAAGTTTTGTTAAAATAATTTAAATTTTTATTTCTTTGTGTTGTGTTGTTTTTTTTTTTTACTTTGTATTTCGCATTTATTTATGCGCAGGCTTCAAGTTTGTATGTGTACATATATTTGGTATGTGTCATCAGTGCAGGATTTAATATTGGATAATGTTGAAACTTGAAAGTATCAAAAATCGTTTTTTTTTAAATTTTAATAACTAAATTTTTCTTACATCTATGTATGTATGTGCTTACCAGTTTCAAACCAAAACTATTTTCTCAATAAATTTGATGGAAACCATGTCCTTTCTTGTATTTTATTTGGATCTTGTTTTCTGTTAAAAAATAAGGTTTTTTTAAGTCTCAGAGCTTTAAGAGCACCTTATTTTTGAAATATTCGATAAATAGGAGAGAACGGTGCACAGGTCACCACTTCAATTTTGCTAATTTATTAAAAACATTTCTTCTCGAGAGTTATAAAATACAATTAACGTGAAACCTTAAAAAATTGTTACAAGAAATTTATGGCTCATCACTTCTTAATCTTTAAACCCACCTTACGTTATTTAACCAATTACTAACTTTTTTATTTTGACATACCTTTTTTATTCAAAAAACTAAGGTGCCAAAAGTCACTGAACTCATGGCTGACTAATTTCTAAAAATATGTACCTATAGCTGACCTTTGCTAAATTTTAACTGACATAAGAGATAGGATATATTTTATCAAAGTCCCAAAAACAGGTGCTTAGATCACGGAGCCTTAGATAACCTACTTACAGACAGATCCAGCCCTTTGGATTGTCCTTGTGCTCCTATTACTATACCATACCATACACTGCAAAGCAGTTTACCACAAGGAATTTTATTCAAATTATTGTTTATTTACAAAGCCATTGAAAAGTATTTCCTCAAAAATAAAAAAAAGCGGAAAAAACACAACCGTTTTTTTTTTGTTTTCAATCATGAAACATAAGAATGAATTATAGAGTCATATCTTGATTGATATTTGAGTGGCAATAAGTTTTTGTGTGGAAGCTTATTCGAAATTTTTTCCATGTCAATTTTTTTTTTTATTTTAAAATTATTTTATAGGAAATCATTTTTCATTTATTGAAAAATGGTTTTGATGGTTTTTCCAGATTGTTCAATATGTTTTGAAAGGTTTTTGCTTTTTTTTTTTGAAAAGCTTGCATTTTGTTTGGGTACTGCGGTAGGTACCTTAAAAATACTTATAAAAAAAAAAACATACAAAATTATATACCTACTCCTACAGACTGAAATTCAAAGTGTCCTAGAGACAGATCCCTGGGATGAGAGATGAAAAAAAAAGTAACTGTTTTTGTTTGGCAAAGTATAACCTTATAGCTTTAAAGGGTTCAGCTTGGGGCTTACATAAATTAGCTTGTATTATCTTGTGCAACTTGGTGACAAAAAAATACCCAAGGGGAAAAGGGTGTGTATCCATACTTTATCCCAAGATTAATTAAGTAGTTAGGCTGTTTTTGTTTCCCTTTTATTCAAAGAAGATGTCTTTATAGAGATATTGATATTACCAAACCCAACAGTGTAAAAAGAGTTCCTCTTAATCTCAGGGTTGACTTTAGTTGGGTCGATTTGGTATACATAGGTATAGGTAAGTTGAAACAAAAATTAAAAAGGTGGCGGATGAGAAAAGGGCTTTGTTGGAAATATAAGGTTATAAATTCTTATTTGTAGTTATAAATATATAGTTGGGGAATTAGGTCATACCTTAACAAATTATTTGCTATTCTGAGTTTGATTGTACTCTTATACATATTTATGATACGTAAAAACATGTAAATTGTGTGAGTCCAATTCATAAGGAAAAGTAAATATGTGTTACTGTACATATTTATAGATTTTAAGATAAATTTTGAATTCTTTAAAAAAAAAACATTAGAATTTGTGGAAATACAGAATTTAAATGTGAAATCAAATTAGATAGAATATTGCTTCTTTGATTAAAAGCGTATTTCAGACGAAAATGTATTTATTTGTATGGCAAATTTGTAAAATTTTCATAAAGAAAAACGGGAGATTATATATTTTAAACCCCTAAAAAAAATACTTTAAAAAAAAATAAAAAATATACTTTATCTGATCATTTCAGAGCGATATAAATTTATTCAAAGGAATAAATATTTTCGATGTAAAAAACATATTTTTGCATATTGCTTTGGAATAAACCTCAAAAATGTTTCTTTGGAATGTTCTATACTAAAAAGTTAAATTATTCAATATATAATTTATTCTTGATTGAAAAATTGGAAGTTGTTATCCGCTTGTTTAACAGTCCAATAAGTTACTTTCTCACACTACTAACTGAATACTTAACTGAAGATTAAAAAATCGACTTCTTATCACAAATTAACGGCATCAAATTAAATGTACATATTTTCGCTGTTTTTTTGAAAAACATTTGAAAGACTAACACTGCTACGATTAACATATTTTGAGATTAATAAAGTTAGTATTTTCTTAAACATTAATGTTTTTACAAATTTTAACTAACTATTAATACATGAAAACATAAAAAAACGAGACGGAAAAGAATTAAATCACCTGTAAGCATTTTCAGCTACTTGCAGATCATCATCAACATCACACACCAGTCGTCGGCGTTTAGGACTTCAGTCTTGTCTTACGCTACTAAAGCTTCTTAGTCATCTTTAACCTGCTTGGCATCTTAAGGTTCATGAGCGTGTTATAAGTGTCTTGAGCAGGAACGTGCATCTTAAATTCGACGTGCATCTTGATCGTCCTAAAATTCTTAGGCATCTTTAGTTTCTTGACTGTCCTAGGCATCTTGAGTGTTGAGTAACTCAAGCGCTTTGAACATCTTGCATTTTAAGAAAATAACACATTGTTGCAATTGGTTTGAATAAATTATGACGATAAAACAATTTAAACTTGTTTCCAGGAGCTTTAGTTAGTTAGCGCAGTTTCTGATTATACTTTCTCTTATTTTATAAATAAGTAGCCACCAACATTGTATTTAAAAGTTTCATCATTGTGGGTTCCAAAAAACTTTGTTTTGTTAAATGACAGGCAACACCACAATAAGATTTATGAATTCGATCTCTGGTAACATTAGTTAATAACTTTTCCTAAACTATGCCATTCCCTTAAATTTTTCTTTGAGAATTACGACCGCACAAATTATTTGACATAAAGTTAAAGTTTCAAAATTTGTTTATCATTAATTTTAAGTGAATTCACTCAATTTCTCACATTAATTTCAAGGGTAACTAAAATACATTAAGCCTGTTTTATAGTAGCTCACCACTTGAACAAACCCTTCATACATCATGCGTTGCGTAGGTATAATAGAAACTTTATAACGTCAACCCCTTAGCAAAAAACCACATTTTTGGTCTTGTTAACATGTTGCCAAATAGATTGAAAGATTGAGGTTATTACGTTTATATATGTTTGTATGTGTAAAGATGTTAAATTTATTTAGTATGAAAATTATATAAACTATGTATATTGTAAACGTATAAGTATATTTAAGCAGATTATAAACATCAACCAAACAGTGACTCCTTGTACCACCAACATTACTTTCCACCAATACAATCAACAACCTAACCCTATTCTTTCTATAGTTTCCATTCAATTAATAATTCATTAAAGCTGACAGTTTCATTGAGTTAATTATAGAAAGTGGCATCAGACCCTGACTTTTTAGCCACATTTTAGAACTAATCATTGGAAGCAATTAATAGACCTTCTAAGTCCTTGATGAAACCAAAAGCACTTAAGAAAATTTTATTTGTTCTTTTAATAAATGGTAAATTTTTCAATGTTGTTTTCTAACTAATTGTGGTTTTAGGTTTTGAATTCTTTTTATCAGTTATGTATGTGAAATGCAACTCAGTCTTTTGTCACGATAATCCACCATATTAACCACGGCATGATTAAAGGAGCATAA